>OZ038393.1:12234878-12834878 GCA_964036045.1 Eutreptiella sp. 'Long Island Sound 2002'
CGGGTACTGTACCCACAAACGTACCCACAATGTACCCATGGCAAGGAAAAATGGGGGAAAATGGGGGAAAATGGGGGAAAATGGGGGGAAAATGGGGGAAAATGGGGGGAAAATGGGGGGAAATGGGGAAAAGGGGGAAAAAGTAAGGAAACTTGAATAGTACGTTGGCGTTCCCGCGACCGTCCTGAACACCACTGACCAGCGGTGGAGCTACGCCGGCGGGGCATAAACAGCAGATTGAGACGGTAATCTGGCATTTTCAGCGGAAAATATGGTTTGTTTTAACTCATTTTCGGACCGAGTAAGAATCTGAGTGGTCGGGTACATGGGAACACAGTAGTTACTGCGGCCACCTTGGCCATTGGGGGGAATGGGTCCAAAAGGGGGGGCGTTTTCGCACAGTGTGGGCACAGCGCCAATTATTACGATGATTATCCAGGTAGCAACCCTGAAAACCACGCACCTGCGGAATCATGCACAATCAATTCAAAACTCAAAAATTCAAACATCTGATGCTTGCCATGGGTCCCAGGGACCTAAGTTCTGCCCCCCATAGCCCCGTCCACTGCAGCAGCCATTCAATGACGTCCTTTCAATCTTCTGAACTTACCGAACTCCCGGTGGTGGAGAACAGCCAACTTTTCGCACAGCGCGTGCACAGCGCACGGTACGCCCCCCTAATAGCCTACTGTCCGCACAGCACGCGCACAGCGCGGGCACAGCGCACGGTGCGCCCCCTTCGGGCCCCTTTGCGCACTCTCCCATGCTCCACCCTGTGTGCGGCCTGGCGTTGAGCCACGTGAGCCTGTGCGTGACCCTCGGGGAACATCGCGGTCAAGATGGTGCGCAAACAGGCACCCCTCGAGAGATGTGGGGCCCTCTGCCTCATCCTCCGAGCTTCCTGAGTGCGACCCTGGCGTCGATCTGGGCCAGCCGGTGCTTGACATGCAAGGCAATCCTGTGCACCACCCCGCTCCAGAAAAAGAAACGCGTTCCAGCAGACAGCTTGCTCGACGCTTGCTCGTGACGGTAGTGAGGGAGTTGGCAGTTGCGCGCACCACGCAACATAGTTCGTCCGTGGCCGACTAACAATAGGGGGGCAGACCCAATTGTGGGTGGGGGGCAGACGGAGTGTGTCGGCAAGGCATCTCAGGCCTTGTATGGCTGCTTTTCATGCTGCTGCACCTGAACAGAGGACGGGGTCTCGGCAGTGGACAGGGGACCACCAGCCATCCTCAGAGAGGGCGGTGGCGAAGGCAGCATGGCCAGAAGCCAACCACCGCAAAGTAGGCAGTGGCTGCTTAAGGCCGACCACCTTTAAGGTAAGCCAGTTGGGGCTGTGTATCCACGAATTTTGGTTCTTTGAACTTTACCTCGGCCAATATGGCGGTTTGCCCAAACAAACAAAACACACGACACCCATGAACCGCCGCGCCCCCCTCCCGGCCACACCGCCCCCCTGCACACCCCCTGAAATCAGGGCACCCATGCTCACACAAGGCTGTGCCATTCTGATGTCCGGGCAGGCCATTGCTGAAGGACCCCGGGAGCGGGAGCGGGGGATGGAAGAGGGGGGGGGGGATTTGCGGGGCTGGCCACCCCCCAGCCTCCAGGCGACCACCCCACATCAGAAACATTTTCATTTTCATCGGGAGAAAAAAAAGAAATTCGTAAGAGGGGCCCAACTCAGAGGCCGATTTGGGGCGCAAAAGAATTGGCGCTGGCCTCTGGCCCACACCCCCATACGAAGCGGGGGGGGAGGGTTGGCGTTTTGCCGCTGAGCACTGGCCTGTGTGCGGACGCACAGGCGGACGGGCCTTCCTCAACAGAGGGCCCAGAGGGACAGACACTCAAACTCCGGGACCGAAGTGGAGGCCCAGTGCCAGTGCTTCGGGCGCACGGCGGGCGGGCCCCCGCCGGGCAACTCGATTCAAAACGGCCGCAGCACTGCGACGCCCCCCGAAGGACAGCACCAGGGCCATGCACCGCGGCGCAGGACCTGCGTGGCACGTCGGGACGACCTCGCACCCACCCCCCGAAAAGGAAAGTAAAACACGACGGGTCAGAGGAGCACAGCACTTCCCAAGAACCATCGGCTGTGAGCCCGTGGAGAAGAAACGATCGAATGGGCGGGCGTGCGGTTCTGGCTGACAGCACAGGAATGAACAAGTCAGTGCCAAAGACAGGAGGCCACCTGACGTTGGTAGTGTGCAGATGTCCAAGAAAAACACTGAGGGCAAGAGAAAAAAGCAGAACAAGAAGGGGGAGGCCACTTGGGTCGGAAACTGAGCAGCCGCATGACCCCCGCCCACAGCCAATCCAGCGTATGCCACTCCGGTGTACGAGGGCCATAAGTGCATCTGCGCATCCCATGTGCAACCAGAGGCATATGGCGCCGCGGCACGAAGCTCGAGGCAGCCGACCACTACCCGGCCCCACTGGCAACGCACTGGGCTGCCCCCGCCCCAATACCGCGATGGACGTCAACACACCACGGACGGCTGTACGGGGAAATGAGGGCAGCGCGGCATGACGGGGCAGCGTGCAATCCAGCAGGTCGGCCTGCTGCCCTGTGTAGCGAAGCAAATCACTGGAACCACCTCTACAGCAGTTCTGCACCCCGGGCCCCAGGGGGCTGTGTATGCTTCAGGCCTGACTTGGGATGGGATTTCCTGGTCTGTGGGGTGAGGCAAAGCAGGGGGTCGTCGAAAAAGGTCACGGGTGGGGTAATGGGCCCAAAAAGATGCCCGGCGCGTGCCCGGCGTGCTAACGCTCCCCCAGAGAGGCATCAACCCAGGAACACCAGCGCGCCGGCGGCTCAAAGATCGAGACGGGGGAGCCAAGCAGATGGAGCCCAGCGAAGAAATGACTGAATGAGCCCAAGGCAGTGGAGTCAAATGTGTGACAGGCGTACCACCGGAAGAGAGTGAGTAACTGTTGAGTGCTTTCAGTTGGGGGGCGGGGGGGGGTGCGAAGGGAAGCGGATTTTGTGTGGTCTGGTGGTTGTGGTGGTGGTGGTGGTGGTGGTTTGGTGGTGGTGTGTGGGGGGGTGGGGGTGGGGGGGGGGAGACACGTAGGCCCGGTGCCATCGCCGTCCTCATACACCTTCCCATAATTGATGTTGTCGATGGGGGTGTCTATCAGCGCCTGCAACGCGGGGTCGACGTAGACTGGGATGTGGCTCTCTTGCAAGAAGTGGTACGCGTCGGAGTCAAGAGCCAGGAGGATCGCCTCGGTCCGGCCCACCTGAAGCATAGCGTACCTTTACCACCCGATCAGCTATCTGTCTCTCTGCCAATGGCTCTGGGTTATCCTACCCCCCCCCCCCTTACAAAAGCTGCGCAAAAAAGTCCCAAATTAATATGGTCCCTACGCCTACTGTAGCTTGGACAAAGCCGTAGACACCCAGTTTCGAAAAGAGAAAATTGCATGGTGAGCTGTTGCAAGAAGGGGGAATATAATGCACAAATACCCCCAAAATCGGAGCTGTGTGGGCAACCACTCACAATAAATGTGTCCACGACCCTATGTAGCAGGCAACTTTGTCACCAAACCCATGCATGATGTGGCTGCACTTCATTGGTAGGTCCCTACGCCCGCTGTAGCTTGGACAAGGGCGTAGCTTTTACAAGGTGTGTGTGTGTGTGTGTGTGTGTGTGTGTGTTTAGGGGGGGGGGGTACAAGGGTTATCGGTGGCAAGCAACAACCGCCGTTGGTTGCATTCCAAACCCTGTCGGTTCTGCCGTTGGTTACGCTCCCGACCCAGAGACCATTGGGCTCCGTGCATGATGCATTGCGCAGCTGCGCATTAGTGCAGCGCGCTTGACAACGCAACGCGGAGGGGGAAACCACCGATGCCAGGCACGTGTTGCTGTAGCACCCGCGTCCCGCACCCCAGTACATGGGCTCTGTGTTGTAAATGTAACTTGAAACTTAGTATGCTTGGCTCATACTTAGAGGTATCATCCACCAAAATTCTGGCGAAATCCAAAGCACCAAGAAACAGTTGTGATTTTGCGTGTGCTTGCTTGTTAAACTTGGTAGGTCCACCCTACACACTAAAAAGGGTCAGTAGAAAACCAAGACTGGTTCCACCAGCTCGGTAAACCTAATCCTGATCTTTGCAGCGAGCTGGTTTGGCCATGCCAGCCATGTTTTTTCACCTGAACCTTTGGCAACTAACCGTTGGCAAAGGCCCCATAGAGGGGGCGGGGATCTGCGTTCTAGGACCTACAGAGTCGCCCCCCTTGCTCTAGATGTGCCTTTCAGACCGCTCAGAAAACACTTCCGTGGCTTGTGTGCGGTGGCCTTCCCACCGAGACCCTCTCCGCCCTCCCCATCCCCCCAAAACTTGCGAAGGGTCTATCCCATGCCCAAAGGCGGACCCACAAAGCATAGAAATGCACACTTCTTCATAAACTAGGGGCCACCTTGCCCAAGCCGCAAACCCCCAACTCGCCCCAAATCAGAGAAAAAATTTCGCTATCATGGACTAGACAACGGAACCGCCAAATTCTACGGTCCCACAACTCGTGGAAGCAGGTCAACCGATTTCGGTCCTGCATGCTGTGCGTACGGGACCCCAGCCAATCCTCAGCGAACCATTGTCCCACAGCCACGGGCAAGCGGCCGGTGCAAGCCGGGTCACCAGGGCTCTCCATCCCCAGCAAGCCCAAGAGGGGCCGCGGGGCCGCAAGAGCCAACACGGCAAGCAGGGCGCTAGCCCAAGGACGTCACCGCCCAGCCGCGGCACACAACCTCTTCGCTTTGGGCTTCACTAGGGCGGCTACCGTAACGTTGCCAAGGGATGAGGGGCAGAGGAGAGTGTCGGCGCCCCCGAGAGGATCGGAGACCCCGGGTAAGGGGCACGGGAGGGCCCACAGCGAAGACACCTAAGCCCTTGGCGCGGGTCCTTCTCTCGCCCCGTGTACACTAAGGGTGAGGCTTGGGGGGCGGCACGGTGGCTCTGCCACGTCCTGCTTCTGTGTTGACCTCTGTCCCCCGCCCCCCCCTCCCCCTTGCGAGGCTGCCGGCTGGCTGCCCCCCTGTACCCCTTCCCTCCCCTTGGCCTCCCACGCCCAGGGAAACCCGGGGCCGGTGACCTTGTCATGGCGTGGGAGCCCGAATAGTTGTGGCCATCGCGAACAGACCGGAAAAGAGGGTTCCGGCAACCAAGGGGGGCTCTGGCTGCTTAAAGTTTCCCAGCAGACGGCGCTCAAGGGGGGGCCTTGATCGCCTTGAGTTGCCCATTGATGCCGGCCCAACTGCCTGTGGACCACTGGGACCTGTGACACTACCCAGCCGGGATTCAAAGCGCAGGGGTTGCCTGTACCTGCCTCCTCCTCTCCTCCACCACCCCCTCCCCTCTTCTCTGCACTCTGTCGCCCTGTTGCTCTGCGGCACCCATAATGTGTTGCCCCTAGTTGAGTTGCCCCTCGGGGAGTAGCCTGGGGGAGTAGCCTGGGGTGTTGCAGAGCAAGGGAGGCACCTAGACACGGTGTGTGTACGTTAGTGGATCCCTCCCTCCCTCTCTCCCCCGACTCACCCCTCCTGTATGCCCCTCGGCACCCAAGGGGCTTGGTGATTTGAACGCTCTAACGTTCTACGGCAGTCCGGGGGGGCTTGCAGAAGCCAGATCATGAGCTTTGTCGTGCAAGAGCCCAAATTCCGTGGGTTAGCTAAGCCCGAACTCAAAAAGCGCTTCTGACAGGGACTGGGAGAGATCGGAGCTTTTGGCCCGTGTCCCAAGGAGTTGCCCCCCGAATTCTCGCACCATCCATCCATCCATCCATCCCTCCCTCCCCTTGGGGTGGGGGTTCCGCTTCTGGCGTCCCACCCTTTGCCGGTCCCCGGCCGGTGGCGGGGGGGTGAGTGGCGGGGGCTGCTGCCGTGCCCTCCCGGATTGGGGGGAGTAAAGCGGAAGGGGGGGGCGGAAGTGCCGCTCCTCGGCTCCCGCTCGGGGAGCGGGAGGTGGGGCGGGGGATCCACTAGTTGTGACTGTGATCCCCCCTCCGCATCCTCGGCTGCCTTGTGGCACTTCTGCTGGCGTTGGGCTCCGTCCTCGGGGCCCTGCTCCGACGCTTGCTTCCTTCCCTTGCCCAGCCTTGATCGGTTGCCGCGCTCTTCGGCCACCAGCGACGGTACCAGCGGTGCGTCTTGGTCCCCTGGCTCACGCGGCTGCTGCAGCCAGCCATGCATGCCTCTGGCTGTGGAGACCCGCTCCGCTTGTGACAACCTCCGCATGCCGGGTTGCGTGACACACGATCCCTAGCCCGTTGGTGCTCCTGCCACCCTGGGGTGGCCTGTGTGCCCGTACCGGCAGCAATTGGCAACTCCCTGGCCCATCGCCCGATAGCGCTCGCATGACGGTGCCCCATGTGTGGGGCATAGCCCTCCTGTGGACCCATGTCCCTTGCCTAGCCCACGCTGAGAAGAGGGAACCCCCTGTGTGGCTGCTGGCTGTGCCGCACCCGAGCTGGTGGACTGCTCTGCCGGTTGCGCTGGCGGGTAGTGTGGCTCCCGTTGCGCGCGCTGGTACGGCCGCAGGGGCGCCTTGCCCGCTGGTGCCGGGGGGAAGAACCCCCCTAGGAAATCTGCCATGGGCGCCGCAGGTAGTGGTCTGTTGAGCCATTGTTGCCACTGCGTGACACAACGCGCTGCTAGGCCCTCAAGCATCCTCACCATCTCGTCGCGGGCGGCGGAGTATGGCCGTCCCTCCAGCCCTAGGCATGTGCGACCACCCAGTGCAATCATGGAGTGGCACCTGGCGGACTCCTCTGCCGGCAGGAGGCGGCCCACCAGTAGGTGCAACTGGGGTGCCCGGACCGCTTGCGGCAAGACCGCTGCGCGCTCCTACAGTGGAAGCACAATCATCCGCGGGGCCTGCTCCCGGCGCGGGGGCAGCACTCGACCTGACGTGGCCTCAAAATCGATTGCGAGCTCCGCATACAACACCTCCCCTTCTTGCCAGTGCAACCTGGAAGCCCATGAGACGAGGTCAGCTGCCAGCTGTTGATCCCATTTCCACCCGCGGGGTAGCCATGGCGCCAGCCGCAGCTATGGCCCGTGGTCCAGTAGCGGCAGCGGACCCACAAGCTCCCGCCATGGGTACGTGCAGCCCCGCCCCGGCTGTGGCACATCCAGAAAAAAGAGCCCAGTGCGGCCCCTGTCCGAAGCGGCTTGTTCCGCCTACATGCGTGCCATAAGCACCGACAACGACAACCCGAACGACCTATAGACAAACTCGTCCACCTGCTCAATGCTCCAGGTTAGCCCCTTCTGTGGCCCAGGAAGGGACCAGATAGACGTGCTGCATGCAGGTAGGCTGGTTATCGATTACCGCGCTCAGAGCAGGTAGGACGCCCATGGCCACCTGCAACCATGGGAGCCACGTGCCCCTTACGGCCGCGGAGCACGCGCAGTGCCGGAGGATATGCTGCTCATCCTCCATCACCGGAGCCGTGCAGTACTGGCAACTTAGGGTAGGCCTCATGAGCTGCTTGCCTGCCCTAGATGCGGTCCATGTGGCCCTTGTGAGAAGGCCCCGCAAGAGGGAGAGCTCGGTCCCCCTGTGAAAGCGTGAGAGCCCCGTCCGGCATGCCCGCCGGTCAATGGCCCCTGCCAGACCCCCAAACGTCTGCGGCCGCCGCGCTTCTAGCCGCACAAGGGTCGCCCGCCGCAGCGACTCCCACACGCGACCCAGCACTCGCGGAAGCAACACCTCGTCTTGTTCTGACAACGGGGGTGTTCTTGCAGGGCAGATCGGAGGGAAGGCCTCAAATGGTCAGGTTGCAATGTCCGCATTAGGCTCTGGCCGCGCCTGCCCCACGGCTGTCATCGCCTTCTGTCCATCCCGCCTTTGTACGGCGCTTTCACAGTACGAAGTTTGATGCCAAATTCAGCCCTCGTCCCTGCGTCCGCTCTCTATACTGACACTCTGGGCTCTACAGGGTTATGCGTGCATGCTGGTCAAGGGTCACTCCCTCCCCGTGCTGCTTGGAATGCTGGCCCCACTCGGCCACACCAGGTTGGGCTAAAACGGGTCCTTAGGTCGGGGGGAAAAGGGGGGGGGTGGTGATGTTGTAGGGAGTAGGGCACTTGTTTCAGTGTGTGTAGGGGGCCGGGCAGGGGGTCCCCGAAGGGAGGAGGGGCGGGCGTTCCCCGAAGAAAGGGGCTCACGCCTCTTCACCACCACGCACTGCTTTGGGGTTTCAGGAGGAATTTGTCTGCATTGTTTGCCCACACGCCCACACGCCACACGCCCGCGCGGTGTCGTACTGGGGCGAGTCGTAATGCGGATTTTGGCGGCTACTTAGAGAGGGGGGCTCCTGGACACAAGAGTTCGGAATGCAGGAGGCCAAAACTGTTGTCCCCCCCCCCCTCCCCCCGTACGGAGGCGTGTGGTGTGCTGGTCACAAGGCGCAAGCACAGGTCAGCACAAGAAGATCCTCGTCAGTGGTACCATAGGCGCCTTTCGGCTCCGCAGTGACGAACCGACAGTCGATGCACCTACTGAGAACATAGTGTCAAGCCTACACCGTGCCTCTCTCACTATGGCAGTTCAGCACCGCAGGTACTTATGGCTAAGATCCCTCACCCCTCACCGCAGGCCTCGCAAAGCAAACAACAATGCAGCACCAAACAACCCCCCCTCCCTCCCTCCCACGCAAACCCCCGCCTTGACCAGACAATCGAGTCGAATGGTGCCCTTCCCCTGCCACGGCCTCTCGTCACGACTCGAGCACCCTGGCAGAGGTGGTCTGGACCTTTTGCAAAGAACACAGGGTGTTGATGGCGAACTGCAGCCACACGTACGTCGTCGGGATGATGATGATGGTGTTGTTCTTGGCGCGCGCTCGTACCGTCTGCGGGAGGAAAGTGCGGGTGCGGGCGGGGGGCAGAACGGGGACGGCGCATCGGGTGCACGCCATGCAACGTAGAAGGGGGCCCTCTCGCACCGTCCCTCGCACCCCTCGCCTCACACCCCCCCTCTCTCCCTTCTTCGCACCCATGTCCTCACCGCCCAGCCCTTTGCCTCTACCCCTTCTTGCCCCCCCCCCTCCCGCCTCCCCCGCCCTCCGGTCCCACTACCGCGTCTCAACGCCGCTTATCGGACCGCAGTTGTAGTTGTCAAGTATGCAGGATTACGAGTTTGCGAGCCGGTCGTAGTGGGAAAGACGGGGCACGAGTCACGCTTGTAGAGAGTCATATCTGCCTGTAGCAAGGTGGCGCTGGGGACGTCCATTTCAGCCACAACTGACGGGCCGCACGCTCAGTGGTCACAGGCCCAAACTCTAAGTGCCCTCGACACGAGTTCAAATAACCCCCCCCCCCCCCCCACTGAGTGAGACGCGGAGGAGGTCGCACTCGAGCCCGGAGGCGCTGCCCAACTCCACCCTTGGAGCTGGTGGTGTGGAGTGAAGCGCACTGTTGAGTGAAGACCGGCGTAGCACAGAACTTGAAGCAGAAAGAGACGCACCCCGACGCCGAACCGAACTTGTAGTCCCGTGCGATCTTGGGAGCTGCCACTGCCAGCGGGCGGGAGGCTCTAGCTGCGCATGGAGCGGGCAAGTTCACACCTTCCCCCCCCCCTGTCCATCCCCCCCCCCCAAGGGACGACGGTTCCCCCCCAGGAACCGTCACCAAGTGACGGTTCCCCCCCTGGGGGGGGGGGGGACCGTACACCACTCCCGACCAGCCAATTCTAGTACAACCCAACTAAAAATATTCTTCGGCGCCTGTGATTTCCTATTGATTTCTTATTGTTCATGGGCCAAGTGACGGTTCCCCCCCTGGGGGGGGGGATGGACACAGGGGGGGGATGGACACGGGGGGGGGGAGGCACGTATCACATACAAAGTAACTGACAGTAGGACCCAGCAGCACAACAACCCCGACAGCAAACCATGGGTGGCATCAAAGCATGTGGTCAGTTGCCCACCTCTGGCACATACCTTTGCCCAATCATAATCGGGGCTTCCATACGCAGGGAGTGCATGTCCTTGCATCCCAAAGGGCGTGGCTGGCTCGAGAGCTCTCACCCACTCGGGCCCAACACACAGGGCACTGAGCAACAGCAATCCGAAACGCAACCATTTCATGCTGAGAGAAAGCAGTTGGGACAGCAAAGGCGCCTGCACAGGGCACTGCAATAGACCCACTCCATTTTTTGAAACCCGCAAGCCCAGCAAGTCCGAGATCCAAGTGTCGAAAAGTACACCGACATTGGACGCAAATGGCATGTGGTTCTCATGGCCTCTTGAGAACGCTGGCGGTGGACTACCACTCCGCACCCTTTGTTCAAGCGACGCAACAGCCCCGGGTCCCAGGTCCCTCCGCCTATTGTAGCTTAGACAAGACTGTAATACCCACCCACACTTGAGTGACTACAAATACAAATGAGTGGACGCCCAGGTTCATAACGAGAGAATTTCATGGTGAGCATGTCTGCCCTATTGCGGCCAGGTATTCCATCTGCACATCGTGGGGTTGTGTATTGAACCAATGCCAAATGCGCCAGCACCATACCCTGTCTGTGATTTCATGATATACCGGGATTCGCCATTGCCAACACGGACGAGTTTGCAGTGTTGTGATGCAGCCAACGAACCGCCCTGGGGTCAAGTGTCAAGGCATGGAACTGGTGCCAAATTCCATCAATCGTTTCGCTTTCTGTATCCGTATCTTTTGCGATAATCTGTAGTACACGTATTAGTTCAGTATCGTTTCGGGGTGGTCGGTAGTCGAGAGACTTCCGTCGGTGATATTGCCTCAATAGTATCGACGACATTTCGCTCTCGGATGTGCCAGCGTGGCCCGACCATGAGGCAGGTTCACCGCAGGGGGTGCACCGCCGCAGCATGCCAAGGGCGTGCAGAAAAACAGAAACAAAAAATGCGGCGACCGCCTCGGCAGACCCCCTACTATCTCTATGGAGTCTCTGGGTAAGGCAGTAGGACACCACACACCACAGGACGTCGATACCAAGAGGATTTGTTTTTTTTTTTCGCGTCATCCACGTGCCTGCCCCACCCCTCCCCCCCTGGCGGGTGGTACCATCCATGGTGCTGGCAACACCACGTCTGCTGAAATCAATGCACATTTTGATCACCCCCCATCCTGAATTTCGATGACCAAAGGGTGGCCTTGTGGCCACGTTGAACTGCTGGTGGTCGTTTTGTTGGTATGCTTCGCGGCACATGGGGCACGACACTTCCAGAAGCTGCTCGGCACATTGGACACACGCCAACGACCACGTTGACGTCAACGTCAACGCAAGCACTCAGTCACCTCTTCATGTGTAATCTATGAGCTGGTCTTGCAGAACAGCCTTTTTGGCCTCGCACGACGGACCAACGATCAACAGGGGGTACCTGTAGCCCTGGTATGCGTGCCTTTCTTTCTTTGTACGTGCCTTGTAGCATCGGTTTCTTGAAGAGACAACTTCTGGTGTGCTCAGTTTATCTACAGAGGGGGAATGTTTGCCCGGCGCATGCCCGGCGCGCTACCTTTGTATTAAGAGATCTCTAGCCCCCATGGTCTATCAATCACGCCGTGCACCTCGTGCAAGAGATGAAAGCTGAGTGCATTGGCAGACGCAATGACAACGCAAACACAGAATACAACAGAAGCTGTGATGCACGCGGACATCAATGCCATCATCAGCCCTTGGAAGACAAAACCACTGTGAATACGCAGCCCCTCCTGGGACCCCACCTGAACACCCCACCCCCAAATGAAAGTAACAATCCTTGTAGACGAGGCCGGGTGGTTACAGATGAACATGTTGGTGAGATACGGACACTGTAGCACAGCAGCGCATCTGGATTCACGAAGAATCTCAGCAAAGAGCATGGGTTGAGAGCAACGACCGCGAGGTTATCCGCCCATTGTTCAGCCACAACTTGCAACTACAAAGCCACCCTGATTGCTACACACACACCCTCTGGGCTTCCCTTTTGCTATGTTATTCTGTGCAGCGTGTTGTAAGTTCTTAGGACACGTTGTCAGTCTTTCGGACATGTGCCTCAGAACCAGAAAGGAATCAAAACCTACAGCCGCAAGGCTCGTCGCATGGGTGGGGAATGGAAGTCATACCGTCATACCCACAGCCATAGCCACAGCCGTAGCCAATGCCACAGTCATACCAAAAGCTATAGCCACATTCGTAGCCAGTGCCACAGTCATACCCACAGCCATAGCCACAGCAATAGCCCATGCCACAGTCAGACCCACAGCCATAGCCACAGTCAAAGCCAATGGGAATACTTCCTACGCGCCGCGGGCGCGCCGCGAGTGCGCCGCAGGGGAAGGGGAATTGGCTTTAGTTTACACTGTCCAAGAAACATACACCGGAACAAAAAATTCCGGGCACGTTGATCTGTTGACACCATTGCTCTCTACAACCAGGGGTGTTTGGTAGCACATCTTCTCCGGCAAGGCCCCAGCGGGTAATGAAGTGGTCCACAACTTTCTTCCATCCCACTGTGCCATTCTCGCTGCGCAAATTGTCATTGATACATGCTATAGCTTCCGATACTTGGTTCTTGGGGGCCCAAAAGAGGGTGGAATGGCTACATGACCCCTGCTTTCTCGGGGGTCCCCAATAAGAGGACAAAATCAAAACTAGCTACCTCACCCGTGCCTTCTCAGGGGCCTAAAAGAGGGCGGAATGGCCGCATAACCCCTGCCTTCTTGGGTGTCCCCAATGTCAAGCCCGGGAACAAAATCAGAGGTGGCTCCTTGACCCCCATTGGGTACGGAATCAAATGCACCATTTGTGAAAAATAGAGGCCCAAAAAGGGGAATGTAGCAATCAAATCGGGGAAAAAAGTGGTGTGTTGGGGGGGGGGAACGGTATGTAACAAATGTGTGTATGTATGCGACACTATTCCGCCTGTATTCTGGTATAATTGTTTAAACTGCGCGCCGCAGGCGCCGCAGGGAAGGTGTTTCCTGCGGCACCATGCCACGGTCATACCCAGAGCTAATGCCAATGCCGCAGTCATACCCACAGCCGTAGCAACAGTCGTAGCCAGTGCCACAATCATACCCACAGCTAATGCCAATGCCACAGTCATACCCACAGCCACAGCAACAGTCGTAGCCAGTGCCACAGTCAAACCCAGAGCTGTAGCGACAGCCATAGCCAATGCCACAGTCATACCCACAGCTATAGCCACAGCCATGGCCAACGCCACAGTCATACCAAAGGGTATACCCACAGCCATAGCCACAGTCGTAGCCAATGCCACAGTCATACCCACAGCCATAGCCACAGTCGTAGCCCATGCCACAGTCATACCCACAGCCATAGCCACAGCAATACCCCATGCCAAAGTCATACCCACAGCCACAGCCACAGTCGTAGCCAATGCCACAGTCATACCCACAGCCAGAGCCACAGCAATAGTCCATGCCACAGTCATACCCACAGCCATAGCGAAAGTCATAGCCAACGGAACAGTCATACCCACAACCACAGCCACAGTCGTAGCCAACACCACAGTCATACCCACCGCCACAGCCACAGTCGTAGCCAATGCCACAGTCATACCCACAGCCATAGCCACAGTCGTAGCCAATGCCACAGTCATACCCGCAGCCATAGCCACAGCCATAGCCAGCGCCACAGTCATACCCACAGCCACAGCCACAGTCGTAGCCAATGCCACAGTCATACCCACAGCCACAGCCACAGTCGTAGCCAATGCCACAGTCATACCCACAGCCACAGCCACAGTCGTAGCCAATGCCACAGTCATACCCTCAGCCATAGCCACAGTCGTAGTCAACGCCACAGTCATACCCACAGCCACAGCCACAGTCGTAGCCAATGCCACAGTCATACCCGCAGCCACAGCCACAGTCGTAGCCAATGCCACAGTCATACCCACAGCCACAGCCACAGTCGTAGCCAATGCCACAGTCATACCCACAGCCATAGCCACAGTCGTAGCCAATGCCACAGTCATACCCACAGCCATAGCCACAGTCGTAGCCAATGCCACAGTCATACCCACAGCCACAGCCACAGTCGTAGCCAATGCCACAGTCATACCCGCAGCCACAGCCACAGTCGTAGCCAATGCCACAGTCATACCCACAGCCACAGCCACAGTCGTAGCCAATGCCACAGTCATACCCACAGCCATAGCCACAGTCGTAGCCAATGCCACAGTCATACCCACAGCCACAGCCACAGTCGTAGCCAATGCCACAGTCATACCCACAGCCACAGCCACAGTCGTAGCCGATGCCACAGTCATACCCACAGCCACAGCCACAGTCGTAGCCAATGCCACAGTCATACCCACAGCCACAGCCACAGTCGTAGCCGATGCCACAGTCATACCCACAGCCACAGCCACAGTCGTAGCCAATGCCACAGTCATACCCACAGCCACAGCCACAGTCGTAGCCAATGCCACAGTCATACCCACAGCCACAGCCACAGTCGTAGCCAATGCCACAGTCATACCCACAGCCATAGCCACAGTCGTAGCCAATGCCACAGTCATACCCACAGCCACAGCCACAGTCGTAGCCAATGCCAGAGTCATACCCACAGCCACAGCCACAGTCGTAGCCAATGCCACAGTCATACCCACAGCCACAGCCACAGTCGTAGCCAATGCCACAGTCATACCCACAGCCACAGCCACAGTCGTAGCCAATGCCACAGTCATACCCACAGCCACAGCCACAGTCGTAGCCAATGCCACAGTCATACCCACAGCCATAGCCACAGTCGTAGCCAATGCCACAGTCATACCCACAGCCACAGCCACAGTGGTAGCCAATGCCACAGTCATACCCACAGCCACAGCCACAGTGGTAGCCAATGCCACAGTCATACCCACAGCCACAGCCACAGTCGTAGCCAATGCCACAGTCGTACCCAGAGCCACAGCCACAGTCGTGGCCAATGCCACAGTCATACCCACAGCCACAGCCACAGTCGTAGCCAATGCCACAGTCATACCCACAGCCACAGCCACAGTCGTAGCCAATGCCACAGTCATACCCACAGCCACAGCCACAGTCGTAGCCAATGCCACAGTCATACCCGCAGCCACAGCCACAGTCGTAGCCAATGCCACAGTCATACCCGCAGCCACAGCCACAGTCGTAGCCAATGCCACAGTTATACCCGCAGCCACAGCCACAGTCGTAGCCAATGCCACAGTCGTACCCGCAGCCACAGCCACAGTCGTAGCCAATGCCACAGTCATACCCAGAGCCACAGCCGCAGTCGTAGCCAATGCCACAGTCATACCCACAGCCACAGCCACAGTCGTAGCCAATGCCACAGTCATACCCACAGCCACAGCCACAGTCGTAGCCAATGCCACAGTCATACCCACAGCCACAGCCACAGTCGTAGCCAATACCACAGTCATACCCATAGCCACAGCCACAGTCGTAGCCAATGCCACAGTCATACCCACAGCCATAGCCGCAGTCGTAGCCAATGCCACAGTCATACCCACAGCCACAGCCAAAGTCGTAGCCGATGCCACAGTCATACCCACAGCCACAGCCACAGTCGTAGCCAATGCCACAGTCATACCCACAGCCATAGCCACAGTCGTAGCCAATGCCACAGTCGTACCCAGAGCCACAGCCACAGTCGTGGCCAATGCCACAGTCATACCCACAGCCACAGCCACAGTCGTAGCCGATGCCACAGTCATACCCACAGCCACAGCCACAGTCGTAGCCAATGCCACAGTCATACCCACAGCCACAGCCACAGTCGTAGCCAATGCCACAGTCATACCCACAGCCACAGCCACAGTCGTAGCCGATGCCACAGTCATACCCACAGCCACAGCCACAGTCGTAGCCAATGCCACAGTCATACCCGCAGCCACAGCCACAGTCGTAGCCAATGCCACAGTCGTACCCGCAGCCACAGCCACAGTCGTAGCCAATGCCACAGTCATACCCACAGCCACAGCCACAGTCGTAGCCAATGCCACAGTCATACCCACAGCCACAGCCACAGTCGTAGCCAATGCCACAGTCATACCCACAGCCACAGCCACAGTCATAGCCAATGCCACAGTCATACCCACAGCCATAGCCACAGTCGTAGCCAATGCCACAGTCATACCCACAGCCACAGCCACAGTCGTAGCCAATGCCACAGTCATACCCGCAGCCACAGCCACAGTCGTAGCCAATGCCACAGTCATACCCACAGCCACAGCCACAGTCGTAGCCAATGCCACAGTCATACCCACAGCCACAGCCACAGTCGTAGCCAATGCCACAGTCATACCCACAGCCATAGCCACAGTCGTAGCCAATGCCACAGTCATACCCACAGCCACAGCCATAGTCGTAGCCAATGCCACAGTCATACCCGCAGCCACAGCCACAGTCGTAGCCAATGCCACAGTCATACCCACAGCCACAGCCACAGTCGTAGCCAATGCCACAGTCATACCCACAGCCACAGCCACAGTCGTAGCCAATGCCACAGTCATACCCACAGCCACAGCCACAGTCGTAGCCAATGCCACAGTCATACCCACAGCCACAGCCATAGTCGTAGCCAATGCCACAGTCATACCCGCAGCCACAGCCACAGTTGTAGCCAATGCCACAGTCATACCCACAGCCACAGCCATAGTCGTAGCCAATTCCACAGTCATACCCGCAGCCACAGCCACAGTCGTAGCCAATGCCACAGTCATACCCACAGCCACAGCCACAGTCGTAGCCAATGCCACAGTCATACCCACAGCCACAGCCACAGTCGTAGCCAATGCCACAGTCATACCCACAGCCACAGCAATAGTCGTAGCCAATGCCACAGTCATACCCGCAGCCACAGCCACAGTCGTAGCCGATGCCACAGTCATACCCACAGCCACAGCCACAGTCGTAGCCAATGCCACAGTCATACCCACAGTCACAGCCACAGTCGTAGCCAATGCCACAGTCATACCCGCAGCCACAGCCACAGTCGTAGCCAATGCCACAGTCATACCCGCAGCCACAGCCACAGTCGTAGCCAATGCCACAGTCGTACCCGCAGCCACAGCCACAGTCGTAGCCAATGCCACAGTCATACCCACAGCCACAGCCACAGTCGTAGCCAATGCCACAGTCATACCCACCGCCACAGCCACAGTCGTAGCCAATGCCCCAGTCATACCCACAGCCATAGCCACAGTCGTAGCCAATGCCACAGTCATACCCACAGCCACAGCCACAGTCGTAGCCGATGCCACAGTCATACCCACAGCCACAGCCACAGTCGTAGCCAATGCCACAGTCATACCCACAGCCACAGCCACAGTTGTGGCCAATGCCACAGTCATACCCACAGCCACAGCCACAGTCGTAGCCAATGCCACAGTCATACCCACAGCCACAGCCACAGTCGTAGCCAATGCCACAGTCATACCCGCAGCCACAGCCACAGTCGTAGCCAATGCCACAGTCATACCCACAGCCACAGCCACAGTCGTAGCCAATGCCACAGTCATACCCACAGCCATAGCCACAGTCGTAGCCAATGCCACAGTCATACCCACAGCCACAGCCACAGTCGTAGGCAATGCCACAGTCATACCCACAGCCACAGCCACAGTCGTAGCCAATGCCACAGTCATACCCGCAGCCACAGCCACAGTCGTAGCCAATGCCACAGTCATACCCACAGCCACAGCCACAGTCGTAGCCAATGCCACAGTCATACCCACAGCCACAGCCACAGTCGTAGCCAATGCCACAGTCATACCCACAGCCACAGCCACAGTCGTAGCCAATGCCACAGTCATACCCACAGCCACAGCCACAGTCGTAGCCAATGCCACAGTCATACCCACAGCCATAGCCACAGTCGTAGCCGATGCCACAGTCATACCCACAGCCATAGCCACAGTCGTAGCCAATGCCACAGTCATACCCACAGCGATAGCCACAGTCGTAGCCGATGCCACAGTCATACCCACAGCCACAGCCACAGTCGTAGCCAATGCCACAGTCATACCCACAGCCACAGCCACAGTCGTGGCCAATGCCACAGTCATACCCACAGCCACAGCCACAGTCGTAGCCAATGCCACAGTCATACCCACAGCCACAGCCACAGTCGTAGCCAATGCCACAGTCATACCCACAGCCACAGCCACAGTCGTAGCCAATGCCACAGTCATACCCGCAGCCACAGCCACAGTCGTAGCCAATGCCACAGTCATACCCACAGCCACAGCCACAGTCGTAGCCAATGCCACAGTCATACCCACAGCCACAGCCACAGTTGTGGCCGATGCCACAGTCATACCCACAGCCACAGCCACAGTCGTAGCCAATGCCACAGTCATACCCACAGCCATAGCCACAGTCGTAGCCAATGCCACAGTCATACCCACAGCCATAGCCACAGTCGTAGCCAATGCCACAGTCATACCCACAGCCACAGCCACAGTCGTAGCCAATGCCACAGTCATACCCACAGCCATAGCCACAGTCGTAGCCAATGCCACAGTCATACCCACAGCCACAGCCACAGTCGTAGCCAATGCCACAGTCATACCCACAGCCACAGCCACAGTCGTAGCCAATGCCACAGTCATACCCACAGCCATAGCCACAGTCGTAGCCAATGCCACAGTCATACCCACAGCCACAGCCACAGTCGTAGCCAATGCCACAGTCATACCCGCAGCCACAGCCACAGTCGTAGCCAATGCCACAGTCATACCCACAGCCATAGCCACAGTCGTAGCCAATGCCACAGTCATACCCACAGCCACAGCCACAGTCGTAGCCAATGCCACAGTCATACCCACAGCCACAGCCACAGTCGTAGCCGATGCCACAGTCATACCCACAGCCATAGCCACAGTCGTGGCCAATGCCACAGTCATACCCACAGCCATAGCCACAGTCGTAGCCGATGCCACAGTCATACCCTCAGCCACAGCCACAGTTGTGGCCAATGCCACAGTCATACCCACAGCCACAGCCACAGTCGTAGCCAATGCCACAGTCATACCCACAGCCATAGCCACAGTCGTAGCCAATGCCACAGTCATACCCACAGCCACAGCCACAGTCGTAGCCAATGCCACAGTCATACCCGCAGCCATAGCCACAGTCGTAGCCGATGCCACAGTCATACCCACAGCCACAGCCACAGTCGTAGCCAATGCCACAGTCATACCCACAGCCACAGCCACAGTCGTAGCCAATGCCACAGTCATACCCAGAGCCACAGCCACAGTCGTAGCCAATGCCACAGTCATACCCACAGCCACAGCCACAGTTGTGGCCAATGCTACAGTCATACCCACAGCCACAGCCACAGTCGTAGCCAATGCCACAGTCATACCCGCAGCCATAGCCACAGTCGTAGCCAATGCCACAGTTATACCCACAGCCACAGCCACAGTCGTAGCCAATGCCACAGTCATACCCACAGCCACAGCCACAGTCGTAGCCAATGCCACAGTCATACCCACAGCCATAGCCACAGTCGTAGCCAATGCCACAGTCATACCCACAGCCACAGCCACAGTCGTAGCCAATGCCACAGTCATACCCACAGCCACAGCCACAGTCGTAGCTAATGCCACAGTCATACCCACAGCCATAGCCACAGTCGTAGCCAATGCCACAGTCATACCCACAGCCACAGCCATAGTCGTAGCCAATGCCACAGTCATACCCGCAGAAATACCCACAGTAGTAGCCGATGCCACAGTCATACCCACAGCCACAGCCACAGTCGTAGCCAATGCCACAGTCATACCCACAGCCACAGCCACAGTCGTAGCCAATGCCACAGTCATACCCGCAGCCATAGCCACAGTCGTAGCCAATGCCACAGTCATACCCGCAGCCATAGCCACAGTCGTAGCCGATGCCACAGTCATACCCACAGCCACAGCCACAGTCGTAGCCAATGCCACAGTCATACCCACAGCCACAGCCACAGTCGTAGCCAATGCCACAGTCATACCCAGAGCCACAGCCACAGTCGTAGCCAATGCCACAGTCATACCCACAGCCACAGCCACAGTTGTGGCCAATGCTACAGTCATACCCACAGCCACAGCCACAGTCGTAGCCAATGCCACAGTCATACCCGCAGCCATAGCCACAGTCGTAGCCAATGCCACAGTTATACCCACAGCCACAGCCACAGTCGTAGCCAATGCCACAGTCATACCCACAGCCACAGCCACAGTCGTAGCCAATGCCACAGTCATACCCACAGCCATAGCCACAGTCGTAGCCAATGCCACAGTCATACCCACAGCCACAGCCACAGTCGTAGCCAATGCCACAGTCATACCCACAGCCACAGCCACAGTCGTAGCTAATGCCACAGTCATACCCACAGCCATAGCCACAGTCGTAGCCAATGCCACAGTCATACCCACAGCCACAGCCATAGTCGTAGCCAATGCCACAGTCATACCCGCAGAAATACCCACAGTAGTAGCCGATGCCACAGTCATACCCACAGCCACAGCCACAGTCGTAGCCAATGCCACAGTCATACCCACAGCCACAGCCACAGTCGTAGCCAATGCCACAGTCATACCCGCAGCCATAGCCACAGTCGTAGCCAATGCCACAGTCATACCCACAACCACAGCCACAGTCGTAGCCAATGCCACAGTCATACCCACAGCCATAGCCACAGTCGTAGCCAATGCCACAGTCATACCCACAGCGATAGCCACAGTCGTAGCCGATGCCACAGTCATACCCACAGCCACAGCCACAGTCGTAGCCAATGCCACAGTCATACCCACAGCCACAGCCACAGTCGTGGCCAATGCCACAGTCATACCCACAGCCACAGCCACAGTCGTAGCCAATGCCACAGTCATACCCACAGCCACAGCCACAGTCGTAGCCAATGCCACAGTCATACCCACAGCCACAGCCACAGTCGTAGCCAATGCCACAGTCATACCCGCAGCCACAGCCACAGTCGTAGCCAATGCCACAGTCATACCCACAGCCACAGCCACAGTCGTAGCCAATGCCACAGTCATACCCACAGCCACAGCCACAGTTGTGGCCGATGCCACAGTCATACCCACAGCCACAGCCTCAGTCGTAGCCAATGCCACAGTCATACCCACAGCCATAGCCACAGTCGTAGCCAATGCCACAGTCATACCCACAGCCATAGCCACAGTCGTAGCCAATGCCACAGTCATACCCACAGCCACAGCCACAGTCGTAGCCAATGCCACAGTCATACCCACAGCCATAGCCACAGTCGTAGCCAATGCCACAGTCATACCCACAGCCACAGCCACAGTCGTAGCCAATGCCACAGTCATACCCACAGCCACAGCCACAGTCGTAGCCAATGCCACAGTCATACCCACAGCCATAGCCACAGTCGTAGCCAATGCCACAGTCATACCCACAGCCACAGCCACAGTCGTAGCCAATGCCACAGTCATACCCGCAGCCACAGCCACAGTCGTAGCCAATGCCACAGTCATACCCACAGCCATAGCCACAGTCGTAGCCAATGCCACAGTCATACCCACAGCCACAGCCACAGTCGTAGCCAATGCCACAGTCATACCCACAGCCACAGCCACAGTCGTAGCCGATGCCACAGTCATACCCACAGCCATAGCCACAGTCGTGGCCAATGCCACAGTCATACCCACAGCCATAGCCACAGTCGTAGCCGATGCCACAGTCATACCCTCAGCCACAGCCACAGTTGTGGCCAATGCCACAGTCATACCCACAGCCACAGCCACAGTCGTAGCCAATGCCACAGTCATACCCACAGCCATAGCCACAGTCGTAGCCAATGCCACAGTCATACCCACAGCCACAGCCACAGTCGTAGCCAATGCCACAGTCATACCCGCAGCCATAGCCACAGTCGTAGCCGATGCCACAGTCATACCCACAGCCACAGCCACAGTCGTAGCCAATGCCACAGTCATACCCACAGCCACAGCCACAGTCGTAGCCAATGCCACAGTCATACCCAGAGCCACAGCCACAGTCGTAGCCAATGCCACAGTCATACCCACAGCCACAGCCACAGTTGTGGCCAATGCTACAGTCATACCCACAGCCACAGCCACAGTCGTAGCCAATGCCACAGTCATACCCGCAGCCATAGCCACAGTCGTAGCCAATGCCACAGTTATACCCACAGCCACAGCCACAGTCGTAGCCAATGCCACAGTCATACCCACAGCCACAGCCACAGTCGTAGCCAATGCCACAGTCATACCCACAGCCATAGCCACAGTCGTAGCCAATGCCACAGTCATACCCACAGCCACAGCCACAGTCGTAGCCAATGCCACAGTCATACCCACAGCCACAGCCACAGTCGTAGCTAATGCCACAGTCATACCCACAGCCATAGCCACAGTCGTAGCCAATGCCACAGTCATACCCACAGCCACAGCCATAGTCGTAGCCAATGCCACAGTCATACCCGCAGAAATACCCACAGTAGTAGCCGATGCCACAGTCATACCCACAGCCACAGCCACAGTCGTAGCCAATGCCACAGTCATACCCACAGCCACAGCCACAGTCGTAGCCAATGCCACAGTCATACCCGCAGCCATAGCCACAGTCGTAGCCAATGCCACAGTCATACCCACAACCACAGCCACAGTCGTAGCCAATGCCACAGTCATACCCACAGCCATAGCCACAGTCGTAGCCAATGCCACAGTCATACCCACAGCCATAGCCACAGTCGTAGCCGATGCCACAATCATACCCACAGCCACAGCCACAGTCGTAGCCAATGCCACAGTCATACCCACAGCCACAGCCACAGTCGTAGCCAATGCCACAGTCATACGCACAGCCATAGCCACAGTCGTAGCCGATGCCACAGTCATACCCACAGCCACAGCCACAGTCGTAGCCAATGCCACAGTCGTACCCACAGCCACAGCCACAGTCGTAGCCGATGCCACAGTCATACCCACAGCCACAGCCACAGTCGTAGCCAATGCCAGAGTCATACCCACAGCCACAGCCACAGTCGTAGCCGATGCCACAGTCATACCCACAGCCACAGCCACAGTCGTAGCCAATGCCACAGTCATACCCACAGCCACAGCCACAGTCGTAGCCAATGCCACAGTCATACCCACAGCCATAGCCACAGTCGTAGCCAATGCCACAGTCATACCCACAGCCACAGCCACAGTCGTAGCCAATGCCACAGTCATACCCACAGCCATAGCCACAGTTGTAGCCAATGCCACAGTCATACCCACAGCCATAGCCACAGTCGTAGCCAATGCCACAGTCATACCCACAGCCACAGCCACAGTCGTAGCTAATGCCACAGTCATATTCACAGCCACAGCCACAGTCGTAGCCAATGCCACAGTCATACCCACAGCCACAGCCATAGTCGTAGCCAATGCCACAGTCATACCCACAGCCACAGCCACAGTCGTAGCCAATGCCACAGTCATACCCACAGCCACAGCCACAGTTGTGGCCAATGCCACAGTCATACCCACAGCCACAGCCACAGTCGTAGCCAATGCCACAGTCATACCCACAGCCACAGCCACAGTCGTAGCCAATGCCACAGTCATACCCGCAGCCACAGCCACAGTCGTAGCCAATGCCACAGTCATACCCACAGCCACAGCCACAGTCGTAGCTAATGCCACAGTCATACCCGCAGACATACCCACAGTCGTAGCCAATGCCACAGTCATACCCACAGCCACAGCCACAGTCGTAGCCAATGCCACAGTCATACCCACAGCCATGGCCACAGTCGTAGCCAATGCCACAGTCATACCCCCAGCCACAGCCACAGTCGTAGCCAATGCCACAGTCATACCCGCAGCCACAGCCACAGTCGTAGCCAATGCCACAGTCATACCCACAGCCATAGCCACAGTCGTAGCCGATGCCACAGTCATACCCACAGCCACAGCCAAAGTCGTAGCCGATGCCACAGTCATACCCACAGCCACAGCCACAGTCGTAGCCAATGCAACAGTCATACCCACAGCCGTAGCCACAGTCGTAGCCGATGCCACAGTCATACCAACAGCCACAGCCACAGTCGTAGCCAATGCCACAGTCATACCCACAGCCACAGCCACAGGTGTGGCCAATGCCACAGTCATACCCACAGCCACAGCCACAGTTGTAGCCAATGCCACAGTCATACCCACAGCCACAGCCACAGTCGTAGCCAATGCCACAGTCATACCCACAGCCACAGCGTCAGTCGTAGCCAATGCCACAGTCATACCCACAGCCATAGCCACAGTCGTAGCCAATGCCACAGTCATACCCACAGCCACAGCCACAGTCGTAGCTAATGCCACAGTCATACCCACAGCCATAGCCACAGTCGTAGCCAATGCCACAGTCATACCCACAGCCACAGCCATAGTCGTAGCCAATGCCACAGTCATACCCGCAGACATACCCACAGTCGTAGCCAATGCCACAGTCAGACCCACAGCCACAGCCACAGTCGTAGCCAATGCCACAGTCATACCCACAGCCACAGCCACAGTCGTAGCCAATGCCACAGTCATACCCACAGCCATAGCCACAGTCGTAGCCGATGCCACAGTCATACCCACAGCCACAGCCACAGTCGTAGCCAATGCCACAGTCATACCCACAGCCACAGCCACAGTCGTAGCCAATGCCACAGTCATACCCACAGCCACAGCCACAGTCGTAGCCAATGCCACAGTCATACCAACAGCCACAGCCACAGTCGTAGCCAATGCCACAGTCATACCCACAGCCACAGCCACAGTCGTAGCCAATGCCACAGTCATACCCACAGCCATAGCCACACTCGTAGCCAATGCCACAGTCATACCCACAGCCATAGCCACAGTCGTAGCCAATGCCACAGTCATACCCGCAGCCACAGCCACAGTCGTAGCCAATGCCACAGTCATACCCGCAGCAACAGCCACGGTCATACCCACAGCCACAGCCACAGTCGTAGCCAATGCCACAGTCACACCCACAGCCACAGCCACAGTCGTAGCCAATGCCACTGTCATACCCACAGCCACAGCCACAGTCGTAGCCAATGCCACAGTCATACCCACAGCCACAGCCACAGTCGTAGCCAATGCCACAGTCATACCCACAGCCACAGCCACAGTCGTAGCCAATGCCACAGTCATACCCACAGCCATAGCCACAGTCGTAGCCAATGCCCCAGTCATACCCACAGCCATAGCCACAGTCGTAGCCTATGCCACAGTCATACCCACAGCCATAGCCACAGTCGTAGCCAATGCCACAGTCATACCCCCAGCCACAGCCACAGTCGTAGCCAATGCCACAGTCATACCCACAGCCACAGCCACTGTCGTAGCCAATGCCACAGTCATACCCGCAGCCACAGCCACAGTCATACCCACGGCCACAGCCACAGCCACAGTCGTAGCCACAGCCACAGTCGTAGCCAATGCCACAGTCATACCCGCAGCCACAGCCACAGTCATACCCACAGCCACAGCCACAGTCGTAGCCAATGCCACAGTCATACCCACAGCCACAGCCACAGTCGTAGCCAATGCCACAGTCATACCCACAGCCACAGCCACAGTCGTAGCCAATGCCACAGTCATACCCACAGCCATAGCCACAGTCGTAGCCAATGCCACAGTCATACCCACAGCCACAGCCACAGTCGTAGCCAATGCCACAGTCATTTACCCACAGCCATAGCCACTGTCGTAGCCAATGCCACAGTCATACCCACAGCCATAGCCACAGTCGTAGCCTATGCCACAGTCATACCCACAGCCATAGCCACAGTCGTAGCCAATGCCACAGTCATACCCACAGCCACAGCCACAGTCGTAGCCAATGCCACAGTCATACCCACAGCCACAGCCACTGTCGTAGCCAATGCCACAGTCATACCCGCAGCCACAGCCACAGTCATACCCACGGCCACAGCCACAGCCACAGTCGTAGCCAATGCCACAGTCATACCCACAGCCACAGCCACAGTCATACCCACAGCCACAGCCACAGTCGTAGCCAATGCCACAGTCATACCCACAGCCACAGCCACAGTCGTAGCCAATGCCACAGTCATACCCACAGCCACAGCCACAGTCGTAGCCAATGCCACAGCCACAGTCATACCCACAGCCACAGCCACAGTCGTAGCCAATGCCACAGTCATACCCACAGCCATAGCCACAGTCGTAGCCAATGCCACAGTCATACCCACAGCCATAGCCACTGTCGTAGCCAATGCCACAGTCATACCCACAGCCACAGCCACAGTCGTAGCCAATGCCACAGTCATACCCACAGCCATAGCCACAGTCGTAGCCAATGCCACAGTCATACCCGCAGCCACAGCCACAGTCGTAGCCAATGCCACAGTCATACCCACAGCCACAGCCACAGTCGTAGCCAATGCCACAGTCATACCCACAGCCACAGCCACAGTCGTAGCCAATGCCACAGTCATACCCACAGCCATAGCCACAGTCGTAGCCAATGCCACAGTCATACCCACAGCCATAGCCACAGTCGTAGCCAATGCCACAGTCATACCCACAGCCATAGCCACAGTCGTAGCCAATGCCACAGTCATACCCACAGCCACAGCCACAGTCGTAGCCAATGCCACAGTCATACCCACAGCCATAGCCACGGTCGTAGCCAATGCCACAGTCATACCCACAGCCACAGCCACAGTCGTAGCCAATGCCACAGTCATACCCGCAGCCACAGCCACAGTCGTAGCCAATGCCACAGTCATACCCACAGCCACAGCCACAGTCGTAGCCAATGCCACAGTCCTACCCACAGCCATAGCCACAGTCGTAGCCAATGCCACAGTCATACCCACAGCCACAGCCACAGTCGTAGCCAATGCCACAGTCATACCCGCAGCCATAGCCACGGTCGTAGCCAATGCCACAGTCATACCCACAGCCACAGCCACAGTCGTAGCCAATGCCACAGTCATACCCGCAGCCACAGCCACAGTCGTAGCCAATGCCACAGTCATACCCACAGCCACAGCCACAGTCGTAGCCAATGCCACAGTCATACCCACAGCCATAGCCACAGTCGTAGCCAATGCCACAGTCATACCCACAGCCACAGCCACAGTCGTAGCCAATGCCACAGTCATACCCACAGCCATAGCCACTGTCGTAGCCAATGCCACAGTCATACCCACAGCCATAGCCACTGTCGTAGCCAATGCCACAGTCATACCCACAGCCACAGCCACAGTCGTAGCCAATGCCACAGTCATACCCACAGCCATAGCCACAGTCGTAGCCAATGCCACAGTCATACCCACAGCCACAGCCACAGTCGTAGCCAATGCCACAGTCATACCCACAGCCACAGCCACAGTTGTAGCCAATGCCACAGTCGTACCCGCAGCCACAGCCACGGTCGTAGCCAATGCCACAGTCATACCCACAGCCACAGCCACAGTCGTAGCCAATGCCACAGTCATACCCACAGCCATAGCCACAGTCGTAGCCAATGCCACAGTCATACCCACAGCCATAGCCACTGTCGTAGCCAATGCCACAGTCATACCCACAGCCATAGCCACTGTCGTAGCCAATGCCACGGTCATACCCACAGCCATAGCCACAGTCGTAGCCAATGCCACAGTCATACCCACAGCCACAGCCACAGTCGTAGCCAATGCCACAGTCATACCCACAGCCATAGCCACAGTCGTAGCCAATGCCACAGTCGTACCCGCAGCCAGAGCCACAGTCGTAGCCGATGCCCCAGTCATACCCACAGCCACAGCCACAGTCGTAGCCAATGCCACAGTCATACCCACAGCCATAGCCACAGTCGTAGCCAATGCCACAGTCATACCCACAGCCACAGCCACAGTCGTAGCCAATGCCACAGTCATACCCACAGCCACAGCCACAGTCGTAGCCAATGCCACGGTCGTCCCCACAGCCACTGCCACAGTCGTAGCCAATGCCACAGTCATACCCACAGCCACAGCCACAGTCGTAGCCAATGCCACAGTCATACCCACAGCCATAGCCACTGTCGCAGCCAATGCCACAGTCATACCCTCAGCCATAGCCACTGTCGTAGCCAATGCCACAGTCATACCCACAGCCATAGCCACTGTCGTAGCCAATGCCACAGTCATACCCACAGCCACAGCCACAGTCGTAGCCAATGCCACAGTCATACCCACAGCCACAGCCACAGTCGTAGCCAATGCCACAGTCATACCCGCAGCCACAGCCACAGTCGTAGCCAATGCCACAGTCATACCCACAGCCATAGCCACAGTCGTAGCCTATGCCACAGTCATACCCACAGCCATAGCCACAGTCGTAGCCAATGCCACAGTCATACCCACAGCCACAGCCACAGTCGTAGCCAATGCCACAGTCATACCCACAGCCATAGCCACTGTCGTAGCCAATGCCACAGTCATACCCACAGCCATAGCCACTGTCGTAGCCAATGCCACAGTCATACCCGCAGCCACAGCCACAATCGTAGCCAATGCCACAGTCATACCCGCAGCCACAGCCACAGTCGTAGCCAATGCCACAGTCACACCCTCAGCCATAACCACAGTCGTAGCCAATGCCGCAGTCATACCCACAGCCACAGCCACAGTCGTAGCCAATGCCACAGTCATACCCGCAGCCATAGCCACAGTCGTAGCCAATGCCACAGTCATACCCACAGCCACAGCCACAGTCGTAGCCAATGCCACAGTCATACCCACAGCCATAGCCACAGTCGTAACCAATGCCACAGTCATACCCACAGCCACAGCCACAGTCGTAGCCAATGCCACAGTCATACCCACAGCCACAGCCACAGTCGTAGCCAATGCCACAGTCATACCCGCAGCCACAGCCACAGTCGTAGCCAATGCCACAGTCATACCCACAGCCACAGCCACAGTCGTAGCCAATGCCACAGTCATACCCACAGCCACACCCACAGTCGTAGCCAATGCCACAGTCATACCCAAAGCCATAGCCACAGTCGTAGCCAATGCCACAGTCATACCCACAGCCACAGCCACAGTCGTAGCCAATGCCACAGTCATACCCACAGCCATAGCCAAAGTCGTAGCCGATGCCACAGTCATACCCACAGCCACAGCCACAGTCGTAGCCAATGCCACAGTCATACCCACAGCCACAGCCACAGTCGTAGCCAATGCCACAGTCATACCCACAGCCATAGCCACAGTCGTAGCCAATGCCACAGTCATACCCACAGCCACAGCCACAGTCGTAGCCAATGCCACAGTCATACCCACAGCCACAGCCACAGTCGTAGCCAATGCCACAGTCGTACCCGCAGCCACAGCCACAGTCGTAGCCAATGCCACAGTCATACCCGCAGCCACAGCCACAGTCGTAGCACATGCCACAGTCATACCCACAGCCACAGCCACAGTCGTAGCCAATGCCACAGTCATACCCACAGCCATAGCCACAGTCGTAGCCAATGCCACAGTCATACCCAACAGCCACAGCCACAGTCGTAGCCAATGCCACAGTCATACCCACAGCCACAGCCACAGTCGTAGCCAATGCCACAGTCATACCCTCAGCCATAGCCACTGTCGTAGCCAATGCCACAGTCATACCCACAGCCATAGCCACTGTCGTAGCCAATGCCACAGTCATACCCACAGCCACAGCCACAGTCGTAGCCAATGCCACAGTCATACCCGCAGCCACAGCCACAGTCGTAGCCAATGCCACTGTCATACCCACAGCCACAGCCACAGTCGTAGCCTATGCCACAGTCATACCCACAGCCATAGCCACAGTCGTAGCCAATGCCACAGTCATACCCACAGCCACAGCCACAGTCGTAGCCAATGCCACAGTCATACCCACAGCCATAGCCACAGTCGTAGCCAATGCCACAGTCATACCCACAGCCACAGCCACAGTCGTAGCCAATGCCACAGTCATACCCACAGCCACAGCCACAGTCGTAGCCAATGCCACAGTCATACCCACAGCCACAGCCACTGTCGTAGCCAATGCCACAGTCATACCCACAGCCACAGCCACAGTCGTAGCCAATGCCACAGTCATACCCACAGCCATAGCCACAGTCGTAACCAATGCCACAGTCATACCCACGGCCACAGCCACAGTCGTAGCCAATGCCACAGTCATACCCACAGCCACAGCCACAGTCGTAGCCAATGCCACAGTCATACCCACAGCCACAGCCACAGTCGTAGCCAATGCCACAGTCATACCCACAGCCACAGCCACAGTCGTAGCCAATGCCACAGTCATACCCACAGCCATAGCCAAAGTCGTAGCCGATGCCACAGTCATACCCACAGCCATAGCCACAGTCGTAGCCAATGCCACAGTCATACCCACAGCCACAGCCACAGTCGTAGCCAATGCCACAGTCATACCCACAGCCATAGCCACAGTCGTAGCCAATGCCACAGTCATACCCACAGCCACAGCCACAGTCGTAGCCAATGCCACAGTCATACCCACAGCCACAGCCACAGTCGTAGCCAATGCCACAGTCATACCCACAGCCATAGCCACAGTCGTAACCAATGCCACAGTCATACCCACAGCCACAGCCACAGTCGTAGCCAATGCCACAGTCATACCCACAGCCACAGCCACAGTCGTAGCCAATGCCACAGTCATACCCACAGCCACAGCCACAGTCGTAGCCAATGCCACAGTCATACCCTCAGCCATAGCCACTGTCGTAGCCAATGCCACAGTCATACCCACAGCCATAGCCACTGTCGTAGCCAATGCCACAGTCATACCCGCAGCCACAGCCACAGTCGTAGCCAATGCCACAGTCATACCCGCAGCCATAGCCACAGTCGTAGCCAATGCCACAGTCATACCCACAGCCATAGCCACTGTCGTAGCCAATGCCACAGTCATACCCGCAGCCACAGCCACAGTCGTAGCCAATGCCACAGTCATACCCGCAGCCACAGCCACAGTCGTAGCCAATGCCACAGTCATACCCACAGCCACAGCCACAGTCGTAGCCTATGCCACAGTCATACCCACAGCCATAGCCACAGTCGTAGCCAATGCCACAGTCATACCCACAGCCACAGCCACAGTCGTAGCCAATGCCACAGTCATACCCACAGCCATAGCCACAGTCGTAGCCAATGCCACAGTCATACCCACAGCCACAGCCACAGTCGTAGCCAATGCCACAGTCATACCCACAGCCACAGCCACAGTCGTAGCCAATGCCACAGTCATACCCACAGCCATAGCCACTGTCGTAGCCAATGCCACAGTCATACCCACAGCCACAGCCACAGTCGTAGCCAATGCCACAGTCATACCCACAGCCATAGCCACAGTCGTAGGCAATGCCACAGTCATACCCGCAGCCACAGCCACAGTCGTAGCCAATGCCACAGTCATACCCACAGCCATAGCCACAGTCGTAGCCTATGCCACAGTCCTACCCACAGCCATAGCCACAGTCGCAGCCAATGCCACAGTCATACCCACAGCCACAGCCACAGTCGTAGCCAATGCCACAGTCATACCCACAGCCATAGCCACAGTCGTAACCAATGCCACAGTCATACCCACGGCCACAGCCACAGTCGTAGCCAATGCCACAGTCATACCCACAGCCACAGCCACAGTCGTAGCCAATGCCACAGTCATACCCACAGCCACAGCCACAGTCGTAGCCAATGCCACAGTCATACCCACAGCCATAGCCACAGTCGTAGCCAATGCCACAGTCATACCCACAGCCACAGCCACAGTCGTAGCCAATGCCACAGTCATACCCACAGCCATAGCCACAGTCGTAGCCAATGCCACAGTCATACCCACAGCCACAGCCACAGTCGTAGCCAATGCCACAGTCATACCCGCAGCCACAGCCACAGTCGTAGCCAATGCCACAGTCATACCCACAGCCACAGCCACAGTCGTAGCCAATGCCACAGTCATACCCACAGCCACAGCCACAGTCGTAGCCAATGCCACAGTCATACCCACAGCCACAGCCACAGTCGTAGCCAATGCCACAGTCATACCCACAGCCATAGCCACAGTCGTAGGCAATGCCACAGTCATACCCGCAGCCACAGCCACAGTCGTAGCCAATGCCACAGTCATACCCACAGCCATAGCCACAGTCGTAGCCTATGCCACAGTCATACCCACAGCCATAGCCACAGTCGCAGCCAATGCCACAGTCATACCCACAGCCACAGCCACAGTCGTAGCCAATGCCACAGTCATACCCACAGCCATAGCCACAGTCGTAACCAATGCCACAGTCATACCCACGGCCACAGCCACAGTCGTAGCCAATGCCACAGTCATACCCACAGCCACAGCCACAGTCGTAGCCAATGCCACAGTCATACCCACAGCCACAGCCACAGTCGTAGCCAATGCCACAGTCATACCCACAGCCACAGCCACAGTCGTAGCCAATGCCACAGTCGTACCCGCAGCCACAGCCACAGTCGTAGCCAATGCCACAGTCATACCCGCAGCCACAGCCACAGTCGTAGCACATGCCACAGTCATACCCACAGCCACAGCCACAGTCGTAGCCAATGCCACAGTCATACCCACAGCCATAGCCACAGTCGTAGCCAATGCCACAGTCATACCCACAGCCACAGCCACAGTCGTAGCCAATGCCACAGTCATACCCGCAGCCACAGCCACAGTCGTAGCCAATGCCACAGTCATACCCACAGCCACAGCCACAGTCGTAGCCAATGCCACAGTCATACCCACAGCCACAGCCACAGTCGTAGCCAATGCCACAGTCATACCCACAGCCACAGCCACAGTCGTAGCCAATGCCACAGTCATACCCTCAGCCATAGCCACTGTCGTAGCCAATGCCACAGTCATACCCACAGCCATAGCCACTGTCGTAGCCAATGCCACAGTCATACCCGCAGCCACAGCCACAGTCGTAGCCAATGCCACAGTCATACCCGCCGCCACAGCCACAGTCGTAGCCAATGCCACAGTCATACCCACAGCCACAGCCACAGTCGTAGCCTATGCCACAGTCATACCCACAGCCATAGCCACAGTCGTAGCCAAGGCCACAGTCATACCCACAGCCACAGCCACAGTCGTAGCCAATGCCACAGTCATACCCACAGCCATAGCCACAGTCGTAGCCAATGCCACAGTCATACCCACAGCCACAGCCACAGTCGTAGCCAATGCCACAGTCATACCCACAGCCACAGCCACAGTCGTAGCCAATGCCACAGTCATACCCACAGCCATAGCCACTGTCGTAGCCAATGCCACAGTCATACCCACAGCCACAGCCACAGTCGTAGCCAATGCCACAGTCATACCCACAGCCATAGCCACAGTCGTAGGCAATGCCACAGTAATACCCGCAGCCACAGCGACAGTCGTAGCCAATGCCACAGTCATACCCACAGCCATAGCCACAGTCGTAGCCTATGCCACAGTCATACCCACAGCCATAGCCACAGTCGCAGCCAATGCCACAGTCATACCCACAGCCACAGCCACAGTCGTAGCCAATGCCACAGTCATACCCACAGCCATAGCCACAGTCGTAACCAATGCCACAGTCATACCCACGGCCACAGCCACAGTCGTAGCCAATGCCACAGTCATACCCACAGCCACAGCCACAGTCGTAGCCAATGCCACAGTCATACCCACAGCCACAGCCACAGTCGTAGCCAATGCCACAGTCATACCCGCAGCCACAGCCACAGTCGTAGCCAATGCCACAGTCATACCCGCAGCCACAGCCACAGTCGTAGCCAATGCCACAGTCATACCCGCAGCCACAGCCACAGTCGTAGCCAATGCCACAGTCATACCCACAGCCACAGCCACAGCTGTAGCCAATGCCACAGTCATACCCACAGCCATAGCCACATCGTAGCCAATGCCACAGTCATACCCACAGCCATAGCCACAGTCGTAGCCAATGCCACAGTGATACCCACAGCCATAGCCACAGTCGTAGTCAATGCCACAGTCATACCCACAGCCATAGCCACAGTCGTAGCCAATGCCACAGTCATACCCACAGCCACAGCCACAGTCGTAGCCAATGCCACAGTCGTACCCGCAGCCACAGCCACAGTCGTAGCCAATGCCACAGTCATACCCACAGCCATAGCCACTGTCGTAGCCAATGCCACAGTCATACCCACAGCCATAGCCACTGTCGTAGCCAATGCCACAGTCATACCCGCAGCCACAGCCACAGTCGTAGCCAATGCCACAGTCATACCCACAGCCACAGCCACAGTCGTAGCCAATGCCACAGTCATACCCACAGCCACAGCCACAGTCGTAGCCAATGCCACAGTCATACCCACACCCATAGCCACAGTCGTAGCCAATGCCACAGTCATACCCACAGCCATAGCCACAGTCGTAGCCAATGCCACAGTCATACCCACAGCCACAGCCACAGTCGTAGCCAATGCCACAGTGATACCCACAGCCATAGCCACAGTCGTAGTCAATGCCACAGTCATACCCACAGCCATAGCCACAGTCGTAGCCAATGCCACAGTCATACCCACAGCCACAGCCACAGTCGTAGCCAATGCCACAGTCGTACCCGCAGCCACAGCCACAGTCGTAGCCAATGCCACAGTCATACCCACAGCCATAGCCACTGTCGTAGCCAATGCCACAGTCATACCCACAGCCATAGCCACTGTCGTAGCCAATGCCACAGTCATACCCGCAGCCACAGCCACAGTCGTAGCCAATGCCACAGTCATACCCACAGCCACAGCCACAGTCGTAGCCAATGCCACAGTCATACCCACAGCCACAGCCACAGTCGTAGCCAATGCCACAGTCATACCCACACCCATAGCCACAGTCGTAGCCAATGCCACAGTCATACCCACAGCCATAGCCACAGTCGTAGCCAATGCCACAGTCATACCCACAGCCATAGCCACAGTCGTAGCCAATGCCGCAGTCATACCCACAGCCACAGCCACAGTCGTAGCCAATGCCACAGTCATACCTGCAGCCATAGCCACAGTCGTAGCCAATGCCACAGTCATACCCACAGCCACAGCCACAGTCGTAGCCAATGCCACAGTCATGCCCACAGCCATAGCCACAGTCGTAACCAATGCCACAGTCATACCCACAGCCACAGCCACAGTCGTAGCCAATGCCACAGTCATACCCACAGCCACAGCCACAGTCGTAGCCAATGCCACAGTCATACCCGCAGCCATAGCCACTGTCGTAGCCAATGCCACAGTCATACCCGCAGCCACAGCCACAGTCGTAGCCAATGCCACAGTCATACCCACAGCCACAGCCACAGTCGTAGCCAATGCCACAGTCATACCCACAGCCATAGCCACTGTCGTAGCCAATGCCACAGTCATACCCACAGCCATAGCCACAGTCGTAGCCGATGCCACAGTCATACCCACAGCCACAGCCACAGTCGTAGCCAATGCCACAGTCATACCCACAGCCACAGCCACAGTCGTAGCCAATGCCACAGTCATACCCACAGCCATAGCCACACTCGTAGCCAATGCCACAGTCATACCCACAGCCACAGCCACAGTCGTAGCCAATGCCACAGTCATACCCACACCCATAGCCACAGTCGTAGCCAATGCCACAGTCATACCCACAGCCATAGCCACAGTCGTAGCCAATGCCACAGTCATACCCGCAGCCACAGCCACAGTCGTAGCCAATGCCACAGTCATACCCACAGCCATAGCCACAGTCGTAGCCAATGCCACAGTCATACCCACAGCCACAGCCACAGTCGTAGCCAATGCCACAGTCATACCCACACCCATAGCCACAGTCGTAGCCAATGCCACAGTCATACCCACAGCCATAGCCACAGTCGTAGCCAATGCCACAGTCATACCCACAGCCATAGCCACAGTCGTAGCCAATGCCGCAGTCATACCCACAGCCACAGCCACAGTCGTAGCCAATGCCACAGTCATACCTGCAGCCATAGCCACAGTCGTAGCCAATGCCACAGTCATACCCACAGCCGCAGCCACAGTCGTAGCCAATGCCACAGTCATGCCCACAGCCATAGCCACAGTCGTAACCAATGCCACAGTCATACCCACAGCCACAGCCACAGTCGTAGCCAATGCCACAGTCATACCCACAGCCACAGCCACAGTCGTAGCCAATGCCACAGTCATACCCGCAGCCATAGCCACTGTCGTAGCCAATGCCACAGTCATACCCGCAGCCATAGCCACAGTCGTAGCCAATGCCACAGTCATACCCACAGCCACAGCCACAGTCGTAGCCAATGCCACAATTCATATTCACAGCCATAGCCACAGTCGTAGCCCATGCCACAGTCATACCCACAGCCACAGCCACAGTCGTAGCCAATGCCACAGTCATACCCACAGCCATAGCCACAGTCGTAGCAAATGCCACAGTCATACCCACAGCCACAGCCACAGTCGTAGCCAATGCCACAGTCATACCCACAGCCATAGCCACAGTCGTAGCCGATGCCACAGTCATACCCACAGCCACAGCCACAGTCGTAGCCAATGCCACAGTCATACCCACAGCCACAGCCACAGTCGTAGCCAATGCCACAGTCATACCCACAGCCATAGCCACAGTCGTAGCCAATGCCACAGTCATACCCACAGCCACAGCCACAGTCGTAGCCAATGCCACAGTCATACCCACAGCCACAGCCACAGTCGTAGCCAATGCCACAGTCGTACCCGCAGCCACAGCCACAGTCGTAGCCAATGCCACAGTCATACCCGCAGCCACAGCCACAGTCGTAGCCAATGCCACAGTCATACCCACAGCCACAGCCACAGTCGTAGCCAATGCCACAGTCATACCCACAGCCACAGCCACAGTCGTAGCCAATGCCACAGTCATACCCACAGCCACAGCCACAGTCGTAGCCAATGCCACAGTCATACCCGCAGCCACAGCCACAGTCGTAGCCAATGCCACAGTCATACCCACAGCCACAGCCACAGTCGTAGCCAATGCCACAGTCATACCCACAGCCACAGCCACAGTCGTAGCCAATGCCACAGTCATACCCTCAGCCATAGCCACTGTCGTAGCCAATGCCACAGTCATACCCACAGCCATAGCCACTGTCGTAGCCAATGCCACAGTCATACCCGCAGCCACAACCACAGTCGTAGCCAATGCCACAGTCATACCCGCAGCCACAGCCACAGTCGTAGCCAATGCCACAGTCATACCCACAGCCACAGCCACAGTCGTAGCCTATGCCACAGTCATACCCACAGCCACAGCAACAGTCGTAGCCAATGCCACAGTCATACCCACAGCCACAGCCACAGTCGTAGCCAATGCCACAGTCATACCCGCAGCCACAGCCACAGTCGTAGCCAATGCCACAGTCATACCCACAGCCACAGCCACAGTCGTAGCCAATGCGACAGTCATACCCTCAGCCATAGCCACAGTCGTAGCCAATGCCACAGTCATACCCACAGCCATAGCCACTGTCGTAGCCAATGCCACAGTCATACCCGCAGCCACAACCACAGTCGTAGCCAATGCCACAGTCATACCCGCAGCCACAGCCACAGTCGTAGCCAATGCCACAGTCATACCCACAGCCACAGCCACAATCGTAGCCAATGCCACAGTCATACCCACAGCCATAGCCACTGTCGTAGCCAATGCCACAGTCATACCCACAGCCACAGCCACAGTCGTAGCCAATGCCACAGTCATACCCACAGCCACACCCACAGTCGTAGCCTATGCCACAGTCATACCCACAGCCACAGCCACAGTCGTAGCCAATGCCACAGTCATACCCACAGCCACAGCCACAGTCGTAGCCAATGCCACAGTCATACCCGCAGCCACAGCCACAGTCGTAGCCAATGCCACAGTCATACCCACAGCCACAGCCACAGTCGTAGCCAATGCGACAGTCATACCCACAGCCATAGCCACAGTCGTAGCCAATGCCACAGTCATACCCACAGCCATAGCCACTGTCGTAGCCAATGCCACAGTCATACCCGCAGCCACAACCACAGTCGTAGCCAATGCCACAGTCATACCCGCAGCCACAGCCACAGTCGTAGCCAATGCCACAGTCATACCCACAGCCACAGCCACAGTCGTAGCCAATGCCACAGTCATACCCACAGCCATAGCCACTGTCGTAGCCAATGCCACAGTCATACCCACAGCCACAGCCACAGTCGTAGCCAATGCCACAGTCATACCCACAGCCATAGCCACAGTCGTAGCCAATGCCACAGTCATACCCACAGCCACAGCCACAGTCGTAGCCAATGCCACAGCGTACCCGCAGCCACAGCCACAGTCGTAGCTAATGCCACAGTCATACCCACAGCCATAGCCACTGTCGTAGCCAATGCCACAGTCATACCCACAGCCATAGCCACTGTCGTAGCCAATGCCACAGTCATACCCGCAGCCACAGCCACAGTCGTAGCCAATGCCACAGTCATACCCACAGCCACAGCCACAGTCGTAGCCAATGCCACAGTCATACCCACAGCCACAGCCACAGTCGTAGCCAATGCCACAGTCATACCCACAGCCATAGCCACAGTTGTAGCCAATGCCACAGTCATACCCACAGCCATAGCCACTGTCGTAGCCAATGCCACAGTCATACCCACAGCCACAGCCACAGTCGTAGCCAATGCCACAGTCATGCCCACAGCCATAGCCACAGTCGTAACCAATGCCACAGTCATACCCTCAGCCACAGCCACAGTCGTAGCCAATGCCACAGTCATACCCGCAGCCACAGCCACAGTCGTAGCCAATGCCACAGTCATACCCGCAGCCACAGCCACAGTCGTAGCCAATGCCACAGTCATACCCGCAGCCACAGCCACAGTCGTAGCCAATGCCACAGTCATACCCACAGCCACAGCCACAGTCGTAGCCAATGCCACAGTCATACCCGCAGCCACAGCCACAGTCGTAGCCCATGCCACAGTCATACCCACAGCCACAGCCACAGTCGTAGCCAATGCCACAGTCATACCCACAGCCATAGCCACAGTCGTAGCCAATGCCACAGTCATACCCACAGCCACAGCCACAGTCGTAGCCAATGCCACAGTCATACCCACAGCCATAGCCACAGTCGTAGCCGATGCCACAGTCATACCCACAGCCACAGCCACAGTCGTAGCCAATGCCACAGTCATACCCACAGCCACAGCCACAGTCGTAGCCAATGCCACAGTCATACCCACAGCCATAGCCACAGTCGTAGCCAATGCCACAGTCATACCCACAGCCACAGCCACAGTCGTAGCCAATACCACAGTCATACCCACAGCCACAGCCACAATCGTAGCCAATGCCACAGTCGTACCCGCAGCCACAGCCACAGTCGTAGCCAATGCCACAGTCATACCCGCAGCCACAGCCACAGTCGTAGCCAATGCCACAGTCATACCCACAGCCACAGCCACAGTCGTAGCCAATGCCACAGTCATACCCACAGCCACAGCCACAGTCGTAGCCAATGCCACAGTCATACCCACAGCCACAGCCACAGTCGTAGCCAATGCCACAGTCATACCCGCAGCCACAGCCACAGTCGTAGCCAATGCCACAGTCATACCCACAGCCACAGCCACAGTCGTAGCCAATGCCACAGTCATACCCAAAGCCACAGCCACAGTCGTAGCCAATGCCACAGTCATACCCTCAGCCATAGCCACTGTCGTAGCCAATGCCACAGTCATACCCGCAGCCATAGCCACTGTCGTAGCCAATGCCACAGTCATACCCGCAGCCACAGCCACAGTCGTAGCCAATGCCACAGTCATACCCGCAGCCACAGCCACAGTCGTAGCCAATGCCACAGTCATACCCACAGCCACAGCCACAGTCGTAGCCTATGCCACAGTCATACCCACAGCCATAGCCACAGTCGTAGCCAATGCCACAGTCATACCCACAGCCACAGCCACAGTCGTAGCCAATGCCACAGTCATACCCACAGCCATAGCCACAGTCGTAGCCAATGCCACAGTCATACCCACAGCCACAGCCACAGTCGTAGCCAATGCCACAGTCATACCCACAGCCACAGCCACAGTCGTAGCCAATGCCACAGTCATACCCACAGCCATAGCCACTGTAGTAGCCGATGCCACAGTCATACCCACAGCCATAGCCACAGTCGTAGGCAATGCCACAGTCATACCCGCAGCCACAGCCACAGTCGTAGCCAATGCCACAGTCATACCCACAGCCATAGCCACAGTCGTAGCCTATGCCACAGTCATACCCACAGCCATAGCCACAGTCGCAGCCAATGCCACAGTCATACCCACAGCCACAGCCACAGTCGTAGCCAATGCCACAGTCATACACAGTCATACCCACAGCCACAGCCACAGTCGTAGCCAATGCCACAGTCATACCCGCAGCCACAGCCACAGTCGTAGCCAATGCCACAGTCATACCCACAGCCATAGCCACAGTCGTAGCCAATGCCACAGTCATACCCGCAGCCAGAGCCACAGTCGTAGCCAATGCCACAGTCATACCCACAGCCACAGCCACATGACTGTGGCATTGGCTACGACTGTGGCTGTGGCTGTGGGTATGACTGTGGCATTGGCTACGACTGTGGCTATGGCTGTGGGTATGACTGTGGCATTGGCTACGACTGTGGCTGTGGCTGCGGGTACGACTGTGGCATTGGCTACGACTGTGGCTGTGGCTGTGGGTTTGACTGTGGCATTGGCTACGACTGTGGCTATGGCTGTGGGTATGACTGTGGCATTGGCTACGACTGTGGCTGTGGCTGTGGGTATGACTGTGGCATTGGCTACGACTGTGGCTGTGGCTGTGGGTATGACTGTGGCATTGGCTACGACTGTGGCTATGGCTGTGGGTATGACTGTGGCATTGGCTACGACTGTGGCTGTGGCTGTGGGTATGACTGTGGCATTGGCTACAGCTGTGGCTGTGGCTCTGCGTACGACTGTGGCATTGGCTACGACTGTGGCTGTGGCTGCGGGTATGACTGTGGCATTGGCTACGACTGTGGCTGTGGCTGCGGGTATGACTGTGGCATTGGCTACGACTGTGGCTGTGGCTGCGGGTATGACTGTGGCATTGGCTACGACTGTGGCTGTGGCTGCGGGTACGACTGTGGCATTGGCTACGACTGTGGCTGCGGCTGTCGGTATGACTGTGGCATTGGCTACGACTGTGGCTATGGCTGTGGGTATGACTGTGGCATTGGCTACGACTGTGGCTGTGGCTGTGGGTATGACTATGGCATTGGCTACGACTGTGGCTGTGGCTGTGGGTATGACTGTGGCATTGGCTACGACTGTGGCTGTGGCTGTGGGTATGACTGTGGCATTGGTTACGACTGTGGCTATGGCTGTGGGTCGTAGCCAATGCCACTGTCATACCCACAGCCACAGCCACAGTCGTAGCCAATGCCACAGTCATACCCACAGCCACAGCCACAGTCGTAGCCAATGCCACAGTCATACCCACAGCCACAGCCACAGTCGTAGCCAATGCCACAGTCATACCCACAGCCACAGCCACAGTCGTAGCGAATGCCACAGTCATACCCAGAGCCACAGCCACAGTCGTAGCCAATGCCACAGTCATACCCTCAGCCACAGCCACAGTCGTAGCCAATGCCACAGTCATACCCACAGCCACAGCCACAGTCGTAGCCAATGCCACAGTCATACCCACAGCCATAGCCACAGTCGTAGCCAATGCCACAGTCATACCCACAGCCACAGCCACAGTCGTAGCCAATGCCACAGTCATACCCACAGCCACAGCCACAGTCGTAGCCAATGCCACAGTCATACCCACAGCCACAGCCACAGTCGTAGCCAATACCACAGTCATACCCACAGCCACAGCCACGGTCGTAGCCAATGCCGCAGTCATACCCACAGCCACAGCCACAGTCGTAGCCAATGCCACAGTCATACCCGCAGCCACAGCCACAGTCGTAGCCAATGCCACAGTCGTACCCGCAGCCACAGCCACAGTCGTAGCTAATGCCACAGTCATACCCACAGCCACAGCCACAGTCGTAGCCCATGCCACAGTCATACCCACAGCCACAGCCACAGTCGTAGCCAATGCCACAGTCATACCCACAGCCACAGCCACAGTCGTAGCCAATGCCACAGTCATACCCGCAGCCACAGCCACAGTCGTAGCCAATGCCACAGTCATACCCAAAGCCATAGCCACAGTCGTAGCCAATGCCACAGTCATACCCACAGCCATAGCCACAGTCGTAGCCAATGCCACAGTCATACCCACAGCCACAGCCACAGTCGTAGCCAATGCCACAGTCGTACCCGCAGCCACAGCCACAGTCGTAGCCAATGCCACAGTCATACCCGCAGCCACAGCCACAGTCGTAGCCAATGCCACAGTCATACCCACAGCCATAGCCACAGTCGTAGCCAATGCCACAGTCATACCCACAGCCACAGCCACAGTCGTAGCCAATGCCACAGTCATACCCACAGCCACAGCCACAGTCGTAGGCAATGCCACAGTCATACCCACAGCCACAGCCATAGTCGTAACCAATGCCACAGTCATACCCACAGCCATAGCCACAGTCGTAGCCAATGCCACAGTCATACCCGCAGCCACAGCCACAGTCGTAGCCAATGCCACAGTCATACCCACAGCCACAGCCACAGTCGTAGCCAATGCCACAGTCATACCCACAGCCACAGCCACAGTCGTAGCCAATGCCACAGTCATACCCAGAGCCACAGCCACAGTCGTAGCCAATGCCACAGTCATACCCACAGCCACAGCCACAGTCGTAGCCAATGCCACAGTCATACCCACAGCCATAGCCACAGTCGTAGCCAATGCCACAGTCGTACCCACAGCCACAGCCACAGTCGTAGCCAATGCCACAGTCATACCCACAGCCATAGCCACAGTCGTAGCCGATGCCGGAGTCATACCCACAGCCACAGCCACAGTCGTAGCCAATGCCACAGTCATACCCACAGCCACAGCCACAGTCGTAGCCGATGCCACAGTCATACCCACAGCCACAGCCACAGTCGTAGCGAATGCCACAGTCATACCCACAGCCACAGCCACAGTCGTAGCCAATGCCACAGTCATACCCACAGCCATAGCCACAGTCGTAGCCAATGCCACAGTCATACCCACAGCCACAGCCACAGTCGTAGCCAATGCCACAGTCATACCCACAGCCATAGCCACAGTCGTAGCCAATGCCACAGTCATACCCACAGCCACAGCCACAGTCGTAGCCAATGCCACAGTCATACCCACAGCCACAGCCACAGTCGTAGCCAATGCCACAGTCATACCCACAGCCACAGCCACAGTCGTAGCCAATACCACAGTCATACCCACAGCCACAGCCACGGTCGTAGCCAATGCCACAGTCATACCCACAGCCACAGCCACAGTCGTAGCCAATGCCACAGTCATACCCGCAGCCACAGCCACAGTCGTAGCCAATGCCACAGTCGTACCCGCAGCCACAGCCACAGTCGTAGCCAATGCCACAGTCATACCCACAGCCACAGCCACAGTCGTAGCCCATGCCACAGTCATACCCACAGCCACAGCCACAGTCGTAGCCAATGCCACAGTCATACCCACAGCCACAGCCACAGTCGTAGCCAATGCCACAGTCATACCCGCAGCCACAGCCACAGTCGTAGCCAATGCCACAGTCATACCCAAAGCCATAGCCACAGTCGTAGCCAATGCCACAGTCATACCCACAGCCATAGCCACAGTCGTAGCCAATGCCACAGTCATACCCACAGCCACAGCCACAGTCGTAGCCAATGCCACAGTCGTACCCGCAGCCACAGCCACAGTCGTAGCCAATGCCACAGTCATACCCGCAGCCACAGCCACAGTCGTAGCCAATGCCACAGTCATACCCACAGCCATAGCCACAGTCGTAGCCAATGCCACAGTCATACCCACAGCCACAGCCACAGTCGTAGCCAATGCCACAGTCATACCCACAGCCACAGCCACAGTCGTAGGCAATGCCACAGTCATACCCACAGCCACAGCCATAGTCGTAACCAATGCCACAGTCATACCCACAGCCATAGCCACAGTCGTAGCCAATGCCACAGTCATACCTGCAGCCACAGCCACAGTCGTAGCCAATGCCACAGTCATACCCACAGCCACAGCCACAGTCGTAGCCAATGCCACAGTCATACCCACAGCCACAGCCACAGTCGTAGCCAATGCCACAGTCATACCCACAGCCATAGCCACAGTCGTAGCCAATGCCACAGTCGTACCCACAGCCACAGCCACAGTCGTAGCCAATGCCACAGTCATACCCACAGCCATAGCCACAGTCGTAGCCGATGCCGGAGTCATACCCACAGCCACAGCCACAGTCGTAGCCAATGCCACAGTCATACCCACAGCCACAGCCACAGTCGTAGCCAATGCCACAGTCATACCCACAGCCACAGCCACAGTCGTAGCCAATGCCACAGTCATACCCACAGCCACAGCCACAGTCGTAGCCAATGCCACAGTCATACCCACAGCCACAGCCACAGTCGTAGCCAATGCCACAGTCATACCCGCAGCCACAGCCACAGTCGTAGCCAATGCCACAGTCGTACCCGCAGCCATAGCCACAGTCGTAGCCAATGCCACAGTCATACCCACAGCCACAGCCACAGTCGCAGCCAATGCCACAGTCATACCCACAGCCACAGCCACAGTCGTAGCCAATGCCACAGTCATACCCACAGCCACAGCCACAGTCGTAGCCAATGCCACAGTCATACCCACAGCCACAGCCACAGTCGTAGCCAATGCCACAGTCGTACCCGCAGCCACAGCCACAGTCGTAGCCAATGCCACAGTCATACCCACAGCCACAGCCACAGTCGTAGCCAATGCCACAGTCATACCCACAGCCACAGCCACAGTCGTAGCCAATGCCACAGTCATACCCACAGCCACAGCCACAGTTGTAGCCAATGCCACAGTCATACCCGCAGCCACAGCCACAGTCGTAGCCAATGCCACAGTCATACCCACAGCCATAGCCACAGTCGTAGCCAATGCCACAGTCATACCCACAGCCACAGCCACAGTCGTAGCCAATGCCACCGTCATACCCTCAGCCACAGCCACAGTCGTAGGCAATGCCACAGTCATACCCGCAGCCACAGCCACAGTCGTAGCTAATGCCACAGTCATACCCACAGCCACAGCCACAGTCGTAGCCAATGCCACAGTCATACCCACAGCCACAGCCACAGTCGTAGCCAATTCCACAGTCATACCCGCAGCCACAGCCACAGTCGTAGCCAATGCCACAGTCATACCCACAGCCACAGCCACAGTCGTAGCCAATGCCACAGTCATACCCACAGCCACAGCCACAGTCGTAGCCAATGCCACAGTCATACCCACAGCCACAGCCACAGTCGTAGCCAATGCCACAGTGATACCCGCAGCCACAGCCACATTCGTAGCCAATGCCACAGTCGTACCCGCAGCCACAGCCACAGTCGTAGCCAATGCCACAGTCATACCCAAAGCCACAGCCACAGTCGTAGCCAATGCCACAGTCATAGCCACAGCCACAGCCACAGTCGTAGCCAATGCCACCGTCATACCCACAGCCACAGCCACAGTCGTAGCCAATGCCACAGTCATACCCACAGCCACAGCCACAGTCGTAGCCAATACCACAGTCGTACCCGCAGCCACAGCCACAGTCGTAGCCAATGCCACAGTCATACCCACAGCCACAGCCACAGTCGTAGCCAATGCCACAGTCATACCCACAGCCACAGCCACAGTCGTAGCCAATGCCACAGTCATACCCGCAGCCACAGCCACAGTCGTAGCCAATGCCACAGTCATACCCGCAGCCACAGCCACAGTCGTAGCCAATGCCACAGTCATACCCACAGCCACAGCCACAGTCGTAGCCAATGCCACAGTCATACCCACAGCCACAGCCACAGTCGTAGCCAATGCCACAGTCATACCCACAGCCACAGCCACAGTCCTAGCCAATGCCACAGTCATACCCGCAGCCACAGCCACAGTCGTAGCCAATGCCACAGTCGTACCCGCAGCCACAGCCACAGTCGTAGCCAATGCCACAGTCATACCCACAGCCACAGCCACAGTCGTAGCCAATGCCACAGTCATACCCACAGCCACAGCCACAGTCGTAGCCAATGCCACAGTCATACCCACAGCCACAGCCACAGTCGTAGCCAATGCCACAGTCATACCCACAGCCACAGCCACAGTCGTAGCCAATGCCACAGTCACACCCGCAGCCACAGCCACAGTCGTAGCCAATGCCACAGTCATACCCACAGCCATAGCCACAGTCGTAGCCAATGCCACAGTCATACCCACAGCCACAGCCACATTCGTAGCCAATGCCACAGTCATACCCGCAGCCACAGCCACAGTCGTAGCCAATGCCACAGTCATACCCACAGCCACAGCCACAGTCGTAGCCAATGCCACAGTCATACCCACGGCCACAGCCACAGTCGTAGCCAATGCCACAGTCATACCCACAGCCACAGCCACAGTCGTAGCCAATGCCACAGTCATACCCACAGCCACAGCCACGGTTGTAGCCAATGCCACAGTCATACCCACAGCCATAGCCACAGTCGTAGCCAATGCCGAAGTCGTACCCGCAGCCACAGCCACAGTCGTAGCCAATGCCACAGTCATACCCACAGCCACAGCCACAGTCGTAGCCAATGCCACAGTCATACCCACAGCCACAGCCACAGGCGTAGCCAATGCCACAGTCATACCCACAGCCACAGCCACAGTCGTAGCCAATGCCACAGTCATACCCACAGCCACAGCGACAGTCGTAGCCAATGCCACGGTCATACCCACAGCCACAGCCACAGTCGTAGCCAATGCCTAAGTCGTAACCGCAGCCACAGCCACAGTCGTAGCCAATGCCAAAGTCATACCCGCAGCCACAGCCACAGTCGTAGCCAACGCCACAAGCATACCCACAGCCACAGCCACAGTCGTAGCCAATGCCATAGTCATACCCACAGCCATAGCCACAGTCGTAGCCAATGCCACAGTCATACCCACAGCCACAGCCACATTCGTAGCCAATGCCACAGTCGTACCCGCAGCCACAGCCACAGTCGTAGCCAATGCCACAGTCATACCCACAGCCACAGCCACAGTCGTAGCCAATGCTACAGTCATACCCACAGCCACAGCCACAGTCGTAGCCAATGCCACAGTCATACCCACAGCCACAGCCACAGTCGTAGCCAATGCCACAGTCATACCCACAGCCACAGCCACAGTCGTAGGCAATGCCACAGTCATACCCACAGCCACAGCCACAGTCGTAGCCAATGCCACAGTCATACCCACAGCCACAGCCACAGTCGTAGCCAATGCCACAGTCATACCCACAACCACAGCCACAGTCGTAGCCAATGCCACAGTCATACCCACAGCCACAGCCACAGTCGTAGCCAATGCCACAGTCATACCCACAGCCACAGCCACAGTCGTAGCCAATGCCACAGTCATACCCACAGCCACAGCCACAGTCGTAGCCAATGCCACAGTCATACCCACAGCCACAGCCACAATTGTAGCCAATGCCACAGTCATACCCACAGCCATAGCCACAGTCGTAGCCAATGCCGAAGTCGTACCCGCAGCCACAGCCACAGTCGTAGCCAATGCCACAGTCATACCCACAGCCACAGCCACAGTCGTAGCCAATGCCACAGTCATACCCACAGCCACAGCCACAGGCGTAGTCAATGCCACAGTCATACCCACAGCCACAGCCACAGTCGTAGCCAATGCCACAGTCATACCCACAGCCACAGCCACAGTCGTAGCCAATGCTACAGTCATACCCACAGCCACAGCCACAGTCGTAGCCAATGCCACAGTCATACCCACAACCATAGCCACCGTCGTAGCCAATGCCACAGTCATACCCAGAGCCACAGCCACAGTCGTAGCCAATGCCACAGTCATACCCACAGCCACAGCCACAGTCGTAGCCAATGCCACAGTCATACCCACAGCCACAGCCACAGTCGTAGGCAATGCCACAGTCATACCCACAGCCGCAGCCATAGTCGTAACCAATGCCACAGTCATACCCACAGCCACAGCCACAGTCGTAGCCAATGCCACAGTCATACCCACAGCCACAGCCACAGTCGTAGCCCATGCCACAGTCATACCCACAGCCACAGCCACAGTCGTAGCCAATGCCACAGTCATACCCACAGCCATAGCCACAGTCGTGGCCAATGCCACAGTCATACCCACAGCCACAGCCACAGTCATAGCCAATGCCACAGTCATACCCACAGCCATAGTCATAGTCATAGTCATAACCACTTATCATGCTGTCTACTGGAGTTACCGGGCATCTCGCGCCAACAAGTGGTTCCTGCCTCGCTCGATCGTGTGGGTCCCAGGGTTGCCTGAGGTGGCCCACAGCATGACGGAGGACCCAGAGGACGGGGGATACCGGCCAACCAGGCTTTGGGGGCAGTGGCGACTGCAAAGCGTTAGCATTAGCAACGGCGACGGACGCTGGCCCGTTTGTTCGCCGGGGGTAAATAGGGGCAAGCCACAGCAGCGCAGCAGCACAACAACAAGCAGAAAGCAAGGGCATCTCCTGCGGGCGCAAAGCAGCAACCAAGGTACAAAGCAGCACGCAAAGCACCTCGTTGTTCGCGTACCACCGCCACCGTGGAGACGACCACCACCCATGACCCCACGTAATCCATTGCTAGCCGCGTACTCGTAATTGCCCACCACCCCTGACTCCGCGTAACCCACTGCCTGCATGCAATAACCCGTAGATGCATAGCCAGGATTTCTGGGAGGCTCCAGACCTCCCCCCCCCCCCACCCCCCCTCGTCCGGCGGTTTCCCAACGGCCATTAACCGCTTTGTACCGGCCAGAACGAGCCTCCCACCCCCCACCCCCCCTCGTCCGGCGGTTTCCCAACGGCCATTAACCGCTTTGTACCGACCAGAACGAGCCTCCCACCCCCCACCCCCCCTCGTCCGGCGGTTTCCCAACGGCCATTAACCGCTTTGTACCCACCAGACCGAACCTCCCACCCCCCACCCCCCCTCGTCCGGCGGTTTCCCAACGGCCATTAACCGCTTTGTACCGACCACAACGAACCTCCCACCCCCCACCCCCCCTCGTCCGGCGGTTTCCCAACGGCCATCAACCGCTTTGTCCCGGCCAGAACGAACCTCCCACCCCCCACCCCCCCTCGTCCGGCGGTTTCCCAACGGCCATTAACCGCTTTGTACCGACCACAACGAGCCTCCCACCCCTCACCCCCCCTTGTCCGGCGGTTTCCCAACGGCCATTAACCGCTTTGTACCGGCCAGAACGAACCTCCCACGCCCCACCCCCCCTCGTTCGGCGGTTTCCCAACGGCCATTAACCGCTTTGTACCGACCAGAATGAGCCTCCCACCCCTCACCCCCCCTCGTCCGGCGGTTTTCCAACGGCCATTAACCGCTTTGTACCGACCAGAACGAACCTCCCACCCCCCACCCCCCCTCGTCCGGCGGTTTCCCAACGGCCATCAACCGCTTTGTACCGACCAGAACGAACCTCCCACCCCCAACCCCCCCTCGTCCGGCGGTTTCCCAACGGCCATTAACCGCTTTGTACCGACCAGAACGAGCCTCCCACCCCTCACCCCCCCTCGTCCGGCGGTTTCCCAACGGCCATTAACCGCTTTGTACCGGCCAGAACGAACCTCCCACCCCCCACCCCCCCTCGTCCGGCGGTTTGCCAACGGCCATTAACCGCTTTGTACCGGCCAGAACGAGCCTCCCATCCCCCACCCCCCCTCGTCCGGCGGTTTCCCAACGGCCATTAAACACTTTGTACCCGCCAGAACGAACCTCCCACCCCCCAACCCCCCTCGTCCGGCGGTTTCCCAACGGCCATTAACCGCTTTCTACCGGCCAGAACGAGCCTCCCACCCCCCACCCCCCCTCATCCGGCGGTTTCCCAACGGCCATTAACCGCTTTGTACCGGCCAAAACGAGCCTCCCCACCCCCCACCCCCCCTCGTCCGGCGGTTTCCCAACGGCCATTAACCGCTTTGTACCGGCCAGAACGAACCTCCCACCCCCCACCCCCCCTCATCCGGCGGTTTCCCAACGGCCATTAACCGCTTTGTACCCGCCAGAACGAGCCTCCCACCCCCCACCCCACCTTGTCCGGCGGTTTCCCAACAGCCATTAACCGCTTTGTACCGGCCAGAACGAACCTCCCACCCCCCACCCCCCCTCATCCGGCGGTTTCCCAACGGCCATTAACCGCTTTGTACCCGCCAGAACGAGCCTCCCACCCCCCACCCCCCCTCATCCGGCGGTTTCCCAACGGCCATTAACCGCTTTGTACCGGCCAGAACGAGCCTCCCACCCCCCACCCCCCCTCGTCCGGCGGTTTCCCAACGGCCATTAACCGCTTTGTACCGACCAGAACGAACCTCCCACCCCCCACCCTCCCTTGTCCGGCGGTTTTCCGACGGCCATTAACCGCTTTGTACCGACCAGAACGAACCTCCCACGCCCCACCACCCCTCGTCCGGCGGTTTCCCAACGGCCATTAATCGCTTTGTACCGACCAGAACGAGCCTTCCACCCCTCACCCCCCCTCGTCCGGCGGTTTCCCAACGGCCATTAACCGCTTTGTACCGACCAGAACGAGCCTCCCACCCCTCACCCCCCCTCGTCCGGCGGTTTCCCAACGGCCATTAACCGCTTTGTACCGGCCAGAACGAACCTCCCACCCCCCACCCCCCCTCGTCCGGCGGTTTCCCAACGGCCATTAACCGCTTTGTACCGGCCAGAACGAGCCTCCCACCCCCCAACCCCCCTCGTCCGGCGGTTTCCCAACGGCCATTAACCGCTTTGTACCCGCCAGAACGAACCTCCCACCCCCCACCCCCCCTCGTCCGGCGGTTTCCCAACGGCCATTAAACGCTTTGTACCGGCCACAACGAACCTCCCACCCCCCACCCCCCCTCGTCCGGCGGTTTCCCAACGGCCATTAACCGCTTTGTACCGTCCAGAACGAGCCTCCCACCCCCCACCCCCCCTCATCCGGCGGTTTCCCAACGGCCATTAACCGCTTTGTACCGGCCAGAACGAGCCTCCCACCCCCCACCCCCCCTCGTCCGGCGGTTTCCCAACGGCCATTAACCGCTTTGTACCCGCCAGAACGAGCCTCCCACCCCCCACCCCCCCTCATCCGGCGGTTTCCCAACGGCCATTAACCGCTTTGTACCGGCCGGAACGAGCCTCCGACCCCCGACCCCCCCTCGTCCGGCGGTTTCCCAACGGCCATTAACCGCTTTGTACCGTCCAGAATGAGCCTCCCACCCCTCACCCCCCCTCGTCCGGAGGTTCACCAACGGCCATCAACCGCTTTGTACTGACCAGAACGAGCCTCCCACCCCCCACCCCCCCTCATCCGGCGGTTTCCCAACGGCCATTAACCGCTTTGTACCGGCCGGAACGAGCCTCCCACCCCCCACCCCCCCTCGTCCGGCGGTTTCCCAACGGCCATTAACCGCTTTGTACCGGCCAGAACGAACCTCCCACCCCCCACCCCCCCTCGTCCGGAGGTTCACCAACGGCCATCAACCGCTTTGTACTGACCAGAACGAGCCTCCCACCCCCCACCCCCCCTCATCCGGCGGTTTCCCAACGGCCATTAAGCGCTTTGTACCGGCCAAAATGAGCCTTCCCACCCCCCACCCCCCCTCATCCGGCGGTTTCCCAACGGCCATTAACCGCTTTGTACCCGCCCGAACGAACCTCCCACCCCCCACCCCCCCTCATCCGGCGGTTTCCCAACGGCCATTAACCGCTTTGTACCCGCCAGAACGAGCCTCCCACCCCCCACGCCCCCTCGTCCGGCGGTTTCCCAACGGTCATTAACCGCTTTGTACCGGCCAAAACGAACCTCCCACCCCCCACCCCCCCTCGTCCGGCGGTTTCCCAACGGCCTTTAACCGCTTTGTACCGACCACAACGAACCTCCCACCCCCCACCCCCCCTCGTCCGGCGGTTTCCCAACGGCCATTAACCGCTTTGTACTGGCCAGAACGAACCTCCCACCCCCCACCCCCCCTCATCCGGCGGTTTCCCAACGGCCATTAACCGCTTTGTACCCGCCAGAACGAGCCTCCCACCCCCCACCCCCCCTCATCCGGCGGTTTCCCAACGGCCATTAACCGCTTTGTACCGGCCAGAACGAGCCTCCCACCCCCCACCCCCCCTCGTCCGGCGGTTTCCCAACGGCCATTAACCGCTTTGTACCGACCAGAACGAACCTCCCACCCCCCACCCCCCCTTGTCCGGCGGCTTCCCGACGGCCATTAACCGCTTTGTACCGACCAGAACGAACCTCCCACGCCCCACCACCCCTCGTCCGGCGGTTTCCCAACGGCCATTAACCGCTTTCTACCGGCCAGAACGAGCCTCCCACCCCCCACCCCCCCTCATCCGGCGGTTTCCCAACGGCCATTAACCGCTTTGTACCGGCCAAAACGAGCCTCCCCACCCCCCACCCCCCCTCGTCCGGCGGTTTCCCAACGGCCATTAACCGCTTTGTACCGGCCAGAACGAACCTCCCACCCCCCACCCCCCCTCATCCGGCGGTTTCCCAACGGCCATTAACCGCTTTGTACCCGCCAGAACGAGCCTCCCACCCCCGACCCCACCTTGTCCGGCGGTTTCCCAACAGCCATTAACCGCTTTGTACCGGCCAGAACGAACCTCCCACCCCCCACCCCCCCCTCATCCGGCGGTTTCCCAACGGCCATTAACCGCTTTGTACCCGCCAGAACGAGCCTCCCACCCCCCACCCCCCCTCATCCGGCGGTTTCCCAACGGCCATTAACCGCTTTGTACCGGCCAGAACGAGCCTCCCACCCCCCACCCCCCCTCGTCCGGCGGTTTCCCAACGGCCATTAACCGCTTTGTACCGACCAGAACGAACCTCCCACCCCCCACCCCCCCTTGTCCGGCGGTTTCCCGACGGCCATTAACCGCTTTGTACCGACCAGAACGAACCTCCCAGGCCCCACCACCCCTCGTCCGGCGGTTTCCCAACGGCCATTAATCGCTTTGTACCGACCAGAACGAGCCTTCCACCCCTCACCCCCCCTCGTCCGGCGGTTTCCCAACGGCCATTAACCGCTTTGTACCGACCAGAACGAGCCTCCCACCCCTCACCCCCCCTCGTCCGGCGGTTTCCCAACGGCCATTAACCGCTTTGTACCGGCCAGAACGAACCTCCCACCCCCCACCCCCCCTCGTCCGGCGGTTTCCCAACGGCCATTAACCGCTTTGTACCGGCCAGAACGAGCCTCCCACCCCCCACCCCCCCTCGTCCGGCGGTTTCCCAACGGCCATTAACCGCTTTGTACCCGCCAGAACGAACCTCCCACCCCCCACCCCCCCTCGTCCGGCGGTTTCCCAACGGCCATTAAACGCTTTGTACCGGCCACAACGAACCTCCCACCCCCCACCCCCCCTCGTCCGGCGGTTTCCCAACGGCCATTAACCGCTTTGTACCGTCCAGAACGAGCCTCCCACCCCCCACCCCCCCTCATCCGGCGGTTTCCCAACGGCCATTAACCGCTTTGTACCGGCCAGAACGAGCCTCGCACCCCCCACCCCCCCTCGTCCGGCGGTTTCCCAACGGCCATTAACCGCTTTGTACCCGCCAGAACGAGCCTCCCACCCCCCACCCCCCCTCATCCGGCGGTTTCCCAACGGCCATTAACCGCTTTGTACCGGCCGGAACGAGCCTCCCACCCCCGACCCCCCCTCGTCCGCGGTTTCCCAACGGCCATTAACCGCTTTGTACCGACCAGAATGAGCCTCCCACCCCTCACCCCCCCTCGTCCGGAGGTTCACCAACGGCCATCAACCGCTTTGTACTGACCAGAACGAGCCTCCCACCCCCCACCCCCCCTCATCCGGCGGTTTCCCAACGGCCATTAACCGCTTTGTACCGGCCGGAACGAGCCTCCCACCCCCCACCCCCCCTCGTCCGGCGGTTTCCCAACGGCCATTAACCGCTTTGTACCGGCCAGAACGAACCTCCCACCCCCCACCCCCCTTCGTCCGGAGGTTCACCAACGGCCATCAACCGCTTTGTACTGACCAGAACGAGCCTCCCAGCCCCCACCCCCCCTCATCCGGCGGTTTCCCAACGGCCATTAACCGCTTTGTACCGGCCAAAATGAGCCTTCCCACCCCCCACCCCCCCTCATCCGGCGGTTTCCCAACGGCCATTAACCGCTTTGTACCCGCCCGAACGAACCTCCCACCCCCCACCCCCCCTCATCCGGCGGTTTCCCAACGGCCATTAACCGCTTTGTACCCGCCAGAACGAGCCTCCCACCCCCCACGCCCCCTCGTCCGGCGGTTTCCCAACGGTCATTAACCGCTTTGTACCGGCCAAAACGAACCTCCCACCCCCCACCCCCCCTCGTCCGGCGGTTTCCCAACGGCCTTTAACCGCTTTGTACCGACCACAACGAACCTCCCACCCCCCACCCCCCCTCGTCCGGCGGTTTCCCAACGGCCATTAACCGCTTTGTACTGGCCAGAACGAACCTCCCACCCCCCACCCCCCCTCATCCGGCGGTTTCCCAACGGCCATTAACCGCTTTGTACCGGCCAAAACGAGCCTCCCACCCCCCACCCCCCCTCATCCGGCGGTTTGCCAACGGCCATTAACCGCTTTGTACCGACCACAACGAACCTCCCACCCCCCACCCCCCCTCGTCCGGCGGTTTCCCAACGGCCATTAACCGCTTTGTACCAACCACAACGAACCTCCCACCCCCCACCCCCCCTCGTCCGGCGGTTTCCCAACGGCCATTAACCGCTTTGTACCCGCCAGAACGAGCCTCCCATCCCCCACCCCCCCTCGTCCGGCGGTTTCCCAACGGCCATCAACCGCTTTGTACCGGCCACAACGAACCTCCCACCCCCCACCCCCCCTCGTCCGGCGGTTTCCCAACGGCCATTAACCGCTTTGTACCGGCCAGAACGAGCCTCCCACCCCCCACCCCCCCTCGTCCGGCGGTTTCCCAACGGCCATTAGACGCTTTGTACCCGCCAGAACGAGCCTCCCACCCCCCAACCCCCCTCGTCCGGCGGTTTCCCAACGGCCATTAACCGCTTTGTACCGGCCAGAACGAGCCTCCCACCCCCCACCCCCCCTCGTCCGGCGGTTTCCCAATGGCCATTAACCGCTTTGTACCGACCACAACGAACCTCCCACCCCCCACCCCCCCTCGTCCGGCGGTTTCCCAACGGCCATTAACCGCTTTGTACCGACCACAACGAACCTCCCACCCCCCACCCCCCCTCGTCCGGCGGTTTCCCAACGGCCATTAACCGCTTTGTACCGGCCAGAACGAACCTCCCACCCCCCACCCCCCCTCGTCAGGCGGTTTCCCAACGGCCATCAACCGCTTTGTACCGGCCAGAACGAACCTCCCACCCCCCACCCCCCCTCGTCCGGCGGTTTCCCAACGGCCATTAACCGCTTTGTACCCGCCAGAACGAACCTCCCACCCCCCACCCCCACTCGTCCGGCGGTTTCCCAACGGCCATTAACCGCTTTGTACCGGCCGGAAAGAGCCTCCCAGACCCCACCCCCCCTCGTCCGGCGGTTTTCCAACGGCCATTAACCGCTTTGTACCGGCCAGAACGAGCCTCCCACCCCCCACCCCCCCTCGTCCGGCGGTTTCCCAACGGCCATTAACCGCTTTGTACCCGCCCGAACGAGCCTCCGACCCCCCACCCCCCCTCATCCGGTGGTTTCCCAACGGCCATTAACCGCTTTGTACCGGCCAGAACGAGCCTCCCACCCCCCACCCCCCCTCGTCCGGCGGTTTCCCAACGGCCATTAACCGCTTTGTACCGGCCGGAACGAGCCTCCCACCCCCCACCCCCCCTCGTCCGGCGGTTTCCCAACGGCCATCAACCGCTTTGTACCGACCAGAACGAGCCTCCCACCCCCCACCCCCCCTCGTCCGGCGGTTTCGCAACGGCCATTAACCGCTTTGTACCGGCCAAAACGAGCCTCCCACCCCCCACCCCCCCTCGTCCGGCGGTTTCCCAACGGCCATTAACCGCTTTGTACCGGCCAGAGCGAGCCTCCCACCCCCCACCCCCCCTCGTACGGCGGTTTCCCAACGGCCATTAACCGCGTTGTACCCGCCAGAACGAGCCTCCCACCCCCCAACCCCCCTCGTCCGGCGGTTTCCCAACGGCGATTAACCGCTTTGTACCGGCCAGAACGAGCCTCCCACCCCCCACCCCCCCTCGTCCGGCGGTTTCCCAATGGCCATTAACCGCTTTGTACCGACCACAACGAACCTCCCACCCCCCACCCCCCCTCGTCCGGCGGTTTCCCAACGGCCATTAACCGCTTTGTACCGGCCAGAGCGAGCCTCCCACCCCCCACCCCCCCTCGTACGGCGGTTTCCCAACGGCCATTAACCGCTTTGTACCCGCCAGAACGAGCCTCCCACCCCCCAACCCCCCTCGTCCGGCGGTTTCCCAACGGCGATTAACCGCTTTGTACCCGCCAGAACGAGCCTCCCACCCCCCACCCCCCCTCGTCCGGCGGTTTCCCAATGGCCATTAACCGCTTTGTACCGACCACAACGAACCTCCCACCCCCCACCCCCCCTCGTCCGGCGGTTTCCCAACGGCCATTAACCGCTTTGTACCGACCACAACGAACCTCCCACCCCCCACCCCCCCTCGTCCGGCGGTTTCCCAACGGCCATTAACCGCTTTGTACCGACCAGAACGAGCCTCCCACCCCCCCTCCCCCCTCGTCCGGCGGTTTCCCAACGGCCATTAACCGCTTTGTACCGGCCAGAACGAACCTCCCACCCCCCACCCCCCCTCGTCAGGCGGTTTCCCAACGGCCATCAACCGCTTTGTACCGACCAGAACGAGCCTCCCACCCCCCACCTCCCTCGTCCGGCGGTTTCCCAACGGCCATTAACCGCTTTGTACCGGCCAAAACGAGCCTCCCACCCCCCACCCCCCCTCGTCCGGCGGTTTCCCAACGGCCATTAACCGCTTTGTACCCGCCAGAACGAGCCTCCCACCCCCCAACCCCCCTCGTCCGGCGGTTTCCCAACGGCGATTAACCGCTTTGTACCCGCCAGAACGAGCCTCCCACCCCCCACCCCCCCTCGTCCGGCGGTTTCCCAATGGCCATTAACCGCTTTGTACCGACCACAACGAACCTCCCACCCCCCACCCCCCCTCGTCCGGCGGTTTCCCAACGGCCATTAACCGCTTTGTACCGACCACAACGAACCTCCCACCCCCCACCCCCCCTCGTCCGGCGGTTTCCCAACGGCCATTAACCGCTTTGTACCGACCAGAACGAGCCTCCCACCCCCCCTCCCCCCTCGTCCGGCGGCTTCCCAACGGCCATTAACCGCTTTGTACCGGCCAGAACGAACCTCCCACCCCCCACCCCCCCTCGTCCGGCGGTTTCCCAACGGCCATTAACCGCTTTGTACCGGCCAGAGCGAGCCTCCCACCCCCCACCCCCCCTCGTCCGGCGGTTTCCCAACGGCCATTAACCGCTTTGTACCCGCCAGAACGAGCCTCCCACCCCCCACCCCCCCTCGTCCGGCGGTTTCCCAACGGCCATTAACCGCTTTGTACCGGCCAGAACGAGCCTCCCACCCCCCACCCCCCCTCGTCCGGCGGTTTCCCAACGGCCATCAACCGCTTTGTACCGACCAGAACGAGCCTCCCACCCCCCACCCCCCCTCGTCCGGCGGTTTCCCAACGGCCATTAACCGCTTTGTACCGGCCAGAACGAGCCTCCCACCCCCCACCCCCCCTCGTCCGGCGGTTTCCCAACGGCCATTAACCGCTTTGTACCGGCCAGAGCGAGCCTCCCACCCCCAACCCCCCTCGTCCGGCGGTTTCCCAACGGCCATTAACCGCTTTGTACCCGCCAGAACGAGCCTCCCACCCCCCAACCCCCCTCGTCCGGCGGTTTCCCAACGGCCATTAACCGCTTTGTACCGGCCAGAACGAGCCTCCCACCCCCCACCCCCCCTCGTCCGGCGGTTTCCCAATGGCCATTAACCGCTTTGTACCGACCACAACGAACCTCCCACCCCCCACCCCCCCTCGTCCGGCGGTTTCCCAGCGGCCATTAACCGCTTTGTACCGACCACAACGAACCTCCCACCCCCCACCCCCCCTCGTCCGGCGGTTTCCCAACGGCCATTAACCGCTTTGTACCCGCCAGAACGAACCTCCCACCCCCCACCCCCCCTCGTCCGGCGGTTTCCCAACGGCCATTAACCGCTTTGTACCGGCCAGAACGAACCTCCCACCCCCCACCCCCCCTCGTCAGGCGGTTTCCCAACGGCCATTAACCGCTTTGTACCGGCCAAAACGAGCCTCCCACCCCCCACCTCCCTCGTCCGGCGGTTTCCCAACGGCCAGTAACCGCTTTGTACCCGCCAGAACGAGCCTCCCACCCCCCACCCCCCCTCGTCCGGCGGTTTCCCAACGGCCATTAACCGCTTTGTACCGGCCAAAACGAGCCTCCCACCCCCCAACCCCCTCATCCGGCGGTTTCCCAACGGCCATTAACCGCTTTGTACCGGCCAGAACGAGCCTCCCACCCCCCACCCCCCCTCGTCCGGCGGTTTCCCAACGGCCATTAACCGCTTTGTACCGGCCAGAACGAACCTCCCACCCCCCACCCCCCCTCATCCGGCGGTTTCCCAACGGCCATTATCCGCTTTGTACCGGCCAAAACGAGCCTCCCACCCCCCACCCCCCCTCGTCCGGCGCTTTCCCAACGGCCATTAACAGCTTTGTACCGGCCAGACCGAGCCTCCCACCCCCCACCCCCCCTCGTCCGGCGGTTTCCCAACGGCCATTAACCGCTTTGTACCCGCCAGAACGAACCTCCCACCCCCCCACCCCACCGCACCAGCAGCACACAACATCCGCCCCCTCAACGCGGTAGGCCACTGCCCTCTCCCTTGGCCGCGGGGATCGCACATTGGACCCCCTGTGGCCCCCATCCCGAGGGCTCCGTCCAGTCCCGGGCTTGGGCACGCCCCACCCCCTCCCTCAGCTGCGGCCCCCCTTTCCCCCTGCCCCCCTCGCCCGCCCCCTTCCCTCAGTCCCTGCCCAGCACTCGCCTCCGGCGTCCTGCGCAGCCCTCGCGATGTCCTGCGGGTTCGCACGCGCCCGTCGCCTTGCGGATCCTACGCCACCGACTGACCTGGCGCCCTCATCAGCCCCCCCCCCCCCCCCCCCCCAGGGATGCATTAGAAGGGAAGGGACCTCAGAATTGGCTCCAGAAGCGGTTAGGCAAGCGGTTGGAGGAGGTTGCCAAAGCGATTGGGGGCGGTTACTGTCGGTTACAAATGCCACTGAAGCTAGAACTTGCCGTCAGTGAGACAGTGGCTGGGCATAGGCTGGGTGCCCTGGAGGGGCGGGGGGGGGGGGGGTGCCTCCCCCCTTCCAATGCATCCCTGCCCGTCCCCCCCTGTGAACCCACCGTCCGTGACTGACCTGCTTGACTTGAACCGCAGCCCTCTCACACTCGCTACGGGCCCACCCCCACAATGTGCTCCTGAACACAAGTGTCCAACAAGACAGATCGACGTCGACGCGACGGCATGCCCCGTTATAATTACCAAGTGCACTGTCCCCCGGGCCCACGTGAGGTGGGGGGGGAGTCGTGCCCCGGCGCATGGGCGCATCGGCAGGGCGTCTTTGGAGTAATTATAACCCAAGGGGGTGGGCCTCCCCCCCCAAACCAAAGTGACTATTGTGGGAAAACACGAAATCACCCCCCCACACACGGAGTACGCCACCTCGTCTTGGTGTGGGCCAGAAAGAGAGTGGCTGTCTCCCATTGCTTAACCGAGTTTCAGACTCAGCAAATCCTCACTGCGTGTCAGATCCGATGCCACAGTCATTTGTGGGATCATTGTAGTATCGGAAGATGTTCCGGAAGGACCGGAACATTTTCCGGAAGCACCGGAACATGTTCCGGAAGCACCGGAACATGTTCCGGAAGGACCGGAACATGTTCCGGAAGGAAGCGCCGGAACATTTTCCGGAAGGAAGCGCCGGAACACGTTCCGGAAGGACCGGAACATGTTCCGGAAGCGCCGGAACGTGTTCCGGTCCTTCCAAAACATGTTCCGGTGCTTCCGGAACATGTTCCGCAAGCACCGCAACATGTTCCGGAAGCGCCGGAACATGTTCCGAAAGCACCGGAACATGTTCCGGAAGCACCGGAACATGTTCCGGAAGCACCGGAACATGTTCCCGAGGCACCGGAACATGTTCCGGAAGCGCCGGAACATGTTCCGGAAGGAAGCGCCGGAACATGTTCCGGAAGCGCCGGAACAAGTTCCGGAAGCACCGGAACATGTTTCGGAAGCACCGGAACATGTTCCGGAAGCGCCGGAACATGTTGCGGAAGCGCCGGAACATGTTCCGGAAGGACCGGAACATGTTCCGGAAGCGCCGGAACATGTTCCGGAAGGACCGGAACATGTTCCGGAAGCACCGGAACATGTTCCGAAAGGGCCCGAACATGTTCCGGAAGCGCCGGAACATGTTCCGGAAGCACCGGAACATGTTCCGGAAGGGCCCGAACATGTTCCGGAAGCGCCGGAACATGTTGCGGAAGCGCCGGAACATGTTCCCGAAGCACCCGAACATGTTCCGGAAGGACCGGAACATGTTCCGGAAGCACCGGAACATGTTCCGGAAGCACCGGAACATGTTCCGGAAGCGCCGGAACATGTTCCGGAAGCGCCGGAACATGTTCCGGAAGCGCCGGAACATGTTCCGGAAGGACCGGAACATGTTCGGGAAGGACCGGAACATGTTCCGCAAGCACCGCAACATGTTCCGGAAGGACCGGAACATGTTCCGAAAGCGCCGGAACATGTTCCGGAAGCGCCGGAACATGTTCCGGAAGCACCGGAACATGTTCCGGAAGGACCCGAACATGTTCCGGAAGGAAGCGCCGGAACACGTTCCGGAAGGACCGGAACACGTTCCGGAAGCGCCGGAACGTGTTCCGGTCCTTCCGAAACAGGTTCCGGTGCTTCCGGAACATGTTCCGAAAGCACCGCAACATGTTCCGGAAGCACCGGAACATGTTCCGGAAGGACCGGAACATGTTCCGGAAGGAAGCGCCGGAACATTTTCCGGAAGGAAGCGCCGGAACACGTTCCGGAAGGACCGGAACATGTTCCGGAAGCGCCGGAACATGTTCCGGAAGCGCCGGAACATGTTCCGAAAGCACCGGAACATGTTCCGGAAGCACCGGAACATGTTCCGGAAGCACCGGAACATGTTCCCGAGGCACCCGAACATGTTCCGGAAGGACCGGAACATGTTCCGGAAGCGCCGGAACATGTTGCGGAAGGAAGCGCCGGAACATGTTCCGGAAGCATCGGAACATGTTCCGGAAGCACCGGAACATGTTCCGGAAGCACCGGAACATGTTCCGGAAGCACCGGAACATGTTCCGGAAGGGCCCGAACATGTTCCGGAAGCGCCGGAACATGTTCCGGAAGCGCCGGAACATGTTCCGGAAGGGCCCGAACATGTTCCGGAAGCGCCGGAACATGTTGCGGAAGCGCCGGAACATGTTCCGGAAGCACCGGAACATGTTCCGGAAGCGCCGGAACATGTTCCGGAAGGACCGGAACATGTTCCAGAAGCACCGGAACATGTTCCGGAAGCACCGGAACATGTTCCGGAAGCGCCGGAACATGTTCAGGAAGCACCGGAACATGTTCCGGAAGGACCGGAACATGTTCGGGAAGGACCGGAACATGTTCCGCAAGCACCGGAACATGTTCCGGAAGGACCGGAACATGTTCCGAAAGCGCCGGAACATGTTCCGGAAGCGCCGGAACATGTTCCGGAAGGACCGGAACATGTTCCGGAAGCACCGGAACATGTTCCGGAAGGGCCCGAACATGTTCCGGAAGCGCCGGAACATGTTCCGGAAGCGCCGGAACATGTTCCGGAAGGGCCCGAACATGTTCCGGAAGCGCCGGAACATGTTGCGGAAGCGCCGGAACATGTTCCGGAAGCACCGGAACATGTTCCGGAAGCGCCGGAACATGTTCCGGAAGGACCGGAACATGTTCCAGAAGCACCGGAACATGTTCCGGAAGCACCGGAACATGTTCCGGAAGCGCCGGAACATGTTCAGGAAGCACCGGAACATGTTGCGGAAGGACCGGAACATGTTCGGGAAGGACCGGAACATGTTCCGCAAGCACCGCAACATGTTCCGGAAGGACCGGAACATGTTCCGAAAGCGCCGGAACATGTTCCGGAAGCGCCGGAACATGTTCCGGAAGCACCGGAACATGTTCCGGAAGGACCAGAACATGTTCCGGAAGCACAGGAACATGTTCCGGAAGCACCGGAACATGTTCTGGAAGGACCGGGACATGTTCCGGAAGGGCCCGAACATGTTCCGGAAGCGCCGGAACATGTTGCGGAAGCGCCGGAACATGTTCCGGAAGCACCGGAACATGTTCCGGAAGCGCCGGAACATGTTCCGGAAGGACCGGAACATGTTCCAGAAGCACCGGAACATGTTCCGGAAGCACCGGAACATGTTCCGGAAGCGCCGGAACATGTTCAGGAAGCACCGGAACATGTTGCGGAAGGACCGGAACATGTTCGGGAAGGACCGGAACATGTTCCGCAAGCACCGCAACATGTTCCGGAAGGACCGGAACATGTTCCGAAAGCGCCGGAACATGTTCCGGAAGCGCCGGAACATGTTCCGGAAGCACCGGAACATGTTCCGGAAGGACCAGAACATGTTCCGGAAGCACAGGAACATGTTCCGGAAGCACCGGAACATGTTCTGGAAGGACCGGGACATGTTCCGGAAGCGCCGGAACATGTTCCGGAAGCACCGGAACATGTTGCAGAAAGCGCCGGAACATGTTCCGGAAGCGCCGGAACATGTTCCGGAAGCACCGGAACATTTTCCGGAAGCACCGTAACATGTTCCGGAAGCACCGGAACATGTTCCGGAAGAACCGGAAGCACCGGAACATGTTCCGGAAGCATCGGAACATGTTCCGGAAGTGCCGGAACATGTTCCGGAAGGACCGGAACATGTTCCGGAAGCAGCGGAACATGTTCCGGAAGCGCCGGAACATGTTCCGGAAGAACCGGAAGCACCGGAACATGTTCCGGAAGGACAGGAACATGTTCCGGAAGCACCGGAACATGTTCCGGAAGCGCCGGAACATGTTCCGGAAGCGCCGGAACATGTTCCGGAAGGACCGGAACATGTTCTGGAAGCGCCGGAACATGTTCCGGAAGCGCCAGAACATGTTCCGATGCTTCCGGAACATGGTTCGGAAGGACCGGGACATGTTCGGGAAGCACCGGAACATGTTCCGGAAGGACCGGAACATGTTCCAGAAGCACCGGAACATGTTCCGGAAGCACCGGAACATGTTCCGGAAGCGCCGGAACATGTTCCGGAAGCACCGGAACATGTTCCGGAAGGACCGGAACATGTTCGGGAAGGACCGGAACATGTTCCGCAAGCACCGCAACATGTTCCGGAAGGACCGGAACATGTTCCGAAAGCGCCGGAACATGTTCCGGAAGCGCCGGAACATGTTCCGGAGGCACCGGAACATGTTCCGGAAGGACCCGAACATGTTCCGGAGGCACCAGGACATGTTCCGGAAGCGCCGGAACATGTTCCGGAAGGACCAGAACATGTTCCGGAAGCACAGGAACATGTTCCGGAAGCACCGGAACATGTTCTGGAAGGACCGGGACATGTTCCGGAAGCGCCGGAACATGTTCCGGAAGCACCGGAACATGTTGCAGAAAGCGCCGGAACATGTTCCGGAAGCGCCGGAACATGTTCCGGAAGCACCGGAACATTTTCCGGAAGCACCGTAACATGTTCCGGAAGCACCGGAACATGTTCCGGAAGAACCGGAAGCACCGGAACATGTTCCGGAAGCATCGGAACATGTTCCGGAAGCACCGGAACATGTTCCGGAAGCGCCGGAACATGTTCCGGAAGAACCGGACGCACCGGAACATGTTCCGGAAGGACAGGAACATGTTCCGGAAGCACCGGAACATGTTCCGGAAGCGCCGGAACATGTTCCGGAAGCGCCGGAACATGTTCCGGAAGGACCGGAACATGTTCGGGAAGCACCGGAACATGTTCCGGAAGCACCGGAACATGTTCCGATGCTTCCGGAACATGTTCCGAAAGCACCGGAACATGTTCCGGAAGCGCCGGAACATGTTCCAGAAGCGCCGGAACATGTTCCGGAAGGAAGCGCCGGAACATTTTCCGGAAGGAAGCCCCGGAAAATGTTCCGGAAGCGGGAAGGGAGCGCCGGAACATTTTCCGGAAGGAAGCCCCGGAAAATGTTCCGGAAGCGCCGGAACATGTTCCGGAAGGACCGGAACATGTTCCGGAAGCACCGGAACATGTTCCGGAAGGGCCCGAACATGTTCCGGAAGCGCCGGAACATGTTCCGGAAGCGCCGGAACATGTTCCGGAAGGACCGGAACATGTTCCGGAAGCACCGGAACATATTCCGGAAGCGCCGGAACATGTTCCGGAAGCGCCGGAGCATGTTCCGGAAGGACCGGAACATGTTCGGGAAGGACCGGAACATGTTCCGAAAGCGCCGGAACATGTTCCGGAAGCGCCGGAACATGTTCCGGAAGCACCGGAACATGTTCCGGAAGGACCCGAACATGTTCCGGAGGCACCGGGACATGTTCCGGAAGCGCCGGAACATGTTCCGGAAGGACCAGAACATGTTCCGGAAGCACAGGAAAATGTTCCGGAAGGACCGGAACATGTTCCGGAAGCACCGGAACAGGTTCCGGAAGCACCGGAACATGTTCTGGAAGGACCGGGACATGTTCCGGAAGCGCCGGAACATGTTCCGGAAGCACCGGAACATGTTGCGGAAGCGCCGGAACATGTTCCGGAACGCCGGAACATGTTCCGGAAGCGCCGGAACATGTTCCGGTCCTCCCGGAACATGTTCCGGAAGCACCGGAACATGTTCCGGAAGCACCGGAACATGTTCCGGAAGCATCGGAACATGTTCCGGAAGTGCCGGAACATGTTCCGGGAGGACCGGAACATGTTCCGGAAGCACCGGAACATGTTCCGGAAGCGCCGGAACATGTTCCGGAAGAACCGGAAGCACCGGAACATGTTCCGGAAGGACAGGAACATGTTCTGGAAGCACCGGAACATGTTCCGGAAGCCCCGGAACATGTTCCGGAAGGACCGGAACGTGTTCTGGAAGCGCCGGAAAATGTTCCGGAAGCGCCAGAACATGTTCCGATGCTTCCGGAACATGTTCCGAAAGCACCGGAACATGTTCCGGAAGCACCGGAACATGGTTCGGAAGGACCGGAACATGTTCGGGAAGCACCGGAACATGTTCCGGAAGCACCGGAACATGTTCCGGAAGAACCGGAACATGTTCCGGAAGGACCGGAACATGTTCCGGAAGGGCCGGAACATGTTCCAGAAGCGCCGGTACATGTTCCGGAAGGAAGCGCCGGAACATTTTCCGGAAGGAAGCCCCGGAAAATGTTCCGGAAGCGCCGGAACATGTTCCGGAAGGACCGGAACATGTTCTGGAAGCGCCGGAACATGTTCCGGAAGCGCCGGAACACGTTCTGGAAGCGCCGGAACATGTTCCGGAAGCACCGGAACATGTTCCGGAAGCGCCGGAACGTGTTCCGGAAGGAGCGGAACATGTTCCGGAAGCGCCGGAACATGTTCCGGAAGGACCGGAACATGTTCCGGAAGCGCCGGAACATGTTCCGGAAGCACCGGAACATGTTCCGGAAGCGCCGGAACGTGTTCCGGAAGGGGCGGAACATGTTCCGGAAGCGCCGGAACATGTTCCGGAAGCGCCGGAACATGTTCCGGAAGGACCGGAACATGTTCCGGAAGGACCGGAACATGTTCCGGAAGGACCGGAACATGTTCCGCAAGCACTGCAACATGTTCCGGAAGGACGGGAACATGTTCCGAAAGCGCCGGAACATGTTCCGGAAGGACCGGAACATGTTCCGGAATCGCCGGAACATGTTCCCGAGGCACCGGAAAATGTTCCGGAAGCGCCGGAACATGTTCCGGAAGGACCGGAACATGTTCCGGAAGGACCGGAACATGTTCCGGAAGGACCGGAACATGATCCGGAAGCGCCGGAACATGTTCCGGAAGCACCGGAACATGTTCCGGAAGCACCGGAACATGTTCCGGAACCGCCGGAACATGTTCCGGCAGGACCGGGAAGCGCCGGAACATGTTCCGGCGCTTCCGGAACATGTTCCGGAAGGACCGGAACATGTTCCGCAAGCACCGCAACATGTTCGGGAAGCGCCGGAACATGTTGCGGAAGCGCCGGAACATGTTCCGGAAGGACCGGAACATGTTCCGGAGGCACCGGAACATGTTCCCGAAGCGCCGGAACATGTTCCGGAATCGCCGGAACATGTTCCCGAGGCACCGGAACATGTTCCGGAAGCGCCGGAACCTGTTCTGGAAGCACCGGAACATGTTCCGGAAGCACCGGAACATGTTCCGGAAGCGCCGGAACATGTTCCGGAAGCGCCGGAACATGTTCCGGAAGGACCGGAACATGTTCCGATGCTTCGGGAACATGTTCCGAAAGCACCGGAACATGTTCCGGAAGCACCGGAACATGTTCCGGAAGCACCGGAACATGTTCCGGAAGGACCGGAACATGTTCCGGAAGCGCCGGAACATGTTCCGGAAGCGCCGAAACATGTTCCGGAAGGACCGGAACATGTTCCGGAAGGACCGGAACATGTTCCGGAAGGACCGGAACATGTTCCGAAAGCGCCGGAACATGCTCCGGAAGCGCCGGAACATGTTCCGGAAGCACCGGAACATGTTCCCGAAGGACCGGAAGATGTTCCGGAAGGACCGGAACATGTTCCGGTGTTCCGGAAGCACCGGAACATGTTCTGGAAGGACCGGAACATGTTCCGGAAGCACCGGAACGTGTTCCGGAAGCGCCGGAACATGTTCCGGAAGGAAGCGCCGGAACATTTTCCGGAAGGAAGCGCCGGAACATGTTCCGGAAGGACCGAAACATATTCCGGAAGGACCGGAACGTGTTCCGGAAGCGCCGGAACATGTTCCGGAAGGACCAGAACATGTTCCGGAAGCACCGGAACATGTTCCGGAAGGACCGGAACATGTTCCGGAAGGACCGGAACATGTTCTGGAAGGACCGGAACATGTTCCGGAAGCGCCGGAACATGTTCCGGAAGGAAGCGCCGGAAAATTTTCCGGAAGGAAGCGCCGGAACATGTTCCGGAAGGACCGAAACATATTCCGGAAGGACCGGAACATGTTCCGGAAGCGCCGGAACATGTTCCGGAAGGACCGAAACATATTCCGGAAGGACCGGAACATGTTCCGGCAGCACCGGAACATGTTCCGGAAGCGCCGGAACATGTTCCGGAACGAAGCGCCGTAACATGTTCCGGAAGGACCGAAACATATTCTGGAAGGACCGGAACATGTTCCGGAAGCGCCGGAACATGTTCCGGAAGGACCGGAACATGTTCCGGAAGGACCGGAACATGTTCCGGAAGCGCCGGAACATGTTCCCGAAGAACCGGAAGCACCGGAACATGTTCCGGAAGGACAGCAACATGTTCCGGAAGCCCCGGAACATGTTCCGGAAGCGCCGGAACATGTTCCGGAAGCACCGGAACATGTTCCGGAAGCACCGGAACATGTTCCGGAAGGACCGGAACATGTTCCGGAAGGACCGGAACATGTTCCGGAAGCGCCGGAAAATGTTCAGGAAGGAAGCGCCGGAACATTTTCCGGAAGGAAGCGCCGGAACATGTTCCGGAAGGACTGGAACATGTTCCGGAAGGACCGGAACATGTTCCGGAAGCGCTGGAACACGTTCTGGAAGCGCCGGAACATGTTCCGGAAGCACCGGAACATGTTCCGGAAGCGCCGGAACGTGTTCCAGATCGAGCGGAACATGTTCCGGAAGCGCCGGAACATGTTCCGGAAGCGCCGGAACATGTTCCGGAAGGACCGGAACATGTTCCGGAAGCACCAGAACATGTTGCGGAAGCGCCGGAACATGTTCCGGAAGGACCGGAACATGTTCCGCAAGCACCGCAACATGTTCCGGAAGGACGGGAACATGTTCCGAAAGCGCCGGAACATGTTCCGGAAGCGCCGGAACATGTTCCGGAAGGACCAGAACATGTTCCGGAAGGACCGGAACATGTTCCGGAATCGCCGGAACATGTTCCGGAAGCACCGGAACATGTTGCGGAAGCGCCGGAACATGTTCCGGAAGGACCGGAACATGTTCCGGAAGGACCGGAACATGTTCCGCAAGCACCGCAACATGTTCCGGAAGGACGGGAACATGTTCCGAAAGCGCCGGAACATGTTCCGGAAGCGCCGGAACATGTTCCGGAAGGACCGGAACATGTTCCGGAAGGACCGGAACATGTTCCGGAAGCGCCGGAACATGTTCCGGAAGCACCGGAACATGTTCCGGAAGCGCCGGAACATGTTCCGGAAGGACCAGGAAGCGCCGGAACATGTTCCGGAAGGACCGGAACATGTTCCGGAAGGACCGGAACATGTTCCGGAGGCACCGGAACATGTTCCGGAATCGCCGGAACATGTTCCCGAGGCACCGGAAAATGTTCCGGAAGCGCCGGAACATGTTCCGGAAGCGCCGGAACATGTTCCGGAAGGACCGGAACATGTTCCGGAAGCGCCGGAACATGTTCCAGAAGAACCGGAAGCACCAGAACATGTTCCGGAAGGACAGGAACATGTTCCGGAAGCACCGGAACATGTTCCGGAAGCGCCGGAACATGTTCCGGAAGCACCGGAACATGTTCCGGAAGGACCGGGAAGCGCCGGAACATGTTCCGGAAGCGCCGGAACATGTTCCGGAAGGAAGCGCCGGAACATTTTCCGGAAGGACCGGAACATGTTCCGGAAGCGCCGGAACACGTTCTGGAAGCGCCGGAACATGTTCCGGAAGCACCGGAACATATTCCGGAAGCGCCGGAACGTGTTCCAGATGGAGCGGAACATGTTCCGGAAGGACCGGAACATGTTCCGGAAGGACCGGAACATGTTCCGGAAGCACCAGAACATGTTGCGGAAGCGCCAGAACATGTTCCAGAAGGACCGGAACATGTTCCGGAAGGACCGGAACATGTTCCGCAAGCACCGCAACATGTTCCGGAAGGACGGGAACATGTTCCGAAAGCGCCGGAACATGTTCCGGAAGCGCCGGAACATGTTCCGGAAGGACCAGAACATGTTCTGGAAGGACCGGAACATGTTCCGGAATCGCCGGAACATGTTCCGGAAGCACCGCAACATGTTGCGGAAGCGCCGGAACATGTTCCGGAAGGACGGGAACATGTTCCGGAAGGACCGGAACATGTTCCGCAAGCACCGCAACATGTTCCGGAAGGACGGGAACATGTTCCGAAAGCGCCGGAACATGTTCCGGAAGAACCAAAAGCACCGGAACATGTTCCGGAAGGACAGGAACATGTCCCGGAAGCACCGGAACATGTTCCGGAAGCGCCGGAACATGTTCCGGAAGCGCCGGAACATGTTCCGGAAGCGCCGGAACATGTTCCGGAAGCACCGGAACATGTTCCGGAAGGACCGGAACATGTTCCGGAAGCGCCGGAACATGTTCCGGAAGGAAGCGCCGGAACATTTTCCGGAAGGACCGGAACATGTTCCGGAAGGACCGGAACATGTTCCGGAAGCGCCGGAACACGTTCTAGAAGCGCCGGAACATGTTCCGAAAGCACCGGAACATGTTCCGGAAGCGCCGGAACGTGTTCCAGATGGAGCGGAACATGTTCCGGAAGCGCCGGAACATGTTCCGGAAGCGCCAGAAACTTGTTCCGGAAGGACCGGAACATGTTCCGGAAGCACCAGAACATGTTGCGGAAGCGCCGGAACATGTTCCGGAAGGACCGGAACATGTTCCGGAAGGACCGGAACATGTTCCGCAAGCACCGCAACATGTTCCGGAAGGACAGGAACATGTCCCGGAAGCACCGGAACATGTTCCGGAAGCGCCGGAACATGTTCCGGAAGCGCCGGAAGATGTTCCGGAAGCACCGGAACATGTTCCGGAAGCACCGGAACATGTTCCGGAAGCACCAGAACATGTTCCGGAAGGACCGGAACATGTTCCGGAAGCGCCGGAACATGTTCCGGAAGGAAGCGCCGGAACATTTTCCGGAAGGACCGGAACATGTTCCGGAAGGACCGGAACATGTTCCGGAAGCGCCGGAACACGTTCTGGAAGCGCCGGAACATGTTCCGGAAGCACCGGAACATGTTCCGGAAGCGCCGGAACGTGTTCCAGATGGAGCGGAACATGTTCCGGAAGCGCCGGAACATGTTCCGGAAGGACCGGAACATGTTCCGGAAGGACCGGAACATGTTCCGGAAGCACCAGAACATGTTGCGGAAGTGCCAGAACATGTTCCGGAAGGACCGGAACATGTTCCGGAAGGACCGGAACATGTTCCGCAAGCACCGCAACATGTTCCGGAAGGACGGGAACATGTTCCGAAAGCGCCGGAACATGTTCCGGAAGCGCCGGAACATGTTCCGGAAGGACCAGAACATGTTCCGGAAGGACCGGAACATGTTCCGGAATCGCCGGACCATGTTCCGGAAGCACCGGAACATGTTCCGGAAGCGCCGGAACATGTTCCGGAAGGACGGGAACATGTTCCGGAAGGACCGGAACATGTTCCGCAAGCACCGCAACATGTTCCGGAAGGACGGGAACATGTTCCGAAAGCGCCGGAACATGTTCCGGAAGCGCCGGAACATGTTCCGGAAGAACCAAAAGCACCGGAACATGTTCCGGAAGGACAGGAACATGTCCCGGAAGCACCGGAACATGTTCCGGAAGCGCCGGAACATGTTCCGGAAGCGCCGGAACATGTTCCGGAAGCGCCGGAACATGTTCCGGAAGCACCGGAACATGTTCCGGAAGGACCGGAACATGTTCCGGAAGCACCGGAACATGTTCCGGAAGGACCGGAACATGTTCCGGAAGCGCCGGAACATGTTCCGGAAGGAAGCGCCGGAACATTTTCCGGAAGGACCGGAACATGTTCCGGAAGGACCGGAACATGTTCCGGAAGCGCCGGAACACGTTCTAGAGGCGCCGGAACATGTTCCGGAAGCACCGGAACGTGTTCCAGATGGAGCGGAACATGTTCCGGAAGCGCCGGAACATGTTCCGGAAGCGCCAGAAACTTGTTCCGGAAGGACCGGAACATGTTCCGGAAGCACCAGAACATGTTGCGGAAGCGCCGGAACATGTTCCGGAAGGACCGGAACATGTTCCGGAAGGACCGGAACATGTTCCGCAAGCACCGCAACATGTTCCGGAAGGACGGGAACATGTTCCGAAAGCGCCGGAACATGTTCCGGAAGCGCCGGAACATGTTCCGGAAGGACCAGAACATGTTCCGGAAGGACCGGAACATGTTCCGGAATCGCCGGAACATGTTCCGGAAGCACCGGAACATGTTGCGGAAGCGCCGGAACATGTTCCGGAAGGACTGGAACATGTTCCGGAAGGACCGGAACATGTTCCGCAAGCACCGCAACATGTTCCAGAAGGACGGGAACATGTTCCGAAAGCGCCGGAACATGTTCCGGAAGCGCCGGAACATGTTCCGGAAGGACCGGAACATGTTCCGCAAGCGCCGGAACATGTTCCGGAAGCACCTGAACATGTTCCGGAAGCGCCGGAACATTTTCCGGAAGGACCAGGAAGCGCCGGAAGATGTTCCGGAAGGACCGGAACATGTTCTGGAAGGACCGGAACATGTTCCGGAAGCGCCGGAACATGTTCCGGAAGCACCGGAACATGTTCCGGAACCGCCGGAACATGTTCCGGAAGGACCGGGAAGCGCCGGAACATGTTCTGGAAGCACCGGAACATGTTCCGGAAGCACCGGAACATGTTCCGGAAGCGCCGGAACATGTTCCGGAAGGACCGGAACATGTTCTGCAAGCACCGCAACATGTTCCGGAAGGACCGGAACATGGTCCGAAGCGCCGGAACATGTTCGGGAAGCGCCGGAACATGTTGCGGAAGCACCGGAACATGTCCCGGAAGGACCGGAACATGTTCCGGAGGCACCGGAACATGTTCCGGAATTGCCGGAACATGTTCCCGAGGCACCGGAACATGTTCCGGAAGCGCCGGAATATGTTCCGGAAGCACCGGAACATGTTCCGGAAGCACCGGAACATGTTCCGGAAGCGCCGGAACATGTTCCGGAAGCCCCGGAACATGTTCCGGAAGCACCGGAACATGTTCGGGAAGCGCCAGAACATGTTCCGGAAGCACCGGAACATGTTCCGGAAGGACCGGAACATTTTCCGGAAGGAAGCGCCGGAACATGTTTCGGAAGGACCGGAACATGTTCCGGAAGCGCCGGAACATGTTCCGGAAGCGCCGGAACATGTTCCGGAAGGAGCGGAACATGTTCCGGAAGGACCGGAACATGTTCCGGAAGCGCCGGAACATGTTCCGGAAGCACCGGAACATGCTCCGGAAGCACCGGAACATGTTCCGGAAGGACCCGAACATGTTCCGGAAGCACCAGAACATGTTCCGGAAGCACCGGAACATGTTCCGGAAGCGCCGGAACATGTTGCGGAAGCACCGGAACATGTTCCGGAAGGACCAGAACATGTTCCGGAAGCGCCGGAACATGTTCCGGAAGCGCCGGAACATGTTCCGGAATCGCCGGAACATGTTCCCGAGGCACCGGAACATGTTCCGGAAGGACCGGAACATGATCCGGTGTTCCGGAAGCACCGGAACATGTTCCGGAAGGAGCGGAACATGTTCCGGAAGGACCGGAACATGTTCCGGAAGCGCCGGAACATGTTCCGGAAGCACCGGAACATGCTCCGGAAGCACCGGAACATGTTCCGGAAGGACCCGAACATGTTCCGGAAGCACCAGAACATGTTCCGGAAGCACCGGAACATGTTCCGGAAGCGCCGGAACATGTTGCGGAAGCACCGGAACATGTTCCGGAAGGACCAGAACATGTTCCGGAAGCGCCGGAACATGTTCCGGAATCGCCGGAACATGTTCCCGAGGCACCGGAACATGTTCCGGAAGGACCCGAACATGTTCCGGAAGGACGAAAACATGTTCCGGTGTTCCGGAAGCACCGGAACATGTTCCGGAAGCGCCGGAACATAGTTTGGAAGCACCGGAACATGTTCCGGAAACGCCGGAACATGTTCCGGAGGGACCGGAACATGTTCCGGAAGTACCGGAACATGTTCCGGAAGCGCCGGAACATGTTCCGGAAGCACCGGAACATGTTCCATAAGCACCGGAACATGTTCCGGAAGGACCCGAACATGTTCCGGAAGCACCGGAACATGTTGCGGAAGCACCGGAACATGTTCCGGAAGCAGGGGAACATGTTCCGGAAGCGCCGGAACATGTTCCGGAAGGAGGGGAAGATGTTCCGGAAGCGCCGGAACATGTTCCGGAAGGACCGGAACATGTTCCGGAAGCGCTGGAACATGTTCCGGAAGCAGCGGAACATGTTCCATAAGCACCGGAACATGTTCCGGAAGGACCCGAACATGTTCCGGAAGCGCCGGAACATGTTCCGGAAGCGCCGGAACATGTTGCGGAAGCGCCGGAACATGTTCCGGAAGGACCGGAACATGTTCCGGAAGGACCGGAACATGTTCCGCAAGCACCGGAACATGTTCCGGCGCTTCCGGAACATGTTCCGGAAGCGCCGGAACATGTTCCGGAAGGACCGGAACATGTCCCGGAAGGACCGGAACATGTTCCGGAAGCGCCGGAACATGTTCCGGAAGCACCGGAACATGTTCCGGAACCGCCGGAACATGTTCGGGAAGGACCGGGAAGCGCCGGAACATGTTCTGGAAGCACCGGAACATGTTCCGGAAGCACCAGAACATGTTCCGGAAGCGCCGGAACATGTTCCGGAAGGACCGGAACATGTTCCGCAAGCACCGCAACATGTTCCGGAAGGACCGGAACATGTTCCGAAAGCGCCGGAACATGTTCGGGAAGCGCCGGAACATGTTCCGGAAGGACCGGAACATTTTCCGGAAGGAAGCGCCGGAACATCTTCCGGAAGGACCGGAACATGTTCCGGAAGCGCCGGAACATGTTCCGGAAGCGCCGGAACATGTTCCGGAAGGAGCGGAACATGTTCCGGAAGGACCGGAACATGTTCCGGAAGCGCCGGAACATGTTCCGGAAGGACCGGAACATGTTCGGGAAGGACCGGAACATGTTCCGGTGTTCCGGAAGCACCGGAACATGCTCCGGAAGCACCGGAACATGCTCCGGAAGGACCCGAACATGTTCCGGAAGCACCAGAACATGTTCCGGAAGCACCGGAACATGTTCCGGAATCGCCGGAACATGTTCCCGAGGCACCGGAACATGTTCCGGAAGGACCCGAACATGTTCCGGAAGGACCGGAACATGTTCCGGTGTTCCGGAAGCACCGGAACATGTTCCGGAAGCGCCGGAACATGTTCCGGAAGCACCGGAACATGTTCCGGAAGCGCCGGAACATGTTCCGGAAGCGCCGGAACATGTTCCGGAAGGACCGGAACATGTTCCGGAAGGACCGGAACATGTTCCGGAAGGACTGGAAAATGTTCGGGAAGGACCGGAACATGTTCCGGAAGCACCGGAACATGTTCCGGAAGGACCGGAACATGTTCCGGAAGGACGGGAACATGTTCCGGAAGCGCCGGAACATGTTCCGGAAGGACCGGAACATGTTCCGGAAGCACCGGAACATGTTCCGGAAGCACCGGAACATGTTCCCGAAGCGCCGGAACATGTTCCGGAAGCACCGGAACATGTTCCGGAAGCGCCGGAACATGTTCCGGAAGGACCGGAACATGTTCGGGAAGGACCGGAACATGTTCCGGAAGGACCGAAACATGTTCCGGAAGGACCGGAACATGTTCCGGTGCTTCCGGAACATGCTCCGGAAGGACCGGAACATGTTCCGGAAGCACCGGAACATGTTCCGGAAGCGCCGGAACATGTTCCGGAAGGACCGGAACGTGTCCCGGAAGGACCGGAACATGTTCCGGAAGCGCCGGAACATGTTCCGGAAGCACCGGAACATGTTCCGGAACCGCCGGAACATGTTCCGGAAGCGCCGGAACATGTTCCGGAAGGACCGGGAAGCGCCGGAACATGTTCCGGAAGCACCGGAACATGTTCCGGAAGCGCCCGAACATTTTCCGGAAGCGCCGGAACATGTTCCGGAAGGACCGGAACATGTTCCGGAAGCACCGCAACATGTTCCGCAAGCACCGGAACATGTTCCGGAAGGACCGGAACATGTTCCGAAAGCGCCGGAACATGTTCCGGAAGCGCCGGAACATGTTGCGGAAGCACCGGAACATGTTCCGGAAGCGCCGGAACATGTTCCGGAGGCACCAGAACATGTTCCGGAAGAACCGGAACATGTTCCGGAAGGACCGGAACATGTTCCGGAAGGACCGGAACATGTTCCGTTGTTCCGGAAGCACCGGAACATGTTCCCGAAGCGCCGGAACATGTTCCGGAAGCGCCGGAACATGTTCCGGAAGGACCGGAACATGTTCCGGAAGGACCGGAGCATGTTCCGGAAGCGCAGGAACATGTTCCGGAAGGAGCGGAACATGTTCCGGAAGCGCCGGAACATGTTCCGGAAGCGCCGGAACATGTTCCGGAAGTACCGGAACATGTTCCGGAAGCGCCGGAACATGTTCCGGAAGCACCGGAACATGTTCCATAAGCACCGGAACATGCTCCGGAAGGACCCGAACATGTTCCGGAAGCACCGGAACATGTTCCGGAAGCACCGGAACATGTTCTGGAAGCAGGGGAACATGTTCCGGAAGCGCCGGAACATGTTCCGGAAGGAGCGGAAGATGTTCCGGAAGCGCCGGAACATGTTCCGAAAGCAGCGGAACATGTTCCGGAAGCGCCGGAACATGTTCCGGAGGCACCGGAACATGTTCCGGAAGCGCCGGAACATGTTCCGGAATCGCCGGAACATGTTCCCGAGGCACCGGAACATGTTCCGGAGGCGCCGGAACATGTTCCGGAAGGACCGAAACATGTTCCGGAAGGACCGGAACGTGTTCCGGAAGGACCAAAACATGTTCCGGAAGGACCGGAACATGTTCCGGAGGCACCGGAACATGTTCCAGAAGCGCCGGAACATGTTCCGGAATCGCCGGAACATGTTCCCGAGGCACCGGAACATGTTTCGAAAGCGCCGGAACATGTTCCGGAAGAACCGGAACATGTTCCGGAAGGACCGGAACGTGTTCCAGAAGGACCGGAACGTGCTCCGGAAGCGCCGGAACATGTTCCGGAAGCACCGGAACATGTTCCAGAACCGCCGGAACATGTTCCGGAAGCGCCGGAACATGTTCCGAAAGGACCGGGAAGCGCCGGAACATGTTCCGGGAGCACCGGAACATGTTCCGGAAGCACCGGAACATGTTCCTGAAGGACCGGAACATGTTCCGGAAGGACCGGAACATGTTCCGAAAGCGCCGGAACATGTTCCGGAAGGACGGGAACATGTTCCGGAGGCACCAGAACATATTCCGGAAGCGCCGGAACATGTTCCGAAGTCGCCGGGAGGCACCGGAACATGTTCCAGAAGCGCCGGAACATGTTCCGGAAGGACCGGAACATGTTCCGGAAGGACCGGAACATGTTCCGGAAGGACCGGAACATGTTCCGGTGTTCCGGAAGCACCGGAACATGTTCTGGAAGCGCCGGAACATGTTCCGGAAGGACCGGAACATGTTCCGGAAGCACCGGAACATGTTCCGGAAGGACCGGAACATGTTCCGGAAGCGCCGGCACATGATCCGGGAGCGCCGGAACATGTTCCGGAAGCACCGGAACATGTTCCGGAAGCGCCGGAACATGTTCCTGAAGCGCCGGAACATGTTCCGGAAGCCCCGGAACATGTTCCGGAAGGACCGGAACATGTTCCGGAAGGACCGGAACATGTTCTGGAAGGACCGGAACATGTTCCGGAAGCACCAGAACGTGTTCCGGAAGCACCGGAACATGTTCCGGCAGCACCGGAACATGTTCCGGAAGCACCGGAACATGTTCCGGAAGCGCCGGAACATGTTCCGGAAGCGCCGGAACATGTTCCGGAGGCACCGGAACATGTTCCGGAAGCGCCGGAACATGTTCCGAAATCGCCGGAACATGTTCCCGAGGCACCGGAACATGTTCCGGAAGCGCCGGAACATGTTCCGGAAGGACCGGAACATGTTCCGAAAGCACCGGAACATGTTCCGGAAGGACCGGAACATGTTCCGGAAGGACGTGAACATGTTCCGGAAGGACCGGAACATGTTCCGGAAGCACCGGAACATGTTCCGGAAGCACCGGAACATGTTCCGGAAGCACCGGAACATGTTCCGGAAGCGCCGGAACATGTTCTGGAAGGACCGGAACATGTTCCGGAAGCACCGGAACATGTTCCGGAAGGACCGGAACATGTTCCGGAAGGACCGGAACATGTTCTGGAAGGACCGGAACATGTTCCGGAAGCACCAGAACGTGTTCCGGAAGCACCGGAACATGTTCCGGCAGCACCGGAACATGTTCCGGAAGCACCGGAACATGTTCCGGAAGCGCCGGAACATGTTCCGGAAGCGCCGGAACATGTTCCGGAGGCACCGGAACATGTTCCGGAAGCGCCGGAACATGTTCCGAAATCGCCGGAACATGTTCCCGAGGCACCGGAACATGTTCCGGAAGCGCCGGAACATGTTCCGGAAGGACCGGAACATGTTCCGAAAGCACCGGAACATGTTCCGGAAGGACCGGAACATGTTCCGGAAGGACGTGAACATGTTCCGGAAGGACCGGAACATGTTCCGGAAGCACCGGAACATGTTCCGGAAGCACCGGAACATGTTCCGGAAGCACCGGAACATGTTCCGGAAGCGCCGGAACATGTTCTGGAAGGACCGGAACATGTTCCGGAAGCACCGGAACATGTTCCGGAAGGACCGGAACATGTTCCGGAAGGACCGGAACATGTTCCGGAGGCACCGGAACATGTTCCGGAAGGACCGGAACATGTTCCGGAGGCACCGGAACATGTTCCGAAAGCGCCGGAACATGTTCCGGAAGGACCGGAACATGTTCCAGAAGCGCCGGAACATGTTCCGGAAGCACCGGAACATGTTCCAGAAGCGCCGGAACATGTTCCGGAAGCGCCGGAACATGTTCCGGAAGGACCGGGAAGCGCCGGAACATGTTCCGGAAGCACCAGAACATGTTCCGGAAGCACCGGAACATGTTCCGGAAGGACCGGAACATGTTCCGGTGTTCCGGAAGCAGCGGAACATGTTCCAGAAGCACCGGAACATGTTCCGGAAGCACCGGAACATGTTCCGGAAGGACCGGAACATGTTCCGGTGTTCCGGAAGCACCGGAACATGTTCCGGAAGCGCCGGAACATGTTCCGGAAGGACCGGAACATGTTCCGGAAGCACCGGAACATGTTCCGGAAGCGCCGGGACATGTTCCGGAGGCACCGGAACATGTTCCGGAAGCACCGGAACATGTTCTGGAAGCGCCGGAACATGTTCCGGAAGCGCCGGAACATGTTCCGGAAGGACCGGAACATGTTCCGGAAGGACCGGAACGTGTTCCGGAAGGACCAAAACATGTTCCGGAAGGACCGGAACATGTTCCGGAGGCACCGGAACATGTTCCAGAAGCGCCGGAACATGTTCCGGAATCGCCGGAACATGTTCCCGAGGCACCGGAACATGTTTCGAAAGCGCCGGAACATGTTCCGGAAGGACCGGAACATGTTCCGGAAGGACCGGAACGTGTTCCGGAAGCGCCGGAACACGTTCCGGAAGCACCGGAACATGTTCCAGAACCGCCGGAACATGTTCCGGAAGCGCCGGAACATGTTCCAAAAGGACCGGGAAGCGCCGGAACATGTTCCGGAAGCACCGGAACATGTTCCGGAAGCACCGGAACATGTTCCGGAAGCGCCGGAACATGTTCCGGAAGCGCTGAAACATGTTCTGGAAGCGCCGGAACATGTTCCGGAAGGACCGGAACATGTTCCGGAAGGACCGGAACATGTTCCGCAAGCACCGCAACATGTTCCGGAAGGACCGGAACATGTTCCGAAAGCGCTGGAACATGTTCCGGAAGGACCGGAACATGTCCCGGAAGGACCGGAACATGTTCCGGAGGCACCAGAACATGTTCTGGAAGCGCCGGAACATGTTCCGAAGTCGCCGTAACATGTTCCCGAGGCACCGGAACATGTTCCAGAAGCGCCGGAACATGTTCCGGAAGGACCAGAACATGTTCCGGAAGGACCGGAACATGTTCCGGAAGGACCGGAACATGTTCCGGAAGGACCGGAACATGTTCCGGTGTTCCGGAAGCACCGGAACATGTTCTGGAAGCGCCGGAACATGTTCCGGAAGGACCGGAACATGTTCCGGAAGCACCGGAACATGTTCCGGAAGGACCGGAACATGTTCCGGAAGCGCCGGCACATGTTCCGGAAGCGCCGGAACATGTTCCGGAAGCACCGGAACATGTTCTGGGAGCGCCGGAACATGTTCCTGAAGCGCCGGAACATGTTCCGGAAGCCCCGGAACATGTTCCGGAAGGACCGGAACATGTTCCGGAAGGACCGGAACATGTTCCGGAAGCACCGGAACATGTTCCGGAAGCACCAGAACGTGTTCCGGAAGCACCGGAACATGTTCCGGCAGCACCGGAACATGTTCCGGAAGCACCGGAACATGTTCCGGAAGCGCCGGAACATGTTCCGGAAGCGCCGGAACATGTTCGGGAAGCGCCGGAACATGTTCCAGAGGCACCTGAACATGTTCCGGAAGCGCCGAAACATGTTCCGAAATCGCCGGAACATGTTCTCGAGGCACCGGAACATGTTCCGGAAGCGCCGGAACATGTTCCGGAAGGACCGGAACATGTTCCGGAAGGACGTGAACATGTTCCAGAAGGACCGGAACATGTTCCGGAAGCCCAGGAACATGTTCCGGAAGGACCGGAACATGTTCCGGAAGCACCGGATCATATTTCGCAAGCACCGGAACATGTTCCGGAAGCACCGGAACATGTTCCGGAAGCACCGGAACATGTTCCGGAAACACCGGAACATGTTCCGGAAGCACCGGAACATGTTCCGGAAGCGCCGGAACATGTTCCGGAAGGACCGGAACATGTTCCGGAAGCACCGGAACATGTTCCGGAAGCACCGAAACATGTTCCGCAAGCACCGCAACATGTTCCGGAAGGACCGGAACATGTTCCGGAAGGACCGGAACATGTTCCGGAGGCACCGGAACATGTTCCGAAAGCGCCGGAACATGTTCCGGAAGGACCGGAACATGTTCCGGAAGGACCGGAACGTGTTCCGGAAGGACCGGAACGTGTTCCGGAAGCGCCGGAACATGTTCCGGAAGCACCGGAACATGTTCCAGAACCGCCGGAACATGTTCTGGAAGCGCCGGAACATGTTCCGGAAGGACCGGGAAGCGCCGGAACATGTTCCGGAAGCACCGGAACATGTTCCGGAAGCACCGGAACATGTTCCGGAAGGACCGGAACATGTTCCGGTGTTCCGGAAGCACCGGAACATGTTCCGGAAGCGCCGGAACATGTTCCGGAAGGACCGGAACATGTTCCGGAAGGACCGGAACATGTTCCGGAAGCGCCGGAACATGTTCCGGAGGCACCGGAACATGTTCCGGAAGCACCGGAACATGTTCCGGAAGCACCGGAACATGTTCCGGAAGCACCGGAACATGTTCCGGAAGCACCGGAACATGTTCCGGCAGCACCGGAATATGTTCCGGAAGCACCGGAACATGTTCCGGAAGCACCGGAACATGTTCCGGCAGCACCGGAATATGTTCCGGAAGCACCGGAACATGTTCCGGAAGCGCCGGAACATGTTCCGGAAGCGCCGGAACATGTTCCGGAAGCACCGGAATATGTTCCGGCAGCACCGGAACATGTTCCGGAAGCACCGGAACATGTTCTGGAAGCGCCGGAACATGTTCCGGAAGCGCCGGAACATGTTCCGGAAGGACCGGAACATGTTCCGGAGGCACCGCAACATGTTCCGGAAGCGCCGGAACATGTTCCGGAATCGCCGGAACATGTTCCCGAGGCACCGGAACATGTTCCGGAAGCGCCGGAACATGTTCCGGAAGGACCGGAACATGTTCCAGAAGCACCGGAACATGTTCCGGAAGGACCGGAACATGGTCCGGAAGGACGTGAACATGTTCCGGAAGCGCCGGAACATGTTCTGGAAGCAGCGGAACATGTTCCGGAAGGACAGGAACATGTTCCGGAAGCACCGGAATATGTTCCGGAAGCACCGGAACATGTTCTGGAAGCGCCGGAACATGTTCCGGAAGCGCCGGAACATGTTCCGGAAGGACCGGAACATGTTCCGGAGGCACCGGAACATGTTCCGGAAGCGCCGGAACATGTTCCGGAATCGCCGGAACATGTTCCCGAGGCACCGCAACATGTTCCGGAAGGACCGGAACATGTTCCGGAAGCACCGGAACATGTTCCGGAAGGACCGGAACATGGTCCGGAAGGACGTGAACATGTTCCGGAAGGACCGGAACATGTTCCGGAAGCGCCGGAACATGTTCCGGAAGCCCCGGAACATGTTCCGGAAGCACCGGAACATGTTCCGGAAGCGCCGGAACATGTTCTGGAAGCAGCGGAACATGTTCCGGAAGGACAGGAACATGTTCCGGAAGCACCGGAACATGTTCCGGAAGCGCCGGAACATGTTCTGGAAGCAGCGGAACATGTTCCGGAAGGACCGGAACATGGTCCGGAAGCACCGGAACATGTTCCGGAGGCGCCGGAACATGTTCCGGAAGCACCGGAACATGTTCCGGAAGCACCGGAACATGTTCCGGAAGGACCGGAACATGTTCCGGAAGCGCCGGAACATGTTCCGGAGGCACCGGAACATGTTCCGGAAGGACCGGAACATGTTCCGGAAGGACCGGAACATGTTCCGGAAGCACCGGAACATGTTCCGGAAGCACCGGAACATGTTCCGGCAGCACCGGAATATGTTCCGGAAGCACCGGAACATGTTCCGGAAGCACCGGAACATGTTCCGGCAGCACCGGAATATGTTCCGGAAGCACCGGAACATGTTCCGGAAGCGCCGGAACATGTTCCGGAAGCGCCGGAACATGTTCCGGAAGCACCGGAACATGTTCCGGCAGCACCGGAACATGTTCCGGAAGCACCGGAACATGTTCTGGAAGCGCCGGAACATGTTCCGGAAGCGCCGGAACATGTTCCGGAAGGACCGGAACATGTTCCGGAGGCACCGGAACATGTTCCGGAAGCGCCGGAACATGTTCCGGAATCGCCGGAACATGTTCCCGAGGCACCGGAACATGTTCCGGAAGCGCCGGAACATGTTCCGGAAGGACCGGAACATGTTCCAGAAGCACCGGAACATGTTCCGGAAGGACCGGAACATGGTCCGGAAGGACGTGAACATGTTCCGGAAGCGCCGGAACATGTTCTGGAAGCAGCGGAACATGTTCCGGAAGGACAGGAACATGTTCCGGAAGCACCGGAATATGTTCCGGAAGCACCGGAACATGTTCTGGAAGCGCCGGAACATGTTCCGGAAGCGCCGGAACATGTTCCGGAAGGACCGGAACATGTTCCGGAGGCACCGGAACATGTTCCGGAAGCGCCGGAACATGTTCCGGAATCGCCGGAACATGTTCCCGAGGCACCGCAACATGTTCCGGAAGGACCGGAACATGTTCCGGAAGCACCGGAACATGTTCCGGAAGGACCGGAACATGGTCCGGAAGGACGTGAACATGTTCCGGAAGGACCGGAACATGTTCCGGAAGCGCCGGAACATGTTCCGGAAGCCCCGGAACATGTTCCGGAAGCACCGGAACATGTTCCGGAAGCGCCGGAACATGTTCTGGAAGCAGCGGAACATGTTCCGGAAGGACAGGAACATGTTCCGGAAGCACCGGAACATGTTCCGGAAGCGCCGGAACATGTTCTGGAAGCAGCGGAACATGTTCCGGAAGGACCGGAACATGTTCCGGAAGCACCGGAACATGTTCCGGAGGCGCCGGAACATGTTCCGGAAGCACCGGAACATGTTCCGGAAGCACCGGAACATGTTCCGGAAGCGCCGGAACATGTTCCGGAAGCGCCGGAACATGTTCCGGAAGAAGGACCGGAACATGTTCCGGAAGCACCGGAACATGTTCCGGAAGCACCGGAACATGTTTCGGAAGCACCGGAACATGATCCGGAAGCACCGGAACATGTTTCGGAAGCACCGGAACATGATCCGGAAGAACCGGAACATGTTCCGGAAGCACCGGAACATGTTCCGGAAGCACCGGAACATGTTCCGGAAGGACCGGAACATGTTCCGGAGGCACCGGAACATGTTCCGAAAGCGCCGGAACATGTTCCGGAAGGACCGGAACATGTTCCGGAAGGACCGGAACGTCTTCCGGAAGGACCGGAACGTGGTCCGGAAGCGCCGGAACATGTTCCGGAAGCACCGGAACATGTTCCAGAACCGCCGGAACATGTTCCGGAAGCGCCGGAACATGTTCCGGAAGGACCGGGAAGCGCCGGAACATGTTCCGGAAGCACCGGAACATGTTCCGGAAGGACCGGAACATGTTCCGGTGTTCCGGAAGCACCGGAACATGTTCCGGAAGCGCCGGAACATGTTCCGGAAGCACCGGAACATGTTCCGGAAGCACCACCGGAACATGTTCCGGAAGCGCCGGAACATGTTCCGGAAGCACCGGAACATGTTCCGGAAGCACCGGAACATGTTCCGGAAGGACCGGAACATGATCCGGAAGCGCCGGCACATGTTCCGGAAGCGCGGGAACATGTTCCGGAAGCACCGGAACATGTTCCGGAAGGACCGGAACATGTTCCGGTGTTCCGGAAGCACCGGAACATGTTCCGGAATCGCCGCAACATGTTCCCGAGGCACCGGAACATGTTCCGAAAGCGCCAGAACATGTTCTGGAAGGACCGGAACATGTTCCGGAAGCACCGGAACGTCTTCCGGAAGGACCGGAACGTGGTCCGGAAGCGCCGGAACATGTTCCGGAAGCACCGGAACATGTTCCAGAACCGCCGGAACATGTTCCGGAAGCGCCAGAACATGTTCCGGAAGGACCGGGAAGCGCCGGAACATGTTCCGGAAGCACCGGAACATGTTCCGGAAGGACCGGAACATGTTCCGGTGTTCCGGAAGCACCGGAACATGTTCCGGAAGCACCGGAACATGATCCGGAAGCACCGGAACATGTTCCGGAAGCGCCGGAACATGTTCTGGAAGCAGCGGAACATGTTCCGGAAGGACCGGAACATGTTCCGGAAGCACCGGAACATAGTCCGGAGGCGCCGGAACATATTCCGGAAGCGCTGGAACATGTTCCGGAAGCACCGGAACATGTTCCGGAAGCGCCGGAACATGTTCCGGAAGGACCGGAACATGTTCCTGAAGCACCGGAACATGTTCCGGAAGCGCCGGAACATGTTCTGGAAGCAGCGGAACATGTTCCGGAAGGACAGGAACATGTTCCGGAAGCACCGGAACATGTTCCGGAAGCGCTGGAACATGTTCTGGAAGCAGCGGAACATGTTCCGGAAGGACCGGAACATGTTCCAGAAGCACCGGAACATGTTCCGGAGGCGCCGGAACATGTTCCGGAAGAAGGACCGGAACATGTTCCGGAAGCACCGGAACATGTTCCGGAAGCACCGGAACATGTTTCGGAAGCACCGGAACATGATCCGGAAGCACCGGAACATGTTTCGGAAGCACCGGAACATGATCCGGAAGAACCGGAACATGTTCCGGAAGCACCGGAACATGTTCCGGAAGCACCGGAACATGTTCCGGAAGGACCGGAACATGTTCCGGAAGGACCGGAACGTCTTCCGGAAGGACCGGAACGTGGTCCGGAAGCGCCGGAACATGTTCCGGAAGCACCGGAACATGTTCCAGAACCGCCGGAACATGTTCCGGAAGCGCCGGAACATGTTCCGGAAGGACCGGGAAGCGCCGGAACATGTTCCGGAAGCACCGGAACATGTTCCGGAAGGACCGGAACATGTTCCGGTGTTCCGGAAGCACCGGAACATGTTCCGGAAGCGCCGGAACATGTTCCGGAAGCACCGGAACATGTTCCGGAAGCACCGGAACATGTTCCGGAAGGACCGGAACATGTTCCGGAAGCGCCGGCACATGTTCCGGAAGCGCCGGAACATGTTCCGGAAGCACCGGAACATGTTCCGGAAGGACCGGAACATGTTCCGGTGTTCCGGAAGCACCGGAACATGTTCCGGAATGGCCGCAACATGTTCCCGAGGCACCGGAACATGTTCCGAAAGCGCCAGAACATGTTCTGGAAGGACCGGAACATGTTCCGGAAGCACCGGAACGTCTTCCGGAAGGACCGGAACGTGGTCCGGAAGCGCGGGAACATGTTCCGGAAGCACCGGAACATGTTCCAGAACCGCCGGAACATGTTCCGGAAGCGCCAGAACATGTTCCGGAAGGACCGGGAAGCGCCGGAACATGTTCCGGAAGCACCGGAACATGTTCCGGAAGGACCGGAACATGTTCCGGTGTTCCGGAAGCACCGGAACATGTTCCGGAAGCACCGGAACATGTTCCGGAAGCACCGGAACATGTTCCGGAAGCGCCGGAACATGTTCTGGAAGCAGCGGAACATGTTCCGGAAGGACCGGAACATGTTCCGGAAGCACCGGAACATAGTCCGGAGGCGCCGGAACATATTCCGGAAGCGCTGGAACATGTTCCGGAAGCACCGGAACATGTTCCGGAAGCGCCGGAACATGTTCCGGAAGGACCGGAACATGTTCCTGAAGCACCGGAACATGTTCCGGAAGCACCGGAACATGTTCCGGAAGCACCGGAACATGTTCCGGAAGCACCGGAACATGTACCGGAAGCACCGGAACATGTTCCGGAAGCACCGGAACATGTTTCGGAAGCACCGGAACATGATCCGGAAGAACCGGTACATGTTCCGGAAGGACCAGAACATGTTCCGGAAGCACCGGAACATGTTCCGGAAGGACCGGAACATGTTCCGGAAGGACCGGAACATGTTCCGGAAGCGCCGGAACATGTTCCGGAAGCGCCGGAACATGTTCCGGAAGCACCGGAACATGTTCCGGAAGGACCGGAACATGTTCCGGAAGGACCGGAACATGTTCCGGAAGGACCCGAACATGTTCCGGAAGCACCGGAACATGTTCCGGAAGCACCGGAACATGTTCCGGAAGCACCAGCACCGGAACATATTCCGGAAGCGCCGGAACATGTTCCGGAAGCACCGGAACATGTTCCGGAAGCACCGGAACATGTTCCGGAAGCACCGGAACATGTACCGGAAGCACCGGAACATGTTCCGGAAGGACCCGAACATGTTCCGGAAGGACCCGAACATGTTCCGGAAGCACCGGAACATGTTCCGGAAGCACCGGAACATGTTCCGGAAGCACCGGAACATGTTCCGCAAGGACCGGAACATGTTCCGGAAGGACCGGAACATGTTCCGGAAGGACCGGAACATGTTCCGGAAGGACCGGAACATGTTCCGGAAGCGCCGGAACATTTTCCGGAAGGACCGGAACATGTTCCGGAAGGACCGGAACATGTTCCGGAAGCACCGGAACACGTTCCGGAAGGACCGGAACATGTTCCGGAAGCGCCGGAACACGTTCCGGAAGCCCCGGAACATGTTCCGGAAGGACCGGAACATGTTCCGGAAGCACCGGAACATGTTCCGGCAGCACCGGAACATGTTCTGGAAGGACCGGAACATGTTCCGGAAGGACCGGAACATGTTCCGGAAGCACCGGAACATGTTCCGGAAGCGCCGGAACATGTTCCGGAAGGACCCGAACATGTTCCGGAAGCACCGGAAGATGTTCCGGAAGCGCCGGAACATGTTCCGGAAGCACCGGAACATGTTTCGGAAGGACCGGAACATGTTCCGGAAGCACCGGAACACGTTCCGGAAGCGCCGGAACACGTTCCGGAAGCACCGGAACACCCGGAAGCGCCGGAACATGTTCCAGAAGCATCGGAACATGTTCCGGAAGCGCCGGAACATGTTCCGGAAGCACCGGAACATGTTCCGGGAGCGCCGGAACATGTTCCGGAAGCGCCGGAACATGCTCCGGAAGCACCAGAACATGTTCCGGAAGCGCCGGAACATGTTCCTGAAGGACCGGAATATGTTCCGGAAGGACCGGAACATGTTCCGGAAGCACTGGAACATGTTCCGGAAGCGCCGGAACATGTTCCGGAAGAACCGGAACATGTTCCGGAGGGACCGGAACATGTTCCGGAGGCGCCGGAACATGTTCCGGAAGCGCCGGAACATGTTCCGGAAGCGCCGGAACATGCTCCGGAAGCACCAGAACATGTTCCGGAAGCGCCGGAACATGTTCCTGAAGGACCGGGATATGTTCCGGAAGCACCGGAACATGTTCCGGAAGCACCGGAACATGTTCCGGAAGCGCCGGAACATGTTCCGGAAGCGCCGGAACATGTTCCGGAAGGACCGGAACATGTTCGGGAAGGACCGGAACATGTTCCGGAGGCGCCGGAACATGTTCCGGAAGCGCCGGAACATGTTCCGGAAGCACCGGAACATGTTCCGGAAGCACCGGAACATGTTCCAGAGGCGCCGGAACATGTTCCGGAGGCGCCGGAACATGTTCCGGAAGCGCCGGAACATGTTCCGGAAGCGCCGGAACATGTTCCGGAAGGGTCGGAACATGTTCCGGAGGCGCCGGAACATGTTCCGGAAGCGCCGGAACATGTTCCGGAAGGACCGGAACATGTTCCGGAAGCGCCGGAACATGTTCCGGAGGCACCGGAACATGTTCCGGAAGGACCGGAACATGTTCCGGAAGCACCGGAACATGTTCCGGAGGCGCCGGAACATGTTCCGGAAGCGCCGGAACATGTTCCGGAAGGACCCGAACATGTTCCGAAAGGACCCGAACATGTTCCGGAAGCACCGGAACATGTTCCGGAAGGACCGGAACATGTTCCGGAAGCGCCGGAACATGTTCCGGAAGCGCCAGAACATGTTCCGGAAGGACCGGAACATGTTCTGGAAGCCGGAACAGGTTCCGGAAGGACCAGAACATGTTCCGGAAGCACCGGAACACGTTCCGAAAGCACCGGAACATGTTCCGGAAGCACCGGAACATGTTCCGGAAGCGCCGGAACACGTTCCGGAAGTGCCGGAACATGTTCCGGAAGCACCAGAACATGTTCCGGAAGCAGCGGAACATGTTCCGGAAGCGCCGGAACATGTTCCGGAAGCACCGGAACATGTTCCGGAAGCGCCGGAACATGTTCCGGAAGCACCAGAACATGTTCCGGAAGGACCGGAACATGTTCCGGAAGCGCCGGAACATGTGCCGGAAGCACCGGAACATGTTCCGGAAGCGCGGGAACATGTTCCGGAAGCACCGGAACATGTTCTGGAAGAACCGGAACATGTTCCGGAAGCGCCGAAACATGTTCCGGAAGCGCCGAAACATGTTCCGGAAGCGCCGGAACATGTTCCGGAGGCGCCGGAAAATGTTCCGGAAGCGCCGGAACACGTTCCGGAAGCACCGGAACGTGTTCCGGAAGCACCGGAACATGTTCCGGAAGCCCCGGATCATGTTCCGGAAGAACCGGAACATGTTCCGGAAGCACCGGAACATGTTCCGGAAGCGCCGGAACATGTTCCGGAAGCACCGGAACATGTTCCGGAAGCACCGGAACATGTTCCGGAAGCCCCGGATCATGTTCCGGAAGCACCGGATCATGTTCCGGAAGCCGGAACAGGTTCCGGAAGGACCAGAACATGTTCCGGAAGCACCGGAACATGTTCCGAAAGCACCGGAACATGTTCCGGAAGCCGGAACAGGTTCCGGAAGGACCAGAACATGTTCCGGAAGCACCGGAACATGTTCCGAAAGCACCGGAACATGTTCCGGAAGCACCGGAACATGTTCCGGAAGCGCCGGAACATGTTCCGGAAGCACCGGAACATGTTCCGGAAGGACCGGAACATGTTCCGGAAGCGCCGGAACATGTTCCGGAAGCACCGGAACATGTTCCGGAAGGACCGGAACATGTTCCGGAAGCACCGGAACATGTTCCGGAAGGACCGGAACATGTTCCGGAAGCGCCGGAACATGTTCCGGAAGCACCGGAAGATGTTCCGGAAGCGCCGGAACATGTTCCGGAGGCGCCGGAAAATGTTCCGGAAGCGCCGGAACACGTTCCGGAAGCACCGGAACGTGTTCCGGAAGCACCGGAACATGTTCCGGAAGCCCCGGATCATGTTCCGGAAGCACCGGAACATGTTCCGGAAGCACCGGAACATGTTCCGGAAGCGCCGGAACATGTTCCGGAAGCACCGGAACATGTTCCGGAAGCACAGGAACATGTTCCGGAAGCACCAGATCATGTTCCGGAAGCACGGGAACATGTTCCGGAAGCACCGGAACATGTTCCGGAAGCACCGGAACATGTTCCAGAAGCGCCGGAACATGTTTTCGGAAGGACCCGAACATGTTCCGGAAGCGCGGGAACATGTTCCGGAAGGACCGGAACATGTTCCGGAAGGACCGGAACATGTTCCGGAAGGACCGGAACATGTTCCGGAAGCGCCGGAACATGTTCCGGAAGCGCCAGAACATGTTCCGGAAGCGCCGGAACATGTTCCGGAAGCACCGGAACATGTTCCGGAAGCACCGGAACATGTTCCGGAAGCACCGGAACATGTTCCGGAAGCGCCGGAACATGTTCCGGAAGCGCCGGAACACGTTCCGGAAGCACCGGAACGTGTTCCGGAAGCGCCGGATCATGTTCCGGAAGCCCCGGATCATGTTCCGGAAGCACCGGAACATGTTCCGGAAGCACCGGAACATGTTCCGGAAGCACCGGAACATGTTTCGGAAGGACCGGAACATGTTCCGGAAGCACCGGAACACGTTCCGGAAGCGCCGGAACACGTTCCGGAAGCACCGGAACACCCGGAAGCGCCGGAACATGTTCCAGAAGCATCGGAACATGTTCCGGAAGCGCCGGAACATGTTCCGGAAGCACCGGAACATGTTCCGGGAGCGCCGGAACATGTTCCGGAAGCGCCGGAACATGCTCCGGAAGGACCAGAACATGTTCCGGAAGCGCCGGAACATGTTCCTGAAGGACCGGAATATGTTCCGGAAGGACCGGAACATGTTCCGGAAGCACTGGAACATGTTCCGGAAGCGCCGGAACATGTTCCGGAAGAACCGGAACATGTTCCGGAGGGACCGGAACATGTTCCGGAGGCGCCGGAACATGTTCCGGAAGCGCCAGAACAAGTTCCCGAAGGACCGGAACATGTTCCGGAAGCACCGGAACATGTTCCGGAAGCACCGGAACATGTTCCGGAAGCGCCGGAACATGTTCCGGAAGCGCCGGAACATGTTCCGGAAGGACCGGAACATGTTCGGGAAGGACCGGAACATGTTCCGGAGGCGCCGGAACATGTTCCGGAAGCGCCGGAACATGTTCCGGAAGCACCGGAACATGTTCCGGAAGCACCGGAACATGTTCCGGAAGCACCGGAACATGTTCCAGAGGCGCCGGAACATGTTCCGGAGGCGCCGGAACATGTTCCGGAAGCGCCGGAACATGTTCCGGAAGCGCCGGAACATGTTCCGGAAGGGTCAGAACATGTTCCGGAGGCGCCGGAACATGTTCCGGAAGCGCCGGAACATGTTCCGGAAGGACCGGAACATGTTCCGGAAGCGCCGGAACATGTTCCGGAGGCACCGGAACATGTTCCGGAAGGACCGGAACATGTTCCGGAAGCACCGGAACATGTTCCGGAGGCGCCGGAACATGTTCCGGAAGCGCCGGAACATGTTCCGGAAGGACCCGAACATGTTCCGAAAGGACCCGAACATGTTCCGGAAGCACCGGAACATGTTCCGGAAGGACCGGAACATGTTCCGGAAGCGCCGGAACATGTTCCGGAAGCGCCAGAACATGTTCCGGAAGGACCGGAACATGTTCTGGAAGCCGGAACAGGTTCCGGAAGGACCAGAACATGTTCCGGAAGCACCGGAACACGTTCCGAAAGCACCGGAACATGTTCCGGAAGCACCGGAACATGTTCCGGAAGCGCCGGAACACGTTCCGGAAGCGCCGGAACATGTTCCGGAAGCACCAGAACATGTTCCGGAAGCAGCGGAACATGTTCCGGAAGCGCCGGAACATGTTCCGGAAGCACCGGAACATGTTCCGGAAGCACCAGAACATGTTCCGGAAGGACCGGAACATGTTCCGGAAGCGCCGGAACATGTGCCGGAAGCACCGGAACATGTTCCGGAAGCGCGGGAACATGTTCCGGAAGCACCGGAACATGTTCCGGAAGAACCGGAACATGTTCCGGAAGCGCCGAAACATGTTCCGGAAGCGCCGAAACATGTTCCGGAAGCGCCGGAACATGTTCCGGAGGCGCCGGAAAATGTTCCGGAAGCGCCGGAACACGTTCCGGAAGCACCGGAACGTGTTCCGGAAGCACCGGAACATGTTCCGGAAGCCCCGGATCATGTTCCGGAAGAACCGGAACATGTTCCGGAAGCACCGGAACATGTTCCGGAAGCGCCGGAACATGTTCCGGAAGCACCGGAACATGTTCCGGAAGCACCGGAACATGTTCCGGAAGCCCCGGATCATGTTCCGGAAGCACCGGATCATGTTCCGGAAGCCAGAACAGGTTCCGGAAGGACCAGAACATGTTCCGGAAGCACCGGAACATGTTCCGAAAGCACCGGAACATGTTCCGGAAGCCGGAACAGGTTCCGGAAGGACCAGAACATGTTCCGGAAGCACCGGAACATGTTCCGAAAGCACCGGAACATGTTCCGGAAGCACCGGAACATGTTCCGGAAGCGCCGGAACATGTTCCGGAAGCACCGGAACATGTTCCGGAAGGACCGGAACATGTTCCGGAAGCGCCGGAACATGTTCCGGAAGGACCGGAACATGTTCCGGAAGCGCCGGAACATGTTCCGGAAGCACCGGAACATGTTCCGGAAGGACCGGAACATGTTCCGGAAGCACCGGAACATGTTCCCGGAGCGCCGGAAAATGTTCCGGAAGCGCCGGAACATGTTCCGGAAGCACCGGAACATGTTCCGGAAGCGCCGGAACATGTTCCGGAGGCGCCGGAAGATGTTCCGGAAGCGCCGGAACACGTTCCGGAAGCACCGGAACGTGTTCCGGAAGCACCGGAACATGTTCCGGAAGCACCGGAACATGTTCCGGAAGCACCGGAACATGTTCCGGAAGCGCCGGAACATGTTCCGGAAGCACCGGAACATGTTCCGGAAGCACAGGAACATGTTCCGGAAGCACCAGATCATGTTCCGGAAGCACGGGAACATGTTCCGGAAGCACCGGAACATGATCCGGAAGCACCGGAACATGTTCCAGAAGCGCCGGAACATGTTTTCGGAAGGACCCGAACATGTTCCGGAAGCGCGGGAACATGTTCCGGAAGGACCGGAACATGTTCCGGAAGGACCGGAACATGTTCCGGAAGGACCGGAACATGTTCCGGAAGCGCCGGAACATGTTCCGGAAGCGCCAGAACATGTTCTGGAAGCGCCGGAACATGTTCCGGAAGCACCGGAACATGTTCCGGAAGCACCGGAACATGTTCCGGAAGCACCGGAACATGTTCCGGAAGCGCCGGAACATGTTCCGGAAGCGCCGGAACACGTTCCGGAAGCACCGGAACGTGTTCCGGAAGCGCCAGATCATGTTCCGGAAGCCCCGGATCATGTTCCGGAAGCACCGGAACATGTTCCGGAAGCACCGGAACATGTTCCGGAAGCACCGGAACATGTTCCGGAAGCGCCGGAACATGTTCCGGAAGGACCGGAACATGTTCCGGAAGGACCCGAACATGTTCCGGAAGCGCCGGAACATGTTCCAGAAGGACCGGAACATGTTCCGGAAGCACCGGAAAATGTTCCGGAAGCACCGGAACATGTTCCGGAAGCCCCGGATCATGTTCCGGAAGCACCGGATCATGTTCTGGAAGCACCGGAACATGTTCCGGAAGCACCGGAACATGTTCCGGAAGCGCCGGAACATGTTCCGGAAGGACCGGAACATGTTCCGGAAGGACCCGAACATGTTCCGGAAGCGCCGGAACATGTTCCAGAAGGACCGGAACATGTTCCGGAAGCACCGGAAAATGTTCCAGAAGCGCCGGAACATGTTCCGGAAGCGCCGGAACATGTTCCGGAAGCGCCGGAACATGTTCCGGAAGCACCGGAACTTGTTCCGGAAGGACCGGAACATGTTCCGGAAGCGCCGAAACATGTTCCGGAAGCACCGGAACATGTTCCGGAAGGACCGGTACATGTTCCGGAAGGACCGGAACATGTTCCGGAAGCGCCGGAACATGTTCCGGAAGGACCGGAACATGTTCCGGAAGCACCGGAACATGTTCCAGAAGCACCGGAACATGTTCCGGAAGCACCGGAACATGTTCCGGAAGCGCCAGAACATGTTCCGGAAGCACCGGAACATGTGCCGGAAGCACCGGAACATGTTCCGGAAGCGCCGGAACATGTTCCGGAAGGACCGGAACATGTTCCGGAAGGACCGGAACATGTTCCTGAAGGACCGGAACATGTTCTGGAAGCGCCGGAACATGTTCCGGAAGCGCCGGAACATGTTCCGGAAGCTCCGGATCATGTTCCGGAAGGACCGGAACATGTTCCGCAAGCACCGCAACATGTTCCGGAAGGACCAGAACATGTTCCGAAAGCGCCGGAACATGTTCCCGAAGCGCCGGAAAATGTTCCGGAGGCACCGGAACATGTTCCGGAAGGACCGGAACATGATCCGGAAGCGCCGGAACATGTTGCGGAAGGACCGGAACATGTTCCGGAAGCACCGGAACATGTTCCGGAAGCGCCGAAACATGTTCCGGAAGCACTAGAACATGTTCCGGAAACACCGGAAGCGCCGGAACATGTTCCGGAAGGACTCGAACATGTTCCGGAAGCACCGGAACATGTTCCGGAAGCGCCGGAACATGTTCCGGAAGCGCCGGAACATGTTCCGGAAGGACCGGAACATGTTCCGGAAGGACCGGAAAATGTTCCGGAAGCACCGGAACATGTTCCGGAAGCACCGGAACATGTTCCGGAAGCGCCAGAACATGTTCCGGAAGGACCGGAACATGTTCCGGAATGACCGGAACATGTTCCGGTGCTTCCGGAACATGTTCCGGAAGCACCGGAACATGTTCCGGAAGCACCGGAACATGTTCCGGAAGCGCCGGAACATGTTCCGGAAGGACCGGAACATGTTCCGGCGCTTCCGGAACATGTTCCGGAAGCACCGGAACATGTTCCGGAAGCGCCGGAACATGTTCCGGAAGCACCGGAACATGTTCCGGAAGCACCGGAACATGTTCCGGAAGCACCAGAACATGTTCCAAAAGCACCGGAACATGTTCCGGAAGCGCCGGAACATATTCCGGAAGGACCGGAACATGTTCCGGAAGCACCGGAACATGTTCCGGAAGCACCGGAACATGTTCCGGAAGCACCGGAACATGTTCCGGAAGCACCGGAACATGTTCCGGAAGCACCGGAACATGTTCCGGAAGCACCGGAACATGTTCCGGAAGCACCGGAACATGTGCCGGAAGCACCGGAACATGTTCCGGAAGCGCCGGAACATGTTCCGGAAGGAGCGGAACATGTTCCGGAAGGACCGGAACATGTTCCTGAAGGACCGGAACATGTTCTGGAAGCGCCGGAACATGTTCCGGAAGCGCCGGAACATGTTCCGGAAGCTCCGGATCATGTTCCGGAAGGACCGGAACATGTTCCGCAAGCACCGCAACATGTTCCGGAAGGACCAGAACATGTTCCGAAAGCGCCGGAACATGTTCCCGAAGCGCCGGAACATGTTCCGGAGGCACCGGAACATGTTCCGGAAGGACCGGAACATGTTCCGGAAGCGCCGGAACATGTTGCGGAAGGACCGGAACATGTTCCGGAAGCACCGAAACATGTTCCGGAAGCGCCGAAACATGTTCCGGAAGCACTAGAACATGTTCCGGAAACACCGGAAGCGCCGGAACATGTTCCGGAAGGACTGGAACATGTTCCGGAAGCACCGGAACATGTTCCGGAAGCGCCGGAACATGTTCCGGAAGCGCCGGAACATGTTCCGGAAGGACCGGAACATGTTCCGGAAGGACCGGAAAATGTTCTGGAAGCACCGGAACATGTTCCGGAAGCACCGGAACATGTTCCGGAAGCGCCGGAACATGTTCCGGAAGGACCGGAACATGTTCCGGAAGAACCGGAACATGTTCCGGAAGCACCGGAACATGTTCCAGAAGCACCGGAACATGTTCCGGAAGCACCGAAACATGTTCCGGTGCTTCCGGAACATGTTCTGGCGCTTCCGGAACATGTTCCGGAAGCACCGGAACATGTTCCGGAAGCGCCGGAACATGTTCCGGAAGCACCGGAACATGTTCCGGAAGCTCCGGAACATGTGCCGGAAGCACCAGAACATGTTCCGGAAGCACCGGAACATGTGCCGGAAGCACCGGAACATGTTCCGGAAGGACCGGAACATGTTCCTGAAGGACCGGAACATGTTCCGGAAGCACCGGAACATGTTCCGGAAGCGCCGGAACATGTTCCGGAAGCACCGGATCATGTTCCGGAAGCGCCGGAACATGTTCCGGAAGAACCGGAACATGTTCCGGAAGGACCGGAACATGTTCCTGAAGGACCGGAACATGTTCCGGAAGCACCGGAACATGTTCCGGAAGCGCCGGAACATGTTCCGGAAGCACCGGATCATGTTCCGGAAGCACCGGAACATGTTCCGGAAGGACCGGAACATGTTCCGCAAGCACCGCAACATGTTCCGGAAGGACCGGAACATGTTCCGAAAGCGCCGGAACATGATCCCGAAGCGCCGGAACATGTTCCGGAAGCACCGGAAAATGTTCCGGAAGCGCCGGAACATGTTCCGGAAGCGCCGGAACATGTTCCGGAAGCACCGGAACTTGTTCCGGAAGGACCGGAACATGTTCCGGAAGCGCCGAAACATGTTCCGGAAGCACCGGAACATGTTCCGGAAGGACCGGTACATGTTCCGGAAGGACCGGAACATGTTCCGGAAGCGCCGGAACATGTTCCGGAAGGACCGAAACATGTTCCGGAAGCACCGGAACATGTTCCAGAAGCACCGGAACATGTTCCGGAAGCACCGGAACATGTTCCGGAAGCGCCAGAACATGTTCCGGAAGCACCGGAACATGTGCCGGAAGCACCGGAACATGTTCCGGAAGCGCCGGAACATGTTCCGGAAGGACCGGAACATGTTCCGGAAGGACCAGAACATGTTCCTGAAGGACCGGAACATGTTCTGGAAGCGCCGGAACATGTTCCGGAAGCGCCGGAACATGTTCCGGAAGCTCCGGATCATGTTCCGGAAGGACCGGAACATGTTCCGCAAGCACCGCAACATGTTCCGGAAGGACCAGAACATGTTCCGAAAGCGCCGGAACATGTTCCCGAAGCGCCGGAAAATGTTCCGGAGGCACCGGAACATGTTCCGGAAGGACCGGAACATGTTCCGGAAGCGCCGGAACATGTTGCGGAAGGACCGGAACATGTTCCGGAAGCACCGGAACATGTTCCGGAAGCGCCGAAACATGTTCCGGAAGCACTAGAACATGTTCCGGAAACACCGGAAGCGCCGGAACATGTTCCGGAAGGACTCGAACATGTTCCGGAAGCACCGGAACATGTTCCGGAAGCGCCGGAACATGTTCCGGAAGCGCCGGAACATGTTCCGGAAGGACCGGAACATGTTCCGGAAGGACCGGAAAATGTTCCGGAAGCACCGGAACATGTTCCGGAAGCACCGGAACATGTTCCGGAAGCGCCAGAACATGTTCCGGAAGGACCGGAACATGTTCCGGAATGACCGGAACATGTTCCGGTGCTTCCGGAACATGTTCCGGAAGCACCGGAACATGTTCCGGAAGCACCGGAACATGTTCCGGAAGCGCCGGAACATGTTCCGGAAGGACCGGAACATGTTCCGGCGCTTCCGGAACATGTTCCGGAAGCACCGGAACATGTTCCGGAAGCGCCGGAACATGTTCCGGAAGCACCGGAACATGTTCCGGAAGCACCGGAACATGTTCCGGAAGCACCAGAACATGTTCCAAAAGCACCGGAACATGTTCCGGAAGCGCCGGAACATATTCCGGAAGGACCGGAACATGTTCCGGAAGCACCGGAACATGTTCCGGAAGGACCGGAACATGTTCCGGAAGCACCGGAACATGTTCCGGAAGCACCGGAACATGTTCCGGAAGCACCGGAACATGTGCCGGAAGCACCGGAACATGTTCCGGAAGCGCCGGAACATGTTCCGGAAGGAGCGGAACATGTTCCGGAAGGACCGGAACATGTTCCTGAAGGACCGGAACATGTTCCGCAAGCACCGCAACATGTTCCGGAAGGACCAGAACATGTTCCGAAAGCGCCGGAACATGTTCCCGAAGCGCCGGAACATGTTCCGGAGGCACCGGAACATGTTCCGGAAGGACCGGAACATGTTCCGGAAGCGCCGGAACATGTTGCGGAAGGACCGGAACATGTTCCGGAAGCACCGAAACATGTTCCGGAAGCGCCGAAACATGTTCCGGAAGCACTAGAACATGTTCCGGAAACACCGGAAGCGCCGGAACATGTTCCGGAAGGACTGGAACATGTTCCGGAAGCACCGGAACATGTTCCGGAAGCGCCGGAACATGTTCCGGAAGCGCCGGAACATGTTCCGGAAGGACCGGAACATGTTCCGGAAGGACCGGAAAATGTTCTGGAAGCACCGGAACATGTTCCGGAAGCACCGGAACATGTTCCGGAAGCGCCGGAACATGTTCCGGAAGGACCGGAACATGTTCCGGAAGAACCGGAACATGTTCCGGAAGCACCGGAACATGTTCCAGAAGCACCGGAACATGTTCCGGAAGCACCGAAACATGTTCCGGTGCTTCCGGAACATGTTCTGGCGCTTCCGGAACATGTTCCGGAAGCACCGGAACATGTTCCGGAAGCGCCGGAACATGTTCCGGAAGCACCGGAACATGTTCCGGAAGCTCCGGAACATGTGCCGGAAGCACCAGAACATGTTCCGGAAGCACCGGAACATGTGCCGGAAGCACCGGAACATGTTCCGGAAGGACCGGAACATGTTCCTGAAGGACCGGAACATGTTCCGGAAGCACCGGAACATGTTCCGGAAGCGCCGGAACATGTTCCGGAAGCACCGGATCATGTTCCGGAAGCGCCGGAACATGTTCCGGAAGAACCGGAACATGCTCCGGAAGGACCGGAACATGTTCCTGAAGGACCGGAACATGTTCCGGAAGCACCGGAACATGTTCCGGAAGCGCCGGAACATGTTCCGGAAGCACCGGATCATGTTCCGGAAGCACCGGAACATGTTCCGGAAGGACCGGAACATGTTCCGCAAGCACCGCAACATGTTCCGGAAGGACCGGAACATGTTCCGAAAGCGCCGGAACATGATCCCGAAGCGCCGGAACATGTTCCGGAAGCACCGGAACATGTTCCGGAAGGACCGGAACATGTTCCGGAAGGACCCGAACATGTTCCAGAGGCACCGGAACATGTTCCGGAAGGACCCGAACATGTTCCGGAGGGACCGGAACATGTTCCGGAAGCGCCGGAACATGTTCCGGAATCGCCGGAACATGTTCCCGAGGCACCGGAACATGTTCCGGAAGCGCCGGAACATGTTCCGGAAGGACCGGAACATGTTCCGGAAGCACCGGAACATGTTCCGGAAGCACCGGAACATGTTCCGGAAGCGCCGGAACATGTTCCGGAAGGACCCGAACATGTTCCGGAAGGACTGGAACATGTTCCGGAAGCACCGGAACATGTTCCGGAAGCGCCGGAACATGTTCCGGAAGGACTGGAACATGTTCCGGAAGCACCGGAACATGTTCCGGAAGCGCCGGAACATGTTCCGGAAGCGCCGGAACATGTTCCGGAAGGACCGGAACATGTTCCGGAAGCGCCGGAACATGTTCCGGAAGGACCGGAACATGTTGCGGAAGCACCGGAACATGTTCCGGAAGGACCGGAACATGTTCCGCAAGCACCGGAACATGTTCCGGAAGCACCGGAACATGTTCCGGAAGGACCGGAACATGTTCCGGAAGCGCCGGACCATGTTCAAGATGGACCGGAACATGTTCCGGAAGCGCCGGAACATGTTCCGGAAGCACCGGAACATGTTCCGGAAGCGCCGGAACATGTTCCGGAAGCGCCGGAACATGTTCCGGAAGCGCCGGAACATGTTCCGGAAGCGCCGGAACATGTTCCGGAAGCGCCGGAACATGTTCCGGAAGCACCGGAACATGTTCCGGAAGCGCCGGAACATGTTCCGGAAGCGCCGGAACATGTTCCGGAAGCACCGGAACATGTTCCGGAAGCACCGGAACATGTTCCGGAAGCGCCGGAACATGTTCCGGAAGGACCGGAACATGTTCCGGAAGGACCGGAACATGTTCCTGAAGGACCGGAACATGTTCCGGAAGCACCGGAACATGTTCCGGAAGCGCCGGAACATGTTCCGGAAGCACCGGATCATGTTCCGGAAGGACCGGAACATGTTCCGCAAGCACCGCAACATGTTCCGGAAGGACCGGAACATGTTCCGAAAGCGCCGGAACATGTTCCCGAAGCGCCGGAACATGTTCCGGAAGCACCGGAACATGTTCCGGAAGCACCGGAATATGTTCCGGAATGACCGGAACATGTTCCGCAAGCACCGGAACATGTTCCGGAAGCACCGGAACATGTTCCGCAAGCACCGGAACATGTTCCGGAAGCACCGGAACATGTTCCGCAAGCACCGGAACATGTTCCGGAAGCACCGGAACATGTTCCTGAGGCACCGGAACATGTTCCGGAAGCGCCGGAACATGTTCCGAAAGGACCGGAACATGTTCCGGAAGCACCGGAACATGTTCCGGAAGGACCCGAACATGTTCCGCAGGCACCGAAACATGTTCCGGAAGGACCCGAACATGTTCCGGAGGCACCGGAACATGTTCCGGAAGCGCCGGAACATGTTCCGGAATCGCCGGAACATGTTCCGGAAGCACCGGAACATGTTCCGGAAGGACCGGAACATGTTCCGGAAGCGCCGGAACATGTTCCGGAAGGACCGGAACATGTTCCGGAAGCACCGGAACATGTTCCGGAAGCACCAGAACATGTTCCGCAAGCACCGGAAGATGTTCCGGAAGCACCGGAACATGTTCCGCAAGCACCGGAACATGTTCCAGAAGCACCGGAACATGTTCCGCAAGCACCGGAACATGTTCCGGAAGCACCGGAACATGTTCCGGAAGCACCGGAACATGTTCCGGAAGCGCCGGAAACATGTTCCGGAAGCGCCGGAACATGTTCCGGAAGCACCGGAACATGTTCTGGAAGCGCCGGAACATGTTCCGGAAGCACCGGAACATGTTCTGGAAGCGCCGGAACATGTTCCGGAAGCACCGGAACATGTTCAGGAAGCGCCGGAACATGTTCTGGAAGCACCGGAACATGTTCCGGAAGCACCGGAACATGTTCCGGAAGCGCCGGAACATGTTCCGGAAGGACCCGAACATGTTCCGGAAGGACCGGAACATGTTCCGGAAGCGCCGAAACATGTTCCGGAAGCACCGGAACATGTTCCGGAAGGACCGGAACATGTTCCGGAAGGACCGGAACATGTTCCGGAAGCGCCGGAACATGTTCCGGAAGGACCGGAACATGTTCCGGAAGCGCCGGAACATGTTGCGGAAGCGCCGGAACATGTTCCGGAAGGACCGGAACATGTTCCGGAAGCACCGGAACATGTTCCGGAAGCGCCGGAACATGTTCCGGAAGGACCGGAACATGTTCCGGAAGAACCGGAACATTTTCCGGAAGGACCGGAACATGTTCCGGAAGCGCCGAAACATGTGCCGGAAGCACCGGAACATGTTCCGCAAGCACCTGAACATGTTCCGGAAGGACCGGAACATGTTCCGGAAGCGCCGGAACATGTTCTGGAAGGACCGGAACATGTTCCGGAAGCGCCGGAACATGTTGCGGAAGCGCCGGAACATGTTCCGGAGGGGCCGGAACATGTTCCGGAAGGACCGGAACATGTTCCGGAAGCACCGGAACATGTTCCGGAAGCGCCGAAACATGTTCCGGCGCTTCCGGAACATGTTCCGGAAGCACCGGAACATGTTCCGGAAGCACCGGAACATGTTCCGGAAGGACCGGAACATGTTCCGGAAGGACCGGAACATGTTCCGGAAGCGCCGGACCATGTTCAAGATGGACCGGAACATGTTCCGGAAGCGCCGGAACATGTTCCGGAAGCACCGGAACATGTTCCGGAAGCACCGGAACATGTTCCGGAAGCGCCGGAACATGTTCCGGAAGCGCCGGAACATGTTCCGGAAGCGCCGGAACATGTTCCGGAAGCACCGGAACATGTGCCGGAAGGACCGGAACATGTTCTGGAAGGACCGGAACATGTTCCGGAAGCACCGGAACATGTTCCGGAAGCACCGGAACATGTTCCGGAAGGACCGGCACATGTTCCGGAAGCGCCAGAACATGTTCCGGAAGCACCGGAACATGTTCCGGAAGCACCGGATCATGTTCCGGAAGCGCCGGAACATGTTCCGCAAGCACCGCAACATGTTCCGGAAGGACCGGAACATGTTCCGAAAGCGCCGGAACGTGTTCCCGAAGCGCCGGAACATGTTCCGGAAGCACCGGAACATGTTCCGGAAGCACCGGAACATGTTCCGGAAGCGCCGGAACATGTTCCGGAAGCACCGGAACATGTTCCGGAAGCACCGGAACATGTTCCGGAAGCACCGAAACATGTTCCGCAAGCGCCGGAACATGTTCGGGAAGGACCAGAACATGTTCCGGAAGCACCGGAACATGTTCCGGAAGCGCCGGAACATGTTCCGGAAGGACCGGAACATGTTCCGGAAGCACCGGAACATGTTCCGGAAGGAGCGGAACATGTTCCGGAAGCGCCGGAACATGTTCCGGAAGCACCGGAACATGTTCCGGAAGCACCGGATCATGTTCCGGAAGCGCCGGAACATGTTGCGCAAGCACCGCAACATGTTCCGGAAGGACCGGAACATGTTCCGAAAGCGCCGGAACGTGTTCCCGAAGCGCCGGAACATGTTCCGGAAGCACCGGAACATGTTCCGGAAGCACCGGAACATGTTCCGGAAGCGCCGGAACATGTTCCGGAAGCACCGGAACATGTTCCGGAAGCACCGGAACATGTTCCGGAAGCACCGAAACATGTTCCGCAAGCGCCGGAACATGTTCGGGAAGGACCGGAACATGTTCCGGAAGGACCGGAAAATGTTCCGCAAGCACCGGAACATGTTCCGGAAGGACCGGAACATGTTCCGGAAGCACCGGAACATGTTCCGGAAGGAGCGGAACATGTTCCGGAAGCGCCGGAACATGTTCCGGAAGCACCGGAACATGTTCCGGAAGCACCGGATCATGTTCCGGAAGCGCCGGAACATGTTCCGCAAGCACCGCAACATGTTCCGGAAGGACCGGAACATGTTCCGAAAGCGCCGGAACGTGTTCCCGAAGCGCCGGAACATGTTCCGGAGGCACCGGAACATGTTCCGGAAGCACCGGAACATGTTCCGGAAGCGCCGGAACATGTTCCGGAAGCGCCGGAACATGTTCCGGAAGCGCCGGATCATGTTCCGGAAGCGCCGGAACATGTTCCGGAAGCGCCGGAACATGTTCCGGAAGCACCGGAACATGTTCCGGAAGCACCGCAACATGTTCCGGAATGACCGGAACATGTTCCGAAAGCGCCGGAACATGTTCCCGAAGCGCCGGAACATGTTCCGGAAGCACCGGAACATGTTCCGGAAGGACCGGAACATGTTCCGGAAGGACCCGAACATGTTCCGGAGGCACCGGAACATGTACCGGAAGGACCCGAACATGTTCCGGAGGCACCGGAACATGTTCCGGAAGCGCCGAAACATGTTCCGGAATCGCCGGAACATGTTCGGGTCCTTCCGGAACATGTTCCGGTCCTTCCGCAAGCACCGGAACATGTTCCGGAAGCGCCGGAACATGTTCCGGAAGCACCGGAACATGTTCCGGAAGCGCCGGAACATGTTCCGGAAGGACCGGAACATGTTCCGCAAGCGCCGCAACATGTTCCGGAAGCGCCGGAACATGTTCCGGAAGCGCCGGAATATGTTCCGGAAGCACCGGAACATGTTCCGGAAGCACCGGAACATGTTCCTGAAGCACCGGAACATGTTCAGAAAGCACCGGAACATGTTCCGGAAGCGCCGGAACATGTTCCGGAAGGACCGGAACATGTTCCGGAAGGACCGGAACATGTTCCGGAAGCACCGGAACATGTTCCGGAAGCACCGGAACATTTTCCGGAAGCACGGGAACATGTTCCGGAAGCGCCAGAACACGTTCCGGAAGCGCCGAAACATGTTCCGGAATCGCCGGAACATGTTCGGGTCCTTCCGGAACATGTTCCGGTCCTTCCGCAAGCACCGGAACATGTTCCGGAAGGACCGGAACATGTTCCGGAAGCGCCGGAACATGTTCCGGAAGCACCGGAACATGTTCTGGAAGCGCCGGAACATGTTCCGGAAGCACCGGAACATGTTCCGCAAGCGCCGCAACATGTTCCGGAAGCGCCGGAACATGTTCCGGAAGCGCCGGAATATGTTCCGGAAGCACCGGAACATGTTCCGGAAGCACCGGAACATGTTCCTGAAGCACCGGAACATGTTCAGAAAGCACCGGAACATGTTCCGGAAGCGCCGGAACATGTTCCGGAAGGACCGGAACATGTTCCGGAAGGACCGGAACATGTTCCGGAAGCACCGGAACATGTTCCGGAAGCACCGGAACATTTTCCGGAAGCACGGGAACATGTTCCGGAAGCGCCAGAACACGTTCCGGAAGCGCCGGAACATGTTCCGGAAGCACCGGAACATGTTCCGGAAGCGCCGGAACATGTTCCGGAAGCACCGGAACATGTTCCGGAAGCGCCGGAACATGTTCCGGAAGCGCCGGAACATGTTCTGGAAGCGCCGGAACATGTTCCGGTGCTTCCAGAACATGTTCCGGAAGCGCCGGAACGTGTTCCGGAAGCACCGGAACATGTTCCGGAAGCGCCGGAACATGTTCCGGAAGGACCGGAACATGTTCCGGAAGCGCCAGAACATGTTCCGGAAGCGCTGGATCATGTTCCCGAAGCGCCGGAACATGTTCCGGAAGCGCCGGATCATGTTCCGGAAGGACCGGAACATGTTCCGGAAAGCATCGGAACATGTTCCGGAAGGACCGGAACATGTTCCGGAAGGACCGGAACATGTTCCGGAAGCGCCGGAACATGTTCCGGAAGCACCGGAACATGTTCCGGAAGGACCGGAACATGTTCCGGAAGCGCCGGAACATGTTCCGGAAGCGCCGCAACATGTTCCGGAAGCGCCGGAACATGTTCCGGAAGCACCGGAACATGTTCCGGAAGCACCGGAACATGTTCCGGAAGCACCGGAACAGGTTCCGGAAGGACCGGAACATGTTCCGGAAGCACCGGAACATGTTCCGGAAGCGGCGGAACATGTTCCGGAAGCACCGGAACATGTTCCGGAAGCACCGGAGGATGTTCTGGAAGCGCCGAAACATGTTCCGGAAGGACCGGAACATGCCCGGAAGGACCGGAACATATTCCGGAAGCACCGGAACATGTTCCGGAAGCACCGGAACATGTTCCGGAAGGACCGGAAACTGTTCCGGAAGCGCCGGAACATGTTCCGGAAGGACCGGAACATGTTCCGGGAGCGCCGGAACATGTTCCGGAAGGACCGGAACATGCTCCGGAAGGACCGGAACATGCTCCGGAAGAACCGGAACATGCTCCGGAAGCGCCGGAACATGCTCCGGAAGCGCCGGAACATGCTCCGGAAGCACCGGAACATGTTCCGGAAGCGCCGGAACATGTTCTGGAAGCCCCGAAACATGTTCCCGAAGCACCGGAACATGTTCCGGAAGCACCGGAACATGTTCCGGAAGCACCGGAACATGTATGTTCCGGAAGGACCGGAACATGTTCCGGAAGCACCGGAACATGTTCCGGAAGGACCGGAACATGTTCCGGAAGCGCCGGAACATGTTCCGGAAGGACGGAACATGTTCCGGAAGCGCCGGAAGACCGGAACATGTTCCGGAAGCAGCGGAACATGTTCCGGAAGCACCGGAACATGTTCGGGAAGCGCCGGAACATGTTCGGGAAGCGCCGGAACACGTTCCGGAAGGACCGGAACGTGTTCCGGAAGCGCCGGAACATGTTCCGGAAGCGCCAGAACATGTTCCGGAAGGACCGGAACATGTTCCGGAAGCGCCGGAACATGTTGCGGAAGCGCCGGAACATGTTCCGGAAGGACTGGAACATGTTCCGGAAGCACCGGAACATGTTCCGGAAGCGCCGGAACATGTTCCGAAAGGACCGGAACATGTTCCGGAAGAACCGGAACATGTTCCGGGAGGACCGGAACATGTTCCGGAAGCGCCGAAACATGTTCCGGAAGCACCGGAACATGTTCCGCAAGCACCTGAACATGTTCCGGAAGGACCGGAACATGTTCCGGAAGGACCGGAACATGTTCCGGAAGCGCCGGAACATGTTGCGGAAGCGCCGAAACATGTTCCGGCGCTTCCGGAACATGTTCCGGAAGCACCGGAACATGTTCCGGAAGGACCGGAACATGTTCCGGAAGGACCGGAACATGTTCCGGAAGGACCGGAACATGTTCCGGAAGCGCCGGACCACGTTCAAGATGGACCGGAACATGTTCCGGAAGCGCCGGAACATGTTCCGGAAGCGCCGGAACATGTTCCGGAAGCGCCGGAACATGTTCCGGAAGCACCGGAACATGTTCCGGAAGCACCAGAACATGTGCCGGAAGGACCGGAACATGTTCCGGAAGCACCGGAACATGTTCCGGAAGCACCGGAACATGTTCCGTCGCTTCCGGAACATGTTCCGGAAGGACCGGAACATGTTCCTGAAGGACCGGCACATGTTCCGGAAGCGCCGGAACATGTTCCGGAAGCACCGGATCATGTTCCAGAAGCGCCGGAACATGTTCCGCAAGCACCGCAACATGTTCCGGAAGGACCGGAACATGTTCTGAAAGCGCCGGAACGTGTTCCCGAAGCGCCGGAACATGTTCCGGAAGCACCGGAACATGTTCCGGAAGCACCGGAACATGTTCCGGAAGCACCGGAACATGTTCCGGAAGCGCCGGAACATGTTCCGGAAGGACCGGAACATGTTCCGGAAGGACCGGAACATGTTCCGGAAGCGCCGGAACATGTTCCGGAAGCACCGGAACATGTTCCGGAAGCACCGGAACATGTTCAGGAAGCGCCAGAACATGTTCCGGAAGCGCCGGAACATGTTCCGGAAGCGCCGGAACATGTTCCGGAAGCACCGGAACATGGTCCGGAAGGACCGGAAAATGTTCCGCAAGCACCGCAACATGTTCCGGAAGGACCGGAACATGTTCCGAAAGCGCCGGAACATGTTCCCGAAGCGCCGGAACATGTTCCGGAAGCACCGGAACATGTTCCGGAAGGACCGGAACATGTTCCGGAAGGACCCGAACATGTTCCGGAGGCACCGGAGCATGTACCGGAAGGACCCGAACATGTTCCGGAGGCACCGAAACATGTTCCGGAAGCGCCGGAACATGTTCCGGAATCGCCGAAACATGTTCCCGAGGCACCGGAATATGTTCCGGAAGCGCCGGAACATGTTCCGGAAGCACCGGATCAAGTTCCGGAAGCGCCGGAACATGTTCCGGAAGGACCGGAACATGTTCCGGTGTTCCAGAAGGACCGGAAGATGTTCCGGAAGGACCGGAACATGTTCCGGAAGCGCCGGAACATGTTCCGGAAGGACCGGAACATGTTCCGGAAGCACCGGAACATGTTCCGGAAGGACCGGAACATGTTCCGGAAGCGCCGGAACATGTTCCGGAAGGACCGGAACATGTTCCGGAAGCGCCGGAACATGTTCCGGAAGGACCGGAACATGTTCCGGAAGCACCGGAACATGTTCTGGAAGCGCCGGAACATGTTCCGGAAGCACCGGAACATGTTCCGGAAGCGCCGCAACATGTTCCCGAAGCGCCGGAACATGTTCCGGAAGCGCCGGAATATGTTCCGGAAGCACCGGAACATGTTCCGGAAGCACCGGAACATGTTCCGGAAGCACCGGAACATGTTCCGGAAGCACTGGAACATGTTCCGGAAGCACCGGAACATGTTCCGGAAGCACCGGAACATTTTCCGGAAGCACCGGAACATGTTCCTGAAGCACGGGAACATGTTCCGGAAGCGCCGAAACACGTTCCGGAAGCGCCGGAACATGTTCCGGAAGCACCGGAACATGTTCCGGAAGCACCGGAACATGTTCCGGAAGGACCGGAACATGTTCCGGAAGCGCCGGAACATGTTCCGGAAGGACCGGAACATTTTCCGGAAGCACCGGAACATGTTCTGGAAGGACCGGAACATGTTCCGGAAGGACCGGAACATGTTCCGGAAGGACCGGAACATGTTCCGGAAGCGCCGGACCATGTTCCAGATGGACCGGAACATCTTCCGGAAGCGCCGGAACATGTTCCGGAAGCGCCGGAACATGTTCCGGAAGCGCCGGAACATGTTCCGGAAGCACCGGAACATGTTCCGGAAGCACCGGAACATGTTCCGTCGCTTCCGGAACATGTTCTGGAAGGACCGGAACATGTTCCTGAAGGACCGGCACATGTTCCGGAAGCGCCGGAACATGTTCCGGAAGCACCGGATCATGTTCCAGAAGCGCCGGAACATGTTCCGCAAGCACCGCAACATGTTCCGGAAGGACCGGAACATGTTCCGGAAGGACCGGAACATGTTCCGGAAGCGCCGGAACATGTTCCGGAAGGACCGGAACATGTTCCGGAAGCACCGGAACATGTTCTGGAAGCGCCGGAACATGTTCAGGAAGCACCGGAACATGTTCCGGAAGCGCCGCAACATGTTCCCGAAGCGCCGGAACATGTTCCGGAAGCGCCGGAATATGTTCCGGAAGCACCGGAACATGTTCCGGAAGCACCGGAACATGTTCCGGAAGCACCGGAACATGTTCCGGAAGCACCGGAACATGTTCCGGAAGCACCGGAACATGTTCCGGAAGCACCGGAACATTTTCCGGAAGCACCGGAACATGTTCCTGAAGCACGGGAACATGTTCCGGAAGCGCCGAAACACGTTCCGGAAGCGCCGGAACATGTTCCGGAAGCACCGGAACATGTTCCGGAAGCACCGGAACATGTTCCGGAAGGACCGGAACATGTTCCGGAAGCGCCGGAACATGTTCCGGAAGGACCGGAACATTTTCCGGAAGCACCGGAACATGTTCTGGAAGGACCGGAACATGTTCCGGAAGGACCGGAACATGTTCCGGAAGGACCGGAACATGTTCCGGAAGCGCCGGACCATGTTCCAGATGGACCGGAACATCTTCCGGAAGCGCCGGAACATGTTCCGGAAGCGCCGGAACATGTTCCGGAAGCGCCGGAACATGTTCCGGAAGCACCGGAACATGTTCCGGAAGCACCGGAACATGTTCCGGAAGCACCGGAACATGTTCCGTCGCTTCCGGAACATGTTCCGGAAGGACCGGAACATGTTCCTGAAGGACCGGCACATGTTCCGGAAGCGCCGGAACATGTTCCGGAAGCACCGGATCATGTTCCAGAAGCGCCGGAACATGTTCCGCAAGCACCGCAACATGTTCCGGAAGGACCGGAACATGTTCTGAAAGCGCCGGAACGTGTTCCCGAAGCGCCGGAACATGTTCCGGAAGCACCGGAACATGTTCCGGAAGCACCGGAACATGTTCCGGAAGCACCGGAACATGTTCCGGAAGCACCGGAACATGTTCCGGAAGCGCCGGAACATGTTCCGGAAGGACCGGAACATGTTCCGGAAGGACCGGAACATGTTCCGGAAGCGCCGGAACATGTTCCGGAAGGACCGGAACATGTTCCGGAAGGACCGGAACATGTTCCGGAAGCACCGGAACATGTTCAGGAAGCGCCAGAACATGTTCCGGAAGCGCCGGAACATGTTCCGGAAGCGCCGGACCATGTTCCGGAAGCGCCGGAACATGTTCCGGAAGCACCGGAACATGGTCCGGAAGGACCGGAAAATGTTCCGCAAGCACCGCAACATGTTCCGGAAGGACCGGAACATGTTCCGAAAGCGCCGGAACATGTTCCCGAAGCGCCGGAACATGTTCCGGAAGCACCGGAACATGTTCCGGAAGGACCCGAACATGTTCCGGAGGCACCGGAGCATGTACCGGAAGGACCCGAACATGTTCCGGAGGCACCGAAACATGTTCCGGAAGCGCCGGAACATGTTCCGGAATCGCCGGAACATGTTCCCGAGGCACCGGAATATGTTCCGGAAGCGCCGGAACATGTTCCGGAAGCACCGGATCAAGTTCCGGAAGCGCCGGAACATGTTCCGGAAGGACCGGAACATGTTCCGGTGTTCCGGAAGGACCGGAAGATGTTCCGGAAGGACCGGAACATGTTCCGGAAGCGCCGGAACATGTTCCGGAAGGACCGGAACATGTTCCGGAAGCACCGGAACATGTTCCGGAAGGACCGGAACATGTTCCGGAAGCGCCGGAACATGTTCCGGAAGGACCGGAACATGTTCCGGAAGCGCCGGAACATGTTCCGGAAGGACCGGAACATGTTCCGGAAGCACCGGAACATGTTCTGGAAGCGCCGGAACATGTTCCGGAAGCACCGGAACATGTTCCGGAAGCGCCGCAACATGTTCCGGAAGCGCCGGAACATGTTCCGGAAGCGCCGGAACATGTTCCGGAAGCACCGGAACATGTTCCGGAAGCACCGGAACATGTTCCGGAAGCACCGGAACATGTTCCGGAAGCACCGGAACATGTTCCGGAAGCACCGGAACATGTTCCGGAAGCACCGGAACATTTTCCGGAAGCACCGGAACATGTTCCTGAAGCACGGGAACATGTTCCGGAAGCGCCGAAACACGTTCCGGAAGCGCCGGAACATGTTCCGGAAGCACCGGAACATGTTCCGGAAGCACCGGAACATGTTCCGGAAGGACCGGAACATGTTCCGGAAGCGCCGGAACATGTTCCGGAAGGACCGGAACATTTTCCAGAAGCACCGGAACATGTTCTGGAAGCGCCGGAACATGTTCCGGAAGGACCAGAACACGTTCCGGAAGCACCGGAACATGTTCCAGAAGGACCGGAACATGTTCCGGAAGCGCCGGAACATGTTCCGGAAGGGACGGAACATGTTCCGGAAGCACCGGAACATGTTCCGGAAGGACCGGAACATGTTCCGGAGGCGCCGGAACATGTTCCGGAAGCGCCGGAACATGTTCCGGAAGCGCCGGAACATGTTCCGGAAGCACCGGAACATGTTCCGGAAGCGCCGGAACATGTTCCGGAAGCACCGGAACATGTTCCGGAAGCGCCGGAACATGTTCCGGAAGCACCGGAACATGTTCCGGAAGCGCCGGAACATGTTCCGGAAGCGCCGGATCATGTTCCGGAAGGACCGGAACATGTTCCGGAAAGCACCGGAACATGTTCCGGAAGCAGCGGAACATGTTCCGGAAGGACCGGAACATGTTCCGGAAGCGCCGGAACATGTTCCGGAAGCACCGGAACATGTTCCGGAAGGACCGGAACATGTTCCGGAAGCGCCGGAACATGTTCCGGAAGCGCCGCAACATGTTCCGGAAGCGCCGGAACATGTTCCGGAAGCACCGGAACATGTTCCGTCGCTTCCGGAACATGTTCCGGAAGGACCGGAACATGTTCCTGAAGGACCGGCACATGTTCCGGAAGCGCCGGAACATGTTCCGGAAGCACCGGATCATGTTCCAGAAGCGCCGGAACATGTTCCGCAAGCACCGCAACATGTTCCGGAAGGACCGGAACATGTTCTGAAAGCGCCGGAACGTGTTCCCGAAGCGCCGGAACATGTTCCGGAAGCACCGGAACATGTTCCGGAAGCACCGGAACATGTTCCGGAAGCACCGGAACATGTTCCGGAAGCACCGGAACATGTTCCGGAAGCACCGGAACATGTTCCGGAAGCGCCGGAACATGTTCCGGAAGGACCGGAACATGTTCCGGAAGCGCCGGAACATGTTCCGGAAGGACCGGAACATGTTCCGGAAGGACCGGAACATGTTCCGGAAGGACCGGAACATGTTCCGGAAGCGCCAGAACATGTTCCGGAAGCGCCGGAACATGTTCCGGAAGCGCCGGATCATGTTCCGGAAGCGCCGGATCATGTTCCGGAAGCGCCGGAACATGTTCCGGAAGCACCGCAACATGTTCCGGAAGGACCGGAACATGTTCCGAAAGCGCCGGAACATGTTCCCGAAGCGCCGGAACATGTTCCGGAAGCACCGGAACATGTTCCGGAAGGACCCGAACATGTTCCGGAGGCACCGGAGCATGTACCGGAAGGACCCGAACATGTTCCGGAGGGACCGAAACATGTTCCGGAAGCGCCGGAACATGTTCCGGAATCGCCGGAACATGTTCCCGAGGCACCGGAATATGTTCCGGAAGCGCCGGAACATGTTCCGGAAGCACCGGATCAAGTTCCGGAAGCGCCGGAACATGTTCCGGAAGGACCGGAACATGTTCCGGTGTTCCGGAAGGACCGGAAGATGTTCCGGAAGGACCGGAACATGTTCCAGAAGCGCCGGAACATGTTCCGGAAGGACCGGAACATGTTCCGGAAGCACCGGAACATGTTCCGGAAGGACCGGAACATGTTCCGGAAGCGCCGGAACATGTTCCGGAAGGACCGGAACATGTTCCGGAAGCGCCGGAACATGTTCCGGAAGGACCGGAACATGTTCCGGAAGCACCGGAACATGTTCTGGAAGCGCCGGAACATGTTCCGGAAGCACCGGAACATGTTCCGGAAGCGCCGCAACATGTTCCGGAAGCGCCGGAACATGTTCCGGAAGCGCCGGAACATGTTCCGGAAGCGCCGGAACATGTTCCGGAAGCACCGGAACATGTTCCGGAAGCACCGGAACATTTTCCGGAAGCACCGGAACATGTTCCTGAAGCACGGGAACATGTTCCGGAAGCGCCGAAACACGTTCCGGAAGCGCCGGAACATGTTCCGGAAGCACCGGAACATGTTCCGGAAGCACCGGAACATGTTCCGGAAGGACCGGAACATGTTCCGGAAGCGCCGGAACATGTTCCGGAAGGACCGGAACATTATCCGGAAGCACCGGAACATGTTCTGGAAGCGCCGGAACATGTTCCGGAAGGACCAGAACACGTTCCGGAAGCACCGGAACGTGTTCCAGAAGGACCGGAACATGTTCCGGAAGCGCCGGAACATGTTCCGGAAGGGACGGAACATGTTCCGGAAGCACCGGAACATGTTCCGGAAGGACCGGAACATGTTCCGGAGGCGCCGGAACATGTTCCGGAAGCGCCGGAACATGTTCCGGTGCTTCCGGAACATGTTCCGGAAGCGCCGGAACATGTTCCGGAAGCACCGGAACATGTTCCGGAAGCGCCGGAACATGTTCCGGAAGCGCCGGATCATGTTCCGGAAGGACCGGAACATGTTCCGGAAAGCACCGGAACATGTTCCGGAAGCAGCGGAACATGTTCCGGAAGGACCGGAACATGTTCCGGAAGCGCCGGAACATGTTCCGGAAGCACCGGAACATGTTCCGGAAGGACCGGAACATGTTCCGGAAGCGCCGGAACATGTTCCGGAAGCGCCGCAACATGTTCCGGAAGCGCCGGAACATGTTCCGGAAGCGCCGGAACATGTTCCCGAAGCACCGGAACATGTTCTGGAAGCACCGGAACATGTTCCGGAAGCGCCGGAACATGTTCCGGAAGGACCCGAACATGTTCCGGAAGGACCGGAACATGTTCTGGAAGCGCCGAAACATGTTCCGGAAGGACCGGAACATGCCCGGAAGGACCGGAACATATTCCGGAAGCACCGGAACATGTTCCGGAAGCACCGGAACATGTTCGGGAAGGACCGGAACATGGTCCGGAAGCGCCAGAACATGTTCCGGAAGCGCCGGAACATGTTCCGGGAGCGCCGGAACATGTTCCGGAAGGACCGGAACATGCTCCGGAAGGACCGGAACATGCTCCGGAAGGACCGGAACATGCTCCGGAAGCCCCGGAACATGCTCCGGAAGCACCGGAACATGTTCCGGAAGCGCCGGAACATGTTCTGGAAGCCCCGGAACATGTTCCCGAAGCACCGGAACATGTTCCGGAAGCACCGGAACATGTTCCGGAAGCACCGGAACATGTATGTTCCGGAAGGACCGGAACATGTTCCGGAAGCACCGGAACATGTTCCGGAAGGACCGGAACATGTTCCAGAAGCGCCGGAACATGTTCCGGAAGCGCCGGAACATGTTCCGGAAGCGCCGGAAGACCGGAACATGTTCCGGAAGCAGCGGAACATGTTCCGGAAGCACCGGAACATGTTCGGGAAGCGCCGGAACATGTTCGGGAAGCGCCGGAACACGTTCCGGAAGGACCGGAACATGTTCCGGAAGCGCCGGAACATGTTCCGGAAGGAGCGGAACATGTTCCGGAGGCGCCGGATCATGTTCCGGAAGGACCGGAACATGTTCCGGAAGCGCCGGAACATGTTCCGGAAGCACCGGGACATGTTCCGGAAGGACCGGAACATGTTCCGGAAGGACCGGAACATGTTCCGGCAGGACCGGAACATGTTCCGGAAGCACCGGAACATGTTCCGGAAGCGCCGGAACATGTTCCGGAAGCCGGAACATGTTCCGGAAGCACCGGAACATGTTCCGGAAGCGCCGGAACATGTTCCGGAAGCACCGGAACATGTTCCGGAAGCGCCGGAACATGTTCCGGAAGCACCGGAACATGTTCTGGAAGCGCCGGAACATGTTCCGGAAGGACGGAGCATGTTCCGGAAGCGCCGGAAGACCGGAACATGTTCCGGAAGCACCGGAACATGTTCCGGAAGCACCGGAACATGTTCGGGAATCGCCGGAACATGTTCCGCATGCGCCGGAACATGTTCCGGAAGGACCGGAACATTGTTCCGGAAGGACCGGAACATGTTCCGGAAGGACCGGAACATGTTCCGGAAGCGCCGGAACATGTTCCGGAAGCACCGGATCATGTTCCGGAAGCGCCGGAACATGTTCCGGAAGCACCGGAACATGTTCCGGAAAGACCGGAAGATGTTCCGGAAGGACCGGAACATGTTCCGGAAGCGCCGGAACATGTTCCGGAAGGACCGGAACATGTTCCGGAAGCACCGGATCATGTTCCGGAAGCACCGGATCATGTTCCGGAAGCGCCGGAACATGTTCCGGAAGCGCCGGAATATGTTCCGGAAAGACCGGAACATGTTCCGGAAGGACCGGAACATGTTCCGGAAGAACCGGAACATGTTCCGGAAGGACCGGAACATGTTCCGGAAGGACTGGAACATGTTCCGGAAGCGCCGGAACATGTTCCGGAAGCACCTGAACATGTTCCGGAAGGACCGGAACATGTTCCGGAAGGACCGGAACATGTACCGGAAGGACCGGAACATGTTCCGGAAGCGCCGGAACATGTTCCGGAAGCACCGGGACATGTTCCGGAAGGACCGGAACATGGTCCGGAATCGCCGGGACATGTTCCGGAAGCACCGGAACATGTTCCGGAAGCACCGGAACATGTTCCGGAAGCACAGGAACATGTTCCGGAAGCGCCGGAACATGTTCCGGAAGCGCCGGAACATGTTCCGGAAGCACCGGGACATGTTCCGGAAGGACCGGAACATGTTCCGGAATCGCCGGGACATGTTCCGGAGGCACCGGAACATGTTCCGGAAGGACCGGAACATGTTCCGGAAGGACGGAACATGTTCCGGAAGCGCCGGAAGACCGGAACATGTTCCGGAAGCACCGGAACATGTTCCGGAAGGACCGGAACATTGTTCCGGAAGCACCGGAACATGTTCCGGAAGCACCATAACATGTTCCGGAAGCGCCGGAACATGTTCCGGAACCGCCGGAACATGTTCCGGAACCGCCGGAACATGTTCCGGAAGGACCGGAATATGTTCCGGAAGCACCGGAACATGTTCCGGAAGCACCGGGACATGTTCCGGAAGGACCGGAACATGTTCCGGAATCGCCGGAACATGTTCCGGAGGCACCGGAATATGTTCCGGAAGGACCGGAACATGTTCCGGAAGGACGGAACATGTTCCGGAAGCGCCGGAACATGTTCCGGAACCACCGGGACATCTCCGGAAGGACCGGAACATGTTCCGGAATCGCCGGAACATGTTCCGGAGGCACCGGAACATGTTCCGGAAGGACCGGAACATGTTCCGGAAGGACGGAACATGTTCCGGAAGCGCCGGAAGACCGGAACATGTTCCGGAAGCACCGGAACATGTTCCGGAAGGACCGGAACATTGTTCCGGAAGCACCGGAACATGTTCCGGAAGCACCATAACATGTTCCGGAAGCGCCGGAACATGTTCCGGAAGCACCGGGACATGTTCCGGAAGGACCGGAACATATTCCGGAATCGCCGGAACATGTTCCGGAGGCACCGGAACATGTTCCGGAAGGACCGGAACATGTTCCGGAAGCATCGGAACATGTTCCGGAAGCACCGGAACATGTTCCGGAAGCGCCGGAACATGTTCCGGAAGCATCGGAACATGTTCCGGAAGCGCCGGAACATGTTCCGGAAGGACGGAACATGTTCCGGAAGCGCCGGAAGACCGGAACATGTTCCGGAAGCACCGGAACATGTTCCGGAAGCACCGGAACATGTTCGGGAAGCGCCGGAACATGTTCCGGAAGCGCCGGAACATGTTCCGGAAGGACCGGAAGATTGTTCCGGAAGGACCGGAACATGTTCCGGAAGGACCGGAACATGTTCCGGAAGCACCGGAACATGTTCCGGAAGCGCCGGAACATGTTCCGGAAGGACTGGAACATGTTCCGGAAGCACCGGAACATGTTCCGGAAGCACCGGATCATGTTCCGGAAGCGCCGGAACATGTTCTGGAAGCACCGGAACATGTTCCGGAAGCACCGGAACATGTTCCGGAATCGCCGGAACATGTTCCGGAGGCACCGGAACATGTTCTGGAAGGACCGGAACATGTTCCGGAAGGACGGAACATGTTCCGGAAGCGCCGGAAGACCGGAACATGTTCCGGAAGGACCGGAGCATGTTCCGGTGCTTCCGGAACATGTTCCGGAAGGACCGGAACATATTCCGGAAGCACCGGAACATGTTCCGGAGGCACCGGAACATGTTCTGGAAGGACTGGAACATGTTCCGGAAGGACGGAACATGTTCCGGAAGCGCCGGAAGACCGGAACATGTTCCGGAAGCACCGGAACATGTTCCGGAAGCGCCGGAACATGTTCCGGAAGGACCGGAAGATGTTCCGGCAGCGCCGAAACATGTTCTGGAAGCACCGGAACATGTTCCGGAAGCGCCGGAACATGTTCCGGAAGCACCGGAACATGTTCAGGAAGCGCCGGAACATGTTCCGGAAGGACGGAACATGTTCCGGAAGCGCCGGAAGACCGGAACATGTTCCGGAAGCAGCGGAACATGTTCCGGAAGCACCGGAACATGTTCGGGAAGCGCCGGAACATGTTCCGGAAGGACCGGAGGATTGTTCCGGAAGGACCGGAACATGTTCCGGAAGGACCGGAACATGTTCCGGAAGCAGCGGAACATGTTCCGGAAGCACCGGATCATGTTCCGGAAGCGCCGGAACATGTTCCGGAAGCACCGGAACATGTTCCGGAAAGACAGGAAAATGTTCTGGAAGCACCGGAACATGTTCCGGAAGCACCGGAACATGTATGTTCCGGAAGCACCGGAACATGTTCCGGAAGCACCAGATCATGTTCCGGAAGCACCGGAACATGTTCCGGAAGCACCAGATCATGTTCCGGAAGCGCCGGAACATGTTCCGGAAGGACCGGAACATGTTCCGGAAGGACCGGAACATGTTCCGGAAGCACCGGAACATGTTCCGGAAGCGCCGGAACATGTTCCTGAAGCGCCGGAACATGTTCCAGAAGCGCCGGAACATGTTCCGGAAGCGCCGGAACATGTTCCGGAAGGACCAAAACATGTTCCGGAAGCACCGGAACATGTTCCGGAAGCACCGGAACATGTTCCGGAAGCACCGGATCATGTTCCGGAAGCGCCGGAACATGTTCTGGAAGCACCGGAACATGTTCCGGAAGCACCGGAACATGTTCCGGAAGCACCGGAACATGTTCCGGAACCACCGGAACATGTTCCGGAAGCACCGGAACATGTTCCGGAAGCACCGGAACATGTTCCGGAAGCACCGGAACATGTTCCGGAAGGACGGAACATGTTCCGGAAGCGCCGGAAGACCGGAACATGTTCCGGAAGCACCGGAACATGTTCCGGAAGCACCGGAACATGTTCCGGTCCTCTTGGAACATGTTCCGGAAGCACCGGAACATGTTACGGAAGGACCGGAACATTGTTCCGGAAGCACCGGAACATGTTCCGGAAGCGCCGGAACATGTTCCGGAAGCGCCGGAACATGTTCCGGAAGGACCGGAAGATTGTTCCGGAAGGACCGGAACATGTTCCGGAAGGTCCGGAACATGTTCCGGAAGCAGCGGAACATGTTCCGGAAGCACCGGATCATGTTCCGGAAGCGCCGGAACATGTTCCGGAAGCACCGGAACATGTTCCGGAAAGACCGGAACATGTTCCGGAAGGACCAGAACATGTTCCGGAAGCACCGGAACATGTATGTTCCGGAAGCACCGGAACATGTTCCGGAAGCAGCGGAACATGTTCCGGAAGCACCGGAACATGTTCCGGAAGCGCCGGAACATGTTCCGGAAGCGCCGGAACATGTTCCGGAAGCACCGGAACATGTTCCGGAAGGACCGGAACATGTTCCGGAATCGCCGGAACATGTTCCGGAGGCACCGGAACATGTTCCGGAAGGACCGGAACATGTTCCGGAAGGACAGAACATGTTCCGGAAGCGCCGGAACATGTTCCGGAAGCGCCGGAACATGTTCCGGAAGCACCGGAACATGTTCCGGAAGCGCCGGAACATGTTCCGGAAGCGCCGGAACATGTTCCGGAAGCACCGGAACATGTTCCGGAAGCACCGGAACATGGTCCGGAAGCGCCGGAACATGTTCCGGAAGCACCGGAACATGTTCCGGAAGGACCGGAACATGTTCCGGAAGGACGGAACATGTTCCGGAAGGACCGGAACATGTTCCGGAAGCGCCGGAACATGTTCCGGAAGCGCCGGAAGATGTTCCAGAAGCGCCGGAACATGTTCCGGAAGGACCGGAACATGTTCCGGAGGCACCGGAACATGTTCCGGAAGGACCGGAACATGTTCCGGAAGGACGGAACATGTTCCGGAAGCGCCGGAAGACCGGAACATGTTCCGGAAGCACCAGAACATGTTCCGGAAGCACCAGAACATGTTCCGGAAGCACCGGAACATGTTCCGGAAGCACCGGAAGATGTTCCAGAAGCGCCGGAAGATGTTCCAGAAGCGCCGGAACATGTTCCGGAAGGACCGGAACATGTTCCGGAAGCACCGGATCATGTTCCGGAAGCACCGGATCATGTTCCGGAAGCGCCGGAACATGTTCCGGAAGCACCGGAACATGTTCCGGAAGCACCGGAACATGTTCCGGAAGCGCCGGAACATGTTCCGGAAGCGCCGGAACATGTTCCGGAAGCACCGGAACATGTTCCGAAAGCGCCGGAACATGTTCCGGAAGCGCCGGAACGTGTTCCGGAAGCGCCGGAACGTGTTCCGGAAGCACCGGAACATGTTCCGGAAGCACCGGAACGTGTTCCGGAAGCACCGGAACGTGTTCCGGAAGGACCGGAACGTGTTCCGGACGCGCCGGAACACGTTCCGGAAGCACCGGAACATGTTCCGGAAGCACCGGAACATGTTCCGGAAGGACCGGAACATGTTCCGGAAGGACGGCACATGTTCCGGAAGCGCCGGAAGACCGGAACATGTTCCAGAAGGACCGGAACATGATCCGGAAGGACCGGAACATGTTCCGGAAGCACCGGAACATGTTCCGGAAGGACCGGAACATGTTCCGGAAGGACCGGAACATGTTCCGGAAGCGCCGGAACATGTTCTGGAAGCACCGGAACATGTTCCGGAAGGACCGGAACATGTTCCAGAAGGACCGGAACATGTTCCGGAAGGACGGAACATGTTCCGGAAGCGCCAGAAGACCGGAACATGTTCCGGAAGGACCGGAACATGTTCCGGAAGGACGGCACATGTTCCGGAAGCGCCGGAAGACCGGAACATGTTCCGGAAGGACCGGAACATGTTCCGGAAGGACCGGAACATGTTCCGGAAGGACCGGAACATTGTTCCGGAAGCGCCGGAACATGTTCCGGAAGGACCGGAACATGTTCCGGAAGGACCGGAACATGTTCCGGAAGCGCCGGATCATGTTCCGGAAGCACCGGAACATGTTCCGGAAGCGCCGGAACATGTTCCTGAAGCGCCGGAACATGTTCCAGAAGCGCCGGAACATGTTCCGGAAGCGCCGGAACATGTTCCGGAAGCACCGGAACATGTTCCGGAAGCGCCGGAACATGTTCCGGAAGCGCCGGAACATGTTCCAGAAGCGCCGGAACATTTTCCGGAAGCGCCGGAACATGTTCCGGAAGCGCCGGAAGATGTTCCAGAAGCGCCGGAACATGTTCCGGAAGGACCGGAACATGTTCCGGAGGCACCGGAACATGTTCCGGAAGGACCGGAACATGTTCCGGAAGGACGGAACATGTTCTGGAAGCGCCGGAAGACCGGAACATGTTCCGGAAGCACCAGAACATGTTCCGGAAGCACCAGAACATGTTCCGGAAGCACCGGAACATGTTCCGGAAGCACCGGAAGATGTTCCAGAAGCGCCGGAAGATGTTCCAGAAGCGCCGGAACATGTTCCGGAAGGACCGGAACATGTTCCGGAAGCACCGGATCATGTTCCGGAAGCACCGGATCATGTTCCGGAAGCGCCGGAACATGTTCCGGAAGCACCGGAACATGTTCCGGAAGCACCGGAACATGTTCCGGAAGCGCCGGAACATGTTCCGGAAGCGCCGGAACATGTTCCGGAAGCACCGGAACATGTTCCGAAAGCGCCGGAACATGTTCCGGAAGCGCCGGAACGTGTTCCGGAAGCGCCGGAACGTGTTCCGGAAGCACCGGAACATGTTCCGGAAGCACCGGAACGTGTTCCGGAAGCACCGGAACGTGTTCCGGAAGCACCGGAACGTGTTCCGGACGCGCCGGAACACGTTCCGGAAGCACCGGAACATGTTCCGGAAGCACCGGAACATGTTCCGGAAGGACCGGAACATGTTCCGGAAGGACGGCACATGTTCCGGAAGCGCCGGAAGACCGGAACATGTTCCAGAAGGACCGGAACATGATCCGGAAGGACCGGAACATGTTCCGGAAGCACCGGAACATGTTCCGGAAGGACCGGAACATGTTCCGGAAGGACCGGAACATGTTCCGGAAGCGCCGGAACATGTTCTGGAAGCACCGGAACATGTTCCGGAAGGACCGGAACATGTTCCAGAAGGACCGGAACATGTTCCGGAAGGACGGAACATGTTCCGGAAGCGCCGGAAGACCGGAACATGTTCCGGAAGGACCGGAACATGTTCCGGAAGGACGGCACATGTTCCGGAAGCGCCGGAAGACCGGAACATGTTCCGGAAGGACCGGAACATGTTCCGGAAGGACCGGAACATGTTCCGGAAGGACCGGAACATTGTTCCGGAAGCGCCGGAACATGTTCCGGAAGGACCGGAACATGTTCCGGAAGGACCGGAACATGTTCCGGAAGCGCCGGATCATGTTCCGGAAGCACCGGAACATGTTCCGGAAGCGCCGGAACATGTTCCTGAAGCGCCGGAACATGTTCCAGAAGCGCCGGAACATGTTCCGGAAGCGCCGGAACATGTTCCGGAAGCACCGGAACATGTTCCGGAAGCGCCGGAACATGTTCCGGAAGCGCCGGAACATGTTCCGGAAGCGCCGGAAGATGTTCCAGAAGCGCCGGAACATGTTCCGGAAGGACCGGAACATGTTCCGGAGGCACCGGAACATGTTCCGGAAGGACCGGAACATGTTCCGGAAGGACGGAACATGTTCTGGAAGCGCCGGAAGACCGGAACATGTTCCGGAAGCACCAGAACATGTTCCGGAAGCACCAGAACATGTTCCGGAAGCACCGGAACATGTTCCGGAAGCACCGGAAGATGTTCCAGAAGCGCCGGAAGATGTTCCAGAAGCGCCGGAACATGTTCCGGAAGGACCGGAACATGTTCCGGAAGCACCGGATCATGTTCCGGAAGCACCGGATCATGTTCCGGAAGCGCCGGAACATGTTCCGGAAGCACCGGAACATGTTCCAGAAGCACCGGAACATGTTCCGGAAGCGCCGGAACGTGTTCCGGAAGCGCCGGAACGTGTTCCGGAAGCACCGGAACATGTTCCGGAAGCACCGGAACGTGTTCCGGAAGCACCGGAACGTGTTCCGGAAGCACCGGAACGTGTTCCGGACGCGCCGGAACACGTTCCGGAAGCACCGGAACATGTTCCGGAAGCACCGGAACATGTTCCGGAAGGACCGGAACATGTTCCGGAAGGACGGCACATGTTCCGGAAGCGCCGGAAGACCGGAACATGTTCCAGAAGGACCGGAACATGATCCGGAAGGACCGGACCATGTTCCGGAAGCACCGGAACATGTTCCGGAAGGACCGGAACATGTTCCGGAAGGACCGGAACATGTTCCGGAAGCGCCGGAACATGTTCTGGAAGCACCGGAACATGTTCCGGAAGGACCGGAACATGTTCCAGAAGGACCGGAACATGTTCCGGAAGGACGGAACATGTTCCGGAAGCGCCGGAAGACCGGAACATGTTCCGGAAGGACCGGAACATGTTCCGGAAGGACGGCACATGTTCCGGAAGCGCCGGAAGACCGGAACATGTTCCGGAAGGACCGGAACATGTTCCGGAAGGACCGGAACATGTTCCGGAAGGACCGGAACATTGTTCCGGAAGCGCCGGAACATGTTCCGGAAGGACCGGAACATGTTCCGGAAGGACCGGAACATGTTCCGGAAGCGCCGGATCATGTTCCGGAAGCACCGGAACATGTTCCGGAAGCGCCGGAACATGTTCCTGAAGCGCCGGAACATGTTCCAGAAGCGCCGGAACATGTTCCGGAAGCGCCGGAACATGTTCCGGAAGCACCGGAACATGTTCCGGAAGCGCCGGAACGTGTTCCGGAAGCACCGGAACGTGTTCCGGAAGCGCCGGAACGTGTTCCGGAAGCACCGGAACATGTTCCGGAAGCACCGGAACGTGTTCCGGAAGCACCGGAACGTGTTCCGGAAGCGCCGGAACATGTTCCGGAAGCACCGGAACATGTTCCGGAAGCACCGGAACATGTTCCGGAAGGACCGGAACATGTTCCGGAAGGACGGCACATGTTCCGGAAGCGCCGGAAGACCGGAACATGTTCCAGAAGGACCGGAACATGATCCGGAAGGACCGGAACATGTTCCGGAAGCACCGGAACATGTTCCGGAAGGACCGGAACATGTTCCGGAAGGACCGGAACATGTTCCGGAAGCGCCGGAACATGTTCTGGAAGCACCGGAACATGTTCCGGAAGGACCGGAACATGTTCCAGAAGGACCGGAACATGTTCCGGAAGGACGGAACATGTTCCGGAAGCGCCGGAAGACCGGAACATGTTCCGGAAGGACCGGAACATGTTCCGGAAGGACGGCACATGTTCCGGAAGCGCCGGAAGACCGGAACATGTTCCGGAAGGACCGGAACATGTTCCGGAAGGACCGGAACATGTTCCGGAAGGACCGGAACATGTTCCGGAAGGACCGGAACATTGTTCCGGAAGCGCCGGAACATGTTCCGGAAGGACCGGAACATGTTCCGGAAGGACCGGAACATGTTCCGGAAGCGCCGGATCATGTTCCGGAAGCACCGGAACATGTTCCGGAAGCGCCGGAACATGTTCCTGAAGCGCCGGAACATGTTCCGGAAGCGCCGGAACATGTTCCGGAAGCGCCGGAACATGTTCCGGAAGCACCGGAACATGTTCCGGAAGCACCGGAACATGTTCCGGAAGCGCCGGAACATGTTCCGGAAGGACCGGAACATGCCCGGAAGGACCGGAACATATTCCGGAAGCACCGGAACATGTTCCGGAAGCACCGGATCATGTTCCGGAAGCGCCGGAACATGTTCCGGAAGCGCCGGAACATGTTCCAGAAGCGCCGGAACATGTTCCGGAAGGACCGGAACATGTTCCGGAAGGACCGGAACATGTTCCGGAAGGACCAGAACATGTTCCGGAAGGGCCGGAACATGTTCCGGAAGCGCCGGAACATGTTCCGGAAGGACCGGAACATGTTCCGGAAGCGCCCGAACATGCTCCGGAAGCGCCGGAACATGCTCCGGAAGCACCGGAACATGTTCCGGAAGCGCCGGAACATGTTCCGGAAGCGCCGGAACATGTTCCAGAAGCGCCGGAACATGTTCCGGAAGCACCGGAACATGTTCCGGAAGCACCGGAACATGTTCCGGAAACACCGGAACATGTTGCGGAAGCACCAGAACATGTTCCGGAAGCGCCGGAACATGTTCCGGAAGCGCCGGAACATGTTCCGGAAGCGCCGGAACATGTTCCGGAAGGACCGGAACATGTTCCGGAGGGACCGGAACATTGTTCCCGAAGCACCGGAACATGTTCCGGAAGCACCGGAACATGTTCCGGAAGCGCCGGAACATGTTCCGGAAGGACCGGAACATGCCCGGAAGGACCGGAACATATTCCGGAAGCACCGGAACATGTTCCGGAAGCACCGGAACATGTTCCGGAAGCGCCGGAACATGTTCCGGAAGCTCCGGAACATGTTCCAGAAGCGCCGGAACATGTTCCGGAAGGACCGGAACATGTTCCGGAAGGACCGGAACATGTTCCGGAAGGACCAGAACATGTTCCGGAAGGGCCGGAACATGTTCCGGAAGCGCCGGAACATGTTCCGGAAGGACCGGAACATGTTCCGGAAGCGCCCGAACATGCTCCGGAAGCGCCGGAACATGCTCCGGAAGCACCGGAACATGTTCCGGAAGCGCCGGAACATGTTCCGGAAGCGCCGGAACATGTTCCGGAAGCGCCGGAACATGTTCCAGAAGCGCCGGAACATGTTCCGGAAGCACCGGAACATGTTCCGGAAGCACCGGAACATGTTGCGGAAACACCGGAACATGTTGCGGAAGGACCGGAACATGTTCCGGAAGCGCCGGAACATGTTCCGGAAGCGCCGGAACATGTTCCGGAAGCGCCGGAACATGTTCCGGAAGGACCGGAACATGTTCCGGAGGGACCGGAACATTGTTCCGGAAGGACCGGAACATGTTCTGGAAGGACCGGAACATGTTCCGGAAGGACCGGAACATGTTCCGGAAGCGCCGAAACATGTTCCGGAAGCGCCGGAACATGTTCCGGAAGGACCGGAACCTGTTCCGGAAGGACCCGAACATGTTCCGGAAGCGCCGGAACATGTTCCAGAAGGACCGGAACATGTTCCGGAAGCACCGGATCATGTTCCGGAAGGACCAGAACATGTTCCGGAAGCACCGGAACATGTTCCGGAAAGACCGGAACATGTTCCGGAAGGACCGGAACATGTTCCGGAAGCACCGGAACATGTTCCTGAAGCGCCGGAACATGTTCCGGAAGCACCGGAACATGTTCCGGAAGCACCGGAACATGTTCCGGAAGCACCGGAACATGTACCGGAAGCGCCGGAACATGTTCCGGAAGCGCCGGAACATGTTCCGGAAGCACCGGAACATGTTCCGGAAGGACCGGAACATGTTCCGGAAGCACCGGAACATGTTCCGGAAGCGCCGGAACATGTTCCGGAAGCGCCGGAACAGGTTCCGGAAGCGCCGGAACATGTTCCGGAAGGACCGGAACATGTTTCGGAAGCACCGGAACATGTTCCGGAAGGACCGGAACATGTTCCGGAAGCGCCGGAACATGTTCCGGAAGCGCCGGAACGTGTTCCAGAAGCACCGGAACATGTTCCGGAAGCACCGGAACATGTTCCGGAAGCGCCGGAACATGTTCCGGAAGCGCCGGATCATGTTCCGGAAGCGCCGGAACATGTTCCGGAAGCGCCGAAACATGTTCCGGAAGGACCGGAACATGTTCCGAAAGCACCGGAACATGTTCCGGAAGCGCCGGAACATGTTCCGGAAGCGCCGGAAGACCGGAACATGTTCCGGAAGGACCGGAACATGTTCCGGAAGCGCCGGATCATGTTCCGGAAGCGCCGGAACATGTTCCGGAAGCGCCGAAACATGTTCCGGAAGGACCGGAACATGTTCCAGAAGCGCCGGAACATGTTCCGGAGGCACCGCAACATGTTCCGGAAGCACCGGAACATGTTCCGGAAGCACCAGATCATGTTCCGGAAGCGCCGGAACATGTTCCGGAAGCGCCAGAACATGTTCCGGAAGGACCGGAACATGTTCCGGAAGGACCGGAACATGTTTCGGAAGGACCGGAACATGTTCCGGAGGCACCGGAACATGTTGCGGAAGAACCGGAACATGTTCCGGAAGCACCGGAACATGTTCCGGAAGCACCGGAACATGTTCTGGAAGCGCCCGAACATGTTCCGGAAGCCCCGGAACATGTTCCGGAAGCCCCGGAACATGTTCCGGAAGCACCGGAACATGTTCCGGAAGCGCCGGAACATCTTCCGGAAGGACGGAACATGTTCCGGAAGCGCCGGAAGACCGAAACATGTTCCGGAAGGACCGGAACATGTTCCGGAAGCGCCGGAAGACCGGAACATGTTCCGGAAGCACCGGAACATGTTCCGGAAGCACCGGAACATGTTCCGGGAGCGCCAGAACATGTTCCGGAAGGACCGGAACATGTTCCGGAAGCACCGGAACATGTTCCAGAAGCGCCGGAACATGTTCCGGAAGGACCGGAAAATGTTCCAGAAGGACCGGAACATGTTCCGGAAGCGCCGGAACATGTTCCGGAAGGACCGGAACGTGTACCGGAAGGACCGGACCGGCGCTTCCGGAACATGTTCCGGTGCTTCCGGAACATGTTCCGGAAGCGCCGGAAGATGTTCCGGAAGCACCGGAACATGTTCCGGAAGCACCTGAACATGTTCCGGAAGGACGGGAACATGTTCCGGAAGCGGCGGAACATGTTCCAGAAGGACCGGAACATGTTCCGGAGGCACCGGAACATTGTTCCGGAAGCACCGGAACATGTTCCGGAAGGACCGGAACATGTTCCGGAAGCGCCGGAACATGTTCCGGAAGGACCGGAACATGTTCCGGAAGCGCCGGAACATGTTCCAGAAGCACCGGAACATGTTCCGGAAGGACCGGAACATGTTCCGGAAGCGCCGGAACATGTTCCGGAAGGACCGGACCATGTTCCGGAAGGACCGGAACATGTTCCGGAAGTACCGGAACATGTTCCGGAAGCGCCGGAACATGTTCCGGAAGGACCGGAACATGTTCCAGAAGGACCGGAACATGTTCCGGAAGGGCCGGAACATGTTCCGGAAGGACCGGAACATGTTCCGGAAGCACCGGAACATGTTCCGGAAGCACCGGAACATGTTCCGGAAGCGCCGGAACATGTTCCGGAAGCGCCGGAACATGTTCCTGAAGCGCCGGAACATGTTCCGGAAGCGCCGGAACATGTTCCGGAAGCACCGGAACATGTTCCGGAAGGACCGGAACATGTTCCGGAAGTACCGGAACATGTTCCGGAAGCACCAAAACATCTTACGGAAGCGCCGGAACATGTTCCGGAGCGCACCGGAACATGTTCCGGAAGGACCGGAACATGTTCCGGAGGCACCGGAACATGTTCCGGAAGGACCGGAACATGTTCCGGAAGGACCGGAACATGTTCCGGAAGGACGGAACATGTTCCGGAAGCGCCGGAAGACCGGAACATGTTCCGGAAGGACCGGAAGATGTTCCGGAAGCACCAGAACATGTTCCGGAAGGACCGGAACATGTTCCGGAAGCACCGGAACATTGTTCCGGAAGCACCGGAACATGTTCCGGAAGCGCCGGAACATGTTCCGGAAGGACCGGAACATGTTCCGGAAGGACCGGAACATGTTCCGGCAGCGCCGGAACATGTTCCGGAAGGACCGGAACATGTTCCGGAAGGACCGGAACATGTTCCGGAAGCGCCGGAACATGTTCCGGAAGGACCGGAACATGTTCCGGAAGGACCGGAACATGTTCCGGAAGCACCGGATCATGTTCCGGAAGCGCCGGATCATGTTCCCGAAGCGCCAGAACATGTTCCGGAAGCACCGGAACATGTTCCGGAAGGCCCGGAACATGTTCCGGAAGGACCGGAACATGTTCCGGAAGCACCGGAACATGTTTCGGAAGCACCGGAACATGTTCCAGAGGCGCCGGAACATGTTCCGGAAGCACCGGAACATGTTCCGGAAGCACCGGAACATGTTCCGGAAGGACCGGAACATGTTCCGGAAGGACCGGAACATGTTTCGGAAGCGCCGGAACATGAAGCGGCGGAACATGTTCCGGAAGCGCCGGAACATGTTCCGGAAGCACCGGAACATGTTCCGGAAGCACCGGAACATGTTCCGGAAGGACCGGAACATGTTCCGGAAGCGCCGGAACATGTTCCGGAAGCGCCGGAACATGTTCCGGAAGCGCCGGAACATGTTCCGGAAGCAACGGAACATGTTCCGGAAGGACCGGAACATGTTCCGGAAGCGCCGGAACATGTTCCGGAAGCACCGGAACATGTTCCGGAAGCACCGGAACATGTTCCGGAAGGACGGAACATGTTCCGGAAGCGCCAGAAGACCGGAACATGTTCCAGAAGGACCGGAACATGTTCCGGAAGGACCGGAACATGTTCCGGAAGGACCGGAACATGTTCCGGAAGGACCGAAACATTGTTCCGGAAGGACCGGTACATTGTTCCGGAAGGACTGGAACATGTTCCGGAAGGACCGGAACATGTTCCGGAAGCGCCGGAACATGTTCCGGAAGGATCCGAACATGTTCCGGAAGGACCGGAACATGTTCCGGAAGCGCCGGAACATGTTCCGGAAGCACCGGAACATGTTCCGGAAGGACCGGAACATGTTCCGGAAGCACCGGAACATGTTCCGGAAGCGCCGGAACATGTTCCGCAAGCACCGGGACATGTTCCGGAAGCACCGGAACATGTTCCGGAAGGACCAGAACATGTTCCGGAAGCACCGGAACATGTTCCGGGAGCGCCAGAACATGTTCCGGAGGCACCGAAACATGTTCGGGAAGCACCGGAACATCCTCCGGAAGCACCGGAACATGTTCCGGAAGCGCCGGAACATGTTCCGGAAGCACCAGAACATGTTCCGGAAGGACCGGAACATGTTCCGGAAGGACGGAACATGTTCCGGAAGCGCCGGAAGACCGGAACATGTTCCAGAAGGACCGGAACATGTTCCGGAAGCACCGGAACATGTTCCGGAAGGACCGGAACATTGTTCCGGAAGGACTGGAACATGTTCCGGAAGGACCGGAACATGTTCCGGAAGCGCCGGAACATGTTCCGGAAGGATCGGAACATGTTCCGGAAGGACCGGAACATGTTCCGGAAGGACCGGAACATGTTCCGGAAGCGCCGGAACATGTTCCGGAAGCACCGGAACATGTTCCGGAAGGATCGGAACATGTTCCGGAAGCGCCGGAACATGTTCCGGAACCGCCGGAACATGTTCCGGAAGGATCGGAACATGTTCCAGAAAGAGCCGGCACATGTTCCGGAAACGCCGGAACATGTTCCGGAAGCGCCGGAACATGTTCCGGAAGCGCCGGGACATGTTCCGGAAGCACCGGAACATGTTCCGGAAGCACCGGAACATGTTCCGGAAGCACCGGAACATGTTCCAGAGGCGCCGGAGCATGTTCCGGAGGCACCGGACCATGTTCCGGAAGCGCCGGAACATGTTCCAGAAGCGCCGGAACATGTTACGGAAGCGCCGGAACATGTTCCGGAAGGACCGGAACATGTTCCGAAAGGACCGGAACATGTTCCGGAAGCACCGGAACATGTTCCGGAAGCACCGGAACACGTTCCGGAAGCGCCGGAACATGTTCCGGAAGCTCGAGAACATGTTCCGGAAGCGGGGGATCATCTACCGGAAGCACCGGAACATGTTCCGGAAGGATCGGAACATGTTCCGATGCTTCCGGAACATATTCCGAAAGCACCGGAACATGTTCCGGAAGCGCCGGAACGTGTTCCGGAAGCCCCGGAACATGTTCCGGAAGCGCCGGAACATGTTCCAGAAGGACCGGAACATGTTCCGGAAGGACCGGAACGTGTTCCGGAAGGACCGGCACATGTTCCGGAAGCTCCGGCACATGTTCCGGAAGCGCCGGAACATCTTCCGGAAGGACCGGAACATGTTCCGGAAGCACCGGAAAATGTTCCGGAAGCACCGGAACATGTTCCGGAAGCACCGGAACATGTTCCGGAAGGACCGGAACACGTTCCGGAAGAACCGGAACATGTTCCGGAAGGACCGGAACACGTTCCGGAAGAACCGGAACATGTTCCGGAAGGACCGGAACATGTTCCGGAAGGACCGCAACATGTTCCGGAAGCGCCGGAACATGTTCCGAAAGCGCCGGAACATGTTCCGGAAGGACCGGAACATGTCCCGGAAGCACCGGAACATGTTCCGGAAGCGCCGGAACATGTTCCGGAAGCACCGGAACATGTTCCGGAAGCGCTGGAACATGTTCCGGAAGCGCCTGAACATGTTCCGGAAGCACCGGAACATGTTCCGGAAGCACCGGAACATGTTCCGGAGGCACCGGAACATGTTCCGGAAGCGCCGGAACATGTTCCGGAAGCACCGGAACGTGTTCCCGAAGGACCGGAACATGTTCCGGAAGGACCGGAACATGTTCCGGAAGAACCGGAACATGTTCCGGAAGCGCCGGAACATGTTCCGGAAGGACCGGAACATGTTCCGGAGGCACCGGAACATGTTCCGGAAGCACCGGAACATGTTCCGGAAGCGCCGGAACATGTTCCGGAAGCGCCGGAATATGTTCCGGAAGGACCGGAACATGTTCCGGAAGGGACGGCACATGTTCCGGAAGCGCCGGAACATGTTCCGAAAGCGCCGGAACATGTTCCGGAAGGACCGGAACATGTTCCGGAAGCACCGGAAGATGTTCCGGAAGGACCGGAACATTGTCCGGAGGCACCGGAACATGTTCCGGAAGCACCGGAACATGTTCCGGAAGCGCTGGAACATGTTCCGGAAGGACCGGAACATGTTCCGGAAGCACCGGAACGTGTTCCCGAAGGACCGGAACATGTTCCGGAAGGACCGGAACATGTTCCGGAAGAACCGGAACATGTTCCGGAAGCGCCGGAACATGTTCCGGAAGGACCGGAACATGTTCCGGAGGCACCGAAACATGTTCCGGAAGCACCGGAACATGTTCCGGAAGCGCCGGAACATGTTCCGGAAGGACCGGAACATGTTCCGGAAGGACCGGAACATATTCCGGAAGGACCGGAACATGTTCCGGAAGGACCGGAACATGTTCCGGAGGGACCGGCACATGTTCCGGAAGCGCCGGCACATGTTCCGGAAGGACCGGAACATGTTCCGGAAGCACCGGAACATGTTCCGGAACGACCAGAACATGTTCCGGAAGGACGGGAACATGTTCCGGAAGCACCGGAACATGTTCCGGAAGGACCGGAACATGTTCCGGAGGCACCGGAACATGTTCCGGAGGCACCGGAACATGTTCCGGAAGCACCGGAACATGTTCCTGAAGCGCTCAAACATGTTCCGGAAGGACCGGAACATGTTCCGGAAGGACCGGAACATCTTCCGGAAGCACCGGAACATGTTCCGGAAGGATCGGAACATGTTCCGATGCTTCCGGAACATATTTCGAAAGCACCGGAACATGTTCCGGAAGCGCCGGAACATGTTCCGGAAGCCCCGGAACATGTTCCGGAAGCGCCGGAACATGTTCCGGAAGGACCGGAACATGTTCCGGAAGGACCGGCACATGTTCCGGAAGCGCCGGAACATGTTCCGGAAGGACCGGAACATGTTCCGGAAGGACCGTAACATGTTCCGGAAGCACCGGAACATGTTCCCGAAGCACCGGAACATGTTCCGGTCCTTCCAGAACATGTTCCGGAAGAACCGGAAGATGTGCCGGAAGGACCGGTACATGTTTCTGGAAGGACCGGAACATGTTCCGGAAGCGCCGGAACATGTTCCGGAAGGACCGCAACATGTTCCGGAAGGACCGGCACATGTTCCGGAAGCGCTGGCACATGTTCCGGAAGCGCCGGCACATGTTCCGGAAGCGCCGGAAAATGTTCCGGAAGGACCGGAACATATTCCGGAAGGACCGGAACATGTTCCGGAAGGACCGGAACATGTACCGGAAGGACCGGAACATGTTCCGGAGGGACCGGAACATGTTCCGGAAGGACCGGAACATGTTCCGGAAGCGCCGGAACATGTTCCGGAAGGACCGGAACATGTTCCAGAAGCACCGGAACATGTTCCGGAGGCACCGGAACATGTTCCGGGAGCACCGGAACATGTTCTGGAAGGACCGGAACATGTTCCGGAAGCCCCGGAACATGTTCCGGAAGCCCCGGAACATGTTCCGGAAGCGCCAGCACATGTTCCGGAAGCGCCGGCACATGTTCCGGAAGCCCCGGAACATGTTCCGGAAGGACCGGAACATGTTCCGGAAGCGCTGGAACATGTTCCGGAAGGACCGGAACATGTTCCGGAAGGACCGGAACATCTTCCGGAAGCACCGGAACATGTTCCGGAAGGATCGGAACATGTTCCGATGCCTCCGGAACATATTCCGAAAGCGCCGGCACATGTTCCGGAAGAGCCGGCACATGTTCCGGAAGGACCGAAACATGTTCCGGAAGGACCGGAACATGTTCCGGAAGGACCGGAACGTGTTCCGGAAGGACCGGAACATGTTCCGGAAGGACCGGAACATGTTCCGGAAGCACCGCAACATGTTCCGGAAGCACCGCAACATGTTCCGGAAGCACCGGAACATGTTCCGGAAGCGCCGAAACATGTTCCGGAAGGACCGGAAAATGTTCCGGAAGGACCGGAACATGTTCCGGAAGGACCGGAACATGTTCCGGAAGCGCCGGAACATGTTCCGGAAGGACCGGAACATGTTCCCGAAGCGCCAGAACATGTTCCGGAAGGACCGGAACATGTTCTGGAAGCACCAGAACATGTTCCGGAAGCACCGGAACATGTTCCGGAAGCGCTGGAACATGTTCCGGAAGGACCGGAACATGTTCCGGAAGCACCGGAACATGTTCCGGAAGGACCGGAACGTGTTCCGGAAGCACCGGAACATGTTCCGGAAGCACCGGAACATGTTCCGGAAGCACCGAAACATGTTCCGGAGGCACCGGAACATGTTCCGGAAGCACCGGAACATGTTCCGGAAGCGCCGGAACATGTTCCGGAAGCGCCGGAACATGTTCCGGAAGGATCAGAACATGTTCCGGAAGCACCGGAACATGTTCCGGAAGCGCCGGAACATGTTCCGTAAGCCCCGGAACATGTTCCGGAAGCACCGGAACATGTTCCGGAAGCACCGGAACATGTTCCGGAAGGACCGGAACATGTTCCGGAAGCGCCGGAGCATGTTTTGGAAGAACCGGAACATGTTCCGGAAGCACCGGAACATGTTCCGGAAGGACCGGAACATGTTCCGGAAGAACCGGAACATGTTCCGGAAGCGCCGAAACATGTTCCGGAAGCACCGGAACATGTTCCAGAAGGACCGGAACATGTTCCGGAAGGACCGGAAGATGTTCTTGGAGCGCCGGAACATGTTCCGGAAGGACCGGAACATGTTCCGGAAGCACCGGAACATGTTCTGGAAGGACCGGAACATGTTCCGGAAGCGCCGGAACATGTCCCGGAAGGGACGGCACATGTTCCGGAAGCGCCGGAACATGTTCCGGAAGGACCGGAACATGTTCCTGAAGGACCGGAACATGTTCCGGAAGGACCGGCACATGTTCCTGAAGCGCCGGCACATGTTCCGGAAGCGCCGGCACATGTTCCGGAAGCGCCGGAACATGTTCCGGAACCGCCGGAACATGTTCCGGAAGCACCGGAACATGTTCCGGAAGCACCGGAACATGTTCCGAAAGCACCGGAACATGTTCCGGAAGCACCGGAACATGTTCCGGAAGGACCGGAACATGTTCCCGGAAGCGCCGGAACATGTTCCGGAAGCGCCGGAACATGTTCCGGAAGAACCGGAACATGTTCCGGAAGAACCGGAACATGTTCCGAAAGCGCCGGAACATGTTCCGGAAGCACCGGAACATGTTCCGGAAGCACCGGAACATGTTCCGGAAGGACCGGAACATGATCCGGAAGGACCGGAACATGTTCCGGAAGAACCGGAACATGATCCGGAAGCGCCGGAACATGTTCCGGAAGCGCCGGAAGATGTTCCGGAAGGGCCGGAACATGTTCCGGAAGGACCGGAACATGTTCCGGAAGGACCGGAACATGTTCCGGAAGCACCGGAACATGTTCCGGAAGGACCGTAACATGTTCCCGAGGCACCGGAACATGTTCCGGAAGGACCGGAACATGTTCCGGAAGAACCAGAACATGTTCCGGAAGCGCCGGAACATGTTCCGGAAGGACCGGAACATGTTCCGGAAGCACCGGAACATGTTCCGGAAGCACCGGGGCATGTTCCGAAAGCACCGCAACATGTTCCGAAAGCACCGGAACATGTTCCGGAAGCGCCGGAACATGGTCCGGAAGCACCGGAACATGTTCCGAAAGCACCGGAACATGTTCCGGAAGCCCCGGAACATGTTCGGGAAGCCCCGGAACATGTTCCGGAAGCGCCGGAACATGTCCCGGAAGCGCCGGAACATGTTCCGGAAGCGCCGGAACATGTTCCGGAAGGACCGGAACATGTTCCTGAAGGACCGGAACATGTTCCGGAAGGACCGGCACATGTTCCTGAAGCGCCGGCACATGTTCCGGAAGCGCCCGCACATGTTCCGGAAGCGCCGGAACATGTTCCGGAACCGCCGGAACATGTTCCGGAAGCACCGGAACATGTTCCGGAAGCACCGGAACATAGTCCGAAAGCACCGGAACATGTTCCGGAAGCACCGGAACATGTTCCCGGAAGCGCCGGAACATGTTCCGGAAGAACCGGAACATGTTCCGGAAGAACCGGAACATGTTCCGGAAGCGCCAGAACATGTTCCGGAAGCACCGGAACATGTTCCGGAAGGACCGGAACATGTTCCGGAAGGACCGGAACATGATCCGGAAGGACCGGAACATGTTGCGGAAGAACCGGAACATGATCCGGAAGCGCCGGAACATGTTCCGGAAGCGCCGGAAGATGTTCCGGAAGGGCCGGAACATGTTCCGGAAGGACCGGAACATGTTCCGGAAGCACCGGAACATGTTCCGGAAGCACCGGAACATGTTCCGGAAGGACCGTAACATGTTCCCGAGGCACCGGAACATGTTCCGGAAGGACCGGAACATGTTCCGGAAGAACCGGAACATGTTCCGGAAGCGCCGGAACATGTTCCGGAAGGACCGGAACATGTTCCGGAAGAACCGGAACATGTTCCGGAAGCACCGGAACATGTTCCGGAAGCGCCGGAACATGTTCCGGAAGCGCCGGAACATGTTCCGGAAGGACCGGAACATGTTCCGGAAGTACCGGAACATGTTCCGGAAGGACCGGAACATGTTCCGGAAGAACCGGAACATGTTCCGGAAGGACCGGAACATGTTCCGGAAGAACCGGAACATGTTCCGGAAGCGCCGGAACATGTTCCGGAAGCGCCGGAACATGTTCCGGAAGCTCCGGAACATCTTCCGGAAGGACCGGAACATGTTCCGGAAGGACCGGAACGTGTTCCGGAAGGACCGGCACATGTTCCGGAAGCACAGGAACATGTTCCGGAAGCACCGGAACATGTTCCGGAAGGACCGGAACCTGTTCCGGAAGGACCGGAACATGTTCCGGAAGCACCGGAACATGTTCCAGAAGGACCGGAACATGTTCCTGAAGGACCGGAACATGTTCCGGAAGGACCGGCACATGTTCCTGAAGCGCCGGCACATGTTCCGGAAGCGCCGGAACATGTTCCGGAAGCGCCGGAACATGTTCCGGAACCGCCGGAACATGTTCCGGAAGAACCGGAACATGTTCCGGAAGCGCCGGCACATGTTCCGGAAGCGCCGGAACATGTTCCGGAACCGCCGGAACATGTTCCGGAAGAACCGGAACATGTTCCGGAAGCGCCGCATCATGTTCCGGAAGGACCGGAACATTCTCCGGAAGCACCGGAACATGTTCCGGAAGCGCCGGAACACGTTCCGGAAGGACCGGAACGTGTTCCGGAAGCGCCGGCACATGTTCCGGAAGCGCCGGCACATGTTCCGGAAGCGCCGGAACATCTTCCGGAAGGACCGGAACATGTTCCGGAAGGACCGGAACGTGTTTCGGAAGGACCGGCACATGTTCCGGAAGCACAGGAACATGTTCCGGAAGCACCGGAACATGTTCCGAAAGGACTGGAACATGTTCCGGAAGCGCCGGAACATGTTCCAGAAGCGCCGGAACATGTTCCGGAAGGACCGGAACATGTTCCGGAAGCGCCGGAACATGTTCCGGAAGGACCGGAACATGTTCCGGAAGCGCCGCAACATGTTCCGGAAGGACCGGAACATGTTCCGGAAGCACGGGAACATGTTCCGGAGGCACCGGAACATGTTCTGGTAGCACCGGAACATGTTCCGGAAGCGCCGGAACATGTTCCGGAAGCCCCGGAACATGTTCCGGAAGCCCCGGAACATGATCCGGAAGCCCCGGAACATGTTCCGGAAGCGCCGGAACATGTTCCGGAAGGACCGGAACATGTTCCGGAAGCGCCGGAACATGTTCCGGAAGGACCGGAACATGTTCCGGAAGCACGGGAACATGTTCCGGAGGCACCGGAACATGTTCCGGTAGCACCGGAACATGTTCCGGAAGCGCCGGAACATGTTCCGGAAGCACCGGAACATGTTCCGGAAGCACCGGAACATGTTCCGGAAGCACCGGAACATGTTCCGGAAGCACCGGAACATGTTCTGGAAGCGCCGGAACATGTTCCGGAAGGACCGGAACATGTTCCGAAAGCACCGGAACATGTTCCGGAAGCCCCGGAACATGTTCCGACGCGCCAGAACATGTTCCGACGCGCCAGAACATGTTCCGGAAGCGCCGGAACATGTTCCGGAAGGACCGGAACATGTTCCGGAAGGACCGGAACATGTTCCGGAAGCGCCGGAACATGTTCCGGAAGCGCCGGAACATGTTCCGGAAGGACCGGAACATGTTCCGGAAGCCCCGGAACATGTTCCGACGCGCCAGAACATGTTCCGACGCGCCAGAACATGTTCCGGAAGCGCCGGAACATGTTCCGGAAGCGCCGGAACATGTTCCGGAAGGACCGGAACGTGTTCCGGAAGCGCCGGCACATGTTCCGGAAGCGCCGGCACATGTTCCGGAAGCGCCGGAACATCTTCCGGAAGGACCGGAACATGTTCCGGAAGGACCGGAATGTGTTCCGGAAGGACCGGAACATGTTGCGGAAGAACCGGAACATGATCCGGAAGCGCCGGAACATGTTCCGGAAGCGCCGGAAGATGTTCCGGAAGGGCCGGAACATGTTCCGGAAGGACCGGAACATGTTCCGGAAGCACCGGAACATGTTCCGGAAGCACCGGAACATGTTCCGGAAGGACCGTAACATGTTCCCGAGGCACCGGAACATGTTCCGGAAGGACCGGAACATGTTCCGGAAGAACCGGAACATGTTCCGGAAGCGCCGGAACATGTTCCGGAAGGACCGGAACATGTTCCGGAAGAACCGGAACATGTTCCGGAAGCACCGGAACATGTTCCGGAAGCGCCGGAACATGTTCCGGAAGCGCCGGAACATGTTCCGGAAGCGCCGGAACATGTTCCGGAAGGACCGGAACATGTTCCGGAAGTACCGGAACATGTTCCGGAAGGACCGGAACATGTTCCGGAAGAACCGGAACATGTTCCGGAAGGACCGGAACATGTTCCGGAAGAACCGGAACATGTTCCGGAAGCGCCGGAACATGTTCCGGAAGCGCCGGAACATGTTCCGGAAGCTCCGGAACATCTTCCGGAAGGACCGGAACATGTTCCGGAAGGACCGGAACGTGTTCCGGAAGGACCGGCACATGTTCCGGAAGCACAGGAACATGTTCCGGAAGCACCGGAACATGTTCCGGAAGGACCGGAACCTGTTCCGGAAGGACCGGAACATGTTCCGGAAGCACCGGAACATGTTCCAGAAGGACCGGAACATGTTCCTGAAGGACCGGAACATGTTCCGGAAGGACCGGCACATGTTCCTGAAGCGCCGGCACATGTTCCGGAAGCGCCGGAACATGTTCCGGAAGCGCCGGAACATGTTCCGGAACCGCCGGAACATGTTCCGGAAGAACCGGAACATGTTCCGGAAGCGCCGGCACATGTTCCGGAAGCGCCGGAACATGTTCCGGAACCGCCGGAACATGTTCCGGAAGAACCGGAACATGTTCCGGAAGCGCCGGATCATGTTCCGGAAGGACCGGAACATTCTCCGGAAGCACCGGAACATGTTCCGGAAGCGCCGGAACACGTTCCGGAAGGACCGGAACGTGTTCCGGAAGCGCCGGCACATGTTCCGGAAGCGCCGGCACATGTTCCGGAAGCGCCGGAACATCTTCCGGAAGGACCGGAACATGTTCCGGAAGGACCGGAACGTGTTTCGGAAGGACCGGCACATGTTCCGGAAGCACAGGAACATGTTCCGGAAGCACCGGAACATGTTCCGAAAGGACTGGAACATGTTCCGGAAGCGCCGGAACATGTTCCAGAAGCGCCGGAACATGTTCCGGAAGGACCGGAACATGTTCCGGAAGCGCCGGAACATGTTCCGGAAGGACCGGAACATGTTCCGGAAGCGCCGCAACATGTTCCGGAAGGACCGGAACATGTTCCGGAAGCACGGGAACATGTTCCGGAGGCACCGGAACATGTTCCGGTAGCACCGGAACATGTTCCGGAAGCGCCGGAACATGTTCCGGAAGCCCCGGAACATGTTCCGGAAGCCCCGGAACATGATCCGGAAGCCCCGGAACATGTTCCGGAAGCGCCGGAACATGTTCCGGAAGGACCGGAACATGTTCCGGAAGCGCCGGAACATGTTCCGGAAGGACCGGAACATGTTCCGGAAGCACGGGAACATGTTCCGGAGGCACCGGAACATGTTCCGGTAGCACCGGAACATGTTCCGGAAGCGCCGGAACATGTTCCGGAAGCACCGGAACATGTTCCGGAAGCACCGGAACATGTTCCGGAAGCACCGGAACATGTTCCGGAAGCACCGGAACATGTTCTGGAAGCGCCGGAACATGTTCCGGAAGGACCGGAACATGTTCCGAAAGCACCGGAACATGTTCCGGAAGCCCCGGAACATGTTCCGACGCGCCAGAGCATGTTCCGACGCGCCAGAACATGTTCCGGAAGCGCCGGAACATGTTCCGGAAGGACCGGAACATGTTCCGGAAGGACCGGAACATGTTCCGGAAGCGCCGGAACATGTTCCGGAAGCGCCGGAACATGTTCCGGAAGGACCGGAACATGTTCCGGAAGCCCCGGAACATGTTCCGACGCGCCAGAACATGTTCCGACGCGCCAGAACATGTTCCGGAAGCGCCGGAACATGTTCCGGAAGCGCCGGAACATGTTCCGGAAGGACCGGAACATGTTCCGGAAGCGCCGGCACATGTTCCGGAAGCGCCGGCACATGTTCCGGAAGCGCCGGAACATCTTCCGGAAGGACCGGAACATGTTCCGGAAGGACCGGAATGTGTTCCGGAAGGACCGGAGCATGTTCCGGAAGCGCCGGAACATGTTCCGGAAGGACCGGAACATGTTCCGAAAGCACCGGAACATGTTCCGGAAGCCCCGGAACATGTTCCGACGCGCCAGAACATGTTCCGGAAGCGCCGGAACATGTTCCGGAAGCACCGGAACATGTTCCGGAAGCGCCGGAACATGTTCCGGAAGCACCGGAACATGTTCCGGAAGCACCGGAACATGTTCCGGAAGGACCGGAACATGTTCCGGAAGGACCGGCACATGTTCCGGAAGCGCCGGCACATGTTCCGGAAGCGCCGGAACATGTTTCGGAAGCACCGGAACATGTTCCGGAAGCACCGGAACATGTTCCGGAAGGACCGGAACATGTTCCGGAAGAACCGGAACATGTTCCGGAAGCGCCGGAACATGTTCCGGAAGGACCGGAACATGTTCCGGAAGCACCGGAACATGTTCCGGAAGCGCCGGAACATGTTCCGGGAGGACCGGAACGTGTTCCGGAAGCACCGGCACATGTTCCGGAAGCGCCGGCACATGTTCCAGAAGCGCCGGAACATCTTCCGGAAGGACCGGAACATGTTCCGGAAGCACCGGAACATGTTCCGGAAGCGCCGGAACATGTTCCAGAAGGACCGGAACGTGTTCCGGAAGCGCCGGCACATGTTGCGGAAGCGCCGGCCCATGTTCCGGAAGCGCCGGAACATCTTCCGGAAGGACCGGAACATGTTCCGGAAGGACCGGAACGTGTTCCGGAAGGACCGGCACATGTTCCGGAAGCACGGGAACATGTTCCGGAAGGACCGGAACATGTTCCGGAAGCACCGGACCATGTTCCGGAAGCACCGGAACATGTTCCGGAAGCACCGGAACATGTTCCGGAGGCACCGGAACATGTTCCGGAGGCACCGGAACATGTTCCGGAACCGCCGGAACATGTTCCGGAAGCCCCGGAACATGTTCCGGAAGCGCCAGAACATGTTCCGGAAGCGCCGGAACATGTTCCGGAAGGACCGGAACATGTTCCGGAAGGACCGGAACATGTTCCGGAAGGACCGGCACATGTTCCGGAAGCGCCGGCACATGTTCCGGAAGCACCGGAACATGTTCCGGAAGCGCCGGAACATGTTCCGGAAGCACCAGAACATGTTCCGGAAGCACCGGAACATGTTCCGGAAGGACCGGCACATGTTCCGGAAGCACCGGAACATGTTCCGGAAGCGCCGGAACATGTTCCGGAAGGACCGGAACGTGTTCCGGAAGCGCCGGCACATGTTGCGGAAGCGCCGGCCCATGTTCCGGAAGCGCCGGAACATCTTCCGGAAGGACCGGAACATGTTCCGGAAGGACCGGAACGTGTTCCGGAAGGACCGGCACATGTTCCGGAAGCACGGGAACATGTTCCGGAAGGACCGGAACATGTTCCGGAAGCACCGGACCATGTTCCGGAAGCACCGGAACATGTTCCGGAAGCGCCGGAACATGTTCCGGAAGGACCGGAACATGTTCCGGAGGCACCGGAACATGCTCCGGAAGCGCCGGAACATGTTCCGGAAGCGCCGGAACATGTTCCGGAAGGACCGGAACATGTTCCGAAAGCACCGGAACATGTTCCGGAAGCCCCGGAACATGTTCCGGAAGCCCCGGAACATGTTCCGGAAGGACCGGCACATGTTCCGGAAGCACCGGAACATGTTCCGGAAGCGCCGGAACATGTTCCGGAAGGACCGGAACGTGTTCCGGAAGCGCCGGCACATGTTCCGGAAGCGCCGGCACATGTTCCGGAAGCGCCGGAACATCTTCCGGAAGGACCGGAACATGTTCCGGAAGGACCGGAACGTGTTCCGGAAGGACCAACACATGTTCCGGAGGCACCGTAACATGTTCCGGAAGCACCGGAACATGTTCCGGAAGGACTGGAACATGTTCCGGAAGAACCGGAACATGTTCCGGAAGGACCGGAACATGTTGCAGAAAGACCGGAACATGTTCCGGAAGCGCCGGAACATGTTCCGGAAGCACCGGAACATGTTCCGGAAGCACCGGAACATGTTCCGGAAGCACCGGAACATGTTCCGGAAGCGCCGGAACATGTTCCGGAAGGACCGGAACATGTTCCGGAGGCACCGGAACATGTTCCGGAAGCACCGGAACATGTTCCGGAAGCGCCGGAACATGTTCCGGAAGGACCGGAACATGTTCCGGGGCTTCGGGAACATGTGCCGGTCCTTCCGGAACATGTTCCGGTCCTTCCGGTACATGTTCCGGAAGCGCCGGAACATGTTCCGGAAGGACCGGAACATGTTCCGGAGGCACCGGAACATGTTCCGGAAGCGCCGGAACATGTTCCGGAGGCACCGGAACGTGTTCCGGAAGCGCCGGAACATGTTCCGGAAGCGCCGGAACATGTTCCGGAAGGAACGGAACATGTTCCGAAAGCACCGGAACATGTTCCCGAAGCCCCAGAACATGTTCCGGAAGCCCCGGAACATGTTCCGGAAGGACCGGAACATGTTCCGGAAGGACCGGCACATGTTCCGGAAGCACCGGAACATGTTCCGGAAGCGCCGGAACATGTTCCGGAAGCACCGGAACATGTTCCGGAAGCGTCGGAACATGTTCCGGAAGGACCGGAACATGTTCCCGGAAGCGCCGGAACATGTTCCCGGAAGCGCCGGAACATGTTCCGGAAGGACCGGAACATGTTCCGGAGGCACCAGAACATGTTCCGGAAGCACCGGAACATGTTCCGGAAGCGCCGGAACATGTTCCGGAAGGACCGGAACATGTTCCGAAAGCACCGGAACATGTTCCGGAAGCGCCGGAACATGTTCCGGAAGGACCGGAACATGTTCCGGAAGGACCGGAACATGTTCCGGAAGCCCCGGAACATGTTCCGGAAGCGCCAGAACATGTTCCGGAAGCGCCGGAACATGTTCCGGAAGGACCGGCACATGTTCCGGAAGCGCCGGCACATGTTCCGGAAGCGCCGGAACATGTTCCGGAAGCACCAGAACATGTTTCGGAAGCACCTGAACATGTTCCGGAAGCGCCGGAACATGTTCCGGAAGCACCGGAACATGTTCCGGAAGCACCGGAACATGTTCCGGAAGAACCGGAACATGTACCGGAAGCGCCGGAACATGTTCCCGAAGGACCGGAACATGTTCCGGAAGCACCGAAACATGTTCCGGAAGCGCCGGAACATGTTCCGGAAGGACCGGAACGTGTTCCGGAAGCGCCGGCACATGTTCCGGAAGCGCCGGAACATCTTCCGGAAGGACAGGAACATGTTCCGGAAGGACCGGAACGTGTTCCGGAAGGACCGGCACATGTTCCGGAGGCACCGGAACATGTTCCGGAAGCACCGGAACATGTTCCGGAAGGACTGGAACATGTTCCGGAAGAACCGGAACATGTTCTGGAAGGACCGGAACATGTTGCGGAAAGACCGGAACATGTTCCGGAAGCGCCGGAACATGTTCCGGAAGCGACGGAACATGTTCCGGAAGCGTCGGAACATGTTCCGGAAAGACCGGAACATGTTCCCGGAAGCGCCGGAACATGTTCCCGGAAGCGCCGGAACATGTTCCGGAAGGACCGGAACATGTTCCGGAGGGACCGGCACATGTTCCGGAAGCGCCGGCACATGTTCCGGAAGCACCGGAACATGTTCCGGAAGCGCCGGAACATGTTCCGGAAGCACCGGAACATGTTCGGGAAGCACCGGAACATGTTCCGGAAGCACCGGAACATGTTCCGGAAGAACCGGAACATGTTCCGGAAGCGCCGGAACATGTTCCGGAAGCACCGGAACATGTTCCGGAAGCACCGGAACATGTTCCAGAAGCGCCGGAACATGTTCCGGAAGGACCGGAACGTGTTCCGGAAGCGCCGGCACATGTTCCGGAAGCGCCGGCACATGTTCCGGAAGCGCCGGAACATCTTCCGGAAGGACGGGAACATGTTCCGGAAGGACCGGAACGTGTTCCGGAAGGACCGGCACATGTTCCGGAGGCACCGGAACATGTTCCGGAAGCACCGGAACATGTTCCGGAAGCGCCGGAACATGTTCCGGAAGGACCGGAACATGTTCCGGAAGGACCCGAACATGTTGCGGAAAGACCGGAACATGTTCCGGAAGCGCCGGAACATGTTCCGGAAGCACCGGAACATGTTCCGGAAGCACCGGAACATGTTCCGGAAGCACCGGAACATGTTCCGGAAGCACCGGAACATGTTCCGGAAGGACCGGAACATGTTCCGGAGGCACCGGAACATGTTCCGGAAGCACCGGAACATGTTCCGGAAACGCCGGAACATGTTCCGGAAGCCCCGGAACATGTTCCGGAAGGACCGGAACATGTTCCGGAAGGACCGGCACATGTTCCGGAAGCACCGGAACATGTTCCGGAAGCGCCGGAACATGTTCCGGAAGCGACGGAACATGTTCCGGAAGCGTCGGAACATGTTCCGGAAGGACCGGCACATGTTCCCGGAAGCGCCGGAACATGTTCCCGGAAGCGCCGGAACATGTTCCGGAAGGACCGGAACATGTTCCGGAAGGACCGGAACATGTTCCGGAGGGACCGGCACATGTTCCGGAAGCGCCGGCACATGTTCCGGAAGCACCGGAACATGTTCCGGAAGCGCCGGAACATGTTCCGGAAGCACCAGAACATGTTCCGGAAGCACCGGAACATGTTCCGGAAGCACCGGAACATGTTCCGGAAGAACCGGAACATGTTCCGGAAGCGCCGGAACATGTTCCGGAAGGACCGGAACATGTTCCGGAAGCACCGGAACATGTTCCAGAAGCGCCGGAACATGTTCCGGAAGGACCGGAACGTGTTCCGGAAGCGCCGGCACATGTTCCGGAAGCGCCGGCACATGTTCCGGAAGCGCCGGAACATGTTCCGGAAGGACCGGAACATGTTCCGGAAGGACCGGAACATGTTCCGGAAGGACCGGCACATGTTCCGGAAGCGCCGGCACATGTTCCGGAAGCGCCGGAACATGTTCCGGAAGCACCAGAAGATGTTTCAGAAGCACCTGAACATGTTCCGGAAGCGCCGGAACATGTTCCGGCAGCACCGGAACATGTTCCGGAAGCACCGGAACATGTTCCGGAAGAACCGGAACATGTTCCGGAAGCGCCGGAACATGTTCCCGAAGGACCGGAACATGTTCCGGAAGCACCGAAACATGTTCCGGAAGCGCCGGAACATGTTCCGGAAGGACCGGAACGTGTTCCGGAAGCGCCGGCACATGTTCCGGAAGCGCCGGCACATGTTCCGGAAGCGCCGGAACATCTTCCGGAAGGACCGGAACATGTTCCGGAAGGACCGGAACGTGTTCCGGAAGGACCGGCACATGTTCCGGAGGCACCGGAACATGTTCCGGAAGCACCGGAACATGTTCCGGAAGGACTGGAACATGTTCCGGAAGAACCGGAACATGTTCTGGAAGGACCGGAACATGTTGCGGAAAGACCGGAACATGTTCCGGAAGCGCCGGAACATGTTCCGGAAGCACCGGAACATGTTCCGGAAGCACCGGAACATGTTCCGGAAGCGCCGGAACATGTTCCGGAAGGACCAGAACATGTTCCGGAGGCACCAGAACATGTTCCGGAAGCACCGGAACATGTTCCGGAAGCGCCGGAACATGTTCCGGAAGGACCGGAACATGTTCCGAAAGCACCGGAACATGTTCCGGAAGCGCCAGAACATGTTCCGGAAGCGCCAGAAACATGTTCCGGAAGGACCGGAACATGTTCCGGAAGCCCCGGAACATGTTCCGGAAGGACCGGAACATGTTCCGGAAGGACCGGAACATGTTCCCGGAAGCGCCGGAACATGTTCCGGAAGCGACGGAACATGTTCCGGAAGCGTCGGAACATGTTCCGGAAGGACCGGAACATGTTCCCGGAAGCGCCGGAACATGTTCCCGGAAGCGCCGGAACATTTTCCGGAAGGACCGGAACATGTTCCGGAAGCACCAGAACATGTTCCGGAAGCACCGGAACATGTTCCGGAAGCACCGGAACATGTTCCGGAAGAACCGGAACATGTTCCGGAAGCGCCGGAACATGTTCCGGAAGGACCGGAACATGTTCCGGAAGCACCGGAACATGTTCCAGAAGCGCCGGAACATGTTCCGGAAGGACCGGAACGTGTTCCGGAAGCGCCGGCACATGTTCCGGAAGCGCCGGCACATGTTCCGGAAGCGCCGGAACATCTTCCGGAAGGACCGGAACATGTTCCGGAAGGACCGGAACGTGTTCCGGAAGGACCGGCACATGTTCCGGAGGCACCGGAACATGTTCCGGAAGCACCGGAACATGTTCCGGAAGGACTGGAACATGTTCCGGAAGAACCGGAACATGTTCCGGAAGGACCGGAACATGTTGCGGAAAGACCGGAACATGTTCCGGAAGCGCCGGAACATGTTCCGGAAGCACCGGAACATGTTCTGGAAGCACCGGAACATGTTCCGGAAGCACCGGAACATGTTCCGGAAGGACCGGAACATGTTCCGGAGGCACCGGAACATGTTCCGGAAGCACCGGAACATGTTCCGGAAACGCCGGAACATGTTCCGGAAGCCCCGGAACATGTTCCGGAAGGACCGGAACATGTTCCGGAAGGACCAGCACATGTTCCGGAAGCACCGGAACATGTTCCGGAAGCGCCGGAACATGTTCCGGAAGCGACGGAACATGTTCCGGAAGCGTCGGAACATGTTCCGGGAGGACCGGAACATGTTCCCGGAAGCGCCGGAACATGTTCCCGGAAGCGCCGGAACATGTTCCGGAAGGACTGGAACATGTTCCGGAAGAACCGGAACATGTTCTGGAAGGACCGGAACATGTTGCGGAAAGACCGGAACATGTTCCGGAAGCGCCGGAACATGTTCCGGAAGCACCGGAACATGTTCCGGAAGCACCGGAACATGTTCCGGAAGCGCCGGAACATGTTCCGGAAGGACCAGAACATGTTCCGGAGGCACCAGAACATGTTCCGGAAGCGCCGGAACATGTTTCGGAGGCACCGGAACATGTTCCGGAAGCGCCAGAACATGTTCCGGAAGCGCCAGAAACATGTTCCGGAAGGACCGGAACATGTTCCGGAAGCCCCGGAACATGTTCCGGAAGGACCGGAACATGTTCCGGAAGGACCCGCACATGTTCCGGAAGCACCGGAACATGTTCCGGAAGCGCCGGAACATGTTCCGGAAGCGACGGAACATGTTCCGGAAGCGTCGGAACATGTTCCGGAAGGACCGGAACATGTTCCCGGAAGCGCCGGAACATGTTCCCGGAAGCGCCGGAACATTTTCCGGAAGGACCGGAACATGTTCCGGAAGCACCAGAACATGTTCCGGAAGCACCGGAACATGTTCCGGAAGCACCGGAACATGTTCCGGAAGAACCGGAACATGTTCCGGAAGCGCCGGAACATGTTCCGGAAGGACCGGAACATGTTCCGGAAGCACCGGAACATGTTCCAGAAGCGCCGGAACATGTTCCGGAAGGACCGGAACGTGTTCCGGAAGCGCCGGCACATGTTCCGGAAGCGCCGGCACATGTTCCGGAAGCGCCGGAACATCTTCCGGAAGGACCGGAACATGTTCCGGAAGGACCGGAACGTGTTCCGGAAGGACCGGCACATGTTCCGGAGGCACCGGAACATGTTCCGGAAGCACCGGAACATGTTCCGGAAGGACTGGAACATGTTCCGGAAGAACCGGAACATGTTCCGGAAGGACCGGAACATGTTGCGGAAAGACCGGAACATGTTCCGGAAGCGCCGGAACATGTTCCGGAAGCACCGGAACATGTTCTGGAAGCACCGGAACATGTTCCGGAAGCACCGGAACATGTTCCGGAAGGACCGGAACATGTTCCGGAGGCACCGGAACATGTTCCGGAAGCACCGGAACATGTTCCGGAAACGCCGGAACATGTTCCGGAAGCCCCGGAACATGTTCCGGAAGGACCGGAACATGTTCCGGAAGGACCAGCACATGTTCCGGAAGCACCGGAACATGTTCCGGAAGCGCCGGAACATGTTCCGGAAGCGACGGAACATGTTCCGGAAGCGTCGGAACATGTTCCGGGAGGACCGGAACATGTTCCCGGAAGCGCCGGAACATGTTCCGGAAGGACCGGAACATGTTCCGGAAGGACCGGAACATGTTCCGGAGGGACCGGCACATGTTCCGGAAGCGCCGGCACATGTTCCGGAAGCACCGGAACATGTTCGGGAAGCGCCGGAACATGTTCCGGAAGCACCAGAACATGTTCCGGAAGCACCGGAACATGTTCCGGAAGCACCGGAACATGTTCCGGAAGAACCGGAACATGTTCCGGAAGCGCCGGAACATGTTCCGGAAGGACCGGAACATGTTCCGGAAGCACCGGAACATGTTCCAGAAGCGCCGGAACATGTTCCGGAAGGACCGGAACGTGTTCCGGAAGCGCCGGCACATGTTCCGGAAGCGCCGGCACATGTTCCGGAAGCGCCGGAACATCTTCGGGAAGGACCGGAACATGTTCCGGAAGGACCGGAACGTGTTCCGGAAGGACCGGCACATGTTCCGGAGGCACCGGAACATGTTCCGGAAGCACCGGAACATGTTCCGGAAGGACTGGAACATGTTCCGGAAGAACCGGAACATGTTCCGGAAGGACCGGAACATGTTGCGGAAAGACCGGAACATGTTCCGGAAGCGCCGGAACATGTTCCGGAAGCACCGGAACATGTTCCGGAAGCACCGGAACATGTTCCGGAAGGACCGGAACATGTTCCGGAAGGACCGGAACATGTTCCGGAGGCACCGGAACATGTTCCGGAAGCACCGGAACATGTTCCGGAAGCGCCGGAACATGTTCCGGAAGGACCGGAACACGTTCGGAAAGCACCGGAACATGTTCCGGTGCTTCCGGAACATGTTCCGGAAGGACCGGAACATGTTCCGGAAGCGCCGGAACATGTTCCGGAAGGACCGGAACATGTTCCGGAGGCACCGGAACATGTTCCGGAAGCGCCGAAACATGTTCCGGAAGCGCCGGAACATGTTCCGGAAGGACCGGAACATGTTCCGAAAGCACCGGAACATGTTCCGGAAGCCCCGGAACATGTTCCGGAAGCCCCGGAACATGTTCCGGAAGGACCGGAACATGTTCCGGAAGGACCGGCACATGTTCCGGAAGCACCGGAACATGTTCGGGAAGCGCCGGAACATGTTCCGGAAGCACCGGAACATGTTCCGGAAGCGTCGGAACATGTTCCGGAAGGACCGGAACATGTTCCCGGAAGCGCCGGAACATGTTCCCGGAAGCGCCGGAACATGTTCCGGAAGCACCGGAACATGTTCCGGAAGGACCAGAACATGTTCCGGAAGCGCCGGAACATGTTCCGGAAGGACCGGAACATGTTCCGGAAGCACCGGAACATGTTCCGAAAGCGCCGGAACATGTTCCGGAAGGACCGGAACATGTTCCGGAAGGACCGGAACATGTTCCGGAAGCCCCGGAACATGTTCCGGAAGCGCCGGAACATGTTCCGGAAGCGCCGGAACATGTTCCGGAAGCACCGGAACATGTTCCGGAAGCGCCGGAACATGTTCCGGAAGCGCCGGAACATGTTCCGGAAGCACCGGAACATGTTCCGGAAGCACCGGAACATGTTCCGGAAGAACCGGAACATGTTCCGGAAGCGCCGGAACATGTTCCGGAAGGACCGGAACATGTTCCGGAAGGAGCGGAACGTGTTCCGGAAGGACCGGCACATGTTCCGGAGGCACCGGAACATGTTCCGGAAGCACCGGAACATGTTTCGGAAGGACTGGAACATGTTCCGGAAGAACCGGAACATGTTCTGGAAGGACCGGAACATGTTGCGGAAAGACCGGAACATGTTCCGGAAGCGCCGGAACATGTTCCGGAAGCACCGGAACATGTTCCGGAAGCGCCGGAACATGTTCCGGAAGGACCGGAACATGTTCCGGGGGCACCGGAACATGTTCCGGAAGAACCGGAACATGTTCCGGAAGCGCCGGAACATGTTCCGGAAGGACCGGAACATGTTCCGGAAGCACCGGAACATGTTCCAGAAGCGCCGGAACACGTTCCGGAAGGACCGGAACGTGTTCCGGAAGCGCCGGCACATGTTCCGGAAGCGCCGGCACATGTTCCGGAAGCGCCGGAACATCTTCCGGAAGGACCGGAACATCTTCCGGAAGGACCGGAACGTGTTCCGGAAGGACCGGCACATGTTCCGGAGGCACCGGAACATGTTCCGGAAGCACCGGAACATGTTCCGGAAGGACTGGAACATGTTCCGGAAGAACCGGAACATGTTCCGGAAGGACCGGAACATGTTGCGGAAAGACCGGAACATGTTCCGGAAGCGCCGGAACATGTTCCGGAAGCACCGGAACATGTTCCGGAAGCACCGGAACATGTTCCGGAAGGACCGGAGCATGTTCCGGAAGCACCGGAACATGTTCCGGAAGGACCGGAACATGTTCCGGAAGCGCCGGAACATGTTCCGGAAGGACCGGAACATGTTCCGGAAGCGCCGGAACATGTTCCGGAAGGACCGGAACATGTTCCGGAGGCACCGGAACATGTTCCGGAAGCGCCGGAACATGTTCCGGAAGCGCCGGAACATGTTCCGGAAGGACCGGAACATGTTCCGAAAGCCCCGGAACATGTTCCGGAAGCCCCGGAACATGTTCCGGAAGCCCCGGAACATGTTCCGGAAGGACCGGAACATGTTCCGGAAGGACCGGCACATGTTCCGGAAGCACCGGAACACGTTCGGGAAGCGCCGGAACATGTTCCGGAAGCACCGGAACATGTTCCGGAAGCGTCGGAACATGTTCCGGAAGGACCGGAACATGTTCCCGGGAGCGCCGGAACATGTTCCGGAAGGACCGGAACATGTTCCGGAGGCACCGGAACATGTTCCGGAATCACCGGAACATGTTCCGTAAGCGGCGGAACATGTTCCGGAAGGACCGGAACATGTTCCGAAAGCACCGGAACATGTTCCGGAAGCGCCGGAACATGTTCCGGAAGGACCGGAACATGTTCCGGAAGGACCGGAACATGTTCCGGAAGCGCCGGAACATGTTCCGGAAACGTTGGAACATGTTCTGGAAGCACCAGAACATGTTTCGGAAGCACCGGAACATGTTCCGGAAGCGCCGGAACATGTTCCGGAAGCACCGGAACATGTTCCGGAAGAACCGGAACATGTTCCGGAAGCGCCGGAACATGTTCCGGAAGGACCGGAACATGTTCCGGAAGCACCGGAACATGTTCCGGAAGCGCCGGAACATGTTCCGGAAGGACCGGAACGTGTTCCGGAAGCGCCGGCACATGTTCCGGAAGCGCTGGAACATCTTCCGGAAGGACCGAAACATGTTCCGGAAGGACCGGAACGTGTTCCGGAAGGACCGGCACATGTTCCGGAGGCACCGGAACATGTTCCGGAAGCACCGGAACATGTTCCGGAAGGACTGGAACATGTTCCGGAAGAACCGGAACATGTTCTGGAAGGACCGGAACATGTTGCGGAAAGACCGGAACATGTTCCGGAAGGACCGGAACATGTTCCGGAAGGACCGGAACGTGTTCCGGAAGGACCGGCACATGTTCCGGAGGCACCGGAACATGTTCCGGAAGCACCGGAACATGTTTCGGAAGGACTGGAACATGTTCCGGAAGAACCGGAACATGTTCTGGAAGGACCGGAACATGTTGCGGAAAGACCGGAACATGTTCAGGAAGCGCCGGAACATGTTCCGGAAGCACCGGAACATGTTCCGGAAGCGCCGGAACATGTTCCGGAAGGACCGGAACATGTTCCGGAGGCACCGGAACATGTTCCAGAAGCACCGGAACATGTTCCGGAAGCACCGGAACATGTTCCGGAAGCACCGGAACATGTTCCGGAAGCACCGGAACATGTTCCGGAAGGACCGGAACATGTTCCGGAAGCACCAAAACATGTTCCGGAAGCGCCGGAACATGTTCCGGAAGCACCGGAACACGTTCCGGAAGCGTCGGAACATGTTCCGGAAGGACCGGAACATGTTCCCGGAAGCGCCGGAACATGTTCCCGGAAGCGCCGGAACATGTTCCGGAAGGACCGGAACATGTTCCGGAGGCACCGGAACATGTTCCGGAGGCACCGGAACATGTTCCGGAAGCGCCGGAACATGTTCCGGAAGGACTGGAACATGTTCCGGAAGGACCGGAACATGTTCCGGAAAGACCGGAACATGTTCCGGAAGCGCCGGAACATGTTCCGGAAGCACCGGAACATGTTCCGGAAGCACCGGAACATGTTCCAGAAGGACCGGAACATGTTCCGGAGGCACCGGAACATGTTCCCGAAGCACCGCAACATGTTCCGGAAGCGCCGGAACATGTTCCGGAAGGACCGGAACATGTTCCGGAGGCACCGGAACATGTTCCGGAAGCGCCGGAACATGTTCCGGAAGGACCGGAACATGTTCCGGAAGCCCCGGAACATTTTCCGGAAGGACCGGAACATGTTCCAGAAGGACCGGAACATGTTCCGGAAGGACCGGCACATGTTCCGGAAGCACCAGAACATGTTCCGGAAGCGCCGGAACATGTTCCGGAAGGACCGGAACATGTTCCGGAAGCACCGGAACATGTTCCGGAAGCGTCGGAACATGTTCCGGAAGGACCGGAACATGTTCCCGGAAGCGCCGGAACATGTTCCGGAAGGACCGGAACATGTTCCGGAGGCACCGGAACATGTTCCGGAAGCACCGGAACATGTTCCGAAAGCACCGGAACATGTTCCGGAAGGACTGGCACATGTTCCGGAAGCACCGGAACATGTTCCGGAAGCGCCGGAACATGTTCCGGAAGGACCGGAACATGTTCCGAAAGCACCGGAACATGTTCCGGAAGCGTCGGAACATGTTCCGGAAGCACCGGAACATGTTCCGGAAGCCCCGGCACATGTTCCGGAAGGACCGGAACATGTTCAGGAAGGACCGGAACATGTTCCGGAAGGACCGGCACATGTTCCGGAAGCACCGGAACATGTTCCGGAAGCGCCGGAACATGTTCCGGAAGGACCGGAACATGTTCCGAAAGCACCGGAACATGTTCCGGAAGCCCCGGAACATGTTCCGGAAGCGCCGGAACATGTTCCGGAAGCACCAGAACATGTTTCGGAAGCACCGGAACATGTTCCGGAAGAACCGGAACATGTTCCGGAAGCGCCGGAACATGTTCCGGAAGGACCGGAACATGTTCCGGAAGCACCGGAACATGTTCCGGAAGCACCGGAACATGTTCCGGAAGCGCCGGAACATGTTCCGGAAGGACCGGAACGTGTTCCGGAAGCGCCGGCACATGTTCCGGAAGCGCCGGCACAAGTTCCGGAAGCGCCAGAACATCTTCCGGAAGGACCGGAACATGTTCCGGAAGGACCGGAACGTGTTCCGGAAGGACCGGCACATGTTCAGGAAGCGCCGGAACATCTTCCGGAAGCACCGGAACATGTTCCGGAAGCACCGGAACATGTTCCGGAAGGACTGTAGCATGTTCCGGAAGGACCGGAACATGTTCCGGAAGGACCGGAACATGTTCCGGAAGCGCCGGAACATGTTCCGGAAGCGCCGGAACGTGTTCCGGAAGCACCAGAACATGTTCCGGAAGCACCGGAACATGTTCCGGAAGAACCGGAACATGTTCCGGAAGCGCCGGAACATGTTCCGGAAGGACCGGAACATGTTCCGGAAGCACCGGAACATGTTCCGGAAGCACCGGAACATGTTCCGGAAGCGCCGGAACATGTTCCGGAAGCACCGGAACATGTTCCGGAAGCACCGGAACATGTTCCGGAAGCACCGGAACATGTTCCGGAAGCGCCGGAACATGTTCCGGAAGCACCGGAACATGTTCCGAAAGCACCGGAACATGTTCCGGAAGCCCCGGAACATGTTCCGGAAGCCCCGGAACATGTTCCGGAAGCCCCGGAACATGTTCCGGAAGCACCGGAACATGTTCCGGAAGCGTCGGAACATGTTCCGAAAGCGCCGGAACATGTTCCCGGAAGCGCCGGAACTTGCTCCCGGAAGCGCCAGAACGTGTTCCCGGAAGCGCCGGAATATGTTCGGGAAGCACCGGAACATGTTCCGGAAGCACCAGAACATGTTTAGGAAGGACCGGAACATGTTCCGGAGGCACCGGAACATGTTCCGGAGGCACCGGAACATGTTCCGGAAGCACCGGAACATGTTCCGGAAGCGCTGGAACATGTTCCGGAAGCGCCGGAACATGTTCCGAAAGCACCGGAACATGTTCCAGAAGCCCCGGAACATGTTCCAGAAGCCCCGGAACATGTTCCGAAAGCCCCGGAACATGTTTCGGAAGCACCGGAACATCTTCCGGAAGGACCGGAACATGTTCCGGAAGGACCGGAACGTGTTCCGGAAGGACCGGCACATGTTCAGGAAGCGCCGGAACATCTTCCGGAAGCACCGGAACATGTTCCGGAAGCACCGGAACATGTTCCGGAAGGACTGGAACATGTTCCGGAAGGACCGGAACATGTTCCGGAAGGACCGGAACATGTTCCGGAAGCGCCGGAACATGTTCCGGAAGCACCGGAACACGTTCCGGAAGCACCGGAACATGTTCCGGAAGCGCCAGAACATGTTCCGGAAGCGCCGGAACATGTTCCGGAAGGACCGGAACATGTTCCGGAAGGACCGGAACATGTTCCGAAAGCACCGGAACATGTTCCGGAAGCCCCGGAACATGTTCCGGAAGCGCCAGAACATGTTCCGGAAGCGCCGGAACATGTTCCGGAAGCACCAGAACATGTTCCGGAAGCACCGGAACATGTTCCGGAAGAACCGGAACATGTTCCGGAAGCGCCGGAACATGTTCCGGAAGGACCGGAACATGTTCCGGAAGGACCGGAACATGTTCCGGCGCTTCCGGAACATGTTCCGGAAGCACCGGAACATGTTCCGGAAGCACCGGAACATGTTCCGGAGGCACCAAAACATGTTCCGGAAGCGCCGGAACATGTTCCGGAAGCGCCGGAACATGTTCCGAAAGCCCTGGAACATGTTCCGGAAGCCCCGGAACATGTTCCGGAAGCCCCGGAACATGTTCCGGAAGCCCCGGAACATGTTCCGGAAGGACCGGCACATGTTCCGGAAGCACCGGAACATGTTCCCGGAAGCGCCGGAACTTGTTCCCGGAAGCGCCAGAACGTGTTCCCGGACGCGCCGGAATATGTTCGGGAAGCACCGGAACATGTTCCGGAAGCACCAGAACATGTTTAGGAAGGACCGGAACATGTTCCGGAGGCACCGGAACATGTTCCGGAGGCACTGGAACATGTTCCGGAAGCGCTGGAACATGTTCCGGAAGCGCCGGAACATGTTCCGAAAGCACCGGAACATGTTCCAGAAGCCCCGGAACATGTTCGGGAAGCCCCGGAACATGTTCCGGAAGCCCCGGAACATGTTTCGGAAGCGCCGGAACATGTTCCGGAAGGACCGGAACATGTTCCGGAAGGACCGGCACATGTTCCGGAAGCGCCGGCACATGTTCCGGAAGCGCCGGAACATGTTCCGGAAGCCCCGGAACATGTTCCGGAAGCACCGGAACATGTTCCGGAAGCACCGGAACATGCCGGAAGCGCCGGAACATGTTCCGGAAGGACCGGAACGTGTTCCGGAAGCGCCGGCACATGTTCCGGAAGCGCCGGCACACGTTCCGGAAGGACCGGAACGTGTTCCGGAAGGACCGGAACGTGTTCCGGAAGGACCGGCACGTGTTCCGGAAGGACCGGCACGTGTTCCGGAAGCACCGGAACATGTTCCGGAAGCACCGGAACATGTTCCGGAAGCACCGGAACATGTTCCGGAAGGACCGGAACATGTTCCGGAAGCGCCGGAACATGTTCCGGAAGCACCGGAACATGTTCCGGAAGGACCGGAACATGTTCCGGAGGCGCCGGAACATGTTCCGGAAGGACCGGAACATGTTCCGAAAGCACCGGAACATGTTCCGGAAGCCCCGGAACATGTTCCGGAAGCGCCGGAACATGTTCCGGAAGGACCGGCACATGTTCCGGAAGGACCGGCACATGTTCCGGAAGCGCCGGCACATGTTCCGGAAGCACCGGAACCCGTTCCGGAAGCACCGGAACATGTTCCGGAAGGACCGAAACATGTTCCGGAAAGCATCGGAACATGTTCCGGAAGGACCGGAACATGTTCCGGAAGAACCGGAACATGTTCCGGAAGCACCGGAACATGTTCCGGAAGCGCCGGAACATGTTCCGGAAGGACCGGAACATGTTCCGGAAGGACTGGAACATGTTCCGGAGGCACCGGAACATGTTCCGGAAGGACCGGAACATGTTCTGGAGGCGCCGGAACATGTTCCGGAAGGACCGGAACATGTTCCGAAAGCACCGGAACATGTTCCGGAAGCCCCGGAACATGTTCCGGAAGCGCCGGAACATGTTCCGGAAGGACCGGCACATGTTCCGGAAGGACCGGCACATGTTCCGGAAGCGCCGGCACATGTTCCGGAAGCGCCGGCACATGTTCCGGAAGCGCCGGAACATGTTCCGGAAGCACCGGAACATGTTTCGGAAGCACCGGAACATGTTCCGGAAGCGCCGGAACATGTTCCGGAAGCCCCGGAACATGTTCCGGAAGCCCCGGAACATGTTCCGGAGGGACCGGAACATTTTCCCGGAAGCGCCAGAACATGTTCCCGAAAGAGCCGGAACATGTTCCCGGAAGCGCCGGAACATGTTCCGGAAGCACCGGAACATGTCCCGGAAGCACCGGAACATGTTTCAGAAGGAACGGAACATGTTCCGGAAGCACCGGAACATGTTCCGGAAGCGCCGGAACATGATCCGGAAGCACCGGAACCCGTTCCGGAAGCACCGGAACATGTTCCGGAAGGACCGGAACATGTTCCGGAAAGCACCGGAACATGTTCCGGAAGCACCGGAACATGTTCCGGAAGGACCGGAACATGTTCCGGAAGAACCGGAACATGTTCCGGAAGGGCCGGAACATGTTCCGGAAGCGCCGGAACATGTTCCGGAAGGGCCGGAACATGTTCCGGAAGGACGGGAACATGTTCCGGAAGGACCGGAACATGTTCCGGAAGCACCGGAACATGTTCCGGAAGCGCCGGAACATGTTCTGGAAGGACCGGAAAATGTTCCGGAAGGACTGGAACATGTTCCGGAGGCACCGGAACATGTTCCGGAAGCGCCGGAACATGTTCCGGAAGGACCGGAACATGTTCTGGAAGCCCCGGAACATGTTCCGGAAGCCCCGGAACATGTTCCGGAAGCGCCGGAACATGTTCCGGAAGGACCGGAACATGTTCCGGAGGCACCGGAACATGTTCCGGAAGCACCGGAACATGTTCCGGAAGCGCTGCAACATGTTCCGGAAGGACCGGAACATGTTCCGGAAGCGCCGGAACGTGTTCCGGAGGCACCGGAACATGTTCCGGAGGCACCGGAACATGTTCCGGAAGCACCGGAACATGTTCCGGAAGCGCCGGAGCATGTTCCGGAAGCACCAGAACATGTTCCGGAAGCACCGGAACATGTTCCGGAAGCACCGGAACCCGTTCCGGAGGCACCGGAACATGTTCCGGAAGGACCGAAACATGTTCCGGAAAGCATCGGAACATGTTCCGGAAGCACCGGAACATGTTCCGGATGGACCGGAACATGTTCCGGAAGGACCGGAACATGTTCCGGAAGGACTGGAACATGTTCCGGAGGCACCGGAACATGTTCCAGAAGCGCCGGAACATGTTCCGGAAGGACCGGAACATGTTCTGGAAGCGCCGGAACATGTTCCGGAAGGACCGGAACATGTTCCGGAAGGACCGGAACATGTTCCGGAAGCGCCGGAACATGTTCCGGAGGCACCGGAACATGTTCCGGAGGCACCGGAACATGTTCCGGAAGCACCGGAACATGTTCCGGAAGCGCCGGAGCATGTTCCGGAAGCACCAGAACATGTTCCGGAAGCACCGGAACATGTTCCGGAAGCACCGGAACCCGTTCCGGAGGCACCGGAACATGTTCCGGAAGGACCGAAACATGTTCCGGAAAGCATCGGAACATGTTCCGGAAGCACCGGAACATGTTCCGGAAGGACCGGAACATGTTCCGGAAGGACTGGAACATGTTCCGGAGGCACCGGAACATGTTCCAGAAGCGCCGGAACATGTTCCGGAAGGACCGGAACATGTTCTGGAAGCGCCGGAACATGTTCCGGAAGGACCGGAACATGTTCCGGAAGCACCGGAACATGTTCCGGAAGCACCGGAACATGTTCCGGAAGGACTGGAACATGTTCCGGAAGAACCGGAACATGTTCCGGAAGCGCCGGAACATGTTCCGGAAGGACCGGAAGATGTTCCGGAAGCACCGGAACATGTTCCGGAAGAACCGGAACATGTTCTGGAAGCGCCAGAACATGTTCCGGAAGCGCCGGAACATGTTCCGGAAGGACCGGAACATGTTCCGGAAGGACCGGCACATGTTCCGGAAGGACCGGCACATGTTCCGGAAGGACCGGCACATGTTCCGGAAGCGCCGGAACATGTTCCGGAAGGACCGGAACATGGTCCGGAAGCGCCGGAACATGTTCCGGAAGCACCGGAACATGTTCCGGAAGCACCGGAACATGTTCCGGAAGCACCGGAACATGTTCCGGAAGCACCGGAACATGTTCCGGAAGCACCGGAACATGTTCCGGAAGCACCGGAACATGTTCCGGAAGCCCCGGAACATGTTCCGGAAGCCCCGGAACATGTCCCGGAAGCCCCGGAACATGTTCCGGAAGGACCGGAACATGTTCCGGAAGGACCGGAACATGTTCCGGAAGGACCGGAACATGTTCCGGAAGGACCGGCACATGTTCCGGAAGCGCCGAAACATGTTCCGGAAGGACCGGAACATGTTCCGGAAGGACCGGAACATGTTCCGGAAGGACCGGCACATGTTCCGGAAGCGCCGGAACATGTTCCGGAAGCACCGGGACATGTTTCGGAAGCACCGGAACATGTTCCGGAAGCGCCGGAACATGTTCCGGAAGCACCGGAACATGTTCCGGAAGCACCGGAACATGTTCCGGAAGCGTCGGAACATGTTCCGGAAGGACCGGAACATGTTCCCGGAAGCGCCGGAACATGTTCCCGGAAGCGCCGGAACATGTTCCGGAAGCGCCGGAACATGTTCCGGAAGCACCGGAACATGTTCCGGAAGCACCGGAACATGTTCCGGAAGCACCGGAACCCGTTCCGGAAGGACCGGAACATGTTCCGGAAAGCACCGGAACATGTTCCGGAAGCACCGGAACATGTTCCGGAAGCACCGGAACATGTTCCGGAAGAACCGGAACATGTTCCGGAAGAACCGGAACATGTTCCGGAAGCGCCGGAACATGTTCCGGAAGGGCCGGAACGTGTTCCGGAAGGACCGGAACGTGTTCCGGAAGCACCGGAACGTGTTCCGGAAGCACCGGAACATGTTCCGGAAGCGCCGGAACATGTTCCGGAAGGACCGGAACATGTTCCGGAAGGACCGGAACATGTTCCGGAAGCCCCGGAACATGTTCGGGAAGCGCCGGAACATGTTCCGGAAGGACCGGAACATGTTCCGGAAGGACCGGAACATGTTCCGGAGGCACCGGAACATGTTCCGGAAGCGCCGGAACATGTTCCGGAAGCACCGGAACATGTTCCGGAAGCACCGGAACATGTTCCGGAAGCACCGGAACATGTTCCGGAAGAACCAGAACATGTTCCAGAAGCGCCGGAACATGTTCCGGAAGGACCGGAACATGTTCCGGAAGCACCGGAACATGTTCCGGAAAGACCGGCACATGTTCCGGAAGGACCGGCACATGTTCCGGAAGGACCGGAACATGTTCCGGAAGAACTGGAACATGTTCCCGGAAGCGCCGGAACATGTTCCGGAAGCGCCGGTACATGTTCCGGAGGCACCGGAACATGTTCCGGAGGCACCGGAACATGGTCCGGAAGGACCGGAACATGTTCCGGAAGGACCGGAACATGTTCCGGAAGAACCGGAACATGTTCCGGAAGCGCCGGAACATGTTCCGGAAGCGCCGGTACATGTTCCGGAGGCACCGGAACATGTTCCGGAGGCACCGGAACATGGTCCGGAAGGACCGGAACATGTTCCGGAAGCGCCGGAACATGTTCCGGAAGGACCGGAACATGTTCCGGAAGCACCGGAACATGTTCCGGAAGCACCGGAACATGTTCCGGAAGCCCCGGAACATGTTCCGGAAGAACCGGAACATGTTCCGGAAGCGCCGGAACATGTTCCGGAAGGACCGGAACATGTTCCGGAAGCACCGGAACATGTTCCGGAAGAACCGGAACATGTTCCGGAAGCACCGGAACATGTTCCGGAAGCGCCGGAACATGTTCCGGAAGGACCGGAACATCTTCCGGAAGGACCGGAACATGTTCCGGAGGCACCGGAACATGTTCCGGAAGCGCCGGAACATGTTCCGGAAGGACCGGAACATGTTCTGGAAGCCCCGGAACATGTTCCGGAAGCGCAGGAACATGTTCCGGAAGGACCTGAACGTGTTCCGGAAGGACCGGAACATGTTCCGGAAGGACCGGAACATGTTCCGGAAGCGCCGGCACATGTTCCGGAAGGACCGGAACATGTTCCGGAGGCACCGGAACATGTTCCGGAGGCACCAGAACATGTTCCGGAAGCACCGGAGCATGTTCCGGAAGCGCCGGAACATGTTCCGGAAGCGCCGGAACATGTTCCAGAAGCACCGGAACATGTTCCAGAAGCACCGGAACATGTTCCGGAAGCACCGGAACATGTTCCGGAAGAACCGGAACATGTTCCGGAAGCGCCGGAACATGTTCCGGAAGCGCCGGAACATGTTCCGGAAGGACCGGAACATGTTCCGGAAGGACCAGAACGTGTTCCGGAAAGACCGGCACATGTTCCGGAAGGACCGAAACATGTTCCGGAAGCGCCGGAACATGTTCCGGAAGCGCCGGAACATGTTCCGGAAGCACCGGAACATGTTCCGGAAGCACCGGAACATGTTCCGGAGGCACCGGAACATGTTCCGGAAGGACCGGAACATGTTCCGGAAGGACCGGAACATGTTCCGGAAGCACCGGAACATGTTCCGGACGCCCCGGAACATGTTCCGGAAGGACCGGAACATGTTCCGGAAGGACCGGCACATGTTCCGGAAGGACCGGCACATGTTCCGGAAGCACCGGAACATGTTCCGGAAGGACCGGAACATGTTCCGGACGCACCGGAACATGTTCCGGAAGGACCGGAACATGTTCTGGAAGCCCCGGAACATGTTCCGGAAGCGCCGGAACATGTTCCGGAAGGACCGGAACGTGTTCCGGAAGGACCGGAACATGTTCCGGAAGGACCGGAACATGTTCCGGAAATGCCGGCACATGTTCCGGAAGGACCAGAACATGTTCTGGAGGCACCGAAACATGTTCCGGAAGCGCTGGAACATGTTCCGGAAGGACCGGAACATGTTCCGGAAGCACCGGAACATGTTCCGGAGGCACCGGAACATGTTCCGGAAGGACCGGAACATGTTCCGGAAGGACCGGAACATGTTCCGGAAGAACCGGAACATGTTCCGGAAGCGCCGGAACATGTTCCGGAAGCGCCGGTACATGTTCTGGAAGGGCCGGAACATGTTCCGGAAGCACCGGAACATGTTCCGGAAGCACCGGAACATGTTCCGGAAGCACCGGAACATGTTCCGGAAGCGCCGGAACATGTTCCGGAAGGACCGGAACATGTTCCGGAGGCACCGGAACATGTTCCGGAAGCGCCGGAACATGTTCCGGAAGGACCGGAACATGTTCTGGAAGCCCCGGAACATGTTCCGGAAGCACCGGAACATGTTCCGGAAGGACCGGAACGTGTTCCGGAAGGACCGGAACATGTTCCGGAAGCGCCGGCACATGTTCCGGAAGGACCGGAACATGTTCCGGAGGCACCGGAACATGTTCCGGAGGCACCGGAACATGTTCCGGAAGCACCTGAACATGTTCCGGAAGCGCTCGAACATGTTCCGGAAGGACCGGAACATGTTCCGGTGCCTCCGGAACATGTTCCGGTCCTTCCGGAACATGTTCCGGAAGCACCGGAACATGTTCCGGAAGCGCCGGAACATGTTCCGGAAGCGCCGGAACATATTCCGGAAGCGCCGGAACATGTTCCGGAAGCACCGGAACATGTTCCGGAAGCACCGGAACATGTTCCGGAAGCACCGGAACATGTTTCGGAAGCGCCGGAACATGTTCCGGAAGCGCCGGAACATGTTCCGGAAGCGCCGGAACATATTCCGGAAGCGCCGGAACATGTTCCGGAAGCACCGGAACATGTTCCGGAAGCACCGGAACATGTTCCGGAAGCACCGGAACATGTTCCGGAAGCGCCGGAACATGTTCCGGAAGAACCGGAACATGTTCCGGAAGCGCCGGAACATGTTCCGGAAGGACCGGAACATGTTCTGGAAGCCCCGGAACATGTTCCGGAAGCGCCGGAACAAGTTCCGGAAGGACCGGAACGTGTTCCGGAAGGACAGGAACATGTTCCGGAAGGACCGGAACATGTTCCGGAAGCGCCGGCACATGTTCCGGAAGGACCGGAACATGTTCCGGAGGCACCGGAACATGTTCCGGAAGCGTTGGAACATGTTCCGGAAGGACCGGAATATGTTCCGGAAGCACCGGAACATGTTCCGGAGGCACCGGAACATGTTCCGGAAGGACCGGAACATGTTCCGGAAGGACCGGAACATGTTCCGGAAGGACCGGAACATGTTCCGGAGGCACCGGAACATGTTCCGGAGGCACCGGAACATGTTCCGGAAGCGCCGGAACATGTTCCGGAAGCACCGGAACATGTTCCGGAAGAGCCGGAACATGTTCCGGAAGCGCCGGAACATGTTCCGGAAGGACCGGAACATGTTCCGGAAGCGCCGGAACATGTTCCGGAAGCACCGGAACATGTTCCGGAAGGACCGGAACATGTTCCGGAAGCGCCGGAACATGTTCCGGAAGGACCGGAACATGTTCCGGAAGCGCTCGAACATGTTCCGGAAGGACCGGAACATGTTCCGGTGCCTCCGGAACATGTTCCGGTCCTTCCGGAACATGTTCCGGAAGCACCGGAACATGTTCCGGAAGTGCCGGAACATGTTCCGGAAGCGCCGGAACATATTCCGGAAGCGCCGGAACATGTTCCGGAAGCACCGGAACATGTTCCGGAAGCACCGGAACATGTTCCGGAAGCACCGGAACATGTTCCGGAAGCGCCGGAACATGTTCCGGAAGAACCGGAACATGTTCCGGAAGCGCCGGAACATGTTCCGGAAGCGCCGGAACATGTTCCGGAAGCGCCGGAACATATTCCGGAAGCGCCGGAACATGTTCCGGAAGCACCGGAACATGTTCCGGAAGCACCGGAACATGTTCCGGAAGCACCGGAACATGTTCCGGAAGCGCCGGAACATGTTCCGGAAGAACCGGAACATGTTCCGGAAGCGCCGGAACATGTTCCGGAAGGACCGGAACATGTTCTGGAAGCCCCGGAACATGTTCCGGAAGCGCCGGAACAAGTTCCGGAAGGACCGGAACGTGTTCCGGAAGGACAGGAACATGTTCCGGAAGGACCGGAACATGTTCCGGAAGCGCCGGCACATGTTCCGGAAGGACCGGAACATGTTCCGGAGGCACCGGAACATGTTCCGGAAGCGTTGGAACATGTTCCGGAAGGACCGGAATATGTTCCGGAAGCACCGGAACATGTTCCGGAGGCACCGGAACATGTTCCGGAAGGACCGGAACATGTTCCGGAAGGACCGGAACATGTTCCGGAAGGACCGGAACATGTTCCGGAGGCACCGGAACATGTTCCGGAGGCACCGGAACATGTTCCGGAAGCGCCGGAACATGTTCCGGAAGCACCGGAACATGTTCCGGAAGAGCCGGAACATGTTCCGGAAGCGCCGGAACATGTTCCGGAAGGACCGGAACATGTTCCGGAAGCGCCGGAACATGTTCCGGAAGCACCGGAACATGTTCCGGAAGGACCGGAACATGTTCCGGAAGCGCCGGAACATGTTCCGGAAGGACCGGAACATGTTCCGGAAAGACCGGCACATGGTCCGGAAGGACCGGCACATGTTCCGGAAGGACCGGAACATGTTCCGGAAGCGCCGGAACATGTTCCGGAAGCACCGGAACATGTTCCGGAAGCACCGGAACATGTTCCGGAAGGACCGGAACATGTTCCGGAAGAACCGGGACATGTTCCGGAAGCGGCGGAACATGTTCCGGAAGGGCCGGAACATGTTCCGGAAGCACCGGAACATGTTCCGGAAGGACCGAAACATGTTCCGGAAGCACCGGAACATGTTCCGGAAGGACCGGAACATGTTCCGGAGGCACCGGAACATGTTCCGGAAGCGCCGGAACATGTTCCGGAAGCGCCGGAACATGTTCCGGAAGCGCCGGAACATGTTCCGGAAGCACCGGAACATCTTCCGGAAGCACCGGAACATGTTCCGGAAGGACCGGAACATGTTCCGGAGGCACCGGAACATGTTCCGGAGGCACCGGAACATGTTCCGGAAGCACCGGAACATGTTCCGGAAGCGCTGGAACATGTTCTGGAAGGACCGGAACATGTTCCGGAAGCACCGGAACATGTTCCGGAGGCACCGGAACATGTTCCGGAAGCGCCGGAACATGTTCCGGAAGGACCGGAACATGTTCCGGAAGGACCAGAACATGTTCCGCAAGGACCGGAACATGTTCCGGAGGCACCGGAACAAGTTCCGGAGGCGCCGGAACATGTTCCGGAAGCACCGGAACATGTTCCGGAAGCACCGGAACATGTTCCGGAAGCGCCGGAACATGTTCCGCAAGCGCCGGAACATGTTCCGGAAGGACCGGAACATGTTCCGGAAGGACCGGAACATGTTCCGGAAGCGCCGGAACATGTTCCGGAAGGACCGGAACATGTTCCGGAAGGACCGGAACGTGTTCCGGAAAGACCGGCACATGTTCCGGAAGGACCGGCACATGTTCCGGAAGCACCGGAACATGTTCCGGAAGCGCCGGAACATGTTCCGGAAGCACCGGAACATGTTCCGGAAGGACCGGAACATGTTCCGGAAGAACCGGAACATGTTCCGGAAGAACCGGAACATGTTCCGGAAGGGCCGGAACATGTTCCGGAAGGACCGGAACATGTTCCGGAAGGACCGGAACATGTTCCGGAGGCACCGGAACATGTTCCGGAAGCGCCGGAACATGTTCCGGAAGGACCGGAACATGTTCCGGAGGCACCGGAACATGTTCCGGAAGCGCCGGAACATGTTCCGGAAGCGCCGGAACATGTTCCGGAAGCGCCGGAACATGTTCCGGAAGCACCGGAACATGCTCCGGAAGGACCGGAACATGTTCCGGAAGCGCCGGACCGGAACATGTTCCGGAAGCACCCGAACATGTTCCGGGAGGACCGGAACATGTTCCGGAAGGACCGGAACATGTTCCGGAGGCACCGGAACATGTTCCGGAAGCACCGGAACATGTTCTGGAAGCCCCGGAACATGTTCCGGAAGCGCCGGAACATGTTCCGGAAGGACCGGAACGTGTTCCGGAAGGACCGGAACATGTTCCGGAAGGACCGGAACATGTTCCGGAAGGACCGGCACATGTTCCGGAAGCGCCGGCACATGTTCCGGAAGCGCCGGCACATGTTCCGGAAGGACCGGAACATATTCCGGAGGCACCGGAACATGTTCCGGAGGCACCGGAACATGTTCCAGAAGCACCGGAACATGTTCCGGAAGCGCTGGAACATGTTCCGGAAGGACCGGAACATGTTCCGGAAGGGCCGGAACATGTTCCGGAGGCACCGGAACATGTTCCGGAAGCACCGGAACATGTTCCGGAAGGACCGGAACATGTTCCGGAAGAACCGGAACATGTTCCAGAAGCGCAGGAACATGTTCCGGAATGACCGGAACATGTTCCGGAAGCACCGGAACATGTTCCGGAAGCACCGGAACATGTTCCGGAAGAACCGGAACATGTTCCGGAAGCACCGGAACATGTTCCGGAAGCGCCCGAACATGTTCCGGAAGGACCAGAACATGTTCTGGAAGGACCGGAACGTGTTCCGGAAGGACCGGCACATGTTCCGGAAGGACCGGCACATGTTCCGGAAGGACCGGAACATGTTCTGGAAGCGCCGGAACATGTTCCGGAAACACCGGAACATGTTCTGGAAGCACCAGAACATGTTCCGGAAGCACCGGAACATGTTCCGGAGGGACCGGAACATGTTCTGGAAGGACCGGAACATGTTCCGGAAGCACCGGAACATGTTCCGGAAGCCCCGGAACATGTTCCGGAAGGACCGGAACATGTTCCGGAAGCGCCGGCACATGTTCCGGAAGGACCGGAACATGTTCCGGAAGCGCCGGCACATGTTCCGGAAGCGCCGGCACATGTTCCGGAAGCGCCGGAACATGTTCCGGAAGCGCCGGAACATATTCCGGAAGCACCGGAACATGTTCCGGAAGCACCGGAACATGTTCAGGAAGCGCCGGAACATGTTTGGAGAGCACCGGAACATGTTCCGGAAGGACCGGAACATGTTCCGGAAGCACCGGAACATGTTCCGGAAGGACCGGAACATGTTCCGGAAGCGCCGGAACATGTTCCGGAAGCACCGGAACATGTTCTGGAAGCGCCGACACATGTTCCGGAAGCGCCGGAACATGTTCCGGAAGCACCGGAACATGTTCCGGAAGCACCGGAACATGTTCCGGAAGCACCGGAACACGTTCCGGAAGGACTGGAACATGTTCCGGAAGCGCCGGAACATGTTCCGGAAGGACCGGAACATGTTGCCGAAGCGCCGGAACATGTTCCGGAAGCACCGGAACATGTTCCGGAAGGACCGGAACATGTTCCGGAAGCACCGGAACATGTTCCGGAAGCGCCGGAACATGTTCCGGAAGCGCCGGAACATGTTCCTGAAGGACCGGAACATGTTCCGGAAGGACCGGAACATGTTCCGGAAGCGCCGGAACATGTTCCGGAAGGACCGGAACATGTTCCGGAAGCCCCGGATCATGTTCCGGAAGGACCGGAACATGTTCCGGAAGCACCGGAACATGTTCCGGAAGCGCCGGAACATGTTCCGGAAGCACCGGAACATGTTCTGGAAGCACCGGAACATATTCCACAAGCACCTGAACATGTTCCGGAAGCACCGGAACATGTTGCGGAAGCGCCGGAACATGTTCCGGAAGCACCGGAACATGTTCCGGAAGGACCGGAACATGTTCCGGAAGCACCGGAACATGTTCCGGAAGCGCCGGAACATGTTCCGGAAGCACCGGAACATGTTCCGGAAGCACCGGAACATGTTCCGGAAGGACCGGAACATTTTCCGGAAGCACCGAAACATGTTCCGGAAGCGCCGGAACACGTTCCGGAAGGACCGGAACATGTTCCGGAAGCCCCGGATCATGTTCCGGAATCACCGGAACATGTTCCGGAAGCACCGGAACATGTTCCGGAAAGACCGGAACGTGTTCCGGAAGCGCCGGAACATGTTCCGGAAGCGCCGGAACATGTTCCGGAAGCACCGGAACATGTTCCGGAAGCACCGGAACATGTTCCGGAAGCGCCGGAACATGTTCCGGGAACATGTTCCGGAAGGACCGGAACACGTTCCGCAAGGACCGGAACATGTTCCGGAAGCGCCGGAACATGTTCCGGAAGCACCGGAACATGTTCCGGAAGCGCCGGAACATGTTCCGGAAGCACCGGAACATGTTCCGGAAGCACCGGAACATGTTCCGGAAGCACCGGAACACGTTCCGGAAGCGCCGGAACACGTTCCTGAAGCGCCAGACCACGTTCCGGAAGCGCCGGAACACGTTCCGGAAGCACCGGAACATGTTCCGGAAGCACCGGAACATGTTCCGGAAGGACCGGAACATGTTCCGGAAGCGCTGGAACATGTTCCGGAAGGACCGGAACATGTTCCGGAAGGACCGGAACATGTTCCGGAAGCACCGGAACATGTTCCGGAAGCACCGGAACATGTTCCGGAAACACCGGAACATGTTCCGGAAGCACCGGAACATGTTTCGGAAGGACCGGAACATGTTCCGGAAGCACCGGAACATGTTCCGGAAGCACCGAAACACGTTCCGGAAGCGCCGGAACACGTTCCGGAAGGACCGGAACATGTTCCGGAAGGACCGGAACGTGTTCCGGAAGCGCCGGAACATGTTCCGGAAGCGCCGGAACATGTTCCGGAAGCACCGGAACATGTTCCGGAAGCACCGGAACATGTTCCGGAAGCGCCGGAACATGTTCCGGAAGGACCGGAACGTGTTCCGGAAGGACCGGAACACGTTCCGCAAGGACCGGAACATGTTCCGGAAGCACCGGAACATGTTCCGGAAGCGCCGGAACACGTTCCGGAAGGACCGGAACATGTTCCGGAAGCACCGGAACATGTTCCGGAAGCACCGGAACACGTTCCGGAAGCGCCGGAACACGTTCCGGAAGCGCCGGAACACGTTCCGGAAGCACCGGAACATGTTCCGGAAGCACCGGAACATGTTCCGGAAGGACCGGAACATGTTCCGGAAGCGCCGGAACATGTTCCGGGAACATGTTCCGGAAGGACCGGAACACGTTCCGCAAGGACCGGAACATGTTCTGGAAGCACCGGAACATGTTCCGGAAGCACCGGAACATGTTCCGGAAGCACCGGAACATGTTCCGCAAGCACCGGAACACGTTCCGGAAGCGCCGGAACACGTTCCTGAAGCGCCGGAACACGTTCCGGAAGCGCCGGAACACGTTCCGGAAGCACCGGAACATGTTCCGGAAGCACCGGAACATGTTCCGGAAGGACCGGAACATGTTCCGGAAGCGCCGGAACATGTTCCGGAAGGACCGGAACATGTTCCGGAAGGACCGGAACATGTTCCGGAAGCACCAGAACATGTTCCGGAAGCACCGGAACATGTTCCGGAAACACCGGAACATGTTCCGGAAGCACCGGAACATGTTCCGGAAGGACCGGAACATGTTCCGGAAGCACCGGAACATGTTCCGGAAGCACCGAAACACGTTCCGGAAGCGCCGGAACACGTTCCGGAAGGACCGGAACATGTTCCGGAAGGACCGGAACGTGTTCCGGAAGCGCCGGAACATGTTCCGGAAGCGCCGGAACATGTTCCGGAAGCACCGGAACATGTTCCGGAAGCACCGGAACATGTTCCGGAAGGACCGGAACACGTTCCGCAAGGACCGGAACATGTTCCGGAAGCACCGGAACATGTTCCGGAAGCGCCGGAACATGTTCCGGAAGGACCGGAACATGTTCCGGAAGGACCGGAACATGTTCCGGAAGCACCGGAACACGTTCCGGAAGCACCGGAACACGTTCCGGAAGCGCCGGAACACGTTGCGGAAGCGCCGGAACACGTTCCGGAAGCGCCGGAACACGTTCCGGAAGCACCGGAACATGTTCCGGAAGCACCGGAACATGTTCCGGAAGCGCCGGAACATGTTCCGGAAGCACCGGAACATGTTCCGGAAGCGCCGGAACATGTTCCGGAAGCTCCAGAACATGTTCCGGAAGCACCGGAACATGTTCCGGAAGCGCCGGAACATGTTCCGGAAGCACCGGAACATGTTCCGGAAGCACCGGAACATGTTCCGGAAGCACCGGAACATGTTCCGGAAGCACCGGAACATGTTCCGGAAGAACATGTTCCAGAAGCACCGGAACATGTTCCGGAAGCACCGGAACATGTTCCGGAAGCACCGGAACATGTTCCGGAAGCGCCGGAACATGTTCCGGAAGCGCCGGAACATGTTCCGGAAGCGCCGCAACATGTTCCGGAAGCACCGGAACATGTTCCGGGAGGACCGGAACATGTTCCGGAAGCGCCGGAACATGTTCCGGAAGCACCGGAACATGTTCCGGAAGCACCGGCACATGTTCCGGAAGGACTGGAACATGTTCCGGAAGCGCCGGAACATGTTCCGGAAGGACCGGAACATGTTCCGGAAGCGCCGGAACATGTTCCGGAAGGACCGGAACATGTTCCGGAAGCCCCGGATCATGTTCCGGAAGCACCGGAACATGTTCCGGAAGCACCGGAACATGTTCCAGAAGCGCCGGAACATGTTCCGGAAGCACCGGAACATGTTCCGGAAGCACCGGAACATGTTCCGCAAGCACCGGAACATGTTCCGGAAGCACCGGAACATGTTGCGGAAGCGCCGGAACATGTTCCGGAAGCACCGGAACATGTTCCGGAAGGACCGGAACATGTTCCGGAAGCACCGGAACATGTTCCGGAAGCGCCGGAACATGTTACGGAAGCACCGGAACATGTTCCGGAAGCACCGGAACATGTTCCGGAAGGACCGGAACATTTTCCGGAAGCACCGAAACATGTTCCGGAAGCGCCGGAACACGTTCCGGAAGGACCGGAACATGTTCCGGAAGCCCCGGATCATGTTCCGGAAGCACCGGAACATGTTCCGGAAGCACCGGAACATGTTCCGGAAGCACCGGAACATGTTGCGGAAGGACCGGAACGTGTTCCGGAAGCGCCGGAACATGTTCCGGAAGCGCCGGAACATGTTCCGGAAGCACCGGAACATGTTCCGGAAGCACCGGAACATGTTCCGGAAGCGCCGGAACACGTTCCGGAAGGACCGGAACATGTTCCGGAAGGACCGGAACACGTTCCGCAAGGACCGGAACACGTTCCGGAAGCACCGGAACATGTTCCGGAAGCGCTGGAACGTGTTCCGGAAGCACCGGAACATGTTCCGGAAGCACCGGAACACGTTCCGGAAGCGCCGGAACACGTTCCGGAAGCGCCGGAACACGTTCCGGAAGCGCCGGAACACGTTCCGGAAGCACCGGAACATGTTCCGGAAGCACCAGAACATGTTCCGGAAGGACCGGAACATGTTCCGGAAGCGCCGGAACATGTTCCGGAAGGACCGGAACATGTTCCGGAAGGACCGGAACATGTTCCGGAAGCACCGGAACATGTTCCGGAAGCACCGGAACATGTTCCGGAAGCACCGGAACATGTTCCGGAAGAACATGTTCCAGAAGCACCGGAACATGTTCCGGAAGCACCGGAACATGTTCCGGAAGCACCGGAACATGTTCCGGAAGCGCCGGAACATGTTCCGGAAGCGCCGCAACATGTTCCGGAAGCGCCGGAACATGTTCCGGAAGCGCCGCAACATGTTCCGGAAGCACCGGAACATGTTCCGGAAGCACCGGAACATGTTCCGGAAGGACCGGAACATGTTCCGGAAGGACCGGAACATGTTCCGGAAGCGCCGGAACATGTTCCGGAAGGACCGGAACATGTTCCGGGAGGACCGGAACATGTTCCGGAAGCGCCGGAACATGTTCCGGAAGCACCGGAACATGTTCCGGAAGCGCCGGGACATGTTCCGGAAGGACCAGAACATGTTCCGGGAGGACCGGAACATGTTCCGGAAGCGCCGGAACATGTTCCGGAAGCACCGGAACATGTTCCGGAAGCGCCGGAACATGTTCCGGAGGCACCGGCACATGTTCCGGAAGGACCGGAACATGTTCCGGAAGCGCCGGAACATGTTCCGGAAGGACTGGAACATGTTCCGGAAGCGCCGGAACATGTTCCTGAAGGACCGGAACATGTTCCGGAAGGACCGGAACATGTTCCGGAAGGACCGGAACATGTTCCGGAAGCACCGGAACATGTTCCGGAGGCACCAGAACATGTTCCGGAAGCGCCGGAACACGTTCCGGAAGCGCCGGAACATGTTCCGGAAGCACCGGAACATGTTCCGGAAGGACCGGAACATGTTCCGGAAGCGCCGGAACATGTTCCGGAAGCACCGGAACATGTTCCGGAAGCACCGGAACATGTTCCGGAGGCACCGGCACATGTTCCGGAAGGACCGGAACATGTTCCGGAAGCGCCGGAACATGTTCCGGAAGGACTGGAACATGTTCCGGAAGCGCCGGAACATGTTCCTGAAGGACCGGAACATGTTCCGGAAGGACCGGAACATGTTCCGGAAGCACCGGAACATGTTCCAGAAGGACCGGAACATGTTCCGGAAGCACCGGAACATGTTCCGCAAGCACCGGAACATGTTCCGGAAGCACCGGAACATGTTCCGCAAGCACCGGAACATGTTGCGGAAGCGCCGGAACATGTTGCGGAAGCGCCGGAACATGTTCCGGAAGCACCGGACCGTGTTGCGGAAGCGCCGGAACATGTTCCGGAAGGACCGGAACATGTTCCGGAAGCACCGGAACATGTTCCGCAAGCACCGGAACATGTTGCGGAAGCGCCGGAACATGTTGCGGAAGCGCCGGAACATGTTCCGGAAGCGCCGGAACATGTTCCGGAAGCCCCGGATCATGTTCCGGAAGCCCCGGATCATGTTCCGGAAGGACCGGAACATGTTCCGGAAGCACCGGAACATGTTCCGGAAGCGCCGGAACACGTTCCGGAAGCGCCGGAACATATTCTGGAAGGACCGGAACATGTTCCGGAAGCACCGGAACATGTTCCGGAAGCACCGGAACATGTTCCGGAAGGACCGGAAGATGTTCCGGAAGGACCGGAACATGTTCCGGAAGCACCGGAACAGGTTCCGGAAGCACCGGAACATGTTCCTGAAGGACCGGATCATGTTCCGGAATCCCCGGATCATGTTCCGGAAGCCCCGGAACATGTTCCGGAAGCACCGGAACATGTTCCGGAAGCACCGGAACATGTTCCGGAAGCAGCGGAACATGTTCCTGAAGGACCGGATCATGTTCCGGAAGGACCGGAACATGTTCCGGTGCTCCCGGAACATGTTCCGGAAGCACCGGAACACGTTCCGGAAGGACCGGAACATGTTCCGGAAGGACCGGAACATGTTCCGGAAGCGCCGGAAAATGTTCCGGAAGGACCGGAACATGTTCCGGAAGCGCCGGAACATGGTCCGGAAGCACCGGAACATGTTCTGGAAGCACCGGAACATGTTCCGGAAGCACCGGAACATGTTCCGGAAGCGCCGGAACATGTTCCGGAAGCGCCGGAACATGTTCCGGAAGGACCTGAACATGTTCCGGAAGCACCGGAACATGTTCCGGAAGCACCGGAACACGTTCCGGAAGCACCGGAACACGTTCCGGAAGCACCGGAACACGCTCCGGAAGCGCCGGAACGTGTTCCGGAAGCACCGGAACGTGTTCCGGAAGCACCGGAACACGTTCCGGAAGCACCGGAACACGTTCCGGAAGCGCCGGAAAATGTTCTGGAAGCGCCGGAACACGTTCCGGAAGCGCCGGAACATGTTCCGGAAGGACCGGGACATGTTCCGGAAGCACCGGAACATGTTCCGGAAGGACCGGAACATGTTCCGGAAGCACCGGAACACGTTCCGGAAGCACCGGAACACGTTCCGGAAGCGCCGGAACACGTTCCGGAAGGACCGGAACATGTTCCGGAAGCACCGGAACATGTTCCGGAAGGACCGGAACATGTTCCGGAAGCACCGGAACATGTTCCGGAAGCACCGGAACACCCGGAAGCGCCGGAACATGTTCCGGAAGCGCCGGAACATGTTCCGGAAGCACCGGAACATGGTCCGGAAGCGCCGGAACATGTTCCGGAAGGACCGGAACATGTTCCGGAAGCACCGGAACATGTTCCTGAAGGACCGGAACATGTTCCAAAAGGACCGGAACATGTTCCGGAAGCACCGGAACATGTTCCGGAGGCGCCGGAACATGTTCCGGAAGCGCCGGAACATGTTCCGAAAGCACCAGAACATGTTCCGGAAGGACCGGAACATGTTCCGGAAGCGCCGGAACATGTTCCGGAAGGACCGGAACATGTTCCGGAAGCACCGGAACATGTTCCGGAAGCACCGGAACACGTTCCGGAAGCGCCGGAACATGTTCCGGAAGCGCAGGAACATGTTCCGGAAGCCCCGGATCATGTTCCGGAAGCCCCGGAACATGTTCCGGAAGGACCGGAACATGTTCCGGAAGCACCGGAACATGTTCCGGAAGGACCGGAACATGTTCCGGAAGCACCGGAACATGTTCCGGAAGCACCGGAACATGTTCCAGAAGGACCGGAACATGTTCCGGAAGGACCGGAACATGTTCCGGTGCTTCCGGAACATGTTCCGGAAGGACCGGAACATGTTCCGGAAGGACCGGAACACGTTCCGGAAGCGCCGGAACACGTTCCGGAAGCGCCGGAACACGTTCCGGAAGGACCGGAACATGTTCCAGAAGCACCGGAACATGTTCCGGAAGCACCGGAACGTGTTCCGGAAGCACCGGAACACCCGGAAGCACCGGAACATGTTCCGGAAGCGCCGGAACATGTTCCAGAAGCATCGGAACATGTTCCGGAAGCGCCGGAACATGTTCCAGAAGCACCAGAACATGTTCCGGAAGCGCCGGAACATGTTCCGGAAGCACCGGAACATGTTCCGGAAGCGCCGGAACATGTTGCGGAAGGACCGGAAAATGTTCCGGAAGGACCGGAACATGTTCCGGAAGCGCCGGAACATGTTCCGGAAGGACCGGAACATGTTCCGGAAGGACCGGAACATGTTCCGGAAGGACCGGAACATGTTCCGGAAGCACCGGAACATGTTCCGGAAGCACCGGAACATGTTTCGGAAGCGCCGGAACATGTTCCGGAAGCGCCGGAACATATTCCGGAAGAACCGGAACATGTTCCGGAAGGACCGGAACATGTTCCGGAAGCGCCGGAACATGTTCCGGAAGCGCCGGAACATGTTCCGGAAGCACGGGAACATGTTCCGGAAGCACCGGAACATGTTCCGGAAGCACCGGAACATGTTCCGGAAGCGCCGGAACATGTTCCGGAAGCACCGGAACATGTTCCGGAAGCACCGGAACACGTTCCGGAAGCGCCGGAACATGTTCCGGAAGCGCAGGAACATGTTCCGGAAGCCCCGGATCATGTTCCGGAAGCCCCGGAACATGTTCCGGAAGGACCGGAACATGTTCCGGAAGCACCGGAACATGTTCCGGAAGGACCGGAACATGTTCCGGAAGCACCGGAACATGTTCCGGAAGGACCGGAACATGTTCCGGAAGCACCGGAACATGTTCCGGAAGCACCGGAATACGTTCCGGAAGCGCCGGAACACGTTCCGGAAGCGCCGGAACATGTTCCGGAAGGACCGGAACATGTTCCAGAAGCACCGGAACATGTTCCGGAAGCGCCGGAACGTGTTCCGGAAGCACCGGAACACCCGGAAGCACCGGAACATGTTGCGGAAGCGCCGGAACATGTTCCAGAAGCATCGGAACATGTTCCGGAAGCGCCGGAACATGTTCCGGAAGCGCCGGAACATGTTCCGGAAGCACCGGAACATGTTCCGGAAGCGCCGGAACATGTTCCGGAAGGACCGGAACATGTTCCGGAAGGACCGGAACATGTTCCGGAGGCGCCGGAACATGTTCCGGAAGGACAGGAACATGTTCCTGAAGGACGGGAACATGTTCCGGAAGGACCGGAACATGTTCCGGAAGCTCCGAAACATGTTCCGGAAGCACCGGAACATGTTCCGGAAGCGCCGGAACATGTTCCGGAAGCGCCGGAACATATTCCGGAAGAACCGGAACATGTTCCGGAAGGACCGGAACATGTTCCGGAAGCGCCGGAACATGTTCCGGAAGCGCCGGAACATGTTCCGGAAGCACCAGAACATGTTCCGGAAGGACCGGAACATGTTCCGGAAGCACCGGAACATGTTCCGGAAGCCCCGGAACACGTTCCGGAAGCGCCGGAACATGTTCCGCAAGCGCAGGAACATGTTCCGGAAGGACCGGATCATGTTCCGGAAGCCCCGGAACATGTTCCGGAAGGACCGGAACATGTTCCGGAAGCACCGGAACATGTTCCGGAAGGACCGGAACATGTTCCGGCAGGACCGGAACATGTTCGGGTCCTTTCGGAAGGACCAGAACATGTTCCGGAAGCACCGGACGATGTTCCGGAAGCGCCGGAACATGTTCCGGAAGCGCCGGAACATGTTCCGGAAGCGCGGGAACATGTTCCGGAAGGACCGGAACATGTTCCGGAAGGACCGGAACATGTTCCGGAAGCGCCGGAACATGTTCCGGAAGGACCGGAACATGTTCCGGAAGGACCGGAACATGTTCCGGAAGGACCGGAACATGTTCTGGCGCTTCCGGAACATGTTCCGGCGCTTCCGGAACATGTTCCGGAAGGACCGGAACATGTTCCGGAAGGACCGGAACATGTTCCGGAAGGACCGGAACATGTTCCGGAAGCACCGGAACATGTTCCGGAAGCACCGGAACATGTTCCGGAACCACCGGAACATGTTCCGGAAACGCCGGAACATGTTCCGGAAGCGCCGGAACATGTTCCGGAAGCGCCGGAACATGTTCCGGAAGGACCGGAACATGTTCCGGAAGCGCCGGAACATGTTCCGGAAGCACCGGAATATGTTCCGGAAGGACCCGAACATGTTCCGGAAGCACCGCAACATGTTCTGGAAGCGCCGGAACATGCTCCGGAAGGACCCGAACATGTTCCGGAAGGACCGGAACATGTTCTGGAAGCGCCGGAACATGTTCCGGAAGGACCGGAACATGCCCGGAAGGACCGGAACATATTCCGGAAGCACCGGAACATTTTCCGGAAGCACCGGAACATGTTCCGGAAGGACCGGAACATGCTCCGGAAGGACCGGAACATGTTCCGGAAGGACCGGAACGTGTTCCCGAAGCACCGGAACATGTTCCCGAAGCACCGGAACATGTTCCGGAAGCACCGGAACATGTATGTTTCGGAAGGACCGGCACATGTTCCGGAAGCACCGGAACATGTTCCGGAAGCGCCGGAACATGTTCCGGAAGGACCGGAACATGTTCCGGAAGGACCGGAACATGTTCCGGAAGGACCGGAACCTGTTCCGGAAGCGCCGGAACCTGTTCCGGAAGCGCCGGAAAATGTTCCGGAAGGACCGGAACATGTTCCGGAAGCACCGGAACATGTTCCGGAAGCACCGGATCATGTTCCGGAAGCGCCGGAACATGTTCCGGAAGGACCGGAACATGTTCCGGAAGGACCGGAACATGTTCCGGCAGGACCGGAACATGTTCGGGTCCTTTCGGAAGGACCAGAACATGTTCCGGAAGCACCGGACGATGTTCCGGAAGCGCCGGAACATGTTCCGGAAGCACCGGAACATGTTCCTGAAAGCGCCGGAACATGTTCCGGAAGGACAGAACATGTTCCGGAAGCGCCAGAAGACCGGAACATGTTCCGGAAGCACCGGAACATGTTCCGGAAGCACCGGAACATGTTCGGGAAGGGCCGGAACATGTTCCGGAAGCGCCGGAACATGTTCCGGAAGGACCGGAACATTGTTCCGGAAGGACCGGAACATGTTCCGGAAGGACCGGAACATGTTCCGGAAGCGCCAGAACATGTTCCGGAAGGACCGGAACATGTTCCGGAAGGACCGGAACATGTTCCGGAAGCGCCGGAACATGTTCCGGAAGGACCGGAACATGTTCCAGAAGGACCGGAACATGTATGTTCCGGAAGGACCGGAACATGTTCCGGAAGCACCGGAACATGTTCCGGAAGGACCGGAACATGTTCTGGAAGCGCCGGAACATGTTCCGGAAGCGCCGGAACATGTTCCGGAAGGACCGGAACATGTTCCGGCAGCGCCGAAACATGTTCCGGAAGCACCGGAACATGTTCCGGAAGCGCCGGAACATGTTCCGGAAGCACCGGAACATGTTCCGGAAGCGCCGGAACATGTTCCGGAAGGACGGAACATGTTCCGGAAGCGCCGGAAGACCGGAACATGTTCCGGAAGCAGCGGAAGATGTTCGGGAAGCGCCGGAACATGTTCCGGAAGGACCGGAACATGTTCCGGAAGGACCGGAACATGTTCCGGAAGCGCCGGAAGACCGGAACATGTTCCGGAAGCACCGGAACATGTTCCGGAAGCACCGGAACATGTTCGGGAAGGGCCGGAACATGTTCCGGAAGCGCCGGAACATGTTCCGGAAGGACCGGAACATTGTTCCGGAAGGACCGGAACATGTTCCGGAAGGACCGGAACATGTTCCGGAAGCGCCAGAACATCTTCCGGAAGGACCGGAACATGTTCCGGAAGGACCGGAACATGTTCCGGAAGCACCGGATCATGTTCCGGAAGCGCCGGAACATGTTCCGGAAGCACCGGAACATGTTCCGGAAAGACGGGAACATGTTCCGGAAGGACCGGAACATGTTCCGGAAGGACCGGAACATGTTCCGGAAGAACCGGAACATGTTCCGGAAGGACGGGAACATGTTCCGGAAGGACCGGAACATGTTCCGGAAGCGCCGGAACATGTTCCGGAAGGACCGGAACATGTTCCGGAAGCGCCGGAACATGTTCCGGAAGCACCGGAACATGTTCCGGAAGCGCCGGAACATGTTCCGGAAGCGCCGGAACATGTTCCGGAAGCACCGGGACATGTTCCGGAAGGACCGGAACATGTTCCGGAATCGCCGGAACATGTTCCGGAGGCACCGGAACATGTTCCGGAAGGACCGGAACATGTTCCGGAAGGACGGAACATGTTCCGGAAGCGCCGGAAGACCGGAACATGTTCCGGAAGCACCGGAACATGTTCCGGAAGGACCGGAACATTGTTCCGGAAGCACCGGAACATGTTCCAGAAGCGCCGGAACATGTTCCGGAAGCAGGGGAACATGTTCCGGAAGCGCCGGAAGACCGGAACATGTTCCGGAAGCAGCGGAACATGTTCCGGAAGCACCGGAACATGTTCCGGAAGCGCCGGAACGTGTTCCGGAAGCGCCGGAACATGTTCCGGAAGGACCGGAAGATTGTTCCGGAAGGACCGGAACATGTTCCGGAAGCACCGGATCACGTTCCGGAAGCGCCGGAACATGATCCGGAAGCACCGGAACATGTTCCGGAAAGACCGGAACATGTTCCGGAAGGACCGGAACATGTTCCGGAAGCACCGGAACATGTTCCGGAGGCACCGGAACATGTATGTTCCGGAAGCACCGGGACATGTTCCGGAAGGACCGGAACATTGTTCCGGAAGGACCGGAACATGTTCCGGAAGGACCGGAACATGTTCCGGAAGCGCCAGAACATCTTCCGGAAGGACCGGACCATGTTCCGGAAGGACCGGAACATGTTCCGGAAGGACCGGAACATGTTCCGGAAGCGCCAGAACATGTTCCGGAAGCGCCGGAAGATGTTCCGGAAGGACCGGAACATGTTCCGGAAGCGCCGGAACATGTTCCGGAAGGACCGGAACATGTTCCGGAAGCACCGGATCACGTTCCGGAAGCGCCGGAACATGTTCCGGAAGCACCGGAACATGTTCCGGAAAGACCGGAACATGTTCCGGAAGGACCGGAACATGTTCCGGAAGCACCGGAACATGTTCCGGAAGCACCGGAACATGTATGTTCCGGAAGCACCGGGACATGTTCCGGAAGCACCGGAACATGTTCCGGAAGCACCGGAACATGTTCCAGAAGGACCGGAACATGTTCCGGAAGGACCGGAACATGTTCCGGAAGCGCCGGAACATGTTCCGGAAGGACCGAAGCATGTTCTGGAAGGACCGGAACATGTTCCGAAAGCGCCGGAACATGTTCCGGAAGCACCGGAACATGTTCCGGAAGCACCGGAACATGTTCCGGAAGCACCGGAACATGTACCGGAAGGACCGGAACATGTTCCGGAAGCACCGGAACATGTTCCGGAAGCACCGGAACATGTACCGGAAGGACCGGAAGATGTTCCGGAAGCGCCGGAACATGTTCCGGAAGCGCCGGAACATGTTCCGGAAGCACCGGGACATGTTCCGGAAGGACCGGAACATGTTCCGGAATCGCCGGAACATGTTCCGGAGGCACCGGAACATGTTCCGGAAGGACCGGAACATGTTCCGGAAGGACGGAACATGTTCCGGAAGCGCCGGAAGACCGGAACATGTTCCGGAAGCACCGGAACATGTTCCGGAAGGACCGGAACATTGTTCCGGAAGCACCGGAACATGTTCCAGAAGCGCCGGAACATGTTCCGGAAGCAGGGGAACATGTTCCGGAAGCGCCGGAAGACCGGAACATGTTCCGGAAGCAGCGGAACATGTTCCGGAAGCACCGGAACATGTTCGGGAAGCGCCGGAACATGTTCCGGAAGCGCCGGAACATGTTCCGGAAGGACCGGAAGATTGTTCCGGAAGGACCGGACCATGTTCCGGAAGGACCGGAACATGTTCCGGAAGGACCGGAACATGTTCCGGAAGCGCCAGAACATGTTCCGGAAGCGCCGGAAGATGTTCCGGAAGGACCGGAACATGTTCCGGAAGCGCCGGATCACGTTCCGGAAGCGCCGGAACATGTTCCGGAAGGACCGGAACATGTTCCGGAAAGACCGGAACATGTTCCGGAAGGACCGGAACATGTTCCGGAAGCACCGGAACATGTTCCGGAAGCACCGGAACATGTATGTTCCGGAAGCACCGGGACATGTTCCGGAAGCACCGGAACATGTTCCGGAAGCACCCGATTATTTTCCGGAAGCGCCGGCACATGTTCCGGAAGCGCCGGAACATGTTCCGGAAGCACCGGAACATGTTCCAGAAGGACCGGAACATGTTCCGGAAGGACCGGAACATGTTCCGGAAGCGCCGGAACATGTTCCGGAAGGACCGAAGCATGTTCTGGAAGGACCGGAACATGTTCCGGAAGCGCCGGAACATGTTCCGGAAGCACCGGAACATGTTCCGGAAGCACCGGAACATGTTCCGGAAGCACCAGAACATGTTCCGGAAGCACCGGAACATGTTCCGGAAGGACCGGAACATGTTCCGGAAGGACGGAACATGTTCCGGAAGCGCCGGAAGACCGGAACATGTTCCAGAAGGACCGGAACATGGTCCGGAAGCACCGGAACATTTGCCGGAAGCACCGGAACATGTTCCGGAAGCACCGGAACATTGTTCCGGAAGCACCGGAACATGTTCCGGAAGGACCGGAACATGTTCCGGAAGCGCCGGAACATGTTCCGGAAGAACCGGAACATGTTCCGGAAGGACCGGAACATGTTCCGAGAGCACCGGAACATGTATGTTCCGGAAGGACCGGAACATGTTCCGGAAGCACCGGAACATGTTCCGGAAGGACCGGAACATGTTCCGGAAGGACCGGAACATGTTCCGGAAGGACCGGAACATGTTCCGGAAGCGCCGGAACATGTTCCGGAAGCACCAGACCATGTTCCGGAAGCGCCGGAACATGTTCCGGAAGCGCCGGAACATGTTCCGGAGGGACCTGAACATGTTCCGGCAGCGCCGAAACATGTTCCGGAAGCAGGGGAACATGTTCCGGAAGCGCCGGAACATGTTCCGGAAGCACCGGATCATGTTCCGGAAGCGCCGGAACATGTTCCGGAAGCACCGGAACATGTTCCGGAAAGACGGGAACATGTTCCGGAAGGACCGGAACATGTTCCGGAAGGACCGGAACATGTTCCGGAAGAACCGGAACATGTTCCGGAAGGACCGGAACATGTTCCGGAAGGACCGGAACATGTTCCGGAAGCGCCGGAACATGTTCCGGAAGCACCGGAACATGTTCCGGAAGGACCGGAACATGTTCCGGAAGAACCGGAACATGTTCCGGAAGGACCGAAACATGTTCCGGAAGCGCCAGAACATGTTCCGGAAGGACCGGAACATGTTCCGGAAGGACCGGAACATGTTCCGGAAGCACCGGAACATGTTCCGGAAGCACCGGAACATGTACCAGAAGGACCGGAACATGTTCCGGAAGCGCCGGAACATGTTCCGGAAGCGCCGGAACATGTTCCGGAAGCGCCGGAACATGTTCCGGAAGCGCCGGAACATGTTCCGGAAGCACCGGAACATGATCCGGAAGCGCCGGAACATGTTCCGGAAGCGCCGGAACATGTTCCGGAAGCACCGGGACATGTTCCGGAAGGACCGGAACATGTTCCGGAATCGCCGGAACATGTTCCGAAGGCACCGGAACATGTTCCGGAAGGACCGGAACATATTCCGGAAGGACGGAACATGTTCCGGAAGCGCCGGAAGACCGGAACATGTTCCGGAAGCACCGGAACATGTTCCGGAAGGACCGGAACATTGTTCCGGAAGCACCGGAACATGTTCCGGAAGCGCCGGAACATGTTCCGGAAGCAGGGGAACATGTTCCGGAAGCGCCGGAAGACCGGAACATGTTCGGGAAGCAGCGGAACATGTTCCGGAAGCACCGGAACATGTTCGGGAAGCGCCGGAACATGTTCCGGAAGCGCCGGAACATGTTCCGGAAGGACCGGAAGATTGTTCCGAAAGGACCGGACCATGTTCCGGAAGGACCGGAACATGTTCCGGAAGGACCGGAACATGTTCCGGAAGCGCCAGAACATGTTCCGGAAGCGCCGGAAGATGTTCCGGAAGGACCGGAACATGTTCCGGAAGCGCCGGAACATGTTCCGGAAGGACCGGAACATGTTCCGGAAGCACCGGATCACGTTCCGGAAGCGCCGGAACATGTTCCGGAAGCACCGGAACATGTTCCGGAAGGACCGGAACATGTTCCGGAAGCACCGGAACATGTTCCGGAAGCACCGGAACATGTATGTTCCGGAAGCACCGGAACATGTTCCGGAAGCACCGGAACATGTTCCAGAAGGACCGGAACATGTTCCGGAAGGACCGGAACATGTTCCGGAAGCGCCGGAACATGTTCCGGAATCGCCGGAACATGTTCCCGAGGCACCGGAACATGTTCCGGAAGGACCGAAGCATGTTCCAGAAGGACCGGAACATGTTCCGGAAGCACCGGAACATGTTCCGGAAGGACGGAACATGTTCCGGAAGCGCCGGAAGACCGGAACATGTTCCAGAAGGACCGGAACATGGTCCGGAAGCACCGGAACATTTTCCGGAAGCACCGGAACAATGTACCGGAAGGACCGGAACATGTTCCGGAAGCGCCGGAACATGTTCCGGAAGCACCGGAACATGTTCCGGAAGGACCGGAACATGTTCCGGAAGCGCCGGAACATGTTCCGGAAGAACCGAACATGTTCCGGAAGCACCGGAACATGTATGTTCCGGAAGGACCGGAACATGTTCCGGAAGCACCGGAACATGTTCCGGAAGCACCGGAACATGTTCCGGAAGGACCGGAACATGTTCCGGAAGGACCGGAACATGTTCCGGAAGCGCCGGAACATGTTCCGGAAGCACCGGAATATGTTCCGGAAGCGCCGGAACATGTTCCGGAAGGACCGGAACATGTTCCGGCAGCGCCGAAACATGTTCCGGAAGCAGGGGAACATGTTCCGGAAGCGCCGGAACATGTTCCGGAAGCACCGGAACATGTTCCGGAAGCGCCGGAACATGTTCCGGAAGGACGGAACATGTTCCGGAAGCGCCGGAAGACCGGAACATGTTCCGGAAGCGCCGGAACATGTTCCGGAAGGACCGGAACATGTTCCGGAAGGACCGGAACATGTTCCGGAAGCGCCGGGACATGTTCCGGAAGCGCCGGAACATGTTCCGGAAGGACCGGAACATGTTCCGGAAGCGCCGGAACATGTTCCGGAAGGACCGGAACATGTTCCGGAAGCACCGGATCATGTTCCGGAAGCGCCGGATCATGTTCCGGAAGCGCCGAAACATGTTCCGGAAGCACCGGAACATGTTCCACAAAGACCGGGACATGTTCCGGAAGGACCGGAACATGTTCCGGAAGCACCGGACCATGTTCCGGAAGCACCGGAACATGTATGTTCCGGAAGCACCGGAACATGTTCCGGAAGCACCGGAACATGTTCCTGAAGCGCCGGAACATGATCCGGAAGCGCCCGAACATGTTCCGGAAGCACCGGAACATGTTCCGGAAGGACCGGAACGTGTTCCGGAAGGACCGGAACATGTTCCAAAAGGACCGGAACATGTTCCGGAAGCGCCGGAACATGTTCCGGGAGCGCCGGAACATGTTCCGGAAGCACCGGAACATGTTCCGGAAGCACCGGAACATGTTCCGGAAGCGCCGGATCATGTTCCGGAAGGACCGGATCATGTTCCGGAAGAACCGGAACATGTTCCGGAAGGACCAGAACATGTTCCGGAAGCACCGGAACATGTTCCGGAAGAACCGGAACATGTTCCGGAAGCACCGGAACATGTTCCGGAAGCGCCGGAACATGTTCCGGAAGCTCCGGAACATGTTCCGGAAGGAGCGAAGCATGTTCCGGAAGGACCGGAACATGTTCCGGAAGCGCCGGAACATGTTCCGGAAGGAGCGAAGCATGTTCCGGAAGGACCGGAACATGTTCCGGAAGCACCGGAACATGTTCCGGAAGCACCGGAACATGTTCCGGAAGAACCGGAACATGTTCCGGAAGCACCGGAACATGTTCCGGAAGCGCCGGAACATGTTCCGGAAGCTCCGGAACATGTTCCGGAAGCGCCGGAACATGTTCCGGAAGCGCCGGATCATGTTCCGGAAGCACCGGAACATGTTCCGGAAGCGCCGGAACATGTTCCGGAAGGACCGGATCATGTTCCGGAAGAACCGGAACATGTTCCGGAAGGACCAGAACATGTTCCGGAAGCACCGGAACATGTTCCGGAAGAACCGGAACATGTTCCGGAAGCACCGGAACATGTTCCGGAAGCGCCGGAACATGTTCCGGAAGCGCCGGATCATGTTCCGGAAGCACCGGAACATGTTCCGGAAGCGCCGGAACATGTTCCGGAAGGACCAGAACATGTTCCGGAAGCACCGGATCATGTTCCGGAAGAACCGGAACATGTTCCGGAAGCACCGGAACATGTTCCGGAAGGACCGGAACATGTTCCGGAAGCTCCGGAACATGTTCCGGAAGCGCCGGAACATGTTCCGGAAGCGCCGGATCATGTTCCGGAAGCACCGGAACATGTTCCGGAAGCGCCGGAACATGTTCCGGAAGGACCGGATCATGTTCCGGAAGAACCGGAACATGTTCCGGAAGGACCAGAACATGTTCCGGAAGCACCGGAACATGTTCCGGAAGCACCGGAACATGTTCCGGAAGGACCGGAACATGTACCAGAAGGACCGGAACATGTTCCGGAAGCGCCGGAACATGTTCCGGAAGCGCCGGAACATGTTCCGGAAGCACCGGAACATGTTCCGGAAGCACCGGAACATGTTCTGGAAGCACCGGAACATGTTCCGGAATCGCCGGAACATGTTCCGGAGGCACCGGAACATGTTCCGGAAGGACCGGAACATGTTCCGGAAGGACGGAACATGTTCCGGAAGCGCCGGAAGACCGGAACATGTTCCGGAAGGACGGGAACATGTTCCGGAAGCACCGGAACATGTTCCGGAAGGACCGGAACATGTTCCGGAAGGACCGGAACATTGTTCCGGAAGCACCGGAACATGTTCCGGAGGGACCGGAACATGTTCCGGAAGCGCCGGAACATGTTCCGGAAGGACCGAACATGTTCCGGAAGGACCGGAACATGTTCCGGAAGCGCCGGAACATGTTCCTGAAGGACCGGAACATGTTCCGGAAGGACTGGAACATGTTCCGGAAGCGCCGGAACATGTTCCGGAAGGACCGGAACATGTTCCGGAAGGACCAGAACATGTTCCAGAAGCGCCGGAACATGTTCCGGAAGGACTGGAACATGTTCCGGAAGCACCGGAACACGTTCCGGAAGCACCGGATCATGTTCCGGAAGCGCCGGAACATGTTCCGGAAGCACCGGAACATGTTGCGGAAGGACCGGAACATGTTCCGGAAGCACCGGAACATGTTCCGGAAGGACCGGATCATGTTCCGGAAGCGCCGGAACATGTTCCGGAAGGACCGGATAATGCTCCGGAAGCGCCGGAACATGCTCCTGAAGCGCCGGAACATGCTCCGGAAGCACCGGAACATGTTCCGGAAGCGCCGGAACATGTTCCGGAAGCGCCGGAACATGTTCCGGAAGGACCGGAACATGTTCCGGAAGCGCCGGAACATGTTCCGGAAGCGCCGGAACATGTTCCGGAAGGACCGGAACATGTTCCGGAAACACCGGAACATGTTGCGGAAGCACCGGAACATGTTCCGGAAGCACCGGAACATGTTCCGGAAGCGCCGGAACATGTTCCGGAAGCACCGGAACATGTTCCCGAAGCACGGGAACAGATTCCGGAAGCGCCGGAACATGTTCCGGAAGCACCGGAACATGTTCAGGAAGCGAGGGAACATGTTCCGGAAGCGCCGGAACATGTTCCGGAAAGACCGGAACATGTTCCGGAAGCAGCGGAACATGTTCCGGAAGCAGCGGAACATGTTCCGGAAGCACCGGAACATGTTCCGGAAGCACCGGAACATGTTCCGTAAGAACCGGAACATGTTCCTTCCGGAAGCAGCGGAACATGTTCCGGAAGCAGCGGAACATGTTCCGGAAGCACCGGAACATGTTCCGGAAGCACCGGAACATGTTCCGTAAGAACCGGAACATGTTCCGGAAGCACCGGAACATGTTCCGGAAGCGCCGGAACATGTTCCGGAAGGACCGGAACATGTACCGGAAGCGCCGGAACATGTTCCGGAAGCGCCGGAACATGTTCCAGAAGCACCGGAACATGTTCCGGAAGCACCGGAACATATTTCGGAAGCACCGGAACATGTTCCGGAAGCGCCGGAACATGTTCCGGAAGGACCGGAACATGTTCCGGAAGCGCCGGAACATGTTCCTGAAGCGCCGGAACATGTTCCGGAAGGACCGGAACATGTTCCGGAAGCACCGGAACATGTTCCGGAAGCACCGGAACATGTTCCGGAAGCACCGGACCATGTTCCGGAATCGCCGGAACATGTTCCGGAGGCACCGGAACATGTTCCGGAAGGACCGGAACATGTTCCGGAAGGACGGGAACATGTTCCGGAAGCACCGGAACATGTTCCGGAAGGACCGGAACATGTTCCGGAAGGACCGGAACATTGTTCCGGAAGCACCGGAACATGCTCCGGAGGGACCGGAACATGTTCCGGAAGCGCCGGAACATGTTCCTGAAGGACCGGAACATGTTCCGGAAGGACTGGAACATGTTCCGGAAGCGCCGGAACATGTTCCGGAAGCACCGGAACATGTTCCGGAAGGACCAGAACATGTTCCGGAAGCGCCGGAACATGTTCCGGAAGGACCGGATCATGTTCCGGAAGCGCCGGAACATGTTCCGGAAGCACCGGAACATGTTCCGGAAGGACCGGAACATGTTCCGGAAGCACCGGAACATGTTCCGGAAGGACCCGATCATGTTCCGGAAGCGCCGGAACATGTTCCGGAAGGACCGGAACATGTTCCGGAAGGACCAGAACATGTTCCGGAAGCACCGGAACACGTTCCGGAAGCACCGGATCATGTTCCGGAAGCGCCGGAACATGTTCCGGAAGCACCGGAACATGTTCCGGAAGGACCGGAACATGTTCCGGAAGCACCGGAACATGTTCCGGAAGCACCGGAACATGTTCCGGAAGCGCCGGAACATGTTCCGGAAGCACCGGAACATGCTCCGGAGGGACCGGAACATGTTCCGGAAGCGCCGGAACATGTTCCTGAAGGACCGGAACATGTGCCGGAAGGACTGGAACATGTTCCGGAAGCGCCGGAACATGTTCCGGAAGCACCGGAACATGTTCCGGAAGGACCAGAACATGTTCCGGAAGCACCGGAACACGTTCCGGAAGCACCGGATCATGTTCCGGAAGCGCCGGAACATGTTCCGGAAGCACCGGAACATGTTCCGGAAGGACCGGAACATGTTCCGGAAGCACCGGAACATGTTCCGGAAGGACCGGATCATGTTCCGGAAGCGCCGGAACATGTTCCGGAAGGACCGGAACATGCTCCGGAAGCGCCGGAACATGCCCCGGAAGCGCCGGAACATGCTCCGGAAGCACCGGAACATGTTCCGGAAGCGCCGGAACATGTTCCGGAAGCGCCGGAACATGTTCCGGAAGCACAGGAACATGTTCCGGAAACACCGGAACATGTTGCGGAAGCACCGGAACATGTTCCGGAAGCACCGGAACATGTTCCGGAAGCGCCGGAACATGTTCCCGAAGCACCGGAACATGTTCCCGAAGCACCGGAACATGTTCCGGAAGCACCGGAACATGTTCCGGAAGCACCGGAACATGTATGTTCCGGAAGCGCCGGAACATGTTCCAGAAGCGCCGGAACATGTTCCGGAAGCACCGGAACATGTTCCGGAAGGACCGGAACATGTTCCGGAAGCACCGGAACATGTATGTTCCGGAAGCGCCGGAACATGTTCCGGAAGCACCGGAACATGTTCCGGAAGCGCCGGAACATGTTCCGGAAGCGCCGGAACATGTTCCGGAAAGACCGGAACATGTTCCGGAAGGACCGGAACATGTTCCGGAAGCACCGGAACATGTTCCGGAAGCACCGGAACATGTTCCGGAAGAACCGGAACATGTTCCGGAAGCACCGGAACATGTTCCGGAAGCACCGGAACATGTTCCGGAAGCGCCGGAACATGTTCCGGAAGGACCGGAACATGTACCGGAAGCGCCGGAACATGTTCCGGAAGCGCCGGAACATGTTCCAGAAGCACCGGAACATGTTCCGGAAGCACCGGAACATGTTCCGGAAGCACCGGAACATGTTTCGGAAGCACCGGAACATGTTCCGGAAGCACCGGAACATGTTCCGGAAGCACCGGAACATGTTCCGGAAGCGCCGGAACATGTTCCGGAAGGACCGGAACATGTACCGGAAGCGCCGGAACATGTTCCGGAGGCACCGGAACATGTTCCGGAAGGACCGGAACATGTTCCGGAAGCGCCGGAACATGTTCCTGAAGCGCCGGAACATGTTCCGGAAGGACCAGAACATGTTCCGGAAGCACCGGAACATGTTCCGGAAGCACCGGAACATGTTCCGGAAGGACGGAACATGTTCCGGAAGCGCCGGAAGACCGGAACATGTTCCGGAAGGACGGGAACATGTTCCGGAAGCACCGGAACATGTTCCGGAAGCGCCGGAACATGTTCCGGAGGCACCGGAACATGTTCCGGAAGGACCGGAACATGTTCCGGAAGCGCCGGAACATGTTCCTGAAGCGCCGGAACATGTTCCGGAAGGACCAGAACATGTTCCGGAAGCACCGGAACATGTTCCGGAAGCACCGGAACATGTTCCGGAAGGACAGAACATGTTCCGGAAGCGCCGGAAGACCGGAACATGTTCCGGAAGCACCGGAACATGTTCCGGAAGCACCGGAACATGTTCCGGAAGCGCCGGAACATGTTCCGGAGGCACCGGAACATGTTCCGGAAGGACCGGAACATGTTCCGGAAGCGCCGGAACATGTTCCTGAAGCGCCGGAACATGTTCCGGAAGGACCAGAACATGTTCCGGAAGCACCGGAACATGTTCCGGAAGCACCGGAACATGTTCCGGAAGGACGGAACATGTTCCGGAAGCGCCGGAAGACCGGAACATGTTCCGGAAGGACGGGAACATGTTCCGGAAGCACCGGAACATGTACCGGAAGCGCCGGAACATGTTCCGGAGGGACCGGAACATGTTCCGGAAGGACCGGAACATGTTCCGGAAGCGCCGGAACATGTTCCTGAAGCGCCGGAACATGTTCCGGAAGGACCAGAACATGTTCCGGAAGCACCGGAACATGTTCCGGAAGCACCGGAACATGTTCCGGAAGGACGGAACATGTTCCGGAAGCGCCGGAAGACCTGAACATGTTCCGGAAGCACCGGAACATGTTCCGGAAGCACCGGAACATGTTCCGGAAGCGCCGGAACATGTTCCGGAAGGACCGGAACATGTACCGGAAGCGCCGGAACATGTTCCGGAAGCGCCGGAACATGTTCCAGAAGCACCGGAACATGTTCCGGAAGCACCGGAGGAAGTTCCGGAAGCACCGGAACATGTTTCGGAAGCACCGGAACATGTTCCGGAAGCACCGGAACATGTTCCGGAAGCACCGGAACATGTTCCGGAAGCGCCGGAACATGTTCCGGAAGGACCGGAACATGTACCGGAAGCGCCGGAACATGTTCCGGAGGCACCGGAACATGTTTCGGAAGGACCGGAACATGTTCCGGAAGCGCCGGAGCATGTTCCTGAAGCGCCGGAACATGTCCCGGAAGGACCAGAACATGTTCCGGAAGCACCGGAACATGTTCCGGAAGGACCGGAACATGTTCCGGAAGCGCCGGAACATGTTCCGGAAGCGCCGGAACATGTTCCGGAAGGACCGGAACATGTTCCGGAAGCACCGGAACATGTTCCGGAAGGACGGAACATGTTCCGGAAGCGCCGGAAGACCGGAACATGTTCCGGAAGGACGGGAACATGTTCCGGAAGCACCGGAACATGTTCCGGAAGGACCGGAACATGTTCCGGAAGGACCGGAACATTGTTCCGGAAGCACCGGAACATGTTCCGGAGGGACCGGAACATGTTCCGGAAGGACCGGAACATGTTCCGGAAGCACCGGAACACGTTCCGGAAGCACCGGATCGTGTTCCGGAAGCGCCGGAACATGTTCCGGAAGGACCGGAACATGTTCCGGAAGCACCGGAACATGTTCCGGAAGGACCGGATCATGTTCCGGAAGCGCCGGAACATGTTCCGGAAGGACCGAAACATGCTCCGGAAGCGCCGGAATATGCTCCGGAAGCGCCGGAACATGCTCCGGAAGCGCCGGAACATGTTCCGGAAGCGCCGGAACATGTTCCGGAAGCACCGGAACATGTTCGGGAAGCGCCGGAACATCTTCCGGAAGCGCCGGAACATGTTCCGGAAGGACCGGAACATGTTCCGGAAGCGCCGGAACATGTTCCGGAAGCGCCGGAACATGTTCCGGAAGCGCCGGAACATGTTCCGGAAGCACCGGAACATGTTCCGAAAGCGCCGGAACATGTTCCGGAAGGACCGGAACATGTTCCCGAAGCACCGGAACATGTTCCGGAAGCACCGGAACATGTATGTTCCGGAAGCACCGGAACATGTATGTTCCGGAAGCGCCGGAACATGTTCCGGAAGCGCCGGAACATGTTCCGGAAGGACCGGAACATGTTCCGGAAGGACCGGAACATGTTCCGGAAGGACCGGAACATGTTCCGGAAGGACCGGAACATGTTCCGGAAGCGCCGGAACATGTTCCGGAAGCGCCGGAACATGTTCCGGAAGCACCGGAACATGTTCCGGAAGCGCCGGAACATGTTCCGGAAGCACCGGAACATGTTCCGGAAGCACCGGAACATGTATGTTCCGGAAGCGCCGGAACATGTATGTTCCGGAAGCGCCGGAACATGTTCCGGAAGCGCCGGAACATGTTCCGGAAAGACCGGAACATGTTCCGGAAGGACCGGAACATGTTCCGGTGCTTCCGGAACATGTTCCGGTCCTTCCGGAACATGTTCCGGAAGCACCGGAACATGTTCCGGAAGGACCGGAACATGTACTGGAAGCGCCGGAACATGTTCCGGAAGCACCGGAACATGTTCCGGAAGCACCGGAACATGTTCCGGAAGCACCGGAACATGTTCCGGAAGCGCCGGAACGTGTTCCGGAAGCGCCGGAACATGTTCCGGAAGCACCGGGACATGTTCCGGAAGGACCGGAACATGTTCCGGAATCGCCAAAACATGTTCCGGAGGCACCGGAACATGTTCCGGAAGGACTGGAACATGTTCCGGAAGCGCCGGAACATGTTTCTGAAGCGCCGGAACATGTTCCGGAAGGACCGGAACATGTTCCGGAAGGACCGGAACATGTTCCGGAAGGACGGGAACATGTTCCGGAAGCACCGGAACATGTTCCGGAAGGACCGGAACATGTTCCGGAAGGACCGGAACATTGTTCCGGAAGCACCGGAACATGTTCCGGAGGGACCGGAACATGTTCCGGAAGCGCCGGAACATGTTCCGGAAGGACCGGAACATGTTCCGGAAGCACCGGAACACGTTCCGGAAGCACCGGATCGTGTTCCGGAAGCGCCGGAACATGTTCCGGAAGGACCGGAACATGTTCCGGAAGCACCGGAACATGTTCCGGAAGGACCGGATCATGTTCCGGAAGCGCCGGAACATGTTCCGGAAGGACCGGAACATGCTCCGGAAGCGCCGGAATATGCTCCGGAAGCGCCGGAACATGCTCCGGAAGCGCCGGAACATGTTCCGGAAGCGCCGGAACATGTTCCGGAAGCACCGGAACATGTTCGGGAAGCGCCGGAACATGTTCCGGAAGGACCGGAACATGTTCCGGAAGCGCCGGAACATGTTCCGGAAGCGCCGGAACATGTTCCGGAAGCACCGGAACATGTTCCGAAAGCGCCGGAACATGTTCTGGAAGGACCGGAACATGTTCCCGAAGCACCGGAACATGTTCCGGAAGCACCGGAACATGTATGTTCCGGAAGCACCGGAACATGTATGTTCCGGAAGCGCCGGAACATGTTCCGGAAGCGCCGGAACATGTTCCGGAAGGACCGGAACATGTTCCGGAAGGACCGGAACATGTTCCGGAAGGACCGGAACATGTTCCGGAAGGACCGGAACATGTTCCGGAAGCGCCGGAACATGTTCCGGAAGCACCGGAACATGTTCCGGAAGCACCGGAACATGTATGTTCCGGAAGCGCCGGAACATGTATGTTCCGCAAGCGCCGGAACATGTTCCGGAAGCGCCGGAACATGTTCCGGAAGCGCCGGAACATGTTCCGGAAGCGCCGGAACATGTTCCGGAAAGACCGGAACATGTTCCGGAAGGACCGGAACATGTTCCGGAAGCACCGGAACATGTTCCGGAAGCACCGGAACATGTTCCGGAAGGACCGGAACATGTACCGGAAGCGCCGGAACATGTTCCGGAAGCACCGGAACATGTTCCGGAAGCACCGGAACATGTTCCGGAAGCACCGGAACATGTTCCGGAAGCGCCGGAACGTGTTCCGGAAGCGCCGGAACATGTTCCGGAAGCACCGGGACATGTTCCGGAAGGACCGGAACATGTTCCGGAATCGCCAAAACATGTTCCGGAGGCACCGGAACATGTTCCGGAAGGAGTGGAACATGTTCCGGAAGCGCCGGAACATGTTTCTGAAGCGCCGGAACATGTTCCGGAAGGACCGGAACATGTTCCGGAAGGACCGGAACATGTTCCGGAAGCGCCGGAACATGTTCCGGAAGCACCGGAACATGTTCCGGAAGCACCGGAACATGTTCCGGAAGCGCCGGAACATGTTCTGGAAGCACCGGAACATGTTCCGGAAGCACCGGAACATGTATGTTCCGGAAGCGCCGGAACATGTATGTTCCGGAAGCGCCGGAACATGTTCCGGAAGCAACGGAACATGTTTCGGAAGCGCCGGAACATGTTCCGGAAGCGCCGGAACATGTTCCGGAAAGACCGGAACATGTTCCGGAAGGACCGGAACATGTTCCGGAAGCACCGGAACATGTTCCGGAAGCACCGGAACATGTTCCGGAAGCACCGGAACATGTTCCGGAAGCACCGGAACATGTTCCGGAAGAACCGGAACATGTTCCGGAAGGACCGGAACATGTTCCGGAAGCACCGGAACATGTTCCGGAAGCACCGGAACATGTTCCGGAAGCACCGGAACATGTTCCGGAAGCACCGGAACATGTTCCGGAAGCACCGGAACATGTTCCGGAAGGACCGGAACATGTACCGGAAGCGCCGGAACATGTTCCGGAAGCACCGGAACATGTTCCGGAAGCACCGGAACATGTTCCGGAAGCACCGGAACATGTTCCGGAAGCGCCGGAACATGTTCCGGAAGCACCGGGACATGTTCCGGAAGGACCGGAACATGTTCCGGAATCGCCAAAACATGTTCCGGAGGCACCGGAACATGTTCCGGAAGGAGTGGAACATGTTCCGGAAGCGCCGGAACATGTTTCTGAAGCGCCGGAACATGTTCCGGAAGGACCGGAACATGTTCCGGAAGGACCGGAACATGTTCCGGAAGGACCGGAACATGTTCCGGAAGCGCCGGAACATGTTCCGGAAGCGCCGGAACATGTTCCGGAAGCACCGGAACATGTTCCGGAAGCACCGGAACATGTTCCGGAAGCGCCGGAACATGTTCTGGAAGCACCGGAACATGTTCCGGAAGCACCGGAACATGTATGTTCCGGAAGCGCCGGAACATGTATGTTCCGGAAGCGCCGGAACATGTTCCGGAAGCAACGGAACATGTTCCGGAAGCGCCGGAACATGTTCCGGAAGCGCCGGAACATGTTCCGGAAAGACCGGAACATGTTCCGGAAGGACCGGAACATGTTCCGGAAGCACCGGAACATGTTCCGGAAGCACCGGAACATGTTCCGGAAGCACCGGAACATGTTCCGGAAGCACCGGAACATGTTCCGGAAGAACCGGAACATGTTCCGGAAGGACCGGAACATGTTCCGGAAGCACCGGAACATGTTCCGGAAGCACCGGAACATGTTCCGGAAGCACCGGAACATGTTCCGGAAGCACCGGAACATGTTCCGGAAGAACCGGAACATGTTCCGGAAGCACCGGAACATGTTCCGGAAGCACCGGAACATGTTCCGGAAGGACCGGAATATGTTCCGGAAGCACCGGAACATGTTCCGGAAGCACTGGAACATGTTCCGGAAGGACCGGAACATGTACCGGAAGCGCCGGAACATGTTCCGGAAGCACCGGAACATGTTCCGGAAGCGCCGGAACATGTTCCGGAAGCGCCGGAACATGTTCCGGAAAGACCGGAACATGTTCTGGAAGGACCGGAACATGTTCCGGAAGCACCGGAACATGTTCCGGAAGCACCGGAACATGTTCCGGAAGCACCGGAACATGTTCCGGAAGCACCGGAACATGTTCCGGAAGAACCGGAACATGTTCCGGAAGGACCGGAACATGTTCTGGAAGCACCGGAACATGTTCCGGAAGCACCGGAACATGTTCCGGAAGCACCGGAACATGTTCCGGAAGCACCGGAACATGTTCCGGAAGAACCGGAACATGTTCCGGAAGCACCGGAACATGTTCCGGAAGCACCGGAACATGTTCCGGAAGGACCGGAATATGTTCCGGAAGCACCGGAACATGTTCCGGAAGCACCGGAACATGTTCCGGAAGGACCGGAACATGTACCGGAAGCGCCGGAACATGTTCCGGAAGCACCGGAACATGTTCCGGAAGCACCGGAACATGTTCCGGAAGCACCGGAACATGTTCCGGAAGCGCCGGAACGTGTTCTGGAAGCGCCGAAACATGTTCCGGAAGCACCGGGACATGTTCCGGAAGGACCGGAACATGTTCCGGAATCGCCGGAACATGTTTCGGAGGCACCGGAACATGTTCCGGAAGGACTGGAACATGTTCCGGAAGCGCCGGAACATGTTTCTGAAGCGCCGGAACATGTTCCGGAAGGACCGGAACATGTTCCGGAAGAACCGGAACATGTTCCGGAAGGACCGGAACATGTACTGGAAGCGCCGGAACATGTTCCGGAAGCACCGGAACATGTTCCGGAAGCGCCGGAACATGTTCCGGAAGGACCGGAACATGTTCCGGAAGGACCGGAACATGTTCCGGAAGGACCGGAACATGTTCCGGAAGCACCGGAACATGTTCCGGCGCTTCCGGAACATGTTCCGGCGCTTCCGGAACATGTTCCGGAGGCACCGGAACATGTTCCGGAAGGACCAGAACATGTTCTGGAAGGACGGAACATGTTCCGGAAGCGCCAGAAGACCGGAACATGTTCCGGAAGGACCGGAACATGTTCCGGAAGCACCGGAACATGTTCCGGAAGCACCGGAACATGTTCCGGAAGCGCCGGAACATGTTCCGGAAGCGCCGGAACATGTTCCAGAAGCACCGGAACATGTTCCGGAAGCACCGGAACATGTTTCGGAAGCACCGGAACATGTTCCGGAAGCGCCGGAACATGTTCCGGAAGCGCCGGAACGTGTTCCGGAAGCGCCGGAACATGTTCCGGAAGCACCGGGACATGCTCCGGAAGGACCGGAACATGTTCCGGAAGCGCCGGAACATGTTTCTGAAGCGCCGGAACATGTTCCGGAAGGACCGGAACATGTTCCGGAAGAACCGGAACATGTTCCGGAAAGACCGGAACATGTACCGGAAGCGCCGGAACATGTTCCGGAAGCGCCGGAACATGTTCCAGAAGCACCGGAACATGTTCCGAAAGCGCCGGAACATGTTCCGGAAGGACCGGAACATGTTCCGGAAGGACCGGAACATGTTCCGGAAGGACCGGAACATGTTCCGGAAGCACCGGAGCATGTTCCGGCGCTTCCGGAACATGTTCCGGCGCTTCCGGAACATGTTCCGGAGGCACCGGAACATGTTCCGGAAGGACCAGAACATGTTCTGGAAGGACGGAACATGTTCCGGAAGCGCCGGAACATGTTCCTGAAGCGCCGGAACATGTTCCGGAAGGACCGGAACATGTTCCGGAAGCACCGGAACATGTTCCGGAAGGACCGGAACATGTACCGGAAGCGCCGGAACATGTTCCGGAAGCGCCGGAACATGTTCCGGAAGCACCGGAACATGTTCCGGAAGCACCGGAACATGCTCCGGAAGGACGGAACATGTTCCGGAAGCGCCGGAAGACCGGAACATGATCCGGAAGGACGGGAACATGTTCCGGAAGCACCGGAACATGTTCCGGAAGGACCGGAACATGTTCCGGAAGGACCGGAACATGTTCCGGAAGCACCGGAACATGTTCCGGAAGGACCGGAACATGTTCCGGAAGCGCCGGAACATGTTCCGGAAGGACCGGAACATGTTCCGGAAGCGCCGGAACATGTTCCGGAAGCGCCGGAACATGTTCCTGAAGGACCAGAACATGTTCCGGAAGGACTGGAACATGTTCCGGAAGCGCCGGATCATGTTCCGGAAGCACCGGAACATGTTCGGGATGGACCAGAACATGTTCCGGAAGCGCCGGAACATGTTCCGGAAGGACCGGAACATGTTCCGGAAGCACCGGAACACGTTCCGGAAGCACCGGATCATGTTCCGGAAGCGCCGGAACATGTTCCGGAAGCACCGGAACATGTTCCGGAAGGACCGCAACATGTTCCGGAAGCACCGGAACATGTTCCGGAAGGACCGGATCATGTTCCGGAAGCGCCGGAACATGTTCCGGAAGGACCGGAACATGCTCCGGAAGCGCCGGAACATGCTCCGGAAGCGCCGGAACATGCTCCGGAAGCACCGGAACATGTTCCGGAAGCGCCGGAACATGTTCCGGAAGCACCGGAACATGTTCCGGAAGCACCGGAACATGTTCCGCAAGCGCCGGAACATGTTCCGGAAGCGCCGGAACATGTTCCGGAAGGACCGGAACATGTTCCGGAAGCGCCGGAACATGTTCCGGAAGCGCCGGAACATGTTCCGGAAGCACCGGAACATGTTCCGGAAGCACCGGAACATGTTCCGGAAGCACCGGAAAAGGTATGTTCCGGAAGCACCGGAACATGTATGTTCCGGAAGCGCCGGAACATGTTCCGGAAGCGCCGGAACATGTTCCGGAAGGACCGGAACATGTTCTGGAAGGACCAGAACATGTTCCGGAAGCGCCGGAACATGTTCCGGAAGCACCGGAACATGTTCCGGAAGGACCGGAACATGTTCCGGAAGCGCCGGAACATGTTCCGGAAGCACCGGAACATGTTCCAGAAGCACCGGAACATGTATGTTCCGGAAGCGCCGGAACATGTTCCGGAAGCGCCGGAACATGTTCCGGAAGCAACGGAACATGTTCCGGAAGCGCCGGAACATGTTCCGGAAGCACCGGAACATGTTCCGGAAAGACCGGAACATGTTCCGGAAGGACCGGAACATGTTCCGGAAGCACCGGAACATGTTCCGGAAGGACCGGAACATGTTCCGGAAGCACCGGAACATGTTCCGGAAGAACCGGAACATGTTCCAGAAGGACCGGAACATGTTCCGGAAGCACCGGAACATGTTCCGGAAGCACCGGAAAATGTATGTTCCGGAAGCACCGGAACATGTATGTTCCGGAAGCGCCGGAACATGTTCCGGAAGCGCCGGAACATGTTCCGGAAGGACCGGAACATGTTCCGGAAGGACCGGAACATGTTCCGGAAGGACCGGAACATGTTCTGGAAGGACCAGAACATGTTCCGGAAGCGCCGGAACATGTTCCGGAAGCACCGGAACATTTTCCGGAAGGACTGGAACATGTTCCGGAAGCACCGGAACATGTTCCGGAAGCACCGGAAAATGTATGTTCCGGAAGCACCGGAACATGTATGTTCCGGAAGCGCCGGAACATGTTCCGGAAGAACCGGAACATGTTCCGGAAGCACCGGAACATGTTCCGGAAGCACCGGAACATGTATGTTCCGGAAGCGCCGGAACATGTTCCGGAAGCGCCGGAACATGTTCCGGAAGCAACGGAACATGTTCCGGAAGCGCCGGAACATGTTCCGGAAGCACCGGAACATGTTCCGGAAAGACCGGAACATGTTCCGGAAGGACCGGAACATGTTCCGGAAGCACCGGAACATGTTCCGGAAGGACCGGAACATGTTCCGGAAGCACCGGAACATGTTCCGGAAGAACCGGAACATGTTCCAGAAGGACCGGAACATGTTCCGGAAGCACCGGAACATGTTCCGGAAGCGCCGGAACATGTTCCGGAAGGACCGGAATATGTTCCGGAAGCACCGGAACATGTTCCGGAAGGACCGGAACATGTACCGGAAGCGCCGGAACATGTTCCGGAAGCGCCGGAACATGTTCCAGAAGCACCGGAACATGTTCCGGAAGCACCGGAACATGTTCCGGAAGCACCGGAACATGTTCCGGAAGCGCCGGAACATGTTCCGGAAGCGCCAGAACGTGTTCCGGAAGCGCCGGAACATGTTCCGGAAGCACCGGGACATGTTCCGGAAGGACCGGAACATGTTCCGGAATCGCCGGAACATGTTCCGGAGGCACCGGAACATGTTCCGGAAGGACCGGAACATGTTCCGGAAGCGCCGGAACATGTTCCTGAAGCGCCGGAACATGTTCCGGAAGGACCGGAACATGTTCCGGAAGAACCGGAACATGTTCCGGAAGGACCGGAACATGTACCGGAAGCGCCGGAACATGTTCCGGAAGCGCCGGAACATGTTCCGGAAGGACGGAACATGTTCCGGAAGCGCCAGAAGACCGGAACATGTTCCGGAAGGACCGGAACATGCTCCGGAAGGACCGGAACATGTTCCGGAAGCACCGGAACATGTTCCGGAAGCACCGGAACATGTTCCGGAAGCGCCGGAACATGTTCCGGAAGGACGGGAACATGTTCCGGCAGCGCCGGAACATGTTCCGGAAGCGCCGGAACATGTTCCGGAAGCACCGGAACATGTTCCGGAAGCGCCGGAACATGTTCCGGAAGGACGGAACATGTTCCGGAAGCGCCGGAAGACCGGAACATGTTCCGGAAGGACCGGAACATGTTCCGGAAGGACCGGAACATGTTCCGGAAGCACCGGATAATGTTCCGGAAGCGCCGGAACATGTTCCGGAAGCACCGGAACATGTTCCGGAAGGACCGGAACATGTTCCGGAAGGACCGGACAATGTTCCGGAAGGACCGGAACACGTTCCGGAAGCACCGGAACATGTTCCGGAAGCACCGCCGGAACATGTTCCGGAAGCACCGGAACATGTTCCGGAAGCACCGGAACATGTTCCGGAAGCGCCGGAACATGTTCCGGAAGCGCCGGAACATGTTCCGGAAGCGCCGGAACATGTTCCGGAAGCGCCGGAACATGTTCCGGAAGCGCCGGAACATGTTCCGGAAGCACCGGAACATGTTCCGGAAGCACCGGAACATGTTCCGGAAGGACTGGAACATGTTCCGGGAGGACCGGAACGTGTCCCGGAAGCGCCGGAACATGAAGCGCCGGAACATGTTCCGGAAGCACCGGAACATGTTCCGGAAGCGCCGGAACATGTTCCGGAAGCGCCGGAACATGTTCCGGAAGCGCCGGAACATGTTCCGGAAGCACCGGAAAATGTTCCAGAAGCGCCGGAACATTTTCCGGAAGCACCGTAACATGTTCCGGAAGCACCGAAACATGTTCCGGAAGGACCGGACAATGTTCCGGAAGGACCGGAACACGTTCCGGAAGCACCGGAACATGTTCCGGAAGCACCGCCGGAACATGTTCCGGAAGCACCGGAACATGTTCCGGAAGGACCGGAACATGTTCCGGAAGCGCCGGAACATGTTCCTGAAGCGCCGGAACATGTTCCGGAAGGACCGGAACATGTTCCGGAAGAACCGGAACATGTACCGGAAGCGCCGGAACATGTACCGGAAGCGCCGGAACATCCTCCGGAAGCGCCAGAAACGTGTTCCGGAAGCGCCGGAACGTGTTCCGGAAGCGCCGGAACATGTTCCGGAAGGACCGGAACATGTTCCGGAAGGACCGGAACATGTTCCGGAAGCGCCGGAACATGTTCCGGAAGCGCCGGAACATGTTCCGGAAGCGCCGGAACATGTTCCGGAAGCGCCGGAACATGTTCCGGAAGCGCCGGAACATGTTCCGGAATCGCCGGAACATGTTCCGGAAGGACGGAACATGTTCGGGAAGCGCCAGAAGACCGGAACATGTTCCGGAAGGACCGGAACATGTTCCGGAAGGACCGGAACATGTTCCGGAAGCACCGGAACATGTTCCGGAAGCACCGGAACATGTTCCGGAAGCGCCGGAACATGTTCCGGAAGGACCGGAACATGTTCCGGCAGCGCCGGAACATGTTCCGGAAGCGCCGGAACATGTTCCGGAAGCACCGGAACATGTTCCGGAAGCGCCGGAACATGTTCCGGAAGGACGGAACATGTTCCGGAAGCGCCGGAAGACCGGAACATGTTCCGGAAGGACCGGAACATGTTCCGGAAGGACCGGAACATGTTCCGGAAGCACCGGATAATGTTCCGGAAGCGCCGGAACATGTTCCGGAAGCACCGGAACATGTTCCGGAAGGACCGGAACATGTTCCGGAAGGACCGGACAATGTTCCGGAAGGACCGGAACACGTTCCGGAAGCACCGGAACATGTTCCGGAAGCACCGCCGGAACATGTTCCGGAAGCACCGGAACATGTTCCGGAAGCGCCGGAACATGTTCCGGAAGCGCCGGAACATGTTCCGGAAGCGCCGGAACATGTTCCGGAAGCGCCGGAACATGTTCCGGAAGCACCGGAACATGTTCCGGAAGCACCGGAACATGTTCCGGAAGCACCGGAACATGTTCCGGAAGGACCGGAACGTGTCCCGGAAGCGCCGGAACATGAAGCGCCGGAACATGTTCCGGAAGCACCGGAACATGTTCCGGAAGCGCCGGAACATGTTCCGGAAGCGCCGGAACATGTTCCGGAAGCACTGGAACATGTTCCAGAAGCGCCGGAACATTTTCCGGAAGCACCGTAACATGTTCCGGAAGCACCGAAACATGTTCCGGAAGGACCGGAACATGTTCCGGAAGGACCGGAACATTTTCCGGAAGGACCGGAACATGTTCCGGAAGCGCCGGAAGACCGGAACATGTTCCGGAGGCGCCGGAAAATGTTCCGGAAGCGCCGGAACATGTTCCGGAAGCACCGGAACATGTTCCGGAAGGACCGGAACATGTTCCGGAAGCACCGAAACATGTTCCGGAAGCACCGGAACATGTACCGGAACGACCGGAAGATGTTCCGGAAGCACCGGAACATGTTCCAGAAGCGCCGGAACATTTTCCGGAAGCACCGTAACATGTTCCGGAAGGACCGGAACATGTTCCGGAAGGACCGGAACAGTTTCCGGAAGAATCGGGACATGTTCCGGAAGCGCCGGAACATGTTCCGGAAGCACCGGAACATGTTCCAGAAGCGCCGGAACATTTTCCGGAAGCACCGTAACATGTTCCGGAAGGACCCGAACATGTTCCGGAAGGACCGGAACATGTTCCGGAAGGACCGGAACATGTTCCGGAAGGACCGGAACATGTTCCGGAAGCGCCGGAAGACCGGAACATGTTCCGGAAAGACCGGAACATGTTCCGGAAGCGCCGGAACATGTTCCGGAGGCGCCGGAAAATGTTCCGGAAGCACCGGAAGATGTTCCGGAAGGACCGGAACATGTTCCGGAAGCACTGGAACGTGTTCCGGAAGCGCCGGAACATGTTCTGGAAGCGCCGGAACATGTTCCTGAAGCGCCGGAACATGTTCCGGAAGCACCTGAACATGTTCCGGAAGCACCGGAACATGTTCCGGAAGCACCGGAACATGTTCCAGAAGGACCGGAACATGTTCCGGAAGGACCGTTCCGGCGCTTCAGGAACATGTTCCGGCGGTTCCCGAACATGTTTCGGCGCTTCCGGAACATGTTGCGGAAGCACCGGAACATGTTCCGGAAGCGCCGGAACATGTTCCGGAAGGACCGGAACATGTTCCGGAAGGACCGGAACATGTTCCGGAAGGACCGGAACATGTTCCGGAAGCGCCGGAACATGTTCCGGAAGCACCGGATCATGTTCCGGAAGCGCCGGAACATGTTCCGGAAGCACCGGAACATGTTCCGGAAGGACCGGAACATGTTCCGGAAGGACCGGACAATGTTCCGGAACGACCGGAACATGTTCCGGAAGCACCGGAACATGTTCCGGAAGCACCGGAACATGTTCCGGAAGCGCCGGAACATGTTCCGGAAGCACCGGAACATGTTCCGGAAGCGCCGGAACATGTTCCGGAAGCACCGAAACATGTTCCGGAAGGGCCGGAACATGTTCCGGAAGCACCGGAACATGTTCCGGAAGGACTGGAACATGTTCCGGGAGGACCGGAACGTGTCCCGGAAGCGCCGGAACATGAAGCGCCGGAACATGTTCCGGAAGCACCGGAACATGTTCCGGAAGCACCGGAACATGTTCCCGAAGCGCCGGAACATGAAGCGCCGGAACATGTTCCGGAAGCACCGGAACATGTTCCGGAAGCACCGGAACATGTTCCGGAAGCGCCGGAACATGTTCCGGAAGCGCCGGAACATGTTCCGGAAGCACCGGAACATGTTCCGGAAGGACCGGAACATTTTCCGGAAGGACCGGAACATGTTCCGGAAGCGCCCGAAGACCGGAACATGTTCCGGAAAGACCGGAACATGTTCCGGAAGCGCCGGAACATGTTCCGGAGGCGCCGAAAAATGTTCCAGAAGCGCCGGAACATGTTCCGGAAGCACCGGAACTTGTTCCGGAAGCACCGGAACATGTTCCGGAAGCACCGAAACATACCGGAACATGTACCGGAACGACCGGAACATGTTCCGGAAGCGCCGGAACATGTTCCGGAAGCGCCGGAACATGTTCCAGAAGCGCCGGAACATTTTCCGGAAGCACCGTAACATGTTCCGGAAGGACCGGAACATGTTCCGGAAGGACCGGAACATGTTCCGGAAGGACCGGAACATTTTCCGGAAGGACCGGAACATGTTCCGGAAGCGCCGGAAGACCGGAACATGTTCCGGAAAGACCTGAACATGTTCCGGAAGCGCCGGAACATGTTCCGGAGGCGCCGGAAAATGTTCCCGAGCGCCGGAACATGTTCCGGAAGCACCGGAACATGTTCCGGAAGGACCGGAACATGTTCCGGAAGCACCGAAACATGTTCCGGAAGCACCGGAACATGTACCGGAACGACCGGAACATGTTCCGGAAGCGCCGGAACATGTTCCGGAAGCGCCGGAACATGTTCCGGAAGCACCGGAACATGTTCCAGAAGCGCCGGAACATTTTCCGGAAGCACCGTAACATGTTCCGGAAGGACCCGAACATGTTCCGGAAGGACCGGAACATGTTCCGGAAGGACCGGAACATGTTCCGGAAGGACCGGAACATGTTCCGGAAGCGCCGGAAGACCGGAACATGTTCCGGAAAGACCGGAACATGTTCCGGAAGCGCCGGAACATGTTCCGGAGGCGCCGGAAAATGTTCCGTAAGCGCCGGAACATGTTCCGGAAGCACCGGAACATGTTCCGGAAGCACCGGAACATGTTCCGGAAGCGCCGGAACATGTTCCGGAAGGACCGGAACATGTTCCAGAAGGACCGAAACATGTTCCGGAAGCGCCGGAAAATGTTCCGGAAGCACCGGAACATGTTCCGGAAGCGGCGGAACATGTTCCGGAAGGACCGGAACATGTTCCGGAAGCACCGGAACATGTTCCGGAAGCGCCGGAACATGTTCCGGAAGGACCGGAACATGTTCCGGAAGGACCGGAACATGTTCCCGAAGGACCGGAACATGTTCCGGAAGCGCCGGAACATGTTCCGGAAGCACCGGATCATGTTCCGGAAGCGCCGGAACATGTTCCGGAAGCACCGGATCATGTTCCGGAAGGACCGGAACATGTTCCGGAAGGACCGGACAATGTTCCGGAAGGACCGGAACATGTTCCGGAAGCACCGGAACATGTTCCGGAAGCACCGGAACATGTTCCGGAAGCACCGGAACATGTTCCGGAAGCGCCGGAACATGTTCCGGAAGCACCGGAACATGTTCCGGAAGCGCCGGAACATGTTCCGGAAGCGCCGGAACATGTTCCGGAAGGGCCGGAACATGTTCCGGAAGCACCGAAACATGTTCCGGAAGGGCCGGAACATGTTCCGGAAGCACCGGAACATGTTCCGGAAGCACCGGAACATGTTCCGGAAGCGCCGGAACATGTTCCGGAAGCACCGGAACATGTTCCGGAAGCGCCGGAACATGTTCCGGAAGCGCCGGAACATGTTCCGGAAGGACCGGAACATGTTCCGGAAGCACCGGAACATGTTCCGGAAGCACCGGAACATGTTCCGGAAGGACTGGAACATGTTCCGGGAGGACCGGAACGTGTCCCGGAAGCGCCGGAACATGAAGCGCCGGAACATGTTCCGGAAGCACCGGAACATGTTCCGGAAGCACCGGAACATGTTCCGGAAGCGCCGGAACATGAAGCGCCGGAACATGTTCCGGAAGCACCGGAACATGTTCCGGAAGCACCGGAACATGTTCCGGAAGCGCCGGAACATGTTCCGGAAGCGCCGGAACATGTTCCGGAAGCACCGGAACATGTTCCGGAAGCGCCGGAACATGTTCCGGAAGCACCGGAACATGTTCCGGAAGCACCGGAACATGTTCCGGGAGGACCGGAACGTGTCCCGGAAGCGCCGGAACATGAAGCGCCGGAACATGTTCCGGAAGCACCGGAACATGTTCCGGAAGCACCGGAACATGTTCCGGAAGCGCCGGAACATGAAGCGCCGGAACATGTTCTGGAAGCACCGGAACATGTTCCGGAAGCACCGGAACATGTTCCAGAAGCGCCGGAACATTTTCCGGAAGCACCGTAACATGTTCCGGAAGGACCGGAACATGTTCCGGACGGACCGGAACATGTTCCGGAAGGACCGGAACATGTTCCGGAAGCGCCGGAAGACCGGAACATGTTCCGGAAAGACCGGAACATGTTCCGGAAGCGCCGGAACATGTTCCGGAGGCGCCGGAAAATGTTCCGGAAGCGCCGGAACATGTTCCGGAAGCACCGGAACATGTTCCGGAAGCACCTGAACATGTTCCGGAAGCACCGGAACATGTACCGGAACGACCGGAACATGTTCCGGAAGCGCCGGAACATGTTCCGGAAGGACCGGAACATGTTCCCGAAGGACCGGAACATGTTCCGGAAGCGCCGGAAGACCGGAACATGTTCCGGAAAGACCGGAACATGTTCCGGAAGCGCCGGAACATGTTCCGGAGGCGGCGGAAAATGTTCCGGAAGCGCCGGAACATGTTCCGGAAGCACCGGAACATGTTCCGGAAGCACCGGAACATGTTCCGGAAGCGCCGGAACATGTTCCGGAAGGACCGGAACATGTTCCAGAAGGACCGGAACATGTTCCGGAAGCGCCGGAACATGTTCCGGAAGCACCGGAACATGTTCCCGAAGCACCGGAACATGTTCCGGAAGGACCGGAACATGTTCCGGAAGCACCGGAACATGTTCCGGAAGCACCGGAACATGTTCCGGAAGCACCGGAACATGTTCCGGAAGCGCCGAAATATGTTCTGGAAGCACCGGAACATGTTCCTGAAGCGCCGGAACATGTTCCGGAAGCACCTGAACATGTTCCGGAAGGACCGGAACATGTTCCGGAAGCACCGGAACATGTTCCGGAAGGACCGGAACATGTACCGGAAGGACCGGACCGGCGCTTCCGGAACATGTTCAGGTTCTTCCGGAACATGTTCCGGCGCTTCCGGAACATGTTCCGGCGCTTCAGGAACATGTTCCGGCGCTTCCCGAACATGTTCCGGCGCTTCCGGAACATGTTCCAGAAGCGCCGGAACATTTTCCGGAAGCACCGTAACATGTTCCGGAAGGACCGGAACATGTTCCGGAAGGACCGGAACATGTTCCGGAAGCGCCGGAAGACTGGAACATGTTCCGGAAAGACCGGAACATGTTCCGGAAGCGCCGGAACATGTTCCGGAGGCGCCGGAAAATGTTCCGGAAGCGCCGGAACATGTTCCGGAAGCACCTGAACATGTTCCGGAAGCACCGGAACATGTTCCGGAAGCACCGGAACGTGTTCCGGAAGGACCGGAACATGTTCCGGAAGGACCGGAACATGTTCCGGAAGGACCCGAACATGTTCCGGAGGGACCGGCACATGTTCCGGAAGCGCCGGAACATGTTCCGGAAGCACCGGAACATGTTCCGGAAGCACCGGAACATGTTCCGGAAGGACCGGAACATGTTCCGGAGGCAGCAGAACATGTTCTGGAAGCACCGGAACATGTTCCTGAAGGACCGGAACATGTTCCCGAAGGAAAGGAACATGTTCCGGAAGCCCCGGAACATGTTCCGGAAGCGCCGGAACATGTTCCGGAAGGACCGGAACATGTTCCGGAAGGACGGGAACGTGTTCCGGAAGGACCGGCACATATTCCGGAAGCGCCGGAACATGTTCCGGAAGCGCCGGAACATCTTCCGGAGGGACCGGTACATGTTCCGGAAGCGCCGGAACATGTTCCGGAGGCACCGGAACATGTTCCGGAAGGACCGGAACATGTTCCGGAAGCGCCGGAACATGTTCCGGAAGCGCCGGAACATGTTCCGGAAGGACCGTAACATGTTCCGGAAGCACCGGAACATGTTCCGGAGGCACCGGAACATGTTCCGGAAGCACCGGAACATGTTCCGGAAGCGCCGGAACATGTTCTGGAAGGACCGGAACATGTTCCGGAAGCCCCGGAACATGTTCCGGAAGCCCCGGAACATGTTCCGGAAGCGCCGGCACATGTTCCGGAAGCACCGGCACATGTTCCGGAGGCACCGGAACATGTTCCGGAGGCACCTGAACATGTTCCGGAAGCACCGGAACATGTTCCGGAAGCGCTGGAACATGTTCCGGAAGGACCGGAACATGTTCCGGAAGGACCGGAACATCTTCCATAAGCACCGGAACATGTTCCGGAAGGATCGGAACATGTTCCGATGCTTCCGGAACATATTCCGAAAGCACCGGAACATGTTCCGGAAGCCCCAGAACATGTTCCGGAAGCCCCGGAACATGTTCCGGAAGCGCCGGAACATGTTCCGGAAGGACCGGAACGTGTTCCGGAAGGACCGGAACATGTTCCGGAAGCACCGGAACATGTTCCGGAAGCACCGGAACATGTTCCGGAAGCACCGGAACATGTTCCGGAAGGACCGGAACATGTTCCGGAAGCGCCGGAACATGTTCCAGAAGGACCGGAACATGTTCCGGAAGCGCCGGAACATGTTCCGGAAGGACCGGAACCCGTTCCGGAGGCACCGGAACATGTTCCGGAAGCACCGGAACGTGTTCTGGAAGCGCTGGAACATGTTCCGGACGGACCGGAACATGTTCCGGAAGGACCGGAACATGTTCCGGAAGCACCGGAACATGTTCCGGAAGGACCGTAACATGTTCCGGAGGCACCGGAACATGTTCCGGAGGCACCGGAACATGTTCCGGAAGCGCTGGAACATGTTCCGGAAGGACCGGAACATGTTCCGGAAGGACCGGAACATGTTCCGGAAGCACCGGAACATGTTCCGGAGGCACCGGAACATGTTCCGGAAGCACCGGTGCATGTTCCGGAAGGACCGGAACATGTTCCGATGCTTCCGGAACATATTTCGAAAGCACCGGAACATGTTCCGGAAGCGCCGGAACATGTTCCGGAAGCCCCGGAACATGTTCCGGAAGCCCCGGAACATGTTCCGGAAGCGCCGGAACATGTTCTGGAAGGACCGGAACATGTTCCGGAAGGACGGGAACGTGTTCCGGAAGGATCGGCACATGTTCCAGAAGCGCCGGAACATCTTCCGGAAGGACCAGAACATGTTCCGGAAGGACCGTAACATGTTCCGGAAGCGCCGGAATATGTTCCGGAAGCACCGGAACATGTTCCGGAAGGACCCGAACATGTTCCGGAAGGACCGGAACATGTTCTTGAAGCGCCGGAACATGTTCCGGAAGGACCGGAACATGTTCCGGAAGCGCCGGAACATGTTCCGGAAGGACCGGAACATGTTCCGGAAGCACCGGAACATGTTCCGGAGACAACGGAACATGTTCCGGCGCTTCAGGAACATGTTCCGGAAGCGCTGGAACATGTTCCGGAAGCGCCGGAACATGTTCTGGAAGGACCAGAACATGTTCTGGAAGGACCGGAACATGTTCCGGAAGGACCGGAACATGTTCTTGAAGCGCCGGAACATGTCCCGGAAGGACCGGAAGATGTTCCGGAAGGACCGGAACATGTTCTTGAAGCGCCGGAACATGTTCCGGAAGGACCAGAATATGTTCCGGAAGCACCAGAACATGTTCCGGAGGCACCGGAACATGTTCCGGAAGCAACGGAACATGTTCCGGAAGCGCCGGAACATGTTCCGGAAGCGCCGGAACATGTTCTGGAAGGACCGGAACATGTTCCGGAAGCCCCGGAACATGTTCCGGAAGCCGCGGAACATGTTCCGGAAGCGCCGGCACATGTTCCGGAAGCGCCGGCACATGTTCTGGAAGGACCGGAACATGTTCCGAAAGGACCGGAACATGTTCCGGAGGCACCGGAACATGTTCCGGAGGCACCTGAACATGTGCAGGAAGCACCGGAACATGTTCCGGAAGCGCTGGAACATGTTCCAAAAGGACCGGAACATGTTCCGGAAGGACCGGAACATCTTCCGGAAGCACCGGAACATGTTCCGGAAGGATCGGAACATGTTCCGATGCTTCCGGAACATATTCCGAAAGCACCGGAACATGTTCCGGAAGCCCCGGAACATGTTCCGGAAGCGCCGGAACATGTTCCGGAAGGACCGGAACGTGTTCCGGAAGGACCGGAACATGTTCCGGAAGCACCGGAACATGTTCCGGAAGGACCGGAAAATGTTCCGGAAGAACCGGAACATGTTCCGGAAGGACCGGAACATGTTCCGGAAGGACCGGAACATGTTCCGGAAGCCCCGGAACATGTTCCGGAAGGACCGGAACATGTTCCGGAAGCGCCGGAACATGTTGCGGAAGCACCGGATCATGTTCCGGAAGAACCGGAACATGTTCCGGAAGGACCGGATCATGTTCCGGAAGGACCGGAACATGTTCCGGAAGCGCCTGAACATGTTCCGGAAGGACCGGAACCCGTTCCGGAGGCACCGGAACATGTTCCGGAGGCACCGGAACATGTTCCGGAAGCACCGGAACATGTTCCGGAAGTGCTGGAACATGTTCCGGACGGACCGGAACATGTTCCGGAAGGACCGGAACATGTTCTGGAAGCACCGGAACATGTTCCGGAAGGACCGGAACATGTTCCGGAAGCACCGGAACATGTTCCGAAAGGACCGTAACATGTTCCGGAGGCACCGGAACATGTTCCGGAGGCACCGGAACATGTTCCGGAAGCGCTGGAACATGTTCCGGAAGGACCGGAACATGTTCCGGAAGCACCGGAACATGTTCCGGAAGCAGCGGAACATGTTCCGGAGGCACCGGAACATGTTCCGGAAGCACCGGAACATGTTCCGGAAGCGCCGGAACATGTTCCGGAAGCGCCGGAACATGTTCCGGAAGGACCGGAACATGTTCCGGAAGCGCCGGAACATGTTCCGGAAGCGCCAGAACATGTTCCGGAAGCGCCGGAACATGTTCCGGAAGGATCGGAACATGTTCCGATGCTTCCGGAACATATTTCGAAAGCACCGGAACATGTTCCGGAAGCGCCGGAACATGTTCCGGAAGCCCCGGAACATGTTCCGGAAGCCCCGAAACATGTTCCGGAAGCGCCGGAACATGTTCTGGAAAGACCGGAACATGTTCCGAAAGGACGGGAACGTGTTCCGGAAGGATCGGCACATGTTCCGGAAGCGCCGGAACATCTTCCGGAAGGACCAGAACATGTTCCGGAAGGACCGGAACATGTTCCGGAAGCGCCGGAACATGTTCCGGCGCTTCCGGAACATGTTCCCGAAGGACCGGAACATGTTCCGGAAGGACCGGAACATGTTCTTGAAGCGCCGGAACATGTTCCGGAAGCACCGGAACATGTTCCGGAAGCACCGGAACATGTTCCGGAGACACCGGAACATGTTCCGGAAGCACCGGAACATGTTCCTGAAGCGCCGGAACATGTTCCGGAAGCACCGGAACATGTTCCTGAAGCGCCGGAACATGTTCCGGAAGCGCCGGAACATGTTCCGGAAAGACCGGAACATGTTCTGGAAGGACCGGAACATGTTCCGGAAGGACCGGAACATGTTCTTGAAGCGCCGGAACATGTTCCGGAAGGACCGGAACATGTTCCGGAAGCACCGGAACATGTTCCGGAGGCACCGGAACATGTTCCGGAAGCAGCGGAACATGTTCCGGAAGCGCCGGAACATGTTCCGGAAGCGCCGGAACATGTTCTGGAAGGACTGGAACATGTTCCGGAAGCCCCGGAACATGTTCCGGAAGCCCCGGAACATGTTCCGGAAGCGCCGGCACATGTTCCGGAAGCGCCGGCACATGTTCCGGAAGGACCGGAACATGTTCCGGAAGGACCGGAACATGTTCCGGAGGCACCGGAACATGTTCCGGAGGCACCTGAACATGTTCCGGAAGCACCGGAACACGTTCCGGAAGCGCTGGAACATGTTCCAAAAGGACCGGAACATGTTCCGGAAGGACCGGAAGATCTTCCGGAAGCACCGGAACATGTTCCGGAAGCACCGGAACATGTTCCGGAAGCACCGGAACATGTTCCGGAGGCACCGGAACATGTTCCGGAAGCACCGGAACATGTTCCGGAAGCGCCGGAACATGTTCCGGAAGCGCCGGAACATGTTCCGGAAGGATCGGAACATGTTCCGATGCTTCCGGAACATATTTCGAAAGCACCGGAACATGTTCCGGAAGCGCCGGAACATGTTCCGGAAGCGCCGGAACATGTTCCGGAAGCGCCGGAACATGTTCCGGAAGCGCCGCAACATGTTCCGGAAGCGCCGGAACATGTTCTGGAAGGACCAGAACATGTTCCGGAAGGACGGGAACGTGTTCCGGAAGGACCAGCACATGCTCCGGAAGCGCCGGAACATCTTCCGGAAGGACCAGAACATGTTCCGGAAGGACCGGAACATGTTCCGGAGGCACCGGAACAATTTCCGGAAGGACCGGAACATGTTCCGGAAGGACCGGAACATGTTCCGGAAGGACCGGAACATGTTCTTGAAGCGCCGGAACATGTTCCGGAAGGACCGGAACATGTTCCGGAAGCGCCGGAACATGTTCCGGAAGGACCGGAACATGTTCCGGAGGCACCGGAACATGTTCCGGAGGCACCTGAACATGTTCCGGAAGCACCGGAACATGTTCCGGAAGCGCTGGAACATGTTCCGGAAGGACCGGAACATGTTCCGGAAGGACCGGAACATCTTCCGGAAGCACCGGAACATGTTCCGGAAGGATCGGAACATGTTCCGATGCTTCCGGAACATATCCCGAAGGCACCGGAACATGTTCCGGAAGCCCTGGAACATCTTCCGGAAGCCCCGGAACATGTTCCGGAAGCGCCGGCACGTGTTCCGGAAGCCCCGGAACATCTTCCGGAAGGACCGGAACATGTTCCGGAAGCACCGGAACATGTTCCGGAAGCACCGGAACATGTTCCGGAAGCACCGGAACATGTTCCGGAAGCGCCGGAACATGTTCCGGAAGCGCCGGAATATGTTCCAGAAGGACCGGAACATGTTCCGGAAGGACCGGAACATGTTCCGGAGGCACCGGAACATGTTCCGGAAGCACCGGAACATGTTCCGGAAGGACCGGAACATGTTCTGGAAGGACCGGAACATGTTCTGGAAGGACCGGAACATGTTCCGGAAGGACCGGAACATGTTCCGGAAGGACCGGAACATGTTCTGGAAGGACCGGAACATGTTCTGGAAGGACCGGAACATGTTCCGGAAGGACCGGAACATGTTCCGGAAGCACCGGAACATGTTCCGGAAGCGCCGGAACATGTTCCGGAAGCGCCGGAACATGTACCGGAAGGACCGGAACATGTTCCGGAAGGACCGGCACATGTTCCGGAAGGACCGGAACATGTTCCGGAAGCACCGGAACATGTTCCGGAAGGACCGGAACATGTTCCGGAAGCGCCGGAACATGTTCCGGAAGCGCCGGAACATGTTCCGGAAACACTGGAACATGTTCCGGAAAGACCGGAACGTGTTCCGGAAGGACCGGCACATGTTCCGGAAGCGCCGGCACATGTTCCGGAAGCGCCGGCACATGTTCCGGAAGCGCCGGAACATGTTCCGGAAGGACCGGAACGTGTTCCGGAAGGACCGGCACATGTTCCGGAAGGACCGGCACATGTTCCGGAAGCACCGGAACATGTTCCGGAAGGACCGGCACATGTTCCGGAAGGACCGGCACATGTTCCGGAAGGACCGGAACATGTTCCGGAAGCACCGGAACATGTTCCGGTGGCACCGGAACATGTTCCGGAGGCACCGGAACATGTTGCGGAAGCGCCGGAACATGTTCCGGAAGCGCCGGAACATGTTCTGGAAGGACCGGAGCATGTTCTAGAAGGACCAGAAACATGTTCCGGAGGCACCGGAACATGTTCCGGAAGCGCTGGAACATGTTCCGGAAGGACCGGAACATGTTCCGGAAGGACCGGAACATCTTCCGGAAGCACCGGAACATGTTCCGGAAGGATCGGAACATGTTCCGATGCTTCCGGAACATATTCCGAAAGCACCGGAACATGTTCCGGAATCCCCGGAACATGTTCGGGAAGCGCCGGAACATGTTCCGGAAGCCCCGGAACATCTTCCGGAAGCCCCGGAACATGTTCCGGAAGCGCCGGCACATGTTCCGGAAGGACCGGAACGTGTTCCGGAAGGACCAGCACATGTTCCGGAAGCGCCGGCACATGTTCCGGAAGCCCCGGAACATGTTCCGGAAGGACCGGAACATGTTCCGGAAGCACCGGAACATGTTCCGGAAGGACCGGAACACGTTCCGGAAGCCCCGGAACATGTTCCGGAAGCGCCGGAACATGTTCCGGAAGCCCCGGAACATGTTCCGGAAGCCCCGGAACATCTTCCGGAAGGACCGGAACATGTTCCGGAAGCACCGGAACATGTTCCGGAAGGACCGGAACATGTTCCGGAAGGACCGGAACATGTTCCGGAAGCGCCGGAACATGTTCCGGAAGGACCGGAACATGTTCCGGAAGGACCGGAACATGTTCCGGAAGCGCCGGAACATGTTCCGGAAGGACCGGAACATGTTCTGGAAGCACCGGAACATGTTCCGGAAGCACCGGAACATGTTCCGGAAGGACCGGAACATGTTCCGGAAGCACCGGAACATGTTCCGGAAGCACCGGAACATGTTCCGGAAGCGCCGGAACATGTTCCGGAAAGACCGGAACATGTTCCGGAAGCGCCGGAACATGTTCCGGAAGCGCCGGAACATGTTCCGGAAGGACCGGAACATGTTCCGGAAGGACCGGAACATGTTCCGGAAGGACCGGAACATGTTCCAGAAGCGCCGGAATATGTTCCGGAAGCACCGGAACATGTTCCGGAAGCGCCGGAACATGTTCCGGAAGCACCGGAACATGTTCCGGAAGCACCGGAACATGTTCCGGAAGCACCGGAACATGTTCCGGAAGCGCCGGAACATGTTCCGGAAGCGCCGGAACATGCTCCGGAAGGACCGGAACATGTTCCGGAAACACCGGAACATGTTCCGGAAGCACCGGAACGTGTTCCGGAAGGACCGGCACATGTTCCGGAAGCGCCGGCACATGTTCCGGAAGCGCCGGCACATGTTCCGGAAGCGCCGGAACATGTTCCGGAAGGACCGGAACGTGTTCCGGAAGGACCGGCACATGTTCCGAAAGGACCGGCACATGTTCCGGAAGGACCGGAACATGTTCCGGAAGCACCGCAACATGTTCCGGAGGCACCGGAACATGTTCCGGAAGCACCGGAACATGTTCCGGAAGCGCCGGAACATGTTCCGGACGCGCCGGAACATGTTCTGGAAGGACCGGAACATGTTCTGGAAGGACCAGAAACATGTTCCGGAGGCACGGGAACATGTTCCGGAAGCGCTGGAACATGTTCCGGAAGGACCGGAACATGTTCCGGAAGGACCGGAACATCTTCCGGAAGCACCGGAACATGTTCCGGAAGGATCGGAACATGTTCCGATGCTTCCGGAACATATTCCGAAAGCACCGGAACATGTTCCGGAATCCCCGGAACATGTTCCGGAAGCCGGGGAACATCTTCCGGAAGCCCCGGCACATGTTCCGGAAGCGCCGGCACATGTTCCGGAAGGACCAGAACGTGTTCCGGAAGGACCGGCACATGTTCCGGAAGCGCCGGCACATGTTCCGGAAGCCCCGGAACATGTTCCGGAAGGACCGGAACATGTTCCGGAAGCACCAGAACATGTTCCGGAAGCACCGGAACATGTTCCGGAAGCGCTGGAACATATTCCAGAAGGACCGGAACATGTTCCGGAAGGACCGGAACATCTTCCAGAAGCACCGGAACATGTTCCGGAAGGATCGGAACATGTTCCGATGCTTCCGGAACATGTTCCGAAAGCACCGGAACATGTTCCGGAAGCCCCGGAACATGTTCCGGAACCGCCGGAACATGTTCCGGAAGCCCCGGAACATCTTCCGGAAGCCCCGGAACATGTTCCGGAAGCGCCGGCGCATGTTCCGGAGGGACCGGAACGTGTTCCGGAAGGACCGGCACATGTTCCGGAAGCGCCGGCACATGTTCCGGAAGCCCCGGAACATCTTCCGGAAGGACCGGAACATGTTCCGGAAGCACCGGAACATGTTCCGGAAGCACCGGAAGATGTTCCGGAAGGACCGGAACATGTTCCGGAAGCGCCGGGACATGTTCCGGAAGCGCCGGAACATGTTCCGGAAGCACCGGAACATGTTCCGGAAGGACCGGAACATCTTCCAGAAGCACCGGAACATGTTCCGGAAGGATCGGAACATGTTCCGATGCTTCCGGAACATGTTCCGAAAGCACCGGAACATGTTCCGGAAGCCCCGGAACATGTTCCGGAACCGCCGGAACATGTTCCGGAAGCCCCGGAACATCTTCCGGAAGCCCCGGAACATGTTCCGGAAGCGCCGGCACATGTTCCGGAGGGACCGGAACGTGTTCCGGAAGGACCGGCACATGTTCCGGAAGCGCCGGCACATGTTCCGGAAGCCCCGGAACATCTTCCGGAAGGACCGGAACATGTTCCGGAAGCACCGGAACATGTTCCGGAAGCACCGGAAGATGTTCCGGAAGGACCGGAACATGTTCCGGAAGCGCCGGAACATGTTCCGGAAGCGCCGGAACATGTTCCGGAAGCACCGGAACATGTTCCGGAAGGACCGGAACATGTTCCGGAGGCACCGGAACATGTTCCGGAAGCACCGGAACATGTTCCGGAAGGACTGGAACATGTTCTGGAAGCACCGGAACATGTTCCGGAAGGACCGGAACATGTTCCGGAAGCACCGGAACATGTTCCGAAAGCACCGGAACATGTTCCGGAGGCACCGGAACATGTTCCGGAAGCACCGGAACATGTTCCGGAAGCGCCGGAACATGTTCCGGAAGCGCCGGAACATGTACCGGAAGGACCGGAACATGTTCCGGAAGCACCGGAACATGATCCGGAAGGACCGGAACATGTTCCAAAAGGACCGGAACATGTTCCGGAAGCACCGGAACATGTTCCGGAAGCGCCGGAACATGTTCCGGAAGCACCGGAACATGTTCCGGAAGCACCGGAACATGTTCCGGAAGAACCGGAACATGTTCCGGAAGCGCCGGAACATGTTCCGGAAGCGCCGGAACATGTTCCGGAAGGACCGGAACATGTTCCGGAAACACCGGAACATGTTCCGGAAGGACCGGAACGTGTTCCGGAAGGACCGGCACATGTTCCGGAAGCGCTGGCACATGTTCCGGAAGCGCCGGCACATGTTCCGGAAGCGCCGGAACATGTTCCGGAAGGACCGGAACGTGTTCCGGAAGGACCGTCACATGTTCCGAAAGGACCGGCACATGTTCCGGAAGGACCGGAACATGTTCCGGAAGCACCGGAACATGTTCCGGAAGCACCGGAACATGTTCCGGAGGCACCGGAACATGTTCCGGAAGCACCGGAACATGTTCCGGAAGCGCCGGAACATGTTCCGGACGCGCCGGAACATGTTCTGGAAGGACCGGAACATGTTCTGGAAGGACCAGAAACATGTTCCGGAGGCACCGGAACATGTTCCGGAAGCGCTGGAACATGTTCCGGAAGGACCGGAACATGTTCCGGAAGGACCGGAACATCTTCCGGAAGCACCGGAACATGTTCCGGAAGCCCCGGAACATGTTCCGGAACCGCCGGAACATGTTCCGGAAGCCCCGGGACATCTTCCGGAAGCCCCGGAACATGTTCCGGAAGCGCCGGCACATGTTCCGGAAGGACCGGAACGTGTTCCGGAAGGACCGGCACATGTTCCGGAAGCGCCGGCACATGTTCCGGAAGCCCCGGAACATCTTCCGGAAGGACCGGAACATGTTCCGGAAGCACCGGAACATGTTCCGGAAGCACCGGAAGATGTTCCGGAAGGACCGGAACATGTTCCGGAAGCGCCGAAACATGTTCTGGAAGCGCCGGAACATGTTCCGTAAGCACCGGAACATGTTCCGGAAGGACCGGAACATCTTCCAGAAGCACCGGAACATGTTCCGGAAGGATCGGAACATGTTCCGATGCTTCCGGAACATTTTCCGAAAGCACCGGAACATGTTCCGGAAGCCCCGGAACATGTTCCGGAACCGCCGGAACATGTTCCGGAAGCCCCGGAACATCTTCCGGAAGCCCCGGAACATGTTCCGGAAGCGCCGGCACATGTTCCGGAGGGACCGGAACGTGTTCCGGAAGGACCGGCACATGTTCCGGAAGCGCCGGCACATGTTCCGGAAGCCCCGGAACATCTTCCGGAAGGACCGGAACATGTTCCGGAAGCACCGGAACATGTTCCGGAAGCACCGGAAGATGTTCCGGAAGGACCGGAACATGTTCCGGAAGCGCCAGAACATGTTCCGGAAGCGCCGGAACATGTTCCGGAAGCACCGGAACATGTTCCGGAAGGACCGGAACATGTTCCGGAGGCACCGGAACATGTTCCGGAAGCACCGGAACATGTTCCGGAAGGACTGGAACATGTTCTGGAAGCACCGGAACATGTTCCGGAAGGACCGGAACATGTTCCGGAAGCACCGGAACATGTTCCGAAAGCACCGGAACATGTTCCGGAGGCACCGGAACATGTTCCGGAAGCACCGGAACATGTTCCGGAAGCACCGGAACATGTTCCGGAAGGACCGGAACATGTTCCGGAAGCGCCGGAACATGTTCCGGAAGCGCCGGAACATGTTCCGGAAGCGCCGGAACATGTTCCGGAAGCACCGGAACATGTTCCGGAAGGACCGGAACATGTTCCGGAGGCACCGGAACATGTTCCGGAGGCACCGGAACATGTTCCGGAAGCACCGGAACATGTTCCGGAAGGACTGGAACATGTTCTGGAAGCACCGGAACATGTTCCGGAAGGACCGGAACATGTTCCGGAAGCACCGGAACATGTTCCGAAAGCACCGGAACATGTTCCGGAGGCACCGGAACATGTTCCGGAAGCACCGGAACATGTTCCGGAAGCGCCGGAACATGTTCCGGAAGCGCCGGAACATGTACCGGAAGGACCGGAACATGTTCCGGAAGGACCGGCACATGTTCCGGAAGCACCGGAACATGTTCCGGAAGCACCGGCACATGTTCCGGAAGCGCCGGCACATGTTCCGGAGAGACCGGAACATGTTCCGGAGGCACCGGAACATGTTCCGGAAGGACCGGAACATGTTCCGGAAGCGCCGGAATATGTTCCGGAAGCACCAAAACATGTTCCGGAAGCACCGGAATATGTTCCGGAAGCACCGGAACATGTTCCGGAAGCGCCGGAACATGTTCCGGAAGCACCGGAACATGTTCCGGAAGCACCGGAACATGTTCCGGAAGCACCGGAACATGTTCCGGAAGGACCGGAACATGTTCCGGAAGCGCCGGAACATGTTCCGGAAGGACCGGAACATGTTCCGGAAGAACCGGAACATGTTCCGGAAGGACCGGAACATGTTCCGGAAGCGCCGGAACATGTTCCGGAAGCACCGGAACATGTTCCGGAAGAACCGGAACATGTTCCGGAAGCGCCGGAACATGTTCCGGAAGGGCCGGAACATGTTCCGGAAGGACCGGAACATGTTCCGGAAACACCGGAACATGTTCCGGAAGGACCGGAACGTGTTCCGGAAGGACCGGCACATGTTCCGGAAGCGCCGGCACATGTTCCGGAAGCGCCGGCACATGTTCCGGAAGCACCGGAACATGTTCCGGAAGGACCGGAACATGTTCCGGAAGCGCCGGAACATGTTCCGGAATCGCCGGAACATGTTCCGGAAGCGCCGGAACATGGTCCGGAAGCACCAGAACATGTTCCGGAAGGACCGGAACATGTTCCGGAGGCACCGGAACATGTTCCGGAAGCACCGGAACATGTTCCGGAAGGACCGGAACATGTTATGGAAGCACCGGAACATGTTCCGGAAGGACCGAAACATGTTCCGGAAGCACCGGAACATGTTCCGAAAGCACCGGAACATGTTCCGGAGGCACCGGAACATGTTCCGGAAGCACCGGAACATGTTCCGGAAGCGCCGGAACATGTTCCGGAAGCGCCGGAACATGTACCGGAAGGACCGGAACATGTTCCGGAAGGACCGGCACATGTTCCGGAAGCACCGGAACATGTTCCCGAAGCACCGGCACATGTTCCGGAAGCGCCGGCACATGTTCCGGAAGGACCGGAACATGTTCCGGAAGAGGACCGGAACATGTTCCGGAAGGACCGGAACATGTTCCGGAAGCGCCGGAATATGTTCCGGAAGCACCAAAACATGTTCCGGAAGCACCGGAACATGTTCCGGAAGCACCGGAACATGTTCCGGAAGCGCCGGAACATGTTCCGGAAGCACCGGAACATGTTCCGGAAGCACCGGAACATGTTCCGGAAGGACCGGAACATGTTCCGGAAGCGCCGGAACATGTTCCGGAAGGACCGGAACATGTTCCGGAAGGACCGGAACATGTTCCGGAAGGACCGGAACATGTTCCGGAAGGACCGGAACATGTTCCGGAAGCACCGGAACATGTTCCGGAAGCACCGGAACATGTTCCGGAAGCACCGGAACATGTTCCGGAAGCGCCGGAACATGTTCCGGAAGGACCGGAACATGTTCCGGAAACACCGGAACATGTTCCGGAAGGACCGGAACGTGTTCCGGAAGGACCGGCACATGTTCCGGAAGCGCCGGCACATGTTCCGGAAGCGCCGGCACATGTTCCGGAAGCACCGGAACATGTTCCGGAAGGACCGGAACATGTTCCGGAAGCGCCGAAACATGTTCCGGAAGGACCGGAACATGTTCCGGAAGCGCCGGAACATGTTCCGGAATCGCCGGAACATGTTCCGGAAGCGCCGGAACATGTTCCGGAAGGACCGGAACATGTTCCGGAAGCACCGGAACATGTTCCGGAAGGACCGGAACATGTTCCGGAAGCACCGGAACATGTTCCGAAAGCACCGGAACATGTTCCGGAGGCACCGGAACATGTTCCGGAAGCACCGGAACATGTTCCGGAAGCGCCGGAACATGTTCCGGAAGCGCCGGAACATGTACCGGAAGGACCGGAACATGTTCCGGAAGGACCGGCACATGTTCCGGAAGCACCGGCACATGTTCCGGAAGCGCCGGCACATGTTCCGGAAGGACCGGAACATGTTCCGGAAGGACCGGAACATGTTCCGGAAGGACCGGAACATGTTCCGGAAGCGCCGGAATATTTTCCGGAAGCACCGGAACATGTTCCGGAAGGACCGGAACATGTTCCGAAAGCACCGGAACATGTTCCGAAAGCACCGGAACATGTTCCGGAGGCACCGGAACATGTTCCGGAAGCACCGGAACATGTTCCGGAAGCGCCGGAACATGTTCCGGACGCGCCGGAACATGTACCGGAAGGACCAGAACATGTTCCGGAAGCACCGGCACATGTTCCGGAAGCACCGGCACATGTTCCGGAAGCGCCGGCACATGTTCCGGAAGGACCGGAACATGTTCCGGAAGGACCGGAACATGTTCCGGAAGCGCCGGAATATGTTCCGGAAGCACCGGAACATGTTCCGGAAGCACCGGAATATGTTCCGAAAGCACCGGAACATGTTCCGGAAGCGCCGGAACATGTTCCGGAAGCACCGGAACATGTTCCGGAAGCACCGGAACATGTTCCGGAAGGACCGGAACATGTTCCGGAAGCGCCGGAACATGTTCCGGAAGCACCGGAACATGTTCCGGAAGCACCGGAACATGTTCCGGAAGAACCGGAACATGTTCCGGAAGCGCCGGAACATGTTCCGGAAGCGCCGGAACATGTTCCGGAAGGACCGAAACATGTTCCGGAAACACCGGAACATGTTCCGGAAGGACCGGAACGTGTTCCGGAAGGACCGGCACATGTTCCGGAAGCGCCAGCACATGTTCCGGAAGCGCCGGCACATGTTCCAGAAGCGCCGGAACATGTTCCGGAAGGACCGGAACGTGTTCTGGAAGGACCGGCACATGTTCCGGAAGGACCGGCACATGTTCCGGAAGGACCGGAACATGTTCCGGAAGCACCGGAACATGTTCCGGAAGCACCGGAACATGTTCCGGAGGCACCGGAACATGTTCCGGAAGCACCGGAACATGTTCCGGAAGCGCCGGAACATGTTCCGGAAGCGCCGGAACATGTTGTGGAAGGACCGGAACATGTTCTGGAAGGACCAGAAACATGTTCCGGAGGCACCAGAACGTGTTCCGGAAGCGCTGGAACATGTTCCGGAAGGACCGGAACATCTTCCGGAAGGACCAGAACATCTTCCGGAAGCACCGGAACATGTTCCGGAAGGACCAGAACAAGTTCCGGAAGCGCCGGAACATGTTCCGGAAGCGCCGGAACATGTTCCGGAAGCGCCGGAACATGTTCCGGAAGGACCGGAACATGTTCCGGAAACACCGGAACATGTTCCGGAAGCGCCAGAACATGTTCCGGAAGGACCGGAACGTGTTCCGGAGGGACCGGCACATGTTCCGGAAGCGCCGGCACATGTTCCGGAAGCGCCGGCACATGTTCCGGAAGCGCCGAAACATCTTCCGGAAGGACCGGAACATGTTCCGGAAGGACCGGAACGTGTTCCGGAAGGACCGGCACATGTTCCGGAAGGACCGGAACATGTTCCCGGAAGCGCCGGAACATGTTCCGGAAGCGCCGGAACATGCTCCGGAAGCGCCGGAACATGTTCCGGAAGCGCCGGCACATGTTCCGGAAGCGCCGAAACATCTTCCGGAAGGACCGGATCATGTTCCGGAAGGACCGGAACGTGTTCCGAAAGGACCGGCACATGTTCCGGAAGCGCCGGAACATGTTCCGGAAGCGCCTGAACATGTTCCGGAAGCACCGGAACATGTTCCGGAAGCGCCGGAACATGTTCCGGAAGGACCGGAACGTGTTCCCGAGGGACCGGCACATGTTCCGGAAGCGCCGGCACATGTTCCGGAAGCGCAGGCACATGTTCCGGAAGCGCCGAAACATCTTCCGGAAGGACCGGAACATGTTCCGGAAGCACCGGAACATGTTCCGGAAGGACCGGCACATGTTCCGGAAGGACCGGCACATGTTCCGGAAGGACCGGAACATGTTCCGGAAGCACCGGAACATGTTCCGGAAGCACCGGAACATGTTCCGGAGGCACCGGAACATGTTCCGGAAGCACCGGAACATGTTCCGGAAGCGCCGGAACATGTTCCGGAAGCGCCGGAACATGTTCTGGAAGGACCGGAACATGTTCTGGAAGGACCAGAAACATGTTCCGGAGGCACCGGAACATGTTCCGGAAGCGCTGGAACATGTTCCGGAAGGACCGGAACATGTTCCGGAAGGACCGGAACATCTTCCGGAAGCACCGGAACATGTTCCGGAAGGACCGGAACAAGTTCCGGAAGCGCCGGAACATGTTCCGGAAGCGCCGGAACATGTTCCGGAAGGACCGGAACATGTTCCAGAAACACCGGAACATGTTCCGGAAGCGCCGGAACATGTTCCGGAAGGACCGGAACGTGTTCCGGAGGGACCGGCACATGTTCCGGAAGCGCCGGCACATGTTCCGGAAGCGCAGGCACATGTTCCGGAAGCGCCGAAACATCTTCCGGAAGGACCGGAACATGTTCCGGAAGGACCGGAACATGTTCCGGAAGCGCCGGAACATGTTCCGGAAGCGCCGACACATGTTCCGGAAGCGCCGACACATCTTCCGGAAGGACCGGATCATGTTCCGGAAGGACCGGAACGTGTTCCGGAAGGACCGGCACATGTTCCGGAAGCGCCGGAACATGTTCCGGAAGCGCCGGAACATGTTCCGGAAGGACCGGAACGTGTTCCGGAGGGACCGGCACATGTTCCGGAAGCGCCGGCACATGTTCCGGAAGCGCAGGCACATGTTCCGGAAGCGCCGAAACATCTTCCGGAAGGACCGGAACATGTTCCGGAAGGACCGGAACGTGTTCCGGAAGGACCGGCACGTGTTCCGGAAGGACCGGCACATGTTCCGGAAGGACCGGAACATGTTCCCGGAAGCGCCGGAACATGTTCCGGAAGCGCCGGAACATGTTCCGGAAGCGCCGGAACATGTTCCGGAAGCGCCGGAACATGTTGCGGAAGCGCCGGAACATGTTCAGGAAGCGCCGGAACATGTTCCGGAAGCACCGGAACATGTTCCGGAAGTGCCGGAACATGTTCCGGAAGCACCGGAACATGTTCCGGAAGCGCGGGAACATGTTCTGGAAGCACCGGAACATGTTCCGGAAGCACCGCAACATGTTCCGGAATCGCCGGAACATGTTCCGGAAGCACCGGATCATGTTCTGGAAGCGCCGGAACATGTTCCGGAAGCGCCGGAACATGTTCCGGAAGGACCGGAACATGTTCCGGAAGCGCCGGAACACGTTCCGGAAGCGCCGGAACATGTTCCGGAAGCACCGGAACATGTTCCGGAAGCGCCGGAACATGTTCCGGAAGCGCCGGAACATGTTCCGGAAGCACCGGAACATGTTCCGGAAGCGCCGGATGATGTTCCGGAAGCACCGGAAAATGTTCTAGAAGCGCCGGAACATGTCCCGGAAGCGCCGGAACATGTTCCGGAATCGCCGGAACATGTTCCGGAAGCGCCGGAACATGTTCCGGAAGGACCGGAACATGTTCCGGAAGCACCGGAACATGTTCCGGAAGCGCCGGAACACGTTCCGGAGGGACCGGAATGTGTTCCGGAAGCGCAGGAACATGTTCGGATAGCGCCAGAACATGTTCCGGAAGGACCGGAACATGTTCCGGAAGGACCGGAACATGTTCCGGAAGCGCCGGAACATGTTCCGGAAGCGCCAGAACATGTTCTGGAAGCGCCGGAACATGTTCCGTAAGCACCGGAACATGTTCCGGAAGGACCGGAACATGTTCCGGAGGCACCGGAACATGTTGCGGAGGCACCGGAACATGTTCCGGAAGGACCGGAACATGTTCCGGAAGGACCGGAACATGTTCCGGAAGCACCGGAACATGTTCCGGAAGGACCGGAACATGTTCCGAAAGCACCGGAACATGTTCCGGAAGCGCCGGAACATGTTCCGGAAGCGCCGGAACATGTTCCGGAAGCACCGGAAAATGTTTCGGAAGCGCCGGAAAATGTTCCGGAAGCACCGGAACATGTTCCGGAGGCACCGCAACATGTTCCGGAATCGCCGGAACATGTTCCGGAAGCACCGGAACATGTTCCGGAAGCGCCGGAACATGTTCCGGAAGCGCCGGAACATGTTCCGGAAGCACCGGAACATGTTCCGGAAGCGCCGGAACATGTTCCGGAAGCACCGGAACATGTTCCGGAAGCACCGGAACATGTTCCGGATGGACCGGAACATGTTCCGGAAGGACCGCAACATGTTCCGGAAGGACCGCAACATGTTCCGGAATGACCGGAACATGTTCCGGAAGGACCGGAACATGTTCCGGATGGACCGGAACATGTTCCGGAAGGACCGGAACATGTTCCGGAACCACCGGAACATGGTCCGGATGGACCGGAACATGTTCCGGAAGGACCGCAACATGTTCCGGAAGGACCGCAACATGTTCCGGAACCACCGCAATATGTTCCGGAACCACCGCAATATGTTCCGGAAGGACCAGAACGTGTTCCGGAACCACCGCAACATGTTCCGGAACCACCGCAACATGTTCCGGAAGGACCGGAACATGTTCCGGAAGGACCGGAACATGTTCCGGAAGCTCCGGAACATGTTCCGGAATCGCCGGAACATGTTCCGGAGGTACCGCAACATGTTCCGGAAGCGCCGGAACATGTTCCGGAAGCACCGGAACATGTTGCGGAAGCACCGGAACACGTTCCGGAAGCGCCGGAACATGTTCCGGAAGCGCCGCAACATGTTCCAGAAGCACCGGAACATGTTCCGGAAGGACCGGAACTTGTCCCGGAAGCACCGGAACATGTTCCGGCGATTCCGGAACATGTTCCGGAAGCACCGGAACATGTTCCGGAAGCGCCGGAACATGTTCCGGAAGCGCCGGAACATGTTCCGGAAGCACCGGAACATGGTCCGGAAGCGCCGGAACATGTTCCGGAAGCGCCGGATCATGTTCCGGAAGCACCGGAACATGTTCTAGAAGCGCCGGAACATGTCCCGGAAGCGCCGGAACATGTTCCGGAATCGCCGGAACATGTTCCGGAAGCGCCGGAACATGTTCCGGAAGGACCGGAACATGTTCCGGAAGGACCGGAACATGTTCCGGAAGGACCGGAACATGTTCCGGGAAGACCGGAACATGTTCCGGAAGCGCCGGAACACGTTCCGGAGGGACGGGAACGTGTTCCGGAAGCGCCGGAACACGTTCCGGAAGCACCGGAACATGTTCCGGAAGCACCGGAACATGTTCCGGAAGCGCCGGATCATGTTCCCGAAGCGCCGGAACATGTTCCGGAAGGACCGGAACGTGTTCCGGAAGGGCCGGAACATGTTCCGGAAGCACCGGAACATGTTCCGGAGGCACCGGAACATGTTCCGGCGATTCCGGAACATGTTCCGGAAGCGAACATGTTCCGGAAGCACCGGAACATGTTCCGGAAGCGCCGGAACATGTTCCGGAAGCGCCGGAACATGTTCCGGAAGCACCGGAACATGGTCCGGAAGCGCCGGAACATGTTCCGGAAGCGCCGGATCATGTTCCGGAAGCACCGGAACATGTTCTAGAAGCGCCGGAACATGTCCCGGAAGCGCCGGAACATGTTCCGGAATCGCCGGAACATGTTCCGGAAGCGCCGGAACATGTTCCGGAAGGACCGGAACATGTTCCGGAAGGACCGGAACATGTTCCGGAAGGACCGGAACATGTTCCGGAAGCGCCGGAACACGTTCCGGAGGGACGGGAACATGTTCCGGAAGCGCCGGAACACGTTCCGGAAGCACCGGAACATGTTCCGGAAGCACCGGAACATGTTCCGGAAGCGCCGGATCATGTTCCCGAAGCGCCGGAACACGTTCCGGAAGGACCGGAACGTGTTCCGGAAGCGCCGGAACATGTTCCGGAAGCACCGGAACATGTTCCGGAGGCAACGGAACATGTTCCGGAAGGACCGGAACATGTTCCGGAAGCGCCGGAACATGTTCCGGAAGGACCGGAACATGTTCCGGAAGGACCAGAACATGTTCCGGGAGCACCGGAACATGTTCCGGAAGCGCCGGAACATGTTCGGGAAGGGCCGGAACATGTTCCGGAAGGACCGGAACATGCTCCGGAAGGACCGGAACATGTTCCGGAAGCGCCGGAACATGTTCCGGAAGCGCCGGACCATGTTCCGGAAGCACCGGAACATGTTCCGGAAGGACCGGAACATGTTCCGGAAGCGCCGGAACATGTTCCGGAAGCACCGGAACATGTTCCGGAAGGACCGGAACATGTTCCGGAAGGACCGGCACATGTTCCGGAAGCGCCGGAACATGTTCCGGAAGCACCGGAACATGTTCCGGAAGCACCAGAACATGTTCCGGAAGCGCCGGAACATGTTCCGGAAGCACCAGAACATGTTCCGGAAGGGCCGGAACATGTTCCGGAAGGACCGGAACATGTTCTGGAAGCGCCGGAACATGTTCCGGAAGGACCGGAACATGTTCCGGAGGCACCGGAACATGTTCCGGAGGCACTGGAACATGGTCCGGAAGCGCCGGAACATGTTGCGGAGGCACCGGAACATGTTCCGGAAGGACCGGAACATGTTTCGGAAGCGCCGGAACATGTTCCGGAAGCGCCGGAACATGTTCCGGAAGCACCGGAACATGTTCCGGAAGCACCGGAACATGTTCCGGAAGCGCCGGAACATGTTTCGGAAGCACCAGAACATGTTCCGGAAGCGCCGGAACATGTTCCGGAAGCGCCGGAACATGTTCGGGAAGCGCCGGAACATGTTCCGGAAGGACCGGAACATGTTCCGGAAGGACCGGAACATGTTCCGGAAGCGCCGGAACATGTTCCGGAAGCGCCGGAACATGTTCCGGAAGCACCGGAACATGTTCCGGAAGCACCGGAACATGTTCCGGAAGGACCGGAACATGTTCCGGAAGCGCCGGAACATGTTCCGGAAGGACCGGAACATGTTCCGGAAGCACCGGAACATGTTCCGGAAGCGCCGGAACATGTTCCGGAAGCACCAGAACATGTTCCGGAAGCGCCGGAACATGTTCCGGAAGGACCGGAACATGTTCTGGAAGCGCCGGAACATGTTCCGGAAGGACCGGAACATGTTCCGGAGGCACCGGAACATGTTCCGGAGGCACCGGAGTATGGTCCGGAAGCGCCGGAACATGTTGCGGAGGCACCGGAACATGTTCCCGAAGGACCGGAACATGTTCCGGAAGGACCGCAACATGTTCCGGAACCACCGCAATATGTTCCGGAAGTACCAGAACATGTTCCGGAACCACCGCTACATGTTCCGGAACCGCCGCAACATGTTCCGGAACCACCGCAAGATGTTCCGGAAGTACCGGAACATGTTCCGGAAGGACCGCAACATGTTCCGGAACCACCGCAATATGTTCCGGAAGGACCGGAACATGTTCCGGAACCACCGCAACATGTTCCGGAACCACCGCAACATGTTCCGGAAGGACCGGAACATGTTCCGGAAGGACCGGAACATGTTCCGGAAGCTCCGGAACATGTTCCGGAATCGCCGGAACATGTTCCGGAGGTACCGCAACATGTTCCGGAAGCGCCGGAACATGTTCCGGAAGCACCGGAACATGTTCTGGAAGCACCGGAACATGTTCCGGAAGGACCGGAACATGTTCTGGAAGCGCCGGAACATGTTCCAGAAGCGCCGGAACATGTTCCGGTGCCTCCGGAACATGTTCCGGCGCTTCCGGAACATGCTCGGGCGCTTCCGGAACATGTTCGGGCGCTTCCGGAACATGTTCCGGTGCTTCCGGAACATGATCCGGCGCTTCCAGAACATGTTCCGGTGCTTCCGGAACATGTTCCGGCGCTTCCGGAACACGTTCCGGTCCTTCCGGAACATGTTCCGGCGCTTCGGGAACATGATCCGGCGCTTCCGGAACATGTTCCGGTGCTTCCGGAACATGTTCCGGTGCTTCCGGAACGTGTTCCGGCGCTTCCGGAACACGTTCCGGTCCTTCCGGAACATGTTCCGGTGCTTCCGGAACATGTTCCGGTGCTTCCGGAACATGTTCCGGTCCTTCCGGAACATGTTCCGGTGCTTCCGGAACATGTTCCGGTCCTTCCGGAACATGTTCTGGCGCTTCCGGAACATGTTCCGGCGATTCCGGAACATGTTCCGGCGCTCCCGGGACATGTTCCGGCGCTTCTAGAACATGTTCCGGTGCTTCCGGAACATGTTGCGGCGCTTCCGGAACATGTTCCGGTGCTTCCGGAACATGTTCCGGTGCTTCCGGAACATGTTCCGGCGCTTCCGGAACATGTTCCGGCGCTTCCGGAACATGTTCGCTTCCGGAACATGTTCCGGAATCGCCGGAACATGTTCCGGTCCTTCCGGAACATGTTCCGGTGCTTCCGGAACATGTTGCGGCGCTTCAGGAACATGGTCCGGCGCTTCCGGAACGTGTTTCGGTGCTTCCACAACATGTTCCGGTCCTTCCGGAACATGTTGCGGTGGTTCCGGAACATGTTGCGGTGGTTCCGGAACATGTTCCGGTCCTTCCGGAACATATTGCGGTGGTTCCGGAACATGTTGCGGTCCTTCCGGAACATGTTCCGGTCCTTCCGGAACATGTTGCGGTGGTTCCGGAACATGTTGCGGTGGTTCCGGAACATGTTGCGGTGGTTCCGGAACATCTTCCGGAAGGACCGGAACATGTTCTGGAAGCGCCGGAACAAGTTCCGGAAGCGCCGGAACATGTTCCGGTGCCTCCGGAACATGTTCCGGCGCTTCCGGAACATGTTCCGGCGCTTCCGGAACATGTTCGGGCGCTTCCGGAACATGTTCCGGTGCTTCTGGAACATGATCCGGCGCTTCCAGAACATGTTCCGGTGCTTCCGGAACATGTTCCGGCGCTTCCGGAACACGTTCCGGTCCTTCCGGAACATGTTCCGGCGCTTCGGGAACATGATCCGGCGCTTCCGGAACATGTTCCGGTGCTTCCGGAACATGTTCCGGTGCTTCCGGAACGTGTTCCGGCGCTTCCAGAACACGTTCCGGTCCCTCCGGATCGTGTTCCGGCGCTTCCGGAACATGTTCCGGTGCCTCCGGAACATGTTCCGGTCCTTCCGGAACATGTTCCGGTGCTTCCGGAACATGTTCCGGTCCTTCCGGAACATGTTCCGGCGCTTCCGGAACATGTTCCGGCGATTCCGGAACATGTTCCGGCGCTCCCGGGACATGTTCCGGCGCTTCTAGAACATGTTCCGGTGCTTCCGGAACATGTTCCGGTCCTTCCGGAACATGTTGCGGTCCTTCCGGAACATGTCCCGGCGCTTCCGGAACATGTTCCGGTGCTTCCTGAACATGTTCCGGCGCTTCCGGAACATGTTCCGGCGCTTCCGAAACATGATCCGGCGCTTCCGGAACATGTTCCGGTCCATCCGGACCATGTTCCGGTGCTTCCGGAACATCTTCCGGTCCTTCCGGAACATGTCCCGGCGCTTCCGGAACATGTTCCGGTGCTTCCGGAACATGTTCCGGCGCTTCCTGAACATGTTCCGGCGCTTCCGAAACATGATCCGGCGCTTCCGGAACATGTTTCGGTGCTTCCGGAACATGTTTCGGTCCTTCCGGAACATGTTGCGGTGGTTCCGGAACATGTTGCGGTCCTTCCGGAACATGTTGCGGTCCTTCAGGAACATGTTCCGGTCCTTCCGGAACATGTTGCGGTGGTTCCGGAACATGTTGCGGTCCTTCCGGAACATGTTGCGGTCCTTCCGGAACATGTTCCGGTCCATCCGGAACATGTTCCGGTGCTTCCGGAACATGTTCCGGTGCTTCCGGAACATGTTCCGGCGCTTCCGGAACATCTTCCGGTGCTTCCGGAACATGTTCCGGCGCTTCCGGAACATGTTCCGGCGCTTCCGGAACATGTTCCGGTGCTTCCGGAACATGTTCCGGCGCTTCCGGAACATGTTCCGGCGCTTCCAGAACATGTTCCGGTCCTTCCGGAACATGTTCCGGTGCTTCCGGAACATGTTCCGGTGCTTCCGGAACATGTTCCGGTCCTTCCGGAACATGTTCCGGTCCTTCCGGAACATGTTGCGGTGGTTCCGGAACATGTTGCGGTCCTTCCGGAACATGTTCCGGCGCTTCCGGAACATGTTCTGGTGCTTCCGGAACATGTTCCGGCGCTTCCGGAACATGTTCCGGTGCTTCCGGAACATGTTCCGGTGCCTCCGCAACATGTTCCGGCGCTTCCGGACCATGTTCCGGTGCCTCCGGAACATGTTCCGGTGCCTCCGGAACATGTTCCGGTCCTTCCGGAACATGTTCCGGCGCTTCCAGAACATGTTCCGGTCCTTCTGGAACATGTTCCAGCGCTTCCGGAACATGTTCTGGTGCTTCCGGAACATGTTCCGGTGCTTCCGGAACATGTTCCGGTGCTTCCGGAACATGTTCCGGCGCTTCCGGAACATGTTCCGGCGCTTCCGGAACATGTTCCGGCGCTTCCGGAACATGTTCCGGTCCTTCCGGAACATGTTCCGGTCCTTCCGGAACATGTTCCGGTCCTTCCCGAACATGTTCCGGCGCTTCCGGAACATGTTCCGGTGCTTCCGGAACATGTTCCGGCGCTTCCGGAACATGTTCCGGTGCTTCCGGAACATGTTCCGGTCCTTCCGGAACATGTTCCGGTCCTTCCGGAACATGTTCCGGTGCCTCCGCAACATGTTCCGGCGCTTCCGGACCATGTTCCGGTGCCTCCGGAACATGTTCCGGTGCCTCCGGAACATGTTCCGGTCCTTCCGGAACATGTTCCGGCGCTTCCAGAACATGTTCCGGTCCTTCCGGAACATGTTCCGGCGCTTCCGGAACATGTTCTGGTGCTTCCGGAAGGTGTTCCGGCGCTTCCGGAACATGTTCCGGTGCTTCCGGAACATGTTCCGGTGCTTCCGGAACATGTTCCGGTGCTTCCGGAACATGTTCCGGTGCTTCCGGAACATGTTCCGGTGCTTCCGGAACATGTTCCGGTGCTTCCGGAACATGTTCCGGCGCTTCCGGAACATGTTCCGGTCCTTCCGGAACATGTTCCGGTCCTTCCGGAACATGTTTCGGCGCTTCCCGAACATGTTCCGGCGCTTCCGGAACATGTTCCGGCGCTTCCGGAACATGTTCTGGTGCTTCCGGAACGTGTTCCGGCGCTTCCGGAACATGTTCCCGTGCTTCCGGAACATGTTCCGGTGCTTCCGGAACATGTTCCGGTGCTTCCGGAACATGTTCCGGTGCTTCCGGAACATGTTCCGGCGCTTCCGGAACATGTTCCGGTCCTTCCGGAACATGTTCCGGCGCTTCGGGAACATGATCCGGCGCTTCCGGAACATGTTCCGGTGCTTCCGGAACATGTTCCGGTGCTTCCGGAACGTGTTCCGGCGCTTCCAGAACACGTTCCGGTCCCTCCGGATCGTGTTCCGGCGCTTCCGGGACATGTTCCGGTGCTTCCGGAACATGTTCCGGTCCTTCCGGAACATGTTCCGGCGCTTCCGGAACATGTTCCGGCGATTCCGGAACATGTTCCGGCGCTCCCGGGACATGTTCCGGCGCTTCTAGAACATGTTCCGGTGCTTCCGGAACATGTTCCGGTCCTTCCGGAACATGTTGCGGTCCTTCCGGAACATGTCCCGGCGCTTCCGGAACATGTTCCGGTGCTTCCGGAACATGTTCCGGCGCTTCCGGAACATGTTCCGGCGCTTCCGAAACATGATCCGGCGCTTCCGGTACATGTTCCGGTCCATCCGGACCATGTTCCGGTGCTTCCGGAACATCTTCCGGTCCTTCCGGAACATGTCCCGGCGCTTCCGGAACATGTTCCGGTGCTTCCGGAACATGTTCCGGCGCTTCCTGAACATGTTCCGGCGCTTCCGAAACATGATCCGGCGCTTCCGGAACATGTTGCGGTGGTTCCGGAACATGTTGCGGTCCTTCCGGAACATGTTGCGGTCCTTCAGGAACATGTTCCGGTCCTTCCGGAACATGTTGCGGTGGTTCCGGAACATGTTGCGGTCCTTCCGGAACATGTTGCGGTCCTTCCGGAACATGTTCCGGTCCATCTGGAACATGTTCCGGTGCTTCCGGAACATGTTCCGGTGCTTCCGGAACATGTTCCGGCGCTTCCGGAACATCTTCCGGTGCTTCCGGAACATGTTCCGGCGCTTCCGGAACATGTTCCGGCGCTTCCGGAACATGTTCCGGCGCTTCCGGAACATGTTCCGCTCCTTCCGGAACATGTTCCGGCGCTTCCGGAACATGTTCCGGCGCTTCCAGAACATGTTCCGGTCCTTCCGGAACATGTTCCGGTGCTTCCGGAACATGTTCCGGTGCTTCCGGAACATGTTCCGGTCCTTCCGGAACATGTTCCGGTCCTTCCGGAACATGTTGCGGTGGTTCCGGAACATGTTGCGGTCCTTCCGGAACATGTTCCGGCGCTTCCGGAACATGTTCCGGCGCTTCCGGAACATGTTCTGGTGCTTCCGGAACATGTTCCAGCGCTTCCGGAACATGTTCCGGTGCTTCCGGAACATGTTCCGGTGCTTCCGGAACATGTTCCGGTCCTTCCGGAACATGTTCCGGTCCTTCCGGAACATGTTCCGGTGCCTCCGCAACATGTTCCGGCGCTTCCGGACCATGTTCCGGTGCCTCCGGAACATGTTCCGGTGCCTCCGGAACATGTTCCGGTCCTTCCGGAACATGTTCCGGCGCTTCCAGAACATGTTCCGGTCCTTCCGGAACATGTTCCGGCGCTTCCGGAACATGTTCTGGTGCTTCCGGAAGGTGTTCCGGCGCTTCCGGAACATGTTCCGGTGCTTCCGGAACATGTTCCGGTGCTTCCGGAACATGTTCCGGCGCTTCCGGAACATGTTCCGGTGCTTCCGGAACATGTTCCGGTGCTTCCGGAACATGTTCCGGCGCTTCCGGAACATGTTCCGGCGCTTCCGGAACATGTTCCGGTCCTTCCGGAACATGTTCCGGTCCTTCCGGAACATGTTCCGGCGCTTCCGGAACATGTTCCGGCGCTTCCGGAACATGTTCTGGTGCTTCCGGAACATGTTCCGGCGCTTCCGGAACATGTTCCGGTGCTTCCGGAACATGTTCCGGTGCTTCCGGAACATGTTCCGGTGCTTCCGGAACATGTTCCGGCGTTTCCGGAACATGTTCCGGCGCTTCGGGAACATGTTCCGGTCCTTCCGGAACATGTTCCGGTCCTTCCGGAACATGTTCCGGTGCCTCCGCAACATGTTCCGGCGCTTCCGGACCATGTTCCGGTGCCTCCGGAACATGTTCCGGTGCCTCCGGAACATGTTCCGGTCCTTCCGGAACATGTTCCGGCGCTTCCAGAACATGTTCCGGTCCATCTGGAACATGTTCCGGTGCTTCCGGAACATGTTCCGGTGCTTCCGGAACATGTTCCGGCGCTTCCGGAACATCTTCCGGTGCTTCCGGAACATGTTCCGGCGCTTCCGGAACATGTTCCGGCGCTTCCGGAACATGTTCCGGCGCTTCCGGAACATGTTCCGCTGCTTCCGGAACATGTTCCGGTCCTTCCGGAACATGTTCCGGTCCTTCCGGAACATGTTCCGGTCCTTCCGGAACATGTTGCGGTGGTTCCGGAACATGTTCCGGTCCTTCCGGAACATGTTCCGGTGCTTCCGGAACATGTTCCGGTCCTTCCGGAACATGTTCCGGTCCTTCCGGAACATGTTCCGGTGCCTCCGCAACATGTTCCGGCGCTTCCGGACCATGTTCCGGTGCCTCCGGAACATGTTCCGGTGCCTCCGGAACATGTTCCGGTGCTTCCGGAACATGTTCCGGTCCTTCCGGAACATGTTCCGGTCCTTCCGGAACATGTTGCGGTGGTTCCGGAACATGTTGCGGTCCTTCCGGAACATGTTCCGGCGCTTCCGGAACATGTTCCGGCGCTTCCGGAACATGTTCTGGTGCTTCCGGAACATGTTCCGGTGCTTCCGGAACATGTTCCGGTGCTTCCGGAACATGTTCCGGTGCTTCCGGAACATGTTCCGGCGTTTCCGGAACATGTTCCGGCGCTTCCGGAACATGTTCCGGTCCTTCCGGAACATGTTCCGGTCCTTCCGGAACATGTTCCGGTGCCTCCGCAACATGTTCCGGCGCTTCCGGACCATGTTCCGGTGCCTCCGGAACATGTTCCGGTGCCTCCGGAACATGTTCCGGTGCTTCCGGAACATGTTCCGGTCCTTCCGGAACATGTTGCGGTGGTTCCGGAACATGTTGCGGTCCTTCCGGAACATGTTCCGGCGCTTCCGGAACATGTTCCGGCGCTTCCGGAACATGTTCTGGTGCTTCCGGAACATGTTCCGGCGCTTCCGGAACATGTTCCGGTGCTTCCGGAACATGTTCCGGTGCTTCCGGAACATGTTCCGGTCCTTCCGGAACATGTTCCGGTCCTTCCGGAACATGTTCCGGTGCCTCCGCAACATGTTCCGGCGCTTCCGGACCATGTTCCGGTGCCTCCGGAACATGTTCCGGTGCCTCCGGAACATGTTCCGGTCCTTCCGGAACATGTTCCGGCGCTTCCAGAACATGTTCCGGTCCTTCCGGAACATGTTCCGGCGCTTCCGGAACATGTTCTGGTGCTTCCGGAAGGTGTTCCGGCGCTTCCGGAACATGTTCCGGTGCTTCCGGAACATGTTCCGGTGCTTCCGGAACATGTTCCGGCGCTTCCGAAACATGTTCCGGTGCTTCCGGAACATGTTCCGGTGCTTCCGGAACATGTTCCGGCGCTTCCGGAACATGTTCCGGCGCTTCCGGAACATGTTCCGGTGCTTCCGGAACATGTTCCGGTGCTTCCGGAACATGTTCCGGCGTTTCCGGAACATGTTCCGGTGCTTCCGGAACATGTTCCGGTGCTTCCGGAACATGTTCCGGTGCTTCCGGAACATGTTCCGGCGCTTCCGGAACATGTTCCGGTGCCTCCGCAACATGTTCCGGCGCTTCCGGACCATGTTCCGGTGCCTCCGGAACATGTTCCGGTGCCTCCGGAACATGTTCCGGTCCTTCCGGAACATGTTCCGGCGCTTCCAGAACATGTTCCGCTCCTTCCGGAACATGTTCCGGCGCTTCCGGAACATGTTCCGGCGCTTCCGGAACATGTTCTGGTGCTTCCGGAACATGTTCCGGCGCTTCCGGAACATGTTTCGGTGCTTCCGGAACATGTTCCGGTGCTTCCGGAACATGTTCCGGTCCTTCCGGAACATGTTCCGGTGCTTCCGGAACATGTTCCGGTGCTTCCGGAACATGTTCCGGCGCTTCCGGAACATGTTCCGGCGCTTCCGGAACATGTTCCGGCGCTTCCGGAACATGTTCCGGTGCTTCCGGAACATGTTCCGGTGCTTCCGGAACATGTTCCGGCGCTTCCCGAACATGTTCCGGCGCTTCCGGAACATGTTCCGGCGCTTCCGGAACATGTTCCGGTGCTCCCGGAACATGTTCCGGTCCTTCCGGAACATGTTCCGGTCCTTCCTGAACATGTTCCGGTACTTCCGGAACATGTTCCGGTCCTTCCGGAACATGTTCCGGTGCCTCCGGAACATGTTCCGGTGCTTCCGGAACACGTTCCGGTCCTTCCGGAACATGTTCCGGCGCTTCGGAAACATGATCCGGCGCTTCCGGAACATGTTCCGGTGCTTCCGGAACGTGTTCGGGCGCTTCCGGAACACGTTCCCGTCCCTCCGGAACGTGTTCCGGCGCTTCCGGAACATGTTCCGGTGCTTCCAGAACATGTTCCGGTCCTTCCGGAACATGTTCCGGTCCTGCCGGAACATGTTCCGGCGCTTCCGGAACATGTTCCGGCGATTCCGGAACATGTTCCGGCGCTTCGGGGACATGTTCCGGCGCTTCTAGAACATGTTCCGGTGCTTCCGGAACATGATCCGGCGCTTCCGGAACATGTTCCGGTGCTTCCGGAACATGTTCCGGTGCTTCCGGAACATGTTCCGGCGCTTCCGGAACATGTTCCGGCGCTTCCGGAACATGTTCCGGTGCTTCCGGAACATGTTCCGGAATCGCCGGAACATGTTCCGGTGCTTCCGGGACAAGTTCTGGTCCTTCCGGAACATGTTCCGGTGCTTCCAGAACATGTTGCGGCGCTTCCGGAAAATGTTCCGGCGCTTCCGGAACGTGTTCCGGTGCTTCCGCAACATGTTCCGGTGCTTCCGGAACATGTTCCGGCGCTTCCGGAACATGTTGCGGTACCTCCGGAACATGTTCCGGCGATTCCGGAACATGTTCCGGAGCTTCCGGAACATGTTCCGGTCCTTCCGGAACATGTTCCGGTCCTTCCGGAACATGTTGCGGTGGTTCCGGAACATGTTGCGGTGGTTCCGGAACATGTTCCGGTCCTTCCGGAACATATTGCGGTACATGTTCCGGTCCTTCCGGAACATATTGCGGTGGTTCCGGAACATGTTGCGGTCCTTCCGGAACATGTTGCGGTCCTTCCGGAACATGTTCCGGTCCATCCGGACCATGTTCCGGTGCTTCCGGAACATGTTCCGGTCCTTCCGGAACATGTTCCGGTGCTTCCGGAACATGTTCCGGCCCTTCCGGAACATGTTTCGGTGCTTCCGGAACATGTTCCGGTCCTTCCGGAACATGTTGCGGTCCTTCCGGAACATGTTGCGGTCCTTCCGGAACATGTTGCGGTCCTTCCGGAACATGTTGCGGTCATTCCGGAACATGTTCCGGTCCATCCGGAACATGTTCCGGTGCTTCCGGAACATGTTCCGGCGCTTCCGGAACATGTTCCGGTGCTTCCGGAACATGTTCCGGCGCTTCCGGAACATGTTCCGGCGCTTCCGGAACATGTTCCGGCGCTTCCGGAACATGTTCCGGTGCTTCCGGAACATGTTCCGGCGGTTCCGGAAAATTTTGCGGTGCCTCCGGAACATGTTCCGGTGCTCCCGGAACATGTTCCGGCGCTTCCGAAACATGTTCCGGTGCTTGCGGAACATGTTCCGGCGCTTCCGGAACATGTTCCGGCGCTTCCGGAACATGTTCCGGTCCTGCCGGAACATGTTCCGGTGCTTCCGGAACATGTTCCGGTCCTTCCGGAACATGTTGCGGTGGTTCCGGAACATGTTGCGGTGGTTCCGGAACATGTTGCGGTCCTTCCGGAACATGTTCCGGCGCTTCCGGAACATGTTCCGGCGCTTCCGGAACATGTTCTGGTGCTTCCGGAACATGTTCCGGCGCTTCCGGAACATGTTCCGGTGCTTCCGGAACATGTTCCGGTGCTTCCGGAACATGTTCCGGCGCTTCCGGAACATGTTCCGGCGCTTCCGGAAGATGTTCCGGCGCTTCCGGAACATGTTCCGGTCCTTCCGGAACATGTTCCAGTGCCTCCGCAACATGTTCCGGCGCTTCCGGACCATGTTCCGGTGCCTCCGGAACATGTTCCGGTGCCTCCGGAACATGTTCCGGTCCTTCCGGAACATGTTCCGGCGCTTCCGGAACATGTTCCGGTCCTTCCGGAACATGTTCCGGCGCTTCCGGAACATGTTCTGGTGCTTCCGGAACATGTTCCGGCGCTTCCGGAACATGTTCCGGTGCTTCCGGAACATGTTCCGGTGCTTCCGGAACATGTTCCGGCGCTTCCGGAACATGTTCCGGCGCTTCCGGAACATGTTCCGGCGCTTCCGGAACATGTTCCGGTCCTTCCGGAACATGTTCCGGCGCTCTCCGAACATGTTCCGGCGCTTCCGGAACATGTTCCGGCGCTTCCGGAACATGTTCCGGTGCTCCCGGAACATGTTCCGGTCCTTCCGGAACATGTTCCGGTCCTTCCGGAACATGTTCCGGCGCTTCCGGAACATGTTCCGGTGCCTCCGGAACATGTTCCGGCGATTCCGGAACATGTTCCGGGGCTTCCGGAACATGTTCCGGAAGCGCCGGATCATGTTCCGGAAGCACCGGAACATGTTCCGGAAGGACCGGAACGTGTTCTGGCGCTTCCGGAACATGTTCCGGCGCTTTGGGAACATGATCCGGCGCTTCCGGAACATGTTCCGGTGCTTCCGGAACATGTTCCGGTGCTTCCGGAACGTGTTCCGGCGCTTCCGGAACATGTTCCGGTGCTTCCGGAACATGTTCCGGTGCTTCCGGAACATGTTCCGGTCCTTCCGGAACATGTTCCGGCGCTTCCGGAACATGTTCCGGCGATTCCGGAACATGTTCCGGCGCTTCCGGGACATGTTCCGGCGCTTCTAGAACATGTTCCGGTGCTTCCAGAACATGATCCGGCGCTTCCGGAACATGTTCCGGTGCTTCCAGAACATGTTCCGGCGCTTCCGGAACATGATCCGGCGCTTCCGGAACATGATCCGGCGCTTCCGGAACATGTTCCGGTGCTTCCGGAACATGTTCCGGTACTTCCAGAACATGTTCCGGCGCTTCCGGAACGTGTTCCGGCGCTTCCGGAACATGTTCCGGTCCTTCCGGAACATGTTCCGGCGCTTCCGGAACATGTTCCGGCGCTTCCGGAACATGATCCGGTGCTTCCGGAACATGTTCCGGCGATTCCGGAACATGTTGCGGTGCTTCCAGAACATGTTCCGGTGCTTCCGGAACATGTTCCGGTGCTTCCGGAACATGTTCCGGCGCTTCCGGAACATGTTGCGGTCCTTCCAGAACATGTTGTGGTCCTTCCGGATCATGTTCCGGCGCTTCCTGAACATGTTCCGGCGCTTCCGGAACATGTTCCGGCGCTTCCGGAACATGTTCCGGCGCTTCCGGGAACATGTTCCGGTCCTTCCGGAACATGTGCCGGTCCTTCCGGAACATGTGCCGGTCCTTCCGGAACACGTTCCGGTCCTTCCGGAACATGTTCCGGTCCTTCCGGAAGATGTTTCGGCGCTTCCGGAACATGTGCTTGCGCTTCCGGAACATGTGCCGGCGCTACCGGAACATGTGCCGGTCCCTCCGGAACACGTTCCGGTCCTTCCGGAACATGTTCCGGCGCTTCCGGAACATGTTCCGGTGCTTCCGGAACATGTTCCGGCGCTTCCGGAACATGTTCCGGCGCTTCCGGAACATGTGCCGGTCCTTCCGGAACACGTTCCGGTCCTTCGGGAACATGATCCGGTCCTTCCGGAAGATGTTTCGGCGCTTCCGGAACATGTTCCGGCGCTTCCGGAACATGTTCCGGCGCTTCCGGAACATGTTCCGGCGCTTCCGGAACATGTTCCGGCGCTTCCGGGAACATGTTCCGGTCCTTCCGGAACATGTGCCGGTCCTTCCGGAACATGTGCCGGTCCTTCCGGAACACGTTCCGGTCCTTCCGGAACATGTTCCGGTCCTTCCGGAAGATGTTTCGGCGCTTCCGGAACATGTGCCGGCGCTTCCGGAACATGTGCCGGTCCCTCCGGAACACGTTCCGGTCCTTCCGGAAAATGTTCCGGTGCTCGCGGAACATGTTCCGGTCCTTCCGGAACATGTTCCGGTCCTTCCGGAACATGTTCCGGCGCTTCCGGAACATGTTCCGGTGCCTCCGGAACATGTTCCGGCGATTCCGGAACATGTTCCGGGGCTTCCGGAACATGTTCCGGAAGCGCCGGATCATGTTCCGGAAGCACCGGAACATGTTCCGGCGCTTCCGGAACACGTTCCGGTCCTTCCGGAACATGTTCCGGCGCTTCCGGAACACGTTCCGGTCCTTCCGGAACATGTTCCGGTGCTTCCGGAACATGTTCTGGCGCTTCCGGAACATGTTCCGGCGCTTTGAGAACATGATCCGGCGCTTCCGGAACATGTTCCGGTGCTTCCGGAACATGTTCCGGAAGCGCCGGAACACGTTCCGGAGGGACCGGAACATGTTCCGGTGCTTCCGGAACATGTTCCGGTCCTTCCGGAACATGTTCCGGTCCTTCCGGAACATGTTCCGGCGCTTCCGGAACATGTTCCGGCGATTCCGGAACATGTTCCGGCGCTTCCGGGACATGTTCCGGCGCTTCTAGAACATGTTCCGGTGCTTCCAGAACATGATCCGGCGCTTCCGGAACATGTTCCGGTGCTTCCAGAACATGTTCCGGTGCTTCCGGAACGTGTTCCGGCGCTTCCGGAACACGTTCCGGTCCCTCCGGAACGTGTTCCGGCGCTTCCGGAACATGTTCCGGTGCTTCCGGAACATGTTCCGGTCCTTCCGGAACATGTTCCGGTCCTTCCGGAACATGTTCCGGCGCTTCCGGAACATGTTCCGGCGATTCCGGAACATGTTCCGGCGCTTCCGGGACATGTTCCGGCGCTTCTAGAACATGTTCCGGTGCTTCCAGAACATGATCCGGCGCTTCCGGAACATGTTCCGGTGCTTCCAGAACATGTTCCGGCGCTTCCGGAACATGATCCGGCGCTTCCGGAACATGATCCGGCGCTTCCGGAACATGTTCCGGTGCTTCCGGAACATGTTCCGGTGCTTCCAGAACATGTTCCGGCGCTTCCGGAACGTGTTCCGGCGCTTCCGGAACATGTTCCGGTCCTTCCGGAACATGTTCCGGCGCTTCCGGAACATGTTCCGGCGCTTCCGGAACATGATCCGGTGCTTCCGGAACATGTTCCGGCGATTCCGGAACATGTTGCGGTGCTTCCGGAACATGTTCGGGTGCTTCCGGAACATGTTCCGGCGCTTCCGGAACATGTTCCGGCGCTTCCGGAACATGTTCCGGCGCTTCCGGAACATGTGCCTGCGCTTCCGGAACATGTGCCGGCGCTTCCGGAACATGTTCCGGTGCTTCCGGAACATGTTGCGGTCCTTCCGGAACATGTTCCGGCGCTTCCTGAACATGTTCCGGCGCTTCCGGAACATGTTCCGGCGCTTCCGGAACATGTTCCGGCGCTTCCGGAACATGTTCCGGCGCTTCCGGGAACATGTTCCGGTCCTTCCGGAACATGTGCCGGTCCTTCCGGAACATGTGCCGGTCCTTCCGGAACACGTTCCGGTCCTTCCGGAACATGTTCCGGTCCTTCCGGAAGATGTTTCGGCGCTTCCGGAACATGTGCCTGCGCTTCCGGAACATGTGCCGGCGCTTCCGGAACATGTGCCGGTCCCTCCGGAACACGTTCTGGTCCTTCCGGAACATGTTCCGGCGCTTCCGGAACATGTTCCGGTGCTTCCGGAACATGTTCCGGCGCTTCCGGAACATGTTCCGGCGCTTCCGGAACATGTGCCGGTCCTTCCGGAACACGTTCCGGTCCTTCGGGAACATGATCCGGTCCTTCCGGAAGATGTTTCGGCGCTTCCGGAACATGTGCCGGCGCTTCCGGAACATGTTCCGGCGCTTCCGGAACATGTTCCGGCGCTTCCGGAACATGTTCCGGCGCTTCCGGAACATGTTCCGGCGCTTCCGGGAACATGTTCCGGTCCTTCCGGAACATGTGCCGGTCCTTCCGGAACATGTGCCGGTCCTTCCGGAACATGTGCCGGTCCTTCCGGAACACGTTCCGGTCCTTCCGGAACATGTTCCGGTCCTTCCGGAAGATGTTTCGGCGCTTCCGGAACATGTGCCTGCGCTTCCGGAACATGTGCCGGCGCTTCCGGAACATGTGCCGGTCCCTCCGGAACACGTTCCGGTCCTTCCGGAACATGTTCCGGCGCTTCCGGAACATGTTCCGGTGATTCCGGAACATGTTCCGGCGCTTCCGGAACATGTTCCGGCGCTTCCGGAACATGTTCCGGTGCTTCCGGAACATGTTCGGGTGCTTCCGGAACATGTTCCGGTGCTTCCGGAACATGTTCCAGTGCCTCCGGAACATGTTCCGGTGCCTCCGGAACATGTTCCGGTGCTTCCGGAACATGTTCCGGTGCCTCCGGAACATGTTCCGGTGCCTCCAAAACATGTTCCGGTGCCTCCGGAACATGTTCCAGTGCTTTCGGAACATGTTCCGGTCCTTCCGGAACATGTTCCGGTGCCTCCGGAAACATGTTCCGGTCCTTCCGGAACATGTTCCGGTCCTTCCGGAACATGTTCCGGTGCTTCCGGAACATGTTCCGGTTGTTCCGGAACATGTTCCGGTCCTTCCAGAACATGTTCCGGTGCTTCCGGAACATGTTCCGGCGCTTCCGGAACATGTTCCGGCGCTTCCGGAACATGTTCCGGTCCTTCCAGAACACGTTCCGGTCCTTCGGGAACATGATCCGGTCCTTCCGGAAGATGTTTCGGCGCTTCCGGAACATGTGCCGGCGCTTCCGGAACATGTTCCGGCGCTTCCGGAACATGTTCCGGCGCTTCCGGAACATGTTCCGGCGCTTCCGGGAACATGTTCCGGTCCTTCCGGAACATGTGCCGGTCCTTCCGGAACATGTGCCGGTCCTTCCGGAACACGTTCCGGTCCTTCCGGAACATGTTCCGGTCCTTCCGGAAGATGTTTCGGCGCTTCCGGAACATGTGCCTGCGCTTCCGGAACATGTGCCGGCGCTTCCGGAACATGTGCCGGTCCCTCCGGAACACGTTCCGGTCCTTCCGGAAAATGTTCCGGTGCTCCCGGAACATGTTCCGGTCCTTCCGGAACATGTTCCGGTCCTTCCGGAACATGTTCCGGCGCTTCCGGAACATGTTCCGGTGCCTCCGGAACATGTTCCGGCGATTCCGGAACATGTTCCGGGGCTTCCGGAACATGTTCCGGAAGCGCCGGATCATGTTCCGGAAGCACCGGAACATGTTCCGGCGCTTCCGGAACACGTTCCGGTCCTTCCGGAACATGTTCCGGCGCTTCCGGAACACGTTCCGGTCCTTCCGGAACATGTTCCGGTGCTTCCGGAACATGTTCTGGCGCTTCCGGAACATGTTCCGGCGCTTTGAGAACATGATCCGGCGCTTCCGGAACATGTTCCGGTGCTTCCGGAACATGTTCCGGTGCTTCCGGAACGTGTTCCGGCGCTTCCGGAACACGTTCCGGTCCCTCCGGAACGTGTTCCGGCGCTTCCGGAACATGTTCCGGTGCTTCCGGAACATGTTCCGGTCCTTCCGGAACATGTTCCGGTCCTTCCGGAACATGTTCCGGCGCTTCCGGAACATGTTCCGGCGATTCCGGAACATGTTCCGGCGCTTCCGGGACATGTTCCGGCGCTTCTAGAACATGTTCCGGTGCTTCCAGAACATGATCCGGCGCTTCCGGAACATGTTCCGGTGCTTCCAGAACATGTTCCGGCGCTTCCGGAACATGATCCGGCGCTTCCGGAACATGATCCGGCGCTTCCGGAACATGTTCCGGCGCTTCCGGAACATGTTCCGGTGCTTCCGGAACATGTTCCGGTGCTTCCAGAACGTGTTCCGGCGCTTCCGGAACGTGTTCCGGCGCTTCCGGAACATGTTCCGGTCCTTCCGGAACATGTTCCGGCGCTTCCGGAACATGTTCCGGCGCTTCCGGAACATGATCCGGTGCTTCCGGAACATGTTCCGGCGATTCCGGAACATGTTGCGGTGCTTCCGGAACATGTTCCGGTGCTTCCGGAACATGTTCCGGCGCTTCCGGAACATGTTCCGGCGCTTCCGGAACATGTTGCGGTCCTTCCGGAACATGTTGCGGTCCTTCCGGAACATGTTCCGGCGCTTCCTGAACATGTTCCGGCGCTTCCGGAACATGTTCCGGCGCTTCCGGAACATGTTCCGGCGCTTCCGGAACATGTTCCGGCGCTTCCGGGAACATGTTCCGGTCCTTCCGGAACATGTGCCGGTCCTTCCGGAACATGTGCCGGTCCTTCCGGAACACGTTCCGGTCCTTCCGGAACATGTTCCGGTCCTTCCGGAAGATGTTTCGGCGCTTCCGGAACATGTGCCTGCGCTTCCGGAACATGTGCCGGCGCTTCCGGAACATGTGCCGGTCCCTCCGGAACACGTTCTGGTCCTTCCGGAACATGTTCCGGCGCTTCCGGAACATGTTCCGGTGCTTCCGGAACATGTTCCGGCGCTTCCGGAACATGTTCCGGCGCTTCCGGAACATGTGCCGGTCCTTCCGGAACACGTTCCGGTCCTTCGGGAACATGATCCGGTCCTTCCGGAAGATGTTTCGGCGCTTCCGGAACATGTGCCGGCGCTTCCGGAACATGTTCCGGCGCTTCCGGAACATGTTCCGGCGCTTCCGGAACATGTTCCGGCGCTTCCGGAACATGTTCCGGCGCTTCCGGGAACATGTTCCGGTCCTTCCGGAACATGTGCCGGTCCTTCCGGAACATGTGCCGGTCCTTCCGGAACATGTGCCGGTCCTTCCGGAACACGTTCCGGTCCTTCCGGAACATGTTCCGGTCCTTCCGGAAGATGTTTCGGCGCTTCCGGAACATGTGCCTGCGCTTCCGGAACATGTGCCGGCGCTTCCGGAACATGTGCCGGTCCCTCCGGAACACGTTCCGGTCCTTCCGGAACATGTTCCGGCGCTTCCGGAACATGTTCCGTTGTTTCCGGAACATGTTCCGGCGCTTCCGGAACATGTTCCGGCGCTTCCGGAACATGTTCCGTTGTTTCCGGAACATGTTCCGGCGCTTCCGGAACATGTTCCGGCGCTTCCGGAACATGTTCCGGTGCTTCCGGAACATGTTCCGGTGCTTCCGGAACATGTTCCGGTGCTTCCGGAACATGTTCCGGTGCCTCCGGAACATGTTCCGGTGCCTCCGGAACATGTTCCGGTGCTTCCGGAACATGTTCCGGTGCCTCCGGAACATGTTCCGGTGCCTCCAAAACATGTTCCGGTGCCTCCGGAACATGTTCCGGCGCTTCCTGAACATGTTCCGGCGCTTCCGGAACATGTTCCGGCGCTTCCGGAACATGTTCCGGCGCTTCCGGAACATGTTCCGGCGCTTCCGGGAACATGTTCCGGTCCTTCCGGAACATGTGCCGGTCCTTCCGGAACATGTGCCGGTCCTTCCGGAACACGTTCCGGTCCTTCCGGAACATGTTCCGGTCCTTCCGGAAGATGTTTCGGCGCTTCCGGAACATGTGCCTGCGCTTCCGGAACATGTGCCGGCGCTTCCGGAACATGTGCCGGTCCCTCCGGAACACGTTCTGGTCCTTCCGGAACATGTTCCGGCGCTTCCGGAACATGTTCCGGTGCTTCCGGAACATGGTCCGGCGCTTCCGGAACATGTTCCGGCGCTTCCGGAACATGTGCCGGTCCTTCCGGAACACGTTCCGGTCCTTCGGGAACATGATCCGGTCCTTCCGGAAGATGTTTCGGCGCTTCCGGAACATGTGCCGGCGCTTCCGGAACATGTTCCGGCGCTTCCGGAACATGTTCCGGCGCTTCCGGAACATGTTCCGGCGCTTCCGGAACATGTTCCGGCGCTTCCGGGAACATGTTCCGGTCCTTCCGGAACATGTGCCGGTCCTTCCGGAACATGTGCCGGTCCTTCCGGAACATGTGCCGGTCCTTCCGGAACACGTTCCGGTCCTTCCGGAACATGTTCCGGTCCTTCCGGAAGATGTTTCGGCGCTTCCTGAACATGTGCCTGCGCTTCCGGAACATGTGCCGGCGCTTCCGGAACATGTGCCGGTCCCTCCGGAACACGTTCCGGTCCTTCCGGAACATGTTCCGGCGCTTCCGGAACGTGTTCCGTTGTTTCCGGAACATGTTCCGGCGCTTCCGGAACATGTTCCGGCGCTTCCGGAACATGTTCCGTTGTTTCCGGAACATGTTCCGGCGCTTCCGGAACATGTTCCGGCGCTTCCGGAACATGTTCCGGTGCTTCCGGAACATGTTCCGGTGCTTCCGGAACATGTTCCGGTGCTTCCGGAACATGTTCCGGTGCCTCCGGAACATGTTCCGGTGCCTCCGGAACATGTTCCGGTGCTTCCGGAACATGTTCCGGTGCCTCCGGAACATGTTCCGGTGCCTCCAAAACATGTTCCGGTGCCTCCGGAACATGTTCCAGTGCTTTCGGAACATGTTCCGGTCCTTCCGGAACATGTTCCGGTGCCTCCGGAAACATGTTCCGGTCCTTCCGGAACATGTTCCGGTGCTTCCGGAACATGTTCCGGTGCTTCCGGAACATGTTCCGGTTGTTCCGGAACATGTTCCGGTCCTTCCGGAACATGTTCCGGTGCTTCCGGAACATGTTCCGGCGCTTCCGGAACATGTTCCGGCGCTTCCGGAACATGTTCCGGTGCTTCCGGAACATGTTCCGGTGCTTCCGGAACATGTTCCGGTGCTTCCGGAACATGTTCCGGCGCTTCCAGAACATGTTCCGGCGCTTCCGGAACATGTTCCGGTCCTTCCAGAACACGTTCCGGTCCTTCCGGAACATGATCCGGTCCTTCCGGAAGATGTTTCGGCGCTTCCGGAACATGTGCCGGCGCTTCCGGAACATGTTCAGGCGCTTCCGGAACATGTGCCGATCCTTCCGGAACACGTTCCGGTCCTTCCGGAACATGTTCCGGCGCTTCCGGAACATGTGCCGGTCCTTCCGGTACATGTTCCGGCGCTTCCGGAACATGTTCCGGCGCTTCCGGAACATGTTCCGGTCCTTCCGGAACATGTTCCGGTCCTTCCGGAACATGTTCAGGCGCTTCCGGAACATGTTCCGGTCCTTCCGGAACATGTTCCGGCTCTTCCGGAACATGTTCCGGTCCTTCCGGAACATGTTCCGGTGCTTCCGGAACATGTTCCGGCGCTTCCGGAACGTGTTCCGGCGCTTCCGGAACATGTTCCGGTCCTTCCGGAACATGTTCCGGCGCTTCCGGAACATGTTCCGGCGCTTCCGGAACATGATCCGGTGCTTCCGGAACATGTTCCGGCGATTCCGGAACATGTTGCGGTGCTTCCGGAACATGTTCCGGTGCTTCCGGAACATGTTCCGGCGCTTCCGGAACATGTTCCGGCGCTTCCGGAACATGTTGCGGTCCTTCCGGAACATGTTGCGGTCCTTCCGGAACATGTTCCGGCGCTTCCTGAACATGTTCCGGCGCTTCCGGAACATGTTCCGGCGCTTCCGGAACATGTTCCGGTCCTTCCGGAACATGTTCCGGCGCTTCCGGAACATGTTCCGGCGCTTCCGGAACATGATCCGGTGCTTCCGGAACATGTTCCGGCGATTCCGGAACATGTTGCGGTGCTTCCGGAACATGTTCCGGTGCTTCCGGAACATGTTCCGGCGCTTCCGGAACATGTTCCGGCGCTTCCGGAACATGTTGCGGTCCTTCCGGAACATGTTGCGGTCCTTCCGGAACATGTTCCGGCGCTTCCTGAACATGTTCCGGCGCTTCCGGAACATGTTCCGGCGCTTCCGGAACATGTTCCGGCGCTTCCGGAACATGTGCCGGTCCTTCCGGAACATGTGCCGGTTCTTTCCGGAACACGTTCCGGTCCTTCCGGAACATGTTCCGGTCCTTCCGGAAGATGTTCCGGCGCTTCCGGAACATGTGCCTGCGCTTCCGGAACATGTGCCGGCGCTTCCGGAACATGTGCCGGTCCCTCCGGAACACGTTCTGGTCCTTCCGGAACATGTTCCGGCGCTTCCGGAACATGTTCCGGTGCTTCCGGAACATGTTCCGGCGCTTCCGGAACATGTTCCGGCGCTTCCGGAACATGTGCCGGTCCTTCCGGAACACGTTCCGGTCCTTCGGGAACATGATCCGGTCCTTCCGGAAGATGTTTCGGCGCTTCCGGAACATGTGCCGGCGCTTCCGGAACATGTTCCGGCGCTTCCGGAACATGTTCCGGCGCTTCCGGGAACATGTTCCGGTCCTTCCGGAACATGTGCCGGTCCTTCCGGAACATGTGCCGGTCCTTCCGGAACATGTGCCGGTCCCTCCGGAACACGTTCCGGTCCTTCCGGAACATGTTCCGGCGCTTCCGGAACATGTTCCGGTGCTTCCGGAACATGTTCCGGTGCTTCCGGAACATGTTCCGGTGCCTCCGGAACATGTTCCGGTGCCTCCGGAACATGTTCCGGTGCTTCCGGAACATGTTCCGGTGCCTCCGGAACATGTTCCGGTGCCTCCAAAACATGTTCCGGTGCCTCCGGAACATGTTCCAGTGCTTTTGGAACATGTTCCGGTCCTTCCGGAACATGTTCCGGTGCCTCCGGTCCTTCCGGAACATGTTCCGGTCCTTCCGGAACATGTTCCGGTGCTTCCGGAACATGTTCCGGTTGTTCCGGAACATGTTCCGGTCCTTCCGGAACATGTTCCGGTGCTTCCAGAACATGTTCCGGCGCTTCCGGAACATGTTCCGGCGCTTCCGGAACATGTTCCGGTGCTTCCGGAACATGTTCCGGTGCTTCCGGAACATGTTCCGGCGCTACCAGAACATGTTCCGGCGCTTCCGGAACATGTTCCGGTCCTTCCAGAACACGTTCCGGTCCTTCCGGAACATGATCCGGTCCTTCCGGAAGATGTTTCGGCGCTTCCAGAACATGTGCCGGCGCTTCCGGAACATGTTCCGGCGCTTCCGGAACATGTGCCGATCCTTCCGGAACACGTTCCGGTCCTTCCGGAACATGTTCCGGCGCTTCCGGAACATGTGCCGGCGCTTCCGGAACATGTGCCGGTCCTTCCGGTACATGTTCCGGCGCTTCCGGAACATGTTCCGGCGCTTCCGGAACATGTTCCGGTCCTTCCGGAACATGTTCCGGTGCTTCCGGAACATGTTCCGGTGCCTCCGGAACATGTTCCGGTGCTTCCGGAACATGTTCCGGTGCTTCCAGAACATGTTTCGGTCCTTCCGGAACATGTTCCAGCCCTTCCGGAACATGTTCCGGTGCTTCCGGAACATGTTCCGGTGCCTCCGGAACATGTTCAGGTGCCTCCGGAACATGTTCCGGCTCTTCCGGAACATGTTCCGGCGCTTCCGGAACATGTTCCGGTCCTTCCGGAACATGTTCCGGCGCTTCCGGAACATGTTCCGGTCCTTCCGGAACATGTTCCGGTTCTTCCGGAACATGTTCCGGTCCTTCCGGAACATGTTCCGGTGCTTCCGGAACATGTTCCGGTCCTTCCGGAACATGTTCCGGGGCTTCCGGAACATGTGCCGGCGCTTCCGGAACATGTGCCGGTCCTTCCGGAACACGTTCCGGTCCTTCCAGAACATGTGCCGGCGCTTCCGGAACATGTTCCGGGGCTTCCGGAAGATGTTCCGGGGCTTCCGGAGCATGTTCCGATCCTTCCGGAACATGTTCCGGTGCTTCCGGAAGATGTTCCGGTCCTTCCGGAACATGTTCCGGTCCTTCCGGAACATGTTCCAGCGCTTCCGGAACATGTTCCGGCGCTTCCGGAACATGTTCCGGTCCTTCCGGAACATGTTCCGGTCCTTCCGGAACATGTTCCGGCGCTTCCGGAACATGTTCCGGTCCTTCCGGAACATGTTCCGGTCCTTCCGGAACATGTTCCGGTCCTTCCGGAACATGTGCCGGCGCTTCCGGAACATGTTCCGGTGCTTCCGGAGAATGTTCCGGTCCTTCCGGAACATGTTCCGGTGCTTCCGGAACATGTTCCGGTGCCTCCGGAACATGTTCCGGTGCCTCCGGAACATGTTCCGGTCCTTCCGGAACATGTTCCGGCGCTTCCGGAACATGTTCCGGCGCTTCCGGAACATGTTCCGGCGCTTCCGGAACATGTTCCGGCGCTTCCGGAACATGTGCCGGCGCTTCCGGAACATGTGCCGGTCCTTCCGGAACATGTTCCGGTGCTTCCGGAACATGTTCCGGTGCCACCGGAACATGTTCCGGTGCCTCCGGAACATGTTCCGGCGCTTCCGGAACATGTTCCGGTGCTTCCGGAACATGTTCCGGCGCTTCCGGAACATGTTCCGGTGCTTCCGGAACATGTTCCGGTGCTTCCGGAACATGTTCCGGTGCCTCCGGAACATGTTCCGGTGCCTCCAGAACATGTTCCGGTGCCTCCGGAACATGTTCCGGTGCCTCCGGAACATGTTCCGGCGCTTCCAGAACTTGTTCCGGTCCTTCCGGAACATGTTCCGGTGCTTCCGGAACATGTTCCGGTGCCTCCGGAACATGTTCCGGTGCCTCCGGAACATGTTCCGGTGCCTCCGGAACATGTTCCAGTGCTTTCAGAACATGTTCCGGTCCTTCCGGAACATGTTCCGGTGCCTCCGGAAACATGTTCCGGTCCTTCCGGAACATGTTCCGGAAGCACCGGAACATGTTCCGGTTCTTCCGGAACATGTTCCGGTTCTTCCGGAACATGTTCCGGAAGCACCGGAACATGTTCCGGAAGCACCGGAACATGTGCTTCCGGAACATGTTCCGGCGCTTCCGGAACATGTTCCGGTCCTTCCGGAACATGTGCCGGTCCTTCCGGAACACGTTCCGGTCCTTCCGGAACATGATCCGGTCCTTCCGGAAGATGTTTCGGCGCTTCCGGAACATGTGCCGGCGCTTCCGGAACATGTGCCGGCGCTTCCGGAACATGTGCCGATCCTTCCGGAACACGTTCCGGTCCTTCCGGAACATGTTCCGGCGCTTCCGGAACATGTTCCGGCGCTTCCGGAACATGTTCCGGTGTTTCCGGAACATGTTCCGGCGGTTCCGGAACATGTTCCGGTCCTCCCGGAACATGTTCCGGTGCGCTTCCGGAACATGTTCCGGTGTTTCCGGAACATGTTCCGGCGCTTCCGGAACATGTTCCGGCGCTTCCGGAACATGTTCCGGTCCTGCCGGAACATGTTCCGGTGCTTCCGGAACATGTTCCGGCGCTTCAGGAACATGTGCCGGCGCTTCCGGAACATGTGCCGGTCCTTCCGGTACATGTTCCGGCGCTTCCGGAACATGTTCCGGCGCTTCCGGAACATGTTCCGGTGCCTCCGGAACATGTTCCGGTGCTTCCGGAACATGTTCCGGTCCTTCCGGAACATGTTCCGGTCCTTCCGGAACATGTTCCGGTGCTTCCAGAACATGTTTCGGTCCTTCCGGAACATGTTCCAGCCCTTCCGGAACATGTTCCGGTGCTTCCGGAACATGTTCCGGTGCCTCCGGAACATGTTCCGGTGCCTCCGGAACATGTTCCGGCTCTTCCGGAACATGTTCCGGCGCTTCCGGAACATGTTCCGGTCCTTCCGGAACATGTTCCGGCGCTTCCGGAACATGTTCCGGTCCTTCCGGAACATGTTCCGGTGCTTCCAGAACATGTTCCGGTGCTTCCGGAACATGTTCCGGTCCTTCCAGAACATGTTCCGGGGCTTCCGGAACATGTGCCGGCGCTTCCGGAACATGTGCCGGTCCTTCCGGAACACGTTCCGGTCCTTCCGGAACATGTGCCGGTGCTTCCGGAACATGTTCCGGGGCGTCCAGAAGATGTTCCGGGGCTTCCGGAACATGTTCCGGCGCTTCCGGAACATGTTCCGGGGATTCCGGAACATGTTCCGGTGCTTTCGGAATATGTTCCGGAAGCATCGGAACATGTTCCGATCCTTCCGGAACATGTTCTGGTCCTTCTGGAAGATGTTCCGGTCCTTCCGGAACATGTTCCGGTCCTTCCGGAACATGTTCCAGCGCTTCCGGAACATGTTCCGGCGCTTCCGGAACATGTTCCGGTCCTTCCGGAACATGTTCCGGTCCTTCCGGAACATGTTCCGGCGCTTCCGGAACATGTTCCGGTCCTTCCGATACATGTTCCGGTCCTTCCGGAACATGTTCCGGTCCTTCTGGAACATGTGCCGGCGCTTCCGGAACATGTGCCGGTGCTTCCGGAACATGTTCCGGTGCTTCCGGAACATGTGCCGGTCCTTCCGGAACATGTTCCGGTCCTTCCGGTACATGTTCCGGCGCTTCCGGAACATGTTCCGGCGCTTCCGGAACATGTTCCGGTGCTTCCGGAACATGTTCCGGTGCCTCCGGAACATGTTCCGGTGCTTTCGGAACATGTTCCGGTGCTTCCGGAACATGTTCCGGTCCTTCCGGAACATGTTCCGGTGCTTCCAGAACATGTTCCGGTCCTTCCGGAAAATGTTCCGGTCCTTCCGGAACATGTTCCGGTGCTTCCGGAACATGTTCCGGTGCCTCCGGAACATGTTCCGGTGCCTCCGGAACATGTTCCGGTCCTTCCAGAACATGTTCCGGTGCTTGCGGAACATGTTCCGGCGCTTCCGGAACATGTTCCGGCGCTTCCGGAACATGTGCCGGCGCTTCCGGAACATGTGCCGGTCCTTCCGGTACATGTTCCGGTGCCTCCGGAACATGTTCCGGTGCTTCCGGAACATGTTCCGGTCCTTCCGGAACATGTTTCGGTCCTTCCGGAACATGTTCCGGCCCTTCCGGAACATGTTCCGGTGCTTCCGGAACATGTTCCGGTGCCTCCGGAACATGTTCCGGTCCTTCCGGAACATGTTCCGGTGCTTCCGGAACATGTTCCGGTCCTTCCGGAACATGTTCCGGCGCTTCCGGAACATGTTCCGGTCCTTCCGGAACATGTTCCGGTTCTTCCGGAACATGTTCCGGTCCTTCCGGAACATGTTCCGGTGCTTCCGGAACATGTTCCGGTGCTTCCGGAACATGTTCCGGTGCTTCCGGAACATGTGCCGGGGCTTCCGGAAAATGTGCCGGCGCTTCCGTAACATGTGCCGGTCCTTCCGGAACACGTTCCGGTCCTTCCGGAACATGTGCCGGCGCTTCCGGGACATGTTCCGGGGCTTCCGGAAGATGTTCCGGGGCTTCCGGAACATGTTCCGGTCCTTCCGGAACATGTTCCGGTCCTTCCGGAACATGTTCCGGTGCTTCCGAAACATGTTCCGGCGCTTCCGGAACATGTTCCGGCGCTTCCGGAACATGTTCCGGTGCTTCCGGAACACATTCCGGCGCTTCCGCAACATGTTCCGGTCCTTCCGGAACATGTTCCGGTCCTTCCGGAACATGTTCCGGTCCTTCCGGAACATGTGCCGGCGCTTCCGGAATATGTTCCGGTTCTTCCAGAACATGTTCCGGTGCTTCCGGAACATGTGCCGGTCCTTCCGGAACATGTTCCGGTCCTTCCGGTACATGTTCCGGCGCTTCCGGAACATGTTCCGGCGCTTCCTGAACATGTTCCGGTGCTTGCGGAACATGTTCCGGTGCCTCCGGAACATGTTCCGGTGCTTTCAGAACATGTTCCGGTGCTTCCGGAACATGTTCCGGTCCTTCCGGAACATGTTCCGGTGCTTCCAGAACATGTTGCGGTCCTTCCGGAAAATGTTCCGGTCCTTCCGGAACATGTTCCGGTGCTTCCAGAACATGTTCCGGTGCCTCCGGAACATGTTCCGGTGCCTCCGGAACATGTTCCGGTCCTTCCGGAACATGTTCCGGTCCTTCCGGAAGATGTTCCGGGGCTTCCGGAACATGTGCCGGCGCTTCCGGAACATGTGCCGGTCCTTCCGGAACACGTTCCGGTCCTTCCGGAACATGTGCCGGCGCTTCCGGAACATGTTCCGGGGCTTCCGGAAGATGTTCCGGGGCTTCCGGAACATGTTCCGGGGCTTCCGGAAGATGTTCCGGGGCTTCCGGAACATGTTCCGGCGCTTCCGGAACATGTTCCGGTGCTTCCGGAACATGTTCCGGTGCCTCCGGAACATGTTCCGGTGCTTTCGGAACATGTTCCGGTGCTTCCGGAACATGTTCCGGTCGTTCCGGAACATGTTCCAGCGCTTCCGGAACATGTTCCGGTGCTTCCGGAACATGTTCAGGTGCCTCCGGAACATGTTCCGGTGCCTCCGGAACATGTTCCGGTCCTTCCGGAACATGTTCCGGTCCTTCCACAACATGTGCCGGCGCTTCCGGAACATGTGCCGGCACTTCCGGAACATGTTCCGGGTCTTCCAGAACATGTTCCGGTCCTTCCAGAACATGTTCCGGCGCTTCCGGAACATGTTCCGGTCCTTCCGGAACATGTTCCGATGCTTCCGGAACATGTTCCGGTGTCTCCGGAACATGTTCCGGTGCTTCCGGAACATGTTCCGGTCCTTCCGGAACATGTTCCGGCGCTTCCGGAACATGTTCCGGTCCTTCCGGAACATGTTTCGGCGCTTCAAGAACATGTTCCGGCCCTTCCGGAACATGTTCCGGTCCTTCCGGAACATGTTCCGGTGCCTCCGGAACATGTTCCGGTCCTTCCGGAACATGTTCTGGTCCTTCCGGAAGATGTTCCGGCGCTTCCGAAACATGTGCTGGTCCTTCCAGAACACGTTCCCGTCCTTCCGGAACATGTTCTGGTCCTTCCAGAACATGTTCCGGCGCTTCCGGAACATGTTGCGGCGCTTCCGGAACATGTTCCGGCGCTTCCGAAATATGTTCCGGAAGCATGGGAACATGTTCCGATCCTTCCGGAACATGTTCCGGCGCTTCCGGAACATGTTCCGGCGCTTCCGGAACATGTTCCGGCGCTTCCGGAACATGTTCCGGTGCTTCCGGAACATGTTCCGGTCCTTCCGGAAGATGTTCCGGGGCTTCCGGAACATGTGCCGGCGCTTCCGGAACATGTGCCGGTCCTTCCGGAACACGTTCCGGTCCTTCCGGAACATGTGCCGGCGCTTCCGGAACATGTTCCGGGGCTTCCGGAAGATGTTCCGGGGCTTCCGGAACATGTTCCGGCGCTTCCGGAACATGTTCCGGGGCTTCCGGAACATGTTCCGGTGCTTTCGGAATATGTTCCGGAAGCATCGGAACATGTTCCGATCCTTCCGGAACATGTTCCGGTGCTTCCGGAAGATGTTCCAGTCCTTCCGGAAGATGTTCCGGTCCTTCCGGAACATGTTCCAGCGCTTCCGGAACATGTTCCGGTGCTTCCGGAACATGTTCAGGTGCCTCCGGAACATGTTCCGGTGCCTCCGGAACATGTTCCGGTCCTTCCGGAACATGTTCCGGTCCTTCCGGAACATGTGCCGGCGCTTCCGGAACATGTGCCGGCGCTTCCGGAACCTTCCGGAACATGTGCCGGCGCTTCCGGAACATGTGCCGGCGCTTCCGGAACATGTTCCGGGTCTTCCGGAACATGTTCCGGTCCTTCCAGAACATGTTCCGGCGCTTCCGAAACATGTTCCGGTGCTTCCGGAACATGTTCCGGTGCTTCCGGAACATGTTCCGGTGTCTCCGGAACATGTTCCGGTGCTTCCGGAACATGTTCCGGTCCTTCCGGAACATGTTCCGGCGCTTCAAGAACATGTTCCGGTCCTTCCGGAACATGTTCCGGTCCTTCCGGAACATGTTCCGGTGCCTCCTGAACATGTTCCGGTCCTTCCGGAACATGTTCTGGTCCTTCCGGAAGATGTTCCGGCGCTTCCGGAACATGTGCCGGTCCTTCCGGAACACGTTCCCGTCCTTCCGGAACATGTTCTGGTCCTTCCAGAACATGTTCCGGCGCTTCCGGAACATGTTGCGGCGCTTCCGGAACATGTTCCGGCGCTTCCGGAACATGTTCCGGTGCTTTCGAAATATGTTCCGGAAGCATCGGAACATGTTCCGATCCTTCCGGAACATGTTCCGGCGCTTCCGGAACATGTTCCGGCGCTTCCGGAACATGTTCCGGCGCTTCCGGAACATGTTCCGGTGCTTCCGGAACATGTTCCGGTGCCTCCGGAACATGTTCCGGTCCTTCCGAAACATGTTCCGGTGCTTCCGGAACATGTTCTGGTGCTTCCGGAACATGTTCCGGTGCTTCCGGAACATGTTCCGGTGCCTCCGGAACATGTTACGGTCCTTCCGGAACATGTTCCGGTGCTTCCGGAACATGTTACGGTCCTTCCGGAACATGTTCCGGTCCTTCCGGAACATGTTCCGGTGCTTCCAGAACATGTTCCGGTCCTTCCGGAACATGTTCCGGTGCTTCCGGAACATGTTCCGGTGCTTCCCGAACATGTTCCGGTGCCTCCGGAACATGTTCCGGTGCCTCCGCAAAGGGTTCCGGTCCTTCCGGAACATGTTCCGGTGCTTCCGGAACATGTTCCGGTGCTTCCGGAACATGTTCCGGCGCTTCCGGAACATGTTGCGGTCCTTCTGGAACATGTTCCGGCGCTTCCGGAACATGCTCCGGTCCTTCCGGAACATGTTCCGGTCCTTCCGGAACATGTTCCGGTTCTTCCGGAACATGTTCCGGTGCTTCCGGAACATGTTCCGGTCCTTCCGGAACACGTTCCGGTCCTTCCGGAACATGTTCCGGCGCTTCCGGAACATGTTCCGGTGCTTTCGGAATATGTTCCGGAAGCATCGGAAGGTGTTCCGATCCTTCCGGAACATGTTCCGGTGCTTCCGGAAGATGTTCCGGTCCTTCCGGAACATGTTCCGGTCCTTTTGGAACATGTTCCAGCGCTTCCGGAACATGTTCCGGTGCTTCCGGAACATGTTCAGGGACCTCCGGAACATGTTCCGGTGCTTCCGGAACATGTTCTGGTCCTTCCGGAACATGTTCCGGCGCTTCAAGAACATGTTCCGGTCCTTCCGGAACATGTTCCGGTCCTTCCAGAACATGTTCCGGTCCTTCCGGAACATGTTCCGGCGCTTCCGGAACATGTTCCGGTGTCTCCGGAACATGTTCCGGTGCTTCCGGAACATGTTCCGGTCCTTCCGGAACATGTTCCGGCGCTTCCGGAACATGTTCCGGTCCTTCCAGAACATGTTCCGGTGCTTCAAGAACATGTTCCGGTCCTTCCGGAACATGTTCCGGTCCTGCCGGAACATGTTCCGGTGGTTCCGGAACATGTTCCGGCGCTTCCGGAACATGTTCCGGTCCTTCCGGAACATGTTCTGGTCCTTCCGGAAGATGTTCCGGCGCTTCCGGAACATGTGCCGATCCTTCCGGAACACGTTCCCGTCGTTCCGGAACATGTTCCGGTCCTTCCAGAACATGTTCCGGCGCTTCCGGAACTTGTTCCGGGGCTTCCGGAACATGTTCTGATCCTTCCGGAAAATTTCCGGCGCTTCCGGAACATGTTCTGGCGCTTCCGGAACATGTTCCGGCGCTTCCGGAACATGTTCCGGTCCTTCCGGAACATGTTCCGGTGCTTCTGGAACATGTTCCGGTCCTTCCGGAACATGTTCCGGTGCTTCCAGAACATGTTCCGGTCCTTCCGGAACATGTTCCGGTCCGTCCGGAACATGTTCCGGTGCCTCCGGAACATGTTCCGGTGCCTCCGGAACGGGTTCCGGTCCTTCCGGAACATGTTCCGGCGCTTCCGGAACATGTTCCGGTCCTTCTGGAACATGTTCCGGCGCTTCCGGAACATGTTCCGGCGCTTCCGGAACATGTTCCGGTCCTTCCGGAACATGTTCCGGTTCTTCCGGAACATGTTCCGGTCCTTCCGGAACATGTTCCGGTGCTTCCGGAACATGTTCCGGTCCTTCCGGAACACGTTCCGGTCCTTCCGGAACATGTTCCGGAAGCGCCGGAACATGTTCCGGTGCTTTCGGAATATGTTCCGGAAGCATCGGAACATGTTCCGATCCTTCCGGAACATGTTCCGGTGCTTCCGGAAGACGTTCCGGTCCTTCCGGAACATGTTCCGGTCCTTTTGGAACATGTTCCAGCGCTTCCGGAACATGTTCCGGTGCTTCCTGAACATGTTCAGGTGCCTCCGGAACATGTTCCGGTGCCTCCGGAACATGTTCCGGTCCTTCCGGAACATGTTCCGGTCCTTCCGGAACATGTGCCGGCGCTTCCGAAACATGTGCCGGCGCTTCCGGAACATGTTCCGGGGCTTCCGGAGGATGTTCCGGTCCTTCCAGAACATGTTCCGGCGCTTCCGGAACATGTTCCGGCGCTTCCGGAACATGTTCCGGTGCCTCCGGAACATGTTCCGGTGCTTCCGGAACATGTTCCGGTCCTTCCGGAACATGTTCCGGCGCTTCCGGAACATGTTCCGGTCCTTCCGGAACATGTTCCGGCGCTTCAAGAACATGTTCCGGTCCTTCCGGAATTGGTTCCGGTCCTTCCAGAACATGTTCCGGTCCTTCCAGAACATGTTCCGGCGCTTCCGGAACATGTTCCGGCGCTTCCGGAACATGTTCCGGTGCTTCCGGAACATGTTCCGGTGTCTGCGGAACATGTTCCGGTGCTTCCGGAACATGTTCCGGTCCTTCCGGAACATGTTCCGGCGCTTCCAGAAAATATTCCGGTCCTTCCGGAACATGTTCCGGCGCTTCAAGAACATGTTCCGGTCCTTACGGAACATGTTCCGGTCCTTCCGGAACATGTTCCGGTGCTTCCGGAACATGTTCCGGCGCTTCCGGAACATGTTCCGGTCCTTCCGGAACATGTTCTGGTCCTTCCGGAAGATGTTCCGGCGCGTCCGGAACATGTGCCGATCCTTCCGGAACACGTTCCCGTCCTTCCGGAACATGTTCCGGTCCTTCCAGAACATGTTCCGGCGCTTCCGGATCATGTTCCGGCGCTTCCGGAACATGTTCCGGCGCTTCCGGAACATGTTCCGGTGCTTTCGAAATATGTTCCGGAAGCATCGGAACATATTCCGATCCTTCCGGAACCTGTTCCGGCGCTTCCGGAACATGTTCTGGCGCTTCCGGAACATGTTCCGGCGCTTCCGGAACATGTTCCGGTCCTTCCGGAACATGTTCCGGCGCTTCCGGAACATGTTCCGGCGCTTCCGGAACATGTTCCGGTGCCTTCCGGAACATGTTCCGGCGCTTCCGGAACATGTTCCGGCGCTTCCGGAACATGTTCCGGTGCCTCCGGAACATGTTCCGGTGCCTCCGGAACATGTTACGGTCCTTCCGGAACATGTTCCGGTGCTTCCAGAACATGTTCCGGTCCTTCCGGAACATGTTCCGGTCCGTCCGGAACATGTTCCAGCGCTTCCGGAACATGTTCCGGTGCTTCCGGAACACGTTCCGGTGCCTCCGGAACATGTTCCGGTGCCTCCGGAACGGGTTCCGGTCCTTCCGGAACATGTTCCGGCGCTTCCGGAACATGTTCCGGTCCTTCGGGAACATGTTCCGGCGCTTCCGGAACATGTTCCGGTCCTTCCGGAACATGTTCCGGTCCTTCCGGAACATGTTCCGGTTCTTCCGGAACATGTTCCGGTCCTTCCGGAACATGTTCCGGTGCTTCCGGAACATGATCCGGTGCTTCCGGAACATGTTCCGGTCCTTCCGGAACACGTTCCGGTCCTTCCGGAACACGTTCCGGTCCTTCCGGAACATCTTCCGGTCCTTCCGGAAGATGTTCCGGCGCTTCCGGAACATGTTCCGGCGCTTCCGGAATATGTGCCGGTCCTTCCGGAACACGTTCCCGTCCTTCCGGAACATGTTCCGGTCCTTCCGGGACATGTTCCGGCGCTTCAGGAACATGTTCCGGTGCTTTCGAAATATGTTCCGGAAGCATCGGAACATGTTCCGATCCTTCCGGAACATGTTCCGGTGCTTCCGGAAGATGTTCCGGTCCTTCCGGAACATGTTCCGGTCCTTCCGGAACATGTTCCAGCGCTTCAGGAACATGTTCCGGTGCTTCCGGAACATGTTCTGGTGCCTCCGGAACATGTTCCGGTGCCTCCGGAACATGTTCCGGTGCCTCCGGAACATGTTCCGGTTCTTCCGGAACATGTTGCGGTGCTTGCGGAACATGTTCCGGTCCTTCGGGAACATGTTCAGGTGCTTCCGGAACATGTTCCGGCGCTTCCGGAACATGTTCCGGTGCCTCCGGAACATGTTCCGGTGCTTCCGGAACATGTTCCGGTGCTTCCGGAACATGTTCCGGTCCTTCCGGAACATGTTCGAGTCCTTCCGGAACATGTTCCGGCGCTTCCGGAACATGTTCCGCTCCTTCTGGAACATGTTCCGGTTCTTCCGGAACATGTTGCGGTGCTTGCGGAACATGTTCCGGTCCTTCGGGAACATGTTCCGGTGCTTCCGGAACATGTTCCGGCGCTTCCGGAACATGTTCCAGTGCCTCCGGAACATGTTCCGGTGCCTCCGGAACATGTTCCGGTCCTTCCGGAACATGTTCCGGTGCTTCCGGAACATGTTCCGGTGCTTCCGGAACATGTTCCGGTGCTTCCGGAACATGTTCCGGTCCTTCCGGAACATGTTCCGGCGCTTCCGGAACATGTTCCGGTCCTTCCGGAACATGTTCCGGTCCTTCCGGAACATGTTCCGGTGCTTTCAGAACATTTTCGGGTGCTTCCGGAACATGTTCCGGTCCTTCCGGAAGATGTTCCGGCGCTTCCGGAACATGTGCCGGTCATTCCGGAACACGTTCCGGTCCTTCCGGAACATGTTCCGGTCCTTCCGGAATATGTTCCGGCGCTTCCGGAACATGTTCCGGCGCTTCTGGAACATGTTCCGGCGCATCCGGAACATGATCCGGTGCCTCCGGAACATGTTCCGGCGCTTCCGGAACATGTTCCGGAAGCACCGGAACATGTTCCGGTGCTTCCGGAACATGTTCCGGCGCTTCCGGAACATGTTCCGGTCCTTCCGCAACATGTTCCAGTCCTTCCGGAACAATGTTCCGGTCCTTCCGGAACATGTTCCGGTGCTTCCGGAACATGTTCCGGCGCTTCCGGAACATGTGCCGGCGCTTCCGGAACATGTGCCGGTCCCTCCGGAACATGTTCCGGTCCTTCCGGAACATGTTCCGGTCCTTCCGGAACATGTTCCGGTGCTTCCGGAACATGTTCCGGCGCTTCCGGAACATGTGCCGGCGCTTCCGGAACATGTGCCGGCGCTTCCGGAACATGTGCCGGTCCTTCCGGAACATGTTCCGGTCCTTCCGGAACATGTTCCGGCGCTTGCGGAACATGTTCCGGCGCTTCCGGAACATGTTCCGGGGCTTCCGGAACATGTTCCGGCGCTTCCAGAACATGTTCCGGTCCTTCCGGAACATCTTCCGGTGCCTTCGGAACATGTTCCGGTGCTTCCGGAACATGTTCCGGTCCTTCCGGAACATGTTCCGGCGCTTCCGGAACATGTTCCGGCGCTTCCGGAACATGTTCCGGTGCTTCCGGAACATGTTCCGGTCCTTCCGGAACATGTTCCAGCGCTTCCGGAACATGTTCCGGTGCTTCCGGAACATGTTCCGGTGCCTCCGGAACATGTTCCGGTCCTTCCGGAACATGTTCCGGTGCTTCCGGAACATGTTCCGGTGCTTCCGGAACATGTTCCGGTGCTTCCGGAACATGTTCCGGTCCTTCCGGAACATGTTCCGGCGCTTCCGGAACATATTCCGGTCCTTCCGGAACATGTTCCGGTCCTTCCGGAACATGTTCCGGTGCTTCCGGAACATTTTCCGGTGCTTCCGGAACATGTTCCGGTCCTTCCGGAAGATGTTCCGGCGCTTCCGGAACATGTGCCGGTCATTCCGGAACACGTTCCGGTCCTTCCGGAACATGTTCCGGTTCTTCCGGAATATGTTCCGGCGCTTCCGGAACATGTTCCGGCGCTTCTGGAACATGTTCCGGCGCATCCGGAACATGATCCGGTGCCTCCGGAACATGTTCCGGCGCTTCCGGAACATGTTCCGGTGCTTCCGGAACATGTTCCGGTGCTTCCGGAACATGTTCCGGCGCTTCCGGAACATGTTCCGGTGCTTCCGGAACATGTTCCGGCGCTTCCGCAACATGTTCCAGTCCTTCCGGAACAATGTTCCGGTCCTTCCGGAACATGTTCCGGTGCTTCCGGAACATGTTCCGGCGCTTCCGGAACATGTGCCGGCGCTTCCGGAACATGTGCCGGTCCCTCCGGAACATGTTCCGGTCCTTCCGGAACATGTTCCGGTGCTTCCGGAACATGTTCCGGTCCTTCCGGAACATGTTCCGGTGCTTCCGGAACATGTTCCGGCGCTTCCGGAACATGTGCCGGCGCTTCCGGAACATGTTCCGGCGCTTCCAGAACATGTTCCGGTCCTTCCGGAACATGTTCCGGCGCTTCCAGAACATGTTCCGGTCCTTCCGGAACATCTTCCGGTGCCTCCGGAACATGTTCCGGTGCTTCCGGAACATGTTCCGGTCCTTCCGGAACATGTTCCGGCGCTTCCGGAACATGTTCCGGTCCTTCTGGAACATGTTGCGGTGCTTGCAGAACATGTTCCGGTCCTTCGGGAACATGTTCCGGTGCTTCCGGAACATGTTCCGGCGCTTCCGGAACATGTTCCGGTGCCTCCGGAACATGTTCCGGTGCTTCCGGAACATGTTCCGGTGCTTCCGGAACATGTTCCGGTCCTTCCGGAACATGTTCCAGCGCTTCCGGAACATGTTCCGGTGCTTCCGGAACATGTTCCGGTGCTTCCGGAACATGTTCCGGTCCTTCCGGAACATGTTCCGGCGCTTCCGGAACATGTTCCGGTCCTTCCGGAACATGTTCCGGTGCTTCCGGAACATTTTCCGGTGCTTCCGGAACATGTTCCGGTCCTTCCGGAAGATGTTCCGGCGCTTCCGGAACATGTGCCAGCGCTTCCGGAACATGTGCCGGTCCTTCCGGAACATGTTCCGGTCCTTCCGGAACATGTTCCGGTCCTTCCGGAATATGTTCCGGCGCTTCCGGAACATGTTCCGGCGCTTCTGGAACATGTTCCGGCGCTTCCGGAACATGGTCCGGTGCCTCCGGAACATGTCCATGCGCTTCCGGAACATGTTCCGGTGCTTCCGGAACATGTTCCGGCGCTTCCGGAACATGTCCCGGCGCTTCCGGAACATGTTGCGGCGCTTCCGGAACATGTTCCGGTCCTTCCGCAACATGTTCCGGTCCTTCCGGAACATGTTCCGATCCTTCCGGAACATGTTCTGGCGCTTCCGGAACATGTTCCGGTCCTTCCGGAACATGTTCCGGTCCTTCCGGAACAATGTTCCGGTCCTTCCGGAACAATGTTCCGGTCCTTCCGGAACATGTTCCGGTCCTTCCGAAACATGTTTCGGTGCTTCCGGAACATGTTCCGGTGCTTCCGGAACATGTTCCGGCCTTCCGGTCCTTCCGGAACATGTTCCGGTCCTTCCGGAACATGTTCCGGTGCTTCGAGAACATGTTCCGGTGCTTCCGGAACATGTTCCAGTGCTTCCGGAACATGTTCCGGCGCTTCCGGAACATGTGCCGGCGCTTCCGGAACATGTGCCGGCGCTTCCGGAACATGTGCCGGTCCTTCCGGAACATGTTCCGGTCCTTCCGGAACATGTTCCGGTCCTTCCGGAACATGTTCCGGCGCTTCCGGAACATGTTCCGGGGCTTCCGGAACATGTTTCGGGGCTTCCGGAACATGTTCCGGTGCTTTCCGAACATGTTCCGGTCCTTCCGGAACATGTTCCGGCGCTTCAAAAACATGTTCCGGCGCTTCCGGAACATGTGCCGGCGCTTCCGGAACATGTGCCGGTCCTTCCGGAACATGTTCCAGTCCTTCCGGAACAATGTTCCGGTCCTTCCGGAACAATGTTCCGGTCCTTCCGGAACATGTTCCGGTCCTTCCGGAACATGTTCCGGTGCTTCCGGAACATGTTCCGGTCTTCCGGTCCTTCCGGAACATGTTCCGGTCCTTCCGGAACATGTTCCGGTGCTTCCGGAACATGTTCCGGAAGGACCGGAACATGTGCCGGCGCTTCCGGAACATGTGCCGGCGCTTCCGGAACATGTGCCGGTCCTTCCGGAACATGTTCCGGTCCTTCCGGAACATGTTCCGGCGCTTCCGGAACATGTTCCGGGGCTTCCGGAACATGTTTCGGGGCTTCCGGAACATGTTCCGGTGCTTTCGGAACATGTTCCGGTCCTTCCGTAACATGTTCCGGCGCTTCCAGAACATGTTCCCTTCCTTCCGGAACATCTTCCGGTGCCTCCGGAACATGTTCCGGTGCTTCCGGAACATGTTCCGGTCCTTCCGGAACATGTTGCGGTGCTTGCGGAACATGTTCCGGTCCTTCGGGAACATGTTCCAGTGCTTCCGGAACATGTTCCGGCGCTTCCGGAACATGTTCCGGCGCTTCCGGAACATGTTCCGGTGCCTCCGGAACATGTTCCGGTGCTTCCGGAAAATGTTCCGGTGCTTCCAGAACATGTTCCGGTGCTTCCGGAACATGTTCCGGTCCTTCCGGAACATGTTCCAGCGCTTCCGGAACATGTTCCGGTGCTTCCGGAACATGTTCCGGTGCCTCCGGAACATGTTCCGGTCCTTCCGGAACATGTTCCGGCGCTTCCGGAACATGTTCCGGCGCTTCCGGAACATGTTCCGGTCCTTCCGGAACATGTTCCGGTGCTTCCGGAACATTTTCCGGTGCTTCCGGAACATGTTCCGGTCCTTCCGGAAGATGTTCCGGCGCTTCCGGAACATGTGCCGGCGCTTCCGGAACATGTTCCGGCGCTTCCGGAACATGTTCCGGTGCTTCCGGAACATGTTCCGGCGCTTCCGGAACATGTTCCGGCGCTTCCGGAACATGTTGCGGCGCTTCCGGAACATGTTCCGGTGCCTCCGGAACATGTTCCGGTGCTTCCGGAACATGTTCCGGTGCTTCCAGAACATGTTCCGGTGCTTCCGGAACATGTTCCGGTCCTTCCGGAACATGTTCCAGCGCTTCCGGAACATGTTCCGGTGCTTCCGGAACATGTTCCGGTGCCTCCGGAACATGTTCCGGAAGCGCCGGAACATGTTCCGGTGCTTCCGGAACATTTTCCGGTGCTTCCGGAACATGTTCCGGTCCTTCCGGAAGATGTTCCGGCGCTTCCGGAACATGTTCCGGGGCTTCCGGAACATGTTCCGGTCCTTCCGGAACATGTTCCAGCGCTTCCGGAACATGTTCCGGTGCTTCCGGAACATGTTCCGGTGCCTCCGGAACATGTTCCGGTCCTTCCGGAACATGTTCCGGTGCTTCCGGAACATGTTCCGGCGCTTCCGGAACATGTTCCGGCGCTTCCGGAACATGTTCCGGTCCTTCCGGAACATGTTCCGGTGCTTCCGGAACATGTGCCGGCGCTTCCGGAACATGTTCCGGCGCTTCCGGAACATGTTCCGGTGCTTCCGGAACATGTTCCGGTCCTTCCGGAACATGTTCCGGTGCTTCCGGAACATGTTCCGGCGCTTCCGGAACATGTTCCGGCGCTTCCGGAACATGTTCCGGTCCTTCCGGAACATGTTCCGGTGCTTCCGGAACATTTTCTGGTGCTTCCGGAACATGTTCCGGTCCTTCCGGAAGATGTTCCGGCGCTTCCGGAACATGTGCCGGCGCTTCCGGAACATGTTCCGGCGCTTCCGGAACATGTTCCGGTGCTTCCGGAACATGTTCCGGTGCTTCCGGAACATGTTCCGGCGCTTCCGGAACATGTTCCGGCGCTTCCGGAACATGTTGCGGCGCTTCCGGAACATGTTCCGGTGCCTCCGGAACATGTTCCGGTGCTTCCGGAACATGTTCCGGTGCTTCCAGAACATGTTCCGGTGCTTCCGGAACATGTTCCGGTCCTTCCGGAACATGTTCCAGCGCTTCCGGAACATGTTCCGGTGCTTCCGGAACATGTTCCGGTGCCTCCGGAACATGTTCCGGAAGCGCCGGAACATGTTCCGGTGCTTCCGGAACATTTTCCGGTGCTTCCGGAACATGTTCCGGTCCTTCCGGAAGATGTTCCGGCGCTTCCGGAACATGTTCCGGGGCTTCCGGAACATGTTCCGGTCCTTCCGGAACATGTTCCAGCGCTTCCGGAACATGTTCCGGTGCTTCCGGAACATGTTCCGGTGCCTCCGGAACATGTTCCGGTCCTTCCGGAACATGTTCCGGTGCTTCCGGAACATGTTCCGGCGCTTCCGGAACATGTTCCGGCGCTTCCGGAACATGTTCCGGTCCTTCCGGAACATGTTCCGGTGCTTCCGGAACATTTTCCGGTGCTTCCGGAACATGTTCCGGTCCTTCCGGAAGATGTTCCGGCGCTTCCGGAACATGTGCCGGCGCTTCCGGAACATGTTCCGGCGCTTCCGGAACATGTTCCGGTGCTTCCGGAACATGTTCCGGTGCTTCCGGAACATGTTCCGGCGCTTCCGGAACATGTTCCGGCGCTTCCGGAACATGTTGCGGCGCTTCCGGAACATGTTCCGGTGCCTCCGGAACATGTTCCGGTGCTTCCGGAACATGTTCCGGTGCTTCCAGAACATGTTCCGGTGCTTCCGGAACATGTTCCGGTCCTTCCGGAACATGTTCCAGCGCTTCCGGAACATGTTCCGGTGCTTCCGGAACATGTTCCGGTGCCTCCGGAACATGTTCCGGAAGCGCCGGAACATGTTCCGGTGCTTCCGGAACATTTTCCGGTGCTTCCGGAACATGTTCCGGTCCTTCCGGAAGATGTTCCGGCGCTTCCGGAACATGTTCCGGTGCTTCCGGAACATGTTCCGGTGCTTCCGGAACATGTTCCGGTCCTTCCGGAACATGTTCCGGTGCTTCCGGAACATGTTCCGGCGCTTCCGGAACATGTGCCGGTCCTTCCGGAACATGTTCCGGTCCTTCCGGAACATGTTCCGGTCCTTCCAGAACACGTTCCGGCGCTTCCGGAACATGTTCCGGGGCTTCCGGAACATGTTTCGGGGCTTCCAGAACATGTTCCGGTGCTTTCGGAACATGTTCCGGTCCTTCCGGAACATGTTCCGGCGCTTCCAGAACATGTTCCGGTCCTTCCGGAACATGTTCCGGTGCCTCCGGAACATGTTCCGGTGCCTCCGGAACATGTTCTGGTGCTTCCGGAACATGTTCCGGTCCTTCCGGAACATGTTGCGGTGCTTGCGGAACATGTTCCGGTCCTTCGGGAACATGTTCCGGTGCTTCCGGAACATGTTCCGGCGCTTCCGGAACATGTTCCGGCGCTTCCGGAACATGTTCCGGTGCCTCCGGAACATGTTCCGGTGCTTCCGGAACATGTTCCGGTGCTTCCAGAACATGTTCCGGTGCTTCCGGAACATGTTCCGGTCCTTCCGGAACATGTTCCAGCGCTTCCGGAACATGTTCCGGTGCTTCCGGAACATGTTCCGGTGCCTCCGGAACATGTTCCGGAAGCGCCGGAACATGTTCCGGTGCTTCCGGAACATTTTCCGGTGCTTCCGGAACATGTTCCGGTCCTTCCGGAAGATGTTCCGGCGCTTCCGGAACATGTGCCGGCGCTTCCGGAACATGTTCCGGCGCTTCCAGAACATGTTCCGGTGCTTCCGGAACATGTTCCGGTGCTTCCGGAACATGTTCCGGCGCTTCCGGAACATGTTCCGGCGCTTCCGGAACATGTTGCGGCGCTTCCGGAACATGTTCCGGTGCTTCCGGAACATGTTCCGGTGCTTCCGGAACATGTTCCGGTGCTTCCGGAACATGTTCCGGCGCTTCCGGAACATGTTCCGGTCCTTCCGCAACATGTTCCGGTCCTTCCGGAACATGTTCCGGTCCTTCCGGAACATGTTCCGATCCTTCCGGAACATGTTCCGGCGCTTCCGGAACATGTTCCGGTCCTTCCGGAACAATGTTCCGGTCCTTCCGGAACAATGTTCCGGTCCTTCCGGAACATGTTCCGGTCCTTCCGGAACATGTTCCGGTGCTTCCGGAACATTTTCCGGTCCTTCCGGAACATGTTCCGGTGCTTCCGGAACATGTTCCGGCGCTTCCGGAACATGTTCCAGTGCTTCCGGAACATGTTCCGGCGCTTCCGGAACATGTGCCGGCGCTTCCGGAACATGTGCCGGCGCTTCCGGAACATGTGCCGGTCCTTCCGGAACATGTTCCGGTCCTTCCGGAACATGTTCCGGTCCTTCCGGAACATGTTCCGGCGCTTCCGGAACATGTTCCGGCGCTTCCGGAACATGTTTCGGTGCTTTCGGAACATGTTCCGGTCCTTCCGGAACATGTTCCGGCGCTTCCGGAACATGTGCCGGCGCTTCCGGAACATGTGCCGGCGCTTCCGGAACAATGTTCCGGTCCTTCCGGAACAATGTTCCGGTCCTTCCGGAACAATGTTCCGGTCCTTCCGGAACATGTTCCAGTCCTTCCGGAACAATGTTCCGGTCCTTCCGGAACAATGTTCCGGTCCTTCCGGAACATGTTCCGGTCCTTCCGGAACATGTTCCGGTGCTTCCGGAACATGTTCCGGTGCTTCCGGAACATGTTCCGGTCTTCCGGTCCTTCCGGAACATGTTCCGGTCCTTCCGGAACATGTTCCGGTGCTTCTGGAACATGTTCCGGCGCTTCCGGAACATGTTCCGGTCCTTCCGGAACATGTTCCGGCGCTTCCGGAACATGTGCCGGCGCTTCCGGAACATGTGCCGGCGCTTCCGGAACATGTGCCGGTCCTTCCGGAACATGTTCCGGTCCTTCCGGAACATGTTCCGGTCCTTCCGGAACATGTTCCGGCGCTTCCGGAACATGTTCCGGGGCTTCCGGAACATGTTTCGGGGCTTCCGGAACATGTTCCGGTGCTTTCGGAACATGTTCCGGTCCTTCCGGAACATGTTCCGGCGCTTCCAGAACATGATCCGGTCCTTCCGGAACATCTTCCGGTGCCTCCGGAACATGTTCCGGTGCTTCCGGAACATGTTCCGGTCCTTCCGGAACATGTTCCGGTGCCTCCGGAACATGTTCCGGGGCTTCCGGAACATGTTCCGGTCCTTCCGGAACATGTTCCGGCGCTTCCGGAACATGTTCCGGTCCTTCCGGAACATGTTCCGGCGCTTCCGGAACATGTTCCGGTCCTTCCGGAACATGTTCCGGTTCTTCCGGAACATGTCGCGGTGCTTGCGGAACATGTTCCGGTCCTTCGGGAACATGTTCCGGTGCTTCCGGAACATGTTCCGGCGCTTCCGGAACATGTTCCGGCGCTTCCGGAACATGTTCTGGTGCCTCCGGAACATGTTCCGGTGCTTCCGGAACATGTTCCGGTGCTTCCGGAACATGTTCCGGTCCTTCCAGAACATGTTCCAGCGCTTCCGGAACATGTTCCGGTGCTTCCGGAACATGTTCCGGTGCCTCCGGAACATGTTCCGGTTCTTCCGAAACATGTTCCGGTGCTTCCGGAACATGTTCCGGTGCCTCCGGAACATGTTCCGGTGCTTCCGGAACATGTTCCGGTGCTTCCGGAACATGTTCCGGTGCTTCCGGAACATGTTCAGGCGCTTCCGGAACATGTTCCGGCGCTTCCGGAACATGTTCCGGTGCTTCCGGAACATGTTCCGGTGCTTCCGGAACATTTTCCGGTGCTTCCGGAAGATGTTTCGGCGCTTCCGGAACATGTGCCGGCGCTTCCGGAACATGTGCCGGTCCTTCCGGAACACGTTCCGGTCCTTCCGGAACATGTTCCGGTCCTTCCGGAATATGTTCCGGCGCTTCCGGAACATGTTCCGGCGCTTCTGGAACATGTTCCGGCGCTTCCGGAACATGGTCCGGTGCCTCCGGAACATGTTCCGGCGCTTCCGGAACATGTTCCGGTGCTTCCGGAACATGTTCCGGTGCTTCCGGAACATGTTCCGGCGCTTCTGGAACATGTTCCGGCGCTTCCGGAACATGTTGCGGCGCTTCCGGAACATGTTCCGGTCCTTCCGGAACATGTTCCGGTGCTTCCGGAACATTTTCCGGTGCTTCCGGAACATGTTCCGGTCCTTCCGGAAGATGTTTCGGCGCTTCCGGAACATGTGCCGGCGCTTCCGGAACATGTGCCGGTCCTTCCCGAACACGTTCCGGTCCTTCCGGAACATGTTCCGGTCCTTCCGGAATATGTTCCGGCGCTTCCGGAACATGTTCCGGCGCTTCTGGAACATGTTCCGGCGCTTCCGGAACATGGTCCGGTGCCTCCGGAACATGTTCCGGCGCTTCCGGAACATGTTCCGGTGCTTCCGGAACATGTTCCGGTGCTTCCGGAACATGTTCCGGCGCTTCTGGAACATGTTCCGGCGCTTCCGGAACATGTTGCGGCGCTTCCGGAACATGTTCCGGTGCTTCCGGAACATGTTCCGGTGCTTCCGGAACATGTTCCGGTCCTTCCGGAACATGTTCCGGCGCTTCCGGAACATGTTCCGGTCCTTCCGCAACATGTTCCGGTCCTTCCGGAACATGTTCCGGTCCTTCCGGAACATGTTCCGATCCTTCCGGAACATGTTCCGGCGCTTCCGGAACATGTTCCGGTCCTTCCGGAACATGTTCCAGTCCTTCCGGAACAATGTTCCGGTCCTTCCGGAACAATGTTCCGGTCCTTCCGGAACATGTTCGGTCCTTCCGGAAGATGTTCTGGTGCTTCCGGAACATGTTCCGGTGCTTCCGGAACATGTTCCGGTCTTCCGGTCCTTCCGGAACATGTTCCGGTCCTTCCGGAACATGTTCCGGTGCTTCCGGAAGATGTTCCGGTGCTTCCGGAGGATGTTCCGGTGCTTCCCGAACATGTTCCGGTGCTTCCGGAACATGTTGCGGTGCTTCCGGAACATGTTCCGGCGCTTCCGGAACATGTTCCGGTCGTTCCGGTACATGTTCCGGTGCTTCCGGAACATGTTCCGGTGCTTCCGGAACATGTTCCGGTCCTTCCGGAACATGTTCCGGTGCTTCCGGAACATGTTCCGGCGCTTCCGGAACATTTTCCGGCGCCTCCGGAACATGTTCCGGCGCTTCCGGAACATGTTCCGGTCCTTCCGGAACATGTTCCGGTCTTCCGGCGCTTCCGGAACATGTTCCGGTCCTTCCAGAACATGTTCCGGTCCTTCCGGAACATGTTCCGGTCCTTCCGGAAAATGTTCCGGCGCTTCTGGAACATGTTCCGGTGCTTCCGGAACATGTTCCGGTCCTTCCGGAACATGTTCCGGTGCTTCCGGAACATGTTCCGGCGCTTCCGGAACATGTTCCGGTGCTTCCGGAACATGTTCCGGTGCTTCCAGAACATGTTCCGGCGCTTCATGTTCCAGCGCTTCCGGGACACGTTCCGGTCCTCCCGGAACATGTTCCAGTCCTTCCGGAACATGTTCCGGTGCTTCCGGAACATGTTCCGGCCGTTCCGGAACATGTTCCGGTGCTTCCGGAACATGTTCCGGCGCTTCCGGAACATGTTCCGGCGCTTCCGGAACATGGTCCGGCGCTTCCGGAACATGTTCCGGTGCTTCCGGAACATGTTCCGGTGCTTCCGGAACATATTCCGGCGGTGCCTCCGGAACATGTTCCGGTGCTTCCGGAACATGTTCCGGCGCTTCCGGAACATGTTCCGGCGCTTCATGTTCCGGCGCTTCCGGAACATGTTCCGGTCCTTCCGGAACATGTTCCGGCGCTTCTGGAACATGTTCCGGTGCTTCCAAAACATGTTCCGGTGCTTCCGGAACATGTTCCGGTCCTTCCGGAACATTGTCCGGTCCTTCCGGAACATGTTCCGGTCCTTCCGGAACATGTTCCGGTGCTTCCGGAACATGTTCCGGCGCTTCCGGAACATGTTCCGGTCCTTCCTGTACATGTTCCGGTCCTTCCGGTACATGTTCCGGCGCTTCCGGAACATGTTCCGGGGCTTCAGGAACATGTTCCGGTGCTTCCGGAACATGTTCCGGTCCTTCCGGAACATGTTCAAGTGCTTCCGGAACATGTTCCGGTGCTTCCGGAACATGTTCCGGTGCTTCCGGAACATGTTCCGGTGCTTCCGGGACCTGTTCCGGTGCTTCCGGAACCTGTTCCGGCGCTTCCGGAACATGTTCCGGTCCTTCCGGAACATGTTCCGGTGCTTCCGGAACATGTTCCGGTGCTTCCGGAACATGTTCCGGTGCTTCCGGAACATGTTCCGGTCTTCCGGCGCTTCCGGAACATGTTCCGTCCTTCCGGAACATGATCCGGCGCTTCCGGAACATGTTCCGGCGCTTCCGGAACATGTTCCGGCGCTGCCGGAACATGTTCCGGTCCTTCTGGAACATGTTCCGGCGCTTCCGGAACATGTTCCGGCGCTTCCGGAACATGTTCCGGTGCTTCCGGGACATGTTCCGGTCCTTCCGGAACATGTTCCGGTCCTTCTGGAACATGTTCCGGTGCTTCCGGAACATGTTCCGGTCCTTCCGGAACGTGTGCCGGTCTTCTGGCGCTTCCGGAACATGTTCCGTCCTTCCGGAACATGTTCCGGTCCTTCCGGAACATGTTCCGGTCCTTCCGGAACATGTTCTCCGGAATATGTTCCGGTCCTTCCGGAACATGTTCCGGTCCTTCCGGAACATGTTCCGGTGCTTTCGGAACATGTTCCGGTCCTTCCGGAACATGTTCCGGTGCTTCCGGAACATGTTCCGGCGCTTCCGGAACATGTTCCGGCGCTTCCGGAACATGTTCCGGCGCTTCCGGTACATGTTCCGGTCCTTCCGGAACATGTTCCGGTGCTTCCGGAACATGTTCCGGTCCTTCCGGAACATGTTCCGGTGCCTCCGGAACATGTTCCGGCGATTCCGGAACATGTTCCGGTCCTTCTGGAACATGTTCCGGCGCTTCCGGAACATATTATGGCGCTTCAGGAACATGTTCCGGCGCTTCCGGAACATGTTCCGGTGCCTCCGGAACATGTTCCGGTGCTTCCGGAACATGTTCCGGTGCTTCCGGAACATGTTCCGGCGCTTCCGGAACACGTTCCGGCGCTTCCGGGACATGTTCCGGTCCTTCCGGAACATGTTCCGGTGCTTCCGGAACATGTTCCGGTCCTTCCGGAACATGTTCCGGCGCTTCCGGAACATGTTCCGGTGCTTCCGGAACATGTTCCGGTCCTTCGGGAACATGTTCCGGTTCTTCCAGAACATGTTCCGGTGCTTCCGGAACATGTTCCGGTCCTTCCGGAACATGTTCCGGTCTTTCCGGAACATGTTCCGGTGCTTCCGGAAAATGTTCCGGCGCTTCCGGAACGTGATCCGGTGCTTCCGGAACAATGTTCCGGCGCTTCCGGAACATGTTCCGGCGCTTCCGGAACATGTTCCGGCGCTTCCGGAACATGTTCCGGTGCTTCCGGAACATGTTCCGGCGCTTCCGGAACATGTTTCGGCGCTTCATGTTCCGGCGCTTCCGGAACATGTTCCGGTCCTTCCGGAACATGTTCCGGCGCTTCTGGGACATGTTCCGGTGCTTCCAAAACATGTTCCGGTGCTTCCGGAACATGTTCCGGTCCTTCCGGAACATGTTCCGGTCCTTCCGGAACATGTTCCGGTGCTTCCGGAACATGATCCGGCGCTTCCGGAACATGTTCCGGTGCTTCCGGAACATGATCCGGTCCTTCCGGAACATGTTCCGGCGCTTCCGGAACATGTTCCGGCGCTTCCGGAACATGTTCCGGCGCTTCCGGAACATGTTCCGGTCCTTCCGGAACATGTTCCGGCGCTTCCGGAACATGTTCCGGTCCTTCCGGTACATGTTCCGGTCCTTCCGGAACATGTTCCGGTGCTTCCGGAACATGTTCCGGTCCTTCCGGAACATGTTCAGGTGCTTCCGGAACATGTTCCGGCGCTTCCGGAACATGTTCCGGCGCTTCAGGAACATGTTCCGGTGCTTCCGGAACATGTTCCGGTCCTTCCGGAACATGTTCAAGTGCTTCCGGAACATGTTCCGGTGCTTCCGCAACATGTTCCGGTGCTTCCGGAACATGTTCCGGCGCTTCCGGAACATGTTCCGGTCCTTCTGGAACATGTTCCGGTCCTTCCGGAACAAGTTCCGGTGCTTCCGGAACATGTTCCGGTGCTTCCGGAACATGTTCCGGTCCTTCCGGAACATGTTCCGGTCCTTCCGGAACATGTTCCGGTCTTCCGGCGCTTCCGGAACATGTTCCGTCCTTCCGGAACATGTTCCGGCGCTTCCGGAACATGTTCCGGTGCTTCCGGAACATGTTCCGGCGCTTCCGGAACATGTTCCGGCGCTGCCGGAACATGTTCCGGTCCTTCCGGAACATGTTCCGGCCCTTCCGGAACATGTTCCGGCGCTTCCGGAACATGTTCCGGTGCTTCCGGAACATGTTCCGGTCCTTCCGGAACATGTTCCGGTCCTTCTGGAACATGTTCCGGTGCTTCCGGAACATGTTCCGGTCCTTCCGGAACATGTGCCGGTCTTCTGGCGCTTCCGGAACATGTTCCGTCCTTCCGGAACATGTTCCGGTCCTTCCGGAACATGTTCTCCGGAATATGTTCCGGTCCTTCCGGAACATGTTCCGGTCCTTCCGGAACATGTTCCATTGCTTCCGGAACATGTTCCGGTCCTTCCGGAACATGTTCCGGTGCTTCCGGAACATGTTCCGGCGCTTCCGGAACATGTTCCGGCGCTTCCGGAACATGTTCCGGCGCTTCCGGTACATGTTCCGGTCCTTCCGGAACATGTTCCGGTGCTTCCGGAACATGTTCCGGTCCTTCCGGAACATGTTCCGGTGCCTCCGGAACATGTTCCGGCGATTCCGGAACATGTTCCGGTCCTTCTGGAACATGTCCCGGTGCTTCCTGAACATGTTCCGGCGCTTCCGGAACACATTCCGGCGCTTCAGGAACATGTTCCGGCGCTTCCGGAACATGTTCCGGTCCTTCCAGAACATGTTCCGGTGCCTCCGGAACATGTTCCGGTGCTTCCGGAACATGTTCCGGTGCTTCCGGAACATGTTCCGGCGCTTCCGGAACACGTTCCGGCGCTTCCGGGACATGTTCCGGTCCTTCCGGAACATGTTCCGGTGCTTCCGGAACATATTCCGGTCCTTCCGGAACATGTTCCGGCGCTTCCGGAACATGTTCCGGTGCTTCCGGAACATGTTCCGGTCCTTCGGGAACATGTTCCGGTTCTTCCAGAACATGTTCCGGTGCTTCCGGAACATGTTCCGGTCCCTCCGGAACATGTTCCGGTGCTTCCGGAACATGTTCCGGTCCTTCCGGAACATGTTCCGGTCTTTCCGGAACATGTTCCGGTGCTTCCGGAAAATGTTCCGGCGCTTCCGGAACGTGATCCGGTGCTTCCGGAACAATGTTCCGGTCCTTCCGGAACATGTTCCGGTCCTTCCGGAACATGTTCCGGCGCTTCCGAAACATGTTCCGGCGCTTCCGGAACATACATGTTCCGGTGCTTCCGGAACATGTTCCGGTGCTTCCGGAACATGTTCCGGTTCTTCCGGAACATGTTTCGGCGCTTCCGGAACATGTTCCGGTCCTTCCGGAACATGTTCCGGTGCTTCCGGAACATGTTCCGGCGCTTCCGGAACATGTTCCGGTCCTTCCGGAACATGTTCCGGCGCTTCCGGAACATGTTCCGGCGCTTCCGGAACATACATGTTCCGGTGCTTCCGGAACATACATGTTCCGGTGCTTCCGGAACATGTTCCGGTGCTTCCGGAACATGTTCCGGTGCTTCGGGAACATGTTCCGGTCCTTCCGGAACATGTTCCGGCGCTTCCGGAACATGTTCCGGTGCTTCCGGAACATGTTCTGGCGCTTCCGGAACATGTTCCGGTCCTTCCGGAACATGTTCCGGCGCTTCCGGAACATGTTCCGGCGCTTCCGGATCATGTTCCGGTGCTTCCGGAACATGTTCCGGTGCTTCCGGAACATGTTCCGGCGCTTCCGGAACATGTTCCGGTGTTTCCGGAGCATGTTCCGGCGCTTCCGGAGCATGTTCCCGCGCTTCTGGAGCATGTTCCGGTCCTTCCGGAACATGTTCCGGCGCTTCCGGAACATGATCCGGTCCTTCCGGAACATGTTCCGGTGCTTCCGGAACATGTTCCGCTCCTTCCGGAACATGTTCCGGTGCTTCCGGAACATGTTCCGGCGCTTCCGGAACATGATCCGGTGCTTCCGGAACGTGTTCCGGTGCTTCCGGAACATGTTCCGGTCCTTCCGGAACATGTTCCGGCGCTTCCGGAACATGTTCCGGTGCTTCCGGAACATGTTCCGGCGCTTCCGGAACATGTTCCGGTGCTTCCGGAACATGTTCCGGCGCTTCCGGAACATGTTCCGGCGCTTCCGGAACATACATGTTCCGGTGCTTCCGGAACATGTTCCGGTGCTTCCGGAACATGTTCCGGTTCTTCCGGAACATGTTTCGGCGCTTCCGGAACATGGTCCGGTCCTTCCGGAACATGTTCCGGTGCTTCCGGAACATGTTCCGGCGCTTCCGGAACATGTTCCGGTCCTTCCGGAACATGTTCCGGTCCTTCCGGAACATGTTCCGGTCCTTCCGGAACATGTTCCGGTCCTTCCGGAACATGTTCCGGCGCTTCGGGAACATGTTCCGGCGCTTCCGGAACATGTTCCGGCGCTTCCGGAACATGTTCCGGCGCTTCCGGATCATGTTCCGGTGCTTCCGGAACATGTTCCGGTGCTTCCGGAACATGATCCGGCGCTTCCGGAACATATTCCGGTGCTTCCGGAGCATGTTCCGGCGCTTCCAGAGCATGTTCCGGCGCTTCCGGAGCATGTTCCGGTCCTTCCGGAACATGTTCCGGCGCTTCCGGAACATGATCCGGTCCTTCCGGAACATGTTCCGGTGCTTCCGGAACATGTTCCGGTCCTTCCGGAACATGTTCCGGTGCTTCCAGAACATGTTCCGGCGCTTCCGGAACATGATCCGGTGCTTCCGGAACGTGTTCCGGTGCTTCCGGAACATGTTCCGGTCCTTCCGGAACATGTTCCGGCGCTTCCGGAACATGTTCCGGTCGTTCCGGAACATGTTCCGGTGCTTCCGGAACATGTTCCGGCGCTTCCGGAACATGTTCCCGTCCTTCCGGAACATGTTCCGGTCCTTCAGGAACATGTTCCGGCGCTTCCGGAACATGTTCCGGTCCTTCCGGAACATGTTCGGTCCTTCCGGAACATGTTCCGGCGCTTCCGGAACATGTTCCGGTCCCTCCGGAACATGTTCCGGTGCTTCCGGAACAATGTTCCGGTCCTTCCGGAACATGTTCCGGTCCTTCCGGAACATGTTCCGGTGCTTCAGGAACATGTTCCGGCGCTTCCGGAACATGTTCCGGTCCTTCCGGAACATGTTCCGGTGCTTCCGGAACATGTTCCGGTCCTTCCGGAACATGTTCCGGCGCTTCAGGAACATGTTCCGGCGCTTCCGGAACATGTTCCGGTCCTTCCGGAACATGTTCCGGTCTTCCGGCGCTTCCGGAACATGTTCCGTCCTTCCGGAACATGTTCCGGTGCTTCCGGAACATGTTCCGGTGCTTCTGGAACATATTCCGGCGCTTCCGGAACATGTTCCGGCGCTTCCAGTACATGTTGCGGTCCTTCCGGAACATGTTCCGGTGCTTCCGGAACATGTTCCGGTCCTTCCGGAACATGTTCCGGCGCTTCAGGAACATGTTCCAGCGCTTCCGGAACATGTTCCGGTCCTTCCGGAACATGTTCCGGTGCCTCCGGAACATGTTCCGGTGCTTCCGGAACATGTTCCGGTGCTTCCGGAACATGTTCCGGTGCTTCTGGAACATGTTCCGGCGCTTCCGGAACATGTTCCGGCGCTTCCGGTACATGTTCCGGTCCTTCCGGAACATGTTCCGGTGCTTCCGGAACATGTTCCGGTCCTTCCGGAACATGTTCCGGTTCTTCCGGAACATGTTCCGGTGCTTCCGGAACATGTTCCGGTCCTTCCGGAACATGTTCCGGTGCTTCCGGAAAATGTTCCGGTGCTTCCGGACCATGTTCCGGTCCTTCCGGAACATGATCCGGTCTTCCGGCGCTTCCGGAACATGTTCCGTCCTTCCGGAACATGTTCCGGTCCTTCCGGAACATGTTCCGGTGCCTCCGGAACATGTTCCGGCGATTCCGCAACATGCTCCGGTGCTTCCATAACATGTTCCGGTGCTTCCGGAGCATGTTCCGGCGCTTCCAGAGCATGTTCCGGTCCTTCCGGAACATGTTCCGGCGCTTCCGGAACATGATCCGGTCCTTCCGGAACATGTTCCGGTGCTTCCGGAACATGTTCCGGTCCTTCCGGAACATGTTCCGGTGCTTCCAGAACATGTTCCGGCGCTTCCGGAACATGATCCGGTGCTTCCGGAACGTGTTCCGGTGCTTCCGGAACATGTTCCGGTCCTTCCGGAACATGTTCCGGCGCTTCCGGAACATGTTCCGGTCGTTCCGGAACATGTTCCGGTGCTTCCGGAACATGTTCCGGCGCTTCCGGAACATGTTCCCGTCCTTCCGGAACATGTTCCGGTCCTTCAGGAACATGTTCCGGCGCTTCCGGAACATGTTCCGGTCCTTCCGGAACATGTTCGGTCCTTCCGGAACATGTTCCGGCACTTCCGGAACATGTTCCGGTCCCTCCGGAACATGTTCCGGTGCTTCCGGAACAATGTTCCGGTCCTTCCGGAACATGTTCCGGTGCTTCAGGAACATGTTCCGGCGCTTCAGGAACATGTTCCGGCGCTTCAGGAACATGTTCCGGCGCTTCCGGAACATGTTCCGGTCCTTCCGGAACATGTTCCGGTCCTCCGGCGCTTCCGGAACATGTTCCGTCCTTCCGGAACATGTTCCGGTGCTTCCGGAACATGTTCCGGTGCTTCTGGAACATGTTCCGGCGCTTCCGGAACATGTTCCGGCGCTTCCGGTACATGTTCCGGTCCTTCCGGAACATGTTCCGGTGCTTCCGGAACATGTTCCGGTCCTTCCGGAACATGTTCCGGCGCTTCAGGAACATGTTCCGGCGCTTCCGGAACATGTTCCGGTCCTTCCGGAACATGTTCCGGTGCCTCCGGAACATGTTCCGGCGATTCCGGAACATGTTCCGGTCCTTCCGGAACATGTCCCGGTGCTTCCGGAACATGTTCCGGCGCTTCCGGAACACGTTCCGGCGCTTCCGGAACATGTTCCGGCGCTTCCGGAACATGTTCCGGTGCTTCCGGAACATGTTCCGGTGCTTCCGGAACATGTTCCGGTGCTTCTGGAACATGTTCCGGCGCTTCCGGAACATGTTCCGGCGCTTCCGGTACATGTTCCGGTCCTTCCGGAACATGTTCCGGTGCTTCCGGAACATGTTCCGGCGCTTCCGGAACATGTTCCGGTGCTTCCGGAACATGTTCCGGTCCTTCCGGAACATGTTCCGGTTCTTCCGGAACATGTTCCGGTGCTTCCGGAACATGTTCCGGTCCTTCCGGAACATGTTCCGGTGCTTCCGGAAAAAGTTCCGGTGCTTCCGGACCATGTTCCGGTCCTTCCGGAACATGTTCCGGTCTTCCGGCGCTTCCGGAACATGTTCCGGTCTTCCGGCGCTTCCGGAACATGTTCCGTCCTTCCGGAACATGTTCCGGTCCTTCCGGAACATGTTCCGGTGCCTCCGGAACATGTTCCGGCGATTCCGGAACATGCTCCGGTGCTTCCATAACATGTTCCGGTGCTTCCGGAACATGATCTGGTGCTTCCGGAACATGTTCCGGTGCTTTCGGAACATGTTCCGGTGCTTCCGGAACATGTTCCGGCGCTTCCGGAACATGTTCCGTCCTTCCGGAACATGTTCCGGTCCTTCCGGAACATGTTCCGGTGCCTCCGGAACATGTTCCGGCGATTCCGGAACATGTTCCGGTGCTTCCGGAACATGTTCCGGTGCTTCCGGAACATGTTCCGGTGCTTCCGGAACATGTTCCGGCGCTTCCGGAACATGTTCCGGTCCTTCCGGTACATGTTCCGGTCCTTCCGGAACATGTTCCGGTGCTTCCGGAACATGTTCCGGTGCTTCCGGAACATGTTCCGGTCCTTCCGGAACATGTTCCGGTCCTTCCGGAACATGTTCCGGTCCTTCCGGAACATGTTCCGGTGCTTCGAAAACATAATCCGGCGCTTCCGGAACATGTTCCGGCGCTTCCAGAACATGATCCGGCGCTTCCGGAACATGTTCCGGTGCTTCCGGAACATACATGTTCCGGTGCTTGCGGAACATGTTCCGGTCCTTCCGGAACATGTTCCGGTGCTTCCGGAACCTGTTCCGGTCTTTCCGGAACATGTTCCGGTGCTTCCGGAACATACATGTTCCGGTGCTTCCGGAACATGATCCGGTGCTTCCGGAACATGTTCCGGTCCTTCCGGAACATGTTCCGGCGCTTCCGGAACATGTTCCGGTCCTTCCGGAACATGTTCCGGCGCTTCCGGAACATGTTCCGGTCCTTCCGGAACATGTTCCGGTCCTTCCGGAACAATCTTCCGGTCCTTCCGGAACATGTTCCGGCGCTTCCCGAACGTGTTCCGGCGCTTCCCGAACACGTTCCGGTGCTTCCGGAACATGTTCCGCTGCTTCCGGAACATGTTCCGGTCTTCCGGCGCTTCCGGAACATGTTCCGTCCTTCCGGAACATGTTCCGGCGCTTCCGGAACATGTTCCGGTGCTTCCGGAACATGTTCCGGTCCTTCCGGAACATACATGTTCCGGTGCTTCCGGAACATGTTCGGTCCTTCCGGAAAATGTTCCGGCGCTTCCGGAACATGTTCCGGTCCTTCCGGAACATGTTCCGGTGCTTCCGGAACATGTTCCGGTCCTTCCGGAACATACATGTTCCGGTGCTTCCGGAACATGTTCGGTCCTTCCGGAACATGTTCCGGCGCTTCCGGAACATGTTCCGGTGCTTCCGGAACATGTTCCGGTGCTTCCGGAACAATGTTCCGGTGCTTCCGGAACATGTCCCGGTCTTCCGGCGCTTCCGGAACATGTTCCGTCCTTCCGGAACATGTTCCGGTGCCTCCGGAACATGTTCCGGCGATTCCGGAACATGTTCCGGTCCTTCCGAAACATGTCCCGGTGCTTCCGGAACATGTTCCGGCGCTTCCGGAACATGTTCCGGTCCTTCCGGAACATGTTCCGGTCCTTCCGGAACATGTTCCGGCGCTTCCGGAACATGTTCCGGTGCTTCCGGAACAATGTTCCAGTGCTTCCGGAACATGTTCCGGTGCGTCCGAAACATGTTCCGGTCCTTCCGGAACATGTTCCGGTCCTTCCGGAACATGTTCCGGCGCTTCCGGAACATGTTCCGGTCCTTCCGGAACATGTTCCGGTGCCTCCGGAACATGTTCCGGCGATTCCGGAACATGTTCCGGTCCTTCTGGAACATGTCCCGGTGCTTCCGGAACATGTTCCGGCGCTTCCGGAACATGTTCCGGCGCTTCCGGAACATGATCCGGCGCTTCCGGAACATGTTCCGGCGCTTCCGGAACATGTTTCGGCGATTCCGGAACATGTTCCGGCGCTTCCGGAACAATGTTCCGGTGCTTCCGGAACATGTTCCGGTGCTTCCGGAACATGTTCCGGTGCCTCCGGAACATGTTCCGGTGCTTCCGGAACATGTTCCGGTGCTTCCGGAACATGTTCCGGCGCTTCCGGAACATGATCCGGTACTTCCGGAACATGTTCCGGTGCTTCCGGAACATGTTCCGGTGCTTCCCGAACATGTTCCGGCGCTTCCGGAACATGATCCGGTGCTTCCGGAGCATGTTCCGGTGCTTCCGGAACATGTTCCGGCGCTTCCGGAACATGTTACGGTCCTTCCGAAACATGTTCCGGTGCTTCCGGAACATGTTCCGGTGCTTCCGGAACATGTTCCGGTGCTTCCGGAACATGTTCCGGTCCTTCCGGAACATGCTTCGGTCCTTCCGGAACATGTTCCGGTGCTTCCAGAACATGTTCCGGCGCTTCCGGAACATGTTCCGGCGCTTCCGGAACATGTTCCGGTGCTTCCGGAACATGTTCCGGTGCTTCCGGAACATGTTCCGGTCCTTCCGGAACATGTTCCGGCGCTTCCGGAACATGTCCCGGCGCTTCCGGAACATGTTCCGGTCCTTCCGGAACATGTTCCGGTCTTTCCGGAACAATCTTCCGGTCCTTCCGGAACATGTTCCGGCGCTTCCGGAACATGTTCCGGCACTTCCTGAACATGTTCCGGTGCTTCCGGAACATGTTCCGCTGCTTCCGGAACATGTTCCGGTCTTCCGGCGCTTCCGGAACATGTTCCGTCCTTCCGGAACATGTTCCGGCGCTTCCGGAACATGTTCCGGTGCTTCCGGAACATGTTCCGGCGCTTCCGGAACATGTTCCCCTGCTTCCGGAACATGTTTCGGCGCTGCCGGAACATGTTCCGGTCCTTCCGGAACATGTTCCGGCGCTTCCGGAACATGTTCCGGTGCCTCCGGAACATGTTCCGGCGCTTCCGGAACATGTTCCGGTGCTTCCGGAACATGTTGCGGTCCTTCCGGAACATACATGTTCCGGTGCTTCCGGAACATGTTCGGTCCTTCCGGAACATGTTCCGGCGCTTCCGGAACATGTTCCGGTCCTTCCGGAACATACATGTTCCGGTGCTTCCGGAACATGTTCGGTCCTTCCGGAAAATGTTCCGGTGCTTCCGGACCATGTTCCGGTCCTTCCGGAACATGTTCCGGTCTTCCGGCGCTTCCGGAACATGTTCCGTCCTTCCGGAACATGTTCCGGTGCCTCCGGAACATGTTTCGGCGATTCCGGAACATGTTCCGGTGCTTCCGGAACATGTTCCGGTGCTTCCGGAACATGTTCCGGCGCTTCCGGAACATGTTCCGGTCCTTCCGGTACATGTTCCGGTCCTTCCGGAACATGTTCCGGTGCTTCCGGAACATGTTCCGGTCCTTCCGGAACATATTCCGGTGCTTCCGGAACATGTTCCGGTCCTTCCGGAACATGCTTCGGTCCTTCCGGAACATGTTCCGGTGCCTCCGGAACATGTTCCGGCGATTCCGGAACATGTTCCGGCGCTTCCGGAACATGTTCCGGCGCTTCCGGAACATGTTCCGGTCCTTCCGGAACATGTTCCGGTCCTTCTGGAACATGTTCCGGTGCTTCCGGAACATGTTCCGGCGCTTCCGGAACATGATCCGGCGCTTCCGGAACATGTTCCGGTGCCTCCGGAACATGTTCCGGTGCTTCCGGAACATACATGTTCCGGTGCTTCCGGAACATGTTCCGGTGCTTCCGGAACATGTTCCGGTCCTTCCGGAACATGTTCCGGTCTTTCCGGAACATGTTCCGGTGCTTCCGGAACATGATGCGGTGCTTCCGGAACATGTTCCGGTCCTTCCGGAACATGTTCCCGCGCTTCCGGAACATGTTCCGGTCCTTCCGGAACATGTTCCGGCGCTTCCGGAACATGTTCCGGCGCTTCCGGAACATGTTCCGGTCCTTCCGGAACATGTTCCGGTCCTTCCGGACCATGGTCCGGTCCTTCCGGAACAATCTTCCGGTCCTTCCGGAACATGTTCCGGCGCTTCCGGAACATGTTCCGGCGCTTCCCGAACATGTTCCGGTGCTTCCGGAACATGTTCCGCTGCTTCCGGAACATGTTCCGGTCTTCCGGCGCTTCCGGAACATGTTCCGTCCTTCCGGAACATGCTCCGGCGCTTCCGGAACATGTTCCGGTGCTTCCGGAACATGTTCCGGCGCTTCTGGAACATGTTCCCCTGCTTCCGGAACATGTTTCGGCGCTGCCGGAACATGTTCCGGTCCTTCCGGAACATCTTCCGGCGCTTCCGGAACATGTTCCGGTGCTTCCGGAACAATGTTCCGGTCCTTCCGGAACATGTTCCGGTGCTTCCGGAACATGTTCCGGTCTTCCGGCGCTTCCGGAACATGTTCCGTCCTTCCGGAAAATGTTCCGGTCCTTCCGGAACATGTTCCGGTGCCTCCGGAACATGTTCCGGCGATTCCGGAACATGTTCCGGTCCTTCCGGAACATGTCCCGGTGCTTCCGGAACATGTTCCGGCGCTTCCGGAACATGTTCCGGTGCTTCCGGAACATGTTCCGGCGCTTCCGGAACATGTTCCGGTGCTTCCGGAACATGTTCCGGTGCTTCCGGAAAATGTTCCGGCGCTTCCGGAACATGTTCCGGCGCTTCCGGAACGTGTTCCAGCGCTTCCGGAACATGTTCCGGTCCTTCCGGTACATGTTCCGGTGCTTCTGGAACATGTTCCGGTGCTTCCGGAACATGTTCCGGTCCTTCCGGAACATGTTCCGGCGCTTCCGGAACATGTTCCGGTCCTTCCGGAACATGTTCCGGTCCTTCCGGAACATGTTCCGGTGCTTCCGGAACATGTTCCCCTGCTTCCGGAACATGTTCCCCTGCTTCCGGAACATGTTTCGGCGCTGCCGGAACATGTTCCGGTCCTTCCGGAACATGCTTCGGTCCTTCCGGGACATGTTCCGGTGCCTCCGGAACATGTTCCGGCGCTTCCGGAACATGTTCCGGTGCTTCCGGAACATGTTGCGGTCCTTCCGGAACATACATGTTCCGGTGCTTCCGGAACATGTTCGGTCCTTCCGGAACATGTTCCGGCGCTTCCGGAACATGTTCCGGTCCTTCCGGAACATACATGTTCCGGTGCTTCCGGAACATGTTCGGTCCTTCCGGAAAATGTTCCGGTGCTTCCGGACCATGTTCCGGTCCTTCCGGAACATGTTCCGGTCTTCCGGCGCTTCCGGAACATGTTCCGTCCTTCCGGAACATGTTCCGGTGCCTCCGGAACATGTTTCGGCGATTCCGGAACATGTTCCGGTGCTTCCGGAACATGTTCTGGTGCTTCCGGAACATGTTCCGGTGCTTCCGGAACATGTTCCGGCGCTTCCGGAACATGTTCCGGTCCTTCCGGTACATGTTCCGGTCCTTCCGGAACATGTTCCGGTGCTTCCGGAACATGTTCCGGTCCTTCCGGAACATATTCCGGTGCTTCCGGAACATGTTCCGGTCCTTCCGGAACATGCTTCGGTCCTTCCGGAACATGTTCCGGTGCCTCCGGAACATGTTCCGGCGATTCCGGAACATGTTCCGGCGCTTCCGGAACATGTTCCGGCGCTTCCGGAACATGTTCCGGCGCTTCCGGAACATGATGCGGTGCTTCCGGAACATGTTCCGGTCCTTCCGGAACATGTTCCCGCGCTTCCGGAACATGTTCCAGTCCTTCCGGAACATGTTCCGGCGCTTCCGGAACATGTTCCGGCGCTTCCGGAACATGTTCCGGTCCTTCCGGAACATGTTCCGGTCCTTCCGGACCATGGTCCGGTCCTTCCGGAACAATCTTCCGGTCCTTCCGGAACATGTTCCGGCGCTTCCGGAACATGTTCCGGCGCTTCCCGAACATGTTCCGGTGCTTCCGGAACATGTTCCGCTGCTTCCGGAACATGTTCCGGTCTTCCGGCGCTTCCGGAACATGTTCCGTCCTTCCGGAACATGCTCCGGCGCTTCCGGAACATGTTCCGGTGCTTCCGGAACATGTTCCGGCGCTTCCGGAACATGTTCCCCTGCTTCCGGAACATGTTTCGGCGCTGCCGGAACATGTTCCGGTCCTTCCGGAACATCTTCCGGCGCTTCCGGAACATGTTCCGGTGCTTCCGGAACATGTTCCGGTCTTCCGGCGCTTCCGGAACATGTTCCGTCCTTCCGGAAAATGTTCCGGTCCTTCCGGAACATGTTCCGGTGCCTCCGGAACATGTTCCGGCGATTCCGGAACATGTTCCGGTCCTTCCGGAACATGTCCCGGTGCTTCCGGAACATGTTCCGGCGCTTCCGGAACATGTTCCGGTCCTTCCGGAACATGTTCCGGCGCTTCCGGAACATGTTCCGGTGCTTCCGGAACATGTTCCGGTGCTTCCGGAAAATGTTCCGGCGCTTCCGGAACATGTTCCGGTCCTTCCGGAACATGTTCCGGTCCTTCCGGAACATGTTCCGGCGCTTCCGGAACATGTTCCGGTCCTTCCGGAACATGTTCCGGTCCTTCCGGAACATGTTCCGGTCCTTCCGGAACATGCTCCGGTCCTTCCGGAACATGTTCCGGTGCTTCCGGAACATGTTCCGGCGCTTCCGGAACATGTTCCGGTCCTTCCGGAACATGTTCCGGTCCTTCCGGAACATGTTCCGGTCTTTCCGGAACATGTTCCGGTGCTTCCGGAACATGTTCCGGCGCTTCCGGAACATGATCCGGTGCTTCCGGAACATGTTCCGGTCCTTCCGGAACATGTTCCGGTGCTTCCGGAACATGTTCCGGCGCTTCCGGAACATGTTCCGGTCCCTCCGGAACATGTTCCGGTCCTTCCGGAACAATGTTCCGGTCCTTCCGGAACATGTTCCGGCGCTTCCGGAACATGTTCCGGCCCTTCCCGAACATGTTCCGGTCTTCCGGCGCTTCCGGAACATGTTCCGTCCTTCCGGAACATGTTGCGGCGCTTTCAGGAACATGTTCCGGTGCTTCCGGAACATGTTCCGGCGCTTCCGGAACATGTTCCGGTGCTTCCGGAACATGTTCCGGTCCTTCCGAAAGGACCCGAACATGTTCCGGTCCTGCCGGAACATGTTCTGGTCCTTCCGGAACATATTCCGGTCCTTCCGGAACATATTCCGGTGCTTCCGGAACATGTTCCGGCGCTTCCGGAACATGATCCGGTGCTTCCGGAACATGTTCCGGTGCTTCCGGAACATGATCCGGTGCTTCCGGAGGATGTTCCGGTGCTTCCGGAACATGTTCCGGTGCTTCCGGAACAATGTTCCGGTCCTTCCGGAACATGTTCCGGCGCTTCCGGAACATGTTCCGGCGCTTCCCGAACATCTTCCGCTGCTTCCGGAACATGTTCCGGTCTTCCGGCGCTTCCGGAACATGTTCCGTCCTTCCGGAACATGTTCCGGCGCTTCCGGAACATGTTCCGGTGCTTCCGGAACATGTTCCGGCGCTTCCGGAACATGTTCCGGTGCTTCCGGAACATGTTTCGGCGCTGCCGGAACATGTTCCGGTCCTTCCGGAACATGTTCCGGTCCTTCCGGAACATGTTCCGGCGCTTCCGGAACATGTTCCGGTCCTTCCGGAACATGTTCCGGTGCTTCCGGAACATGTTCCGGTCCTTCCGGAACATACATGTTCGGGTCCTTCCGGAACATGTTCCGGTCCTTCCGGAACATGTTCCGGCGCTTCCGGAACATGTTCCGGTCCTTCCGGAACATGTTCCGGTCCTTCCGGAACATGTTCTGGCGCTTCCGGAACATGTTCCGGTCCTTCCGGAACAATGTTCCGGTCCTTCCGGAACATGTTCCGGCGCTTCCGGAACATGTTCCGGCCCTTCCCGAACATGTTCCGGTGCTTCCGGAACATGTTCCGGTGCTTCCGGAACATGTTCCGGTCTTCCGGCGCTTCCGGGACATGTTCCGTCCTTCCGGAACATGTTCCGGCGCTTTCAGGAACATGTTCCGGTGCTTCCGGAACATGTTCCGGCGCTTCCGGAACATGTTCCGGTGCTTCCGGAACATGTTCTGGTCCTTCCGAAAGGACCCGAACATGTTCCGGTCCTGCCGGAACATGTTCCGGTCCTTCCGGAACATGTTCCGGTGCTTCCGGAATATATTCCGGTGCTTCCGGAACATGTTCCGGCGCTTCCGGAACATGATCCGGTGCTTCCGGAACATGTTCCGGTCCTTCCGGAACATGTTCCGGTCCTTCCGGAACATTTTCCGGCGCTTCCGGAACAGGTTCCGGCGCTTCCGGAACATGTTCCGGTCCTTCCGGAACATGTTCCGGTCCTTCCGGAACATGTTCCGGTCCTTCCGGAACATGTTCCGGTGCGTCCGGAACATGTTCCGGTGTTTCCGGAACATGTTCCGGTGCTTCCGGAACATGTTCCGGCGCTTCCGGAACATGTTCCGGCGCTTCCGGAACATGTTCAGGCGCTTCCGGAACATGTTCCGGTGCTTCCGGAGCATGTTCCGGCGCTTCCGGAGCATGTTCCGGTCCTTCCGGAACATGTTCCGGTCCTTCCGGAACATGTTCCGGTGCTTCCGGAACATGTTTCGGCGCTTCCGGAACATGTTTCGGCGCTTCCGGAACATGTTCCGGCGCCTCTGGAACATGTTCCGGTGCTTCCGGAACATGTTACGGTCCTTCCGGAACATGTTCCCGCGCTTCCGGAACATGTTCCGGTGCTTCCGGAACATGTTCCGGCGCTTCCGGAACATGTTCCGGTCCTTCCGGAACATGTTCCGGTGCTTCCGGAACATAGTTCCGGCGCTTCCGGAACATGTTCCGGTGCTTCCGGAACATGTTCCGGCGCTTCCAGAACATGTTCCGGTCCTTCCGGAACATGTTCCGGTGCTTCCGGAACATGTTCCGGCGCTTCCGGAACATGTTCCGGCGCTTCCGGAACATGTTCCGGTCCTTCCGGAACATGTTCCGGTCCTTCCGGAACATGTTCCGGTCCTTCCGGAACATGTTCCGGTCCTTCCGCAACATGTTCCGGCGCTTCCGGAACATGTTCCGGTGCTTCCGGAACATGTTCCGGTCCTTCCGGAACATGTTCCGGTGCTTCCGGAACATGTTCCGGTCCTTCCGGAACATGTTCCGGCGCTTCCGGAACATGTTCTGGTGCTTCCGGAACATGTTCCGGTGCTTCCGGAACATTCTCCGGTGCTTCCGGAACATGTTCCGGCGCTTCCGGAACATGTTCCGGTCCTTCCGGAACATGTTCTGGCGCTTCCGGAACATGTTCCGGCGCTTCCGGAACATGTTCCAGTCCTTCCAGAACATGTTCCGGTGCTTCCGGAACATGTTCCGGCGCTTCCGGAACATGTTCCGGTCCTTGCGGAACATGTTCCGGTGCTTCCGGAACATGTTCCGGTGCTTCCGGAACATGTTCCGGCGCTTCCGGAACATGTTCCGGTCCTTCCGGAACATGTTCCGGCGCTTCCGGAACATGTTCCGGTCCTTCCGGAACATGTTCCGGTGCTTCCGGAACATGTTCCGGTCCGTCCGGAACATGTTCCGGTCCGTCCGGAACATGTTCCGGCGCTTCCGGAACATGTTCCGGTGCTTCCGGAACATGTTCCGGCGCTTCCGGAACATGTTCCGGCGCTTCCGGAACATGTTCCGGTCCTTCCGGAACATGTTCCGGTCCTTCCGGAACATGTTCCGGTCCTTCCGGAACATGTTCCGGCGCTTCCGGAACATGTTCCGGTCCTTCCGGAACATGTTCCGGTGTTTCCGGAACATGTTCCGGCGCTTCCGGAACACGTTCCGGTGCTTCCGGAACACGTTCCGGCGCTTCCGGAACATGTTCCGGCGCTTCCGGAACATGTTCCGGTCCGTCCGGAACATGTTCCGGCGCTTCCGGAACATGTTCCGGTGCTTCCGGAACATGTTCCGGTGCTTCCGGAACATGTTCCGGCGCTTCCGGAACATGTTCCGGTGCTTCCGCAACATGTTCCGGTCCTTCCGGAACATGTTCCGGTCCTTCCGGAACATGTTCCGGTCCTTCTGCAACATGTTCCGGCGCATCCGGAACATGTTCCGGTCCTTCTGCAACATGTTCCGGCGCATCCGGAACATGTTCCGGTCCTTCTGCAACATGTTCCGGTGCTTCCGGAACATGTTCCGGCGCTTCCGGAACATGTTCCGGCGCTTCCGGAACATGTTCCGGTCCTTCCGGAACATGTTCCGGTCCTTCCGGAACATGTTCCGGTCCTTCCGGAACATGTTCCGGTCCTTCCGGAACATGTTCCGGTGTTTCCGGAACATGTTCCGGCGCTTCCGGAACACGTTCCGGTGCTTCCGGAACACGTTCCGGCGCTTCCGGAACATGTTCCGGCGCTTCCGGAACATGTTCCGGTCCGTCCGGAACATGTTCCGGCGCTTCCGGAACATGTTCCGGTGCTTCCGGAACATGTTCCGGTGCTTCCGGAACATGTTCCGGCGCTTCCGGAACATGTTCCGGTGCTTCCGGAACATGTTCCGGTCCTTCCGGAACATGTTCCGGTCCTTCCGGAACATGTTCCGGTCCTTCTGCAACATGTTCCGGCGCATCCGGAACATGTTCCGGTCCTTCTGCAACATGTTCCGGCGCTTCCGGAACATGTTCCGGTGCTTCCGGAACATGTTCCGGTGCTTCCGGAACATGTTCCCGTGCTTCCGGAACATGTTCCGGTCCTTCCGGAACATGTTCCGGCGCTTCCGGAACATGTTCCGGTCCTTCCGGAACATGTTCCGGTCCTTCCGGAACATGTTCCGGCGCTTCCGGAACGTGTTCTGGTGCTTCCGGAACATGTTCCGGTGCTTCCGGAACATGTTCCGGTGCTTCCGGAAGATGTTCCGGCGCTTCCGGAACATGTTCCGGTCCTTCCAGAACATGTTCTGGCGCTTCCGGAACATGTTCCGGCGCTTCCGGAACATGTTCCAGTCCTTCCGGAACATGTTCCGGTGCTTCCGGAACACGTTCCGGCGCTTCCGGAACGTGTTCCGGTGCTTCCGGAATATGTTCCGGTCCTTCCGGAACATGTTCCGGTGCTTCCGGAACATGATCCGGGGCTTCCGGAACATGTTCCGGTGCTTTCGGAACATGTTCCGGTGCTTCCGGAACATGTTCCGGCGCTTCCGGAACATGTTCCGGCGCTTCCGGAACATGTTCCGGCGCTTGCGGAACATGTTCCGGTGCTTCGAGATAATGTTCCGGCGCTTCCGGAACATGTTCCGGTCCTTCCGGAACATGTTCCGGCGCTTCCGGAACATGTTCCGGTGCTTCCGGAACATGTTCCGGTCCTTCCGGAACATGATCCGGGGCTTCCGGAACATGTTCCGGTGCTTTCGGAACATGTTCCGGTGCTTCCGGAACATGTTCCGGCGCTTCCGGAACATGTTCCGGCGCTTCCGGAACACGTTCCGGCGCTTGCGGAACATGTTCCGGTGCTTCGAGATAATGTTCCGGCGCTTCCGGAACATGTTCCGGTCCTTCCGGAACATGTTCCGGTGCTTCCGGAACATGTTTCGGCGCTTCCGGAACATGTTCCGGTCCTTCCGGAACATGTTCCGGTCCTTCCGGAACATGATCCCGCCCTTCCGGAACATGTTCCGGTCCTTCCGGAACATGTTCCGGTCCTTCCGGAACATGTTCCGGTCCTTCCGGAACATGTTCCGGCGCTTCCGGAACATGTTCCGGCGCTTCCGGAACATGTTCCGGTGCTTCCGGAACATGTTCCGGCGCTTCCGGAACATGTTCCGGCGCTTCCGAAACATGTTTCGGTGCCTCCGGAACATGTTCCGGTGCTTCCGGAACATGTTCCGGCGCTTCCGGAACATGTTCCGGCGCTTCGGGAACATGTTCCGGCGCTTCGGGAACATGTTCCGGTGCTTCCGGAACATGTTCCGGTCCTTCCGGAACATGTTCCGGTCCTTCCAGGACATGTTCCGGTCCTTCCGGAACATGTTCCGGCGCTTCCGGAACATGTTCCGGCGCTTCCGGAACATGTTCCGGCGCTTCCGGAACATGTTCCGGTGCTTCCGGAACATGTTCCGGTGCTTCCGGAACATGTTCCGGCGCTTCCGGAACATGTTCCGGTCCTTCCGGAACATGTTCCGGTCCTTCCGGAACATGTTCCGGTCCTTCCGGGACATGTTCCGGTCCTTCCGGAACATGTTCCGGTCCTTCCGGAACATGTTCCGGTGCTTCCGGAACATGTTCCGGCGCTTCCGGAACATGTTCCGGTGCTTCCGGAACATGTTCCGGTGCTTCCGGAACATGTTCCGGTCCTTCCGGAACATGTTCCGGCGCTTCCGGAACATGTTTCGGCGCTTCCGGAACATGTTCCGGCGCCTCTGGAACATGTTCCGGTGCTTCCGGAACATGTTACGGTCCTTCCGGAACATGTTCCGGTCCTTCCGGAACATGTTCCGGTCCTTCCGGAACATGTTCCCGCGCTTCCGGAACATTTTCCGGCGCTTGCGGAACATGTTCCGGTGCTTCCGGAACATGTTCCGGTCCTTCCGGAACATTTTCCGGCGCTTCCGGAACATGTTCCGGCGCTTCCGGAACATGTTCCGGTCCTTCCGGAACATGTTCCGGTGCTTCCGGAACATGTTCCAGTCCTTCCGGAACATGTGCCGGTGCTTCCGGAACATGTTCCGGCGCTTCCGGAACATGTTCCGGTGCTTCCGGAACATGTTCCGGTGCTTCCGGAACATGTTCCGGTGCTTCCGGAACATGTTTAGGCGCTTCCGGAACATGTTTCGGCGCTTCCGGAACATGTTCCGGCGCCTCCAGAACATGTTCCGGCGCTTCCGGAACATGTTTCGGCGCTTCCGGAACATGTTCCGGCGCTTCCGGAACATGTTCCGGTCCTTCCGGAACATGTTCCGGTCCTTCCGGAACATGTTCCGGTCCTTCCGGAACATGTTCCGGTCCTTCCGCAACATGTTCCGGCGCTTCCGGAACATGTTCCGGTGCTTCCGGAACATGTTCCGGTGCTTCCGGAACATGTTCCGGCGCTTCCGGAACATGTTCCGGCGCTTCCGGAACATGTTCCGGTCCTTCCGGAACATGTTCCGGTCCTTCCGGAACATGTTCCGGTGCTTCCGGAACATGTTCCGGTCCTTCCGCAACATGTTCCGGCGCTTCCGGAACATGTTCCGGTCCTTCCGGAACATGTTCCGGTGCTTCCGGAACATGTTCCGGTCCTTCCGGAACATGTTCCGGTGCTTCCGGAACATGTTCCGGTGCTTCCGGAACATGTTCCGGCGCTTCCGGAACATGTTCCGGTCCTTCCGGAACATGTTCCGGTGCTTCCGGAACATGTTCCGGCGCTTCCGGAACATGTTCCGGTCCTTCCGGAACATGTTCCGGTGCTTCCGGAACATGTTCCGGTCCTTCCGGAACATGATCCGGGGCTTCCGGAACATGTTCCGGTGCTTTCGGAACATGTTCCGGTGCTTCCGGAACATGTTCCGGCGCTTCCGGAACATGTTCCGGCGCTTGCGGAACATGTTCCGGTGCTTCGAGATAATGTTCCGGCGCTTCCGGAACATGTTCCGGTCCTTCCGGAACATGTTCCGGCGCTTCCGGAACATGTTCCGGCGCTTCCGGAACATGTTCCGGTGCTTCCGGAACATGTTCCGGTGCTTCCGGAACATGTTCCGGCGCTTCCGGAACATGTTCCGGTCCTTCCGGAACATGTTCCGGCGCTTCCGGAACATGTTCCGGCGCTTCCGGAACATGTTCCGGCGCTTCCGGAACATGTTCCGGTCCTTCCGGAACATGTTCCCGCGCTTCCGGAACATGTTCCGGTCCTTCCGGAACATGTTCCGGTCCTTCCGGAACATGTTCCGGTCCTTCCGGAACGTGTTCCGGCGCTTCCGGAACATGTTCCGGTGCTTCCGGAACATGTTCCGGCGCTTCCGGAACATGTTCCGGCGCTTCCGGGCTTCCGGAACATGTTCCGGCGCTTCCGGAACATGTTCCGGCGCTTCCGGAACATGTTCCGGTGCTTCCGGAACATGTTCCGGTGCTTCCGGAACATGTTCCGGTCCTTCCGGAACATGTTCCGGTGCTTCCGGAACATGTTCCGGTGCTTCCGGAACATGTTCCGGCGCTTCCGGAACATGTTCCGGTGCTTCCGGAACATGTTCCGGTCCTTCCGGAACATGTTCCGGTGCTTCCGGAACATGTTTCGGCGCTTCCGGAACATGTTTCGGCGCTTCCGGAACATGTTCCGGCGCCTCTGGAACATGAACATGTTCCGGTGCTTCCGGAACATGTTACGGTCCTTCCGGAACATGTTACGGTCCTTCCGGAACATGTTCCGGTCCTTCCGGAACATGTTCCGGTCCTTCCGGAACATGTTCCCGCGCTTCCGGAACATGTTCCGGTGCTTCCGGAACATGTTCCGGCGCTTCCGGAACATGTTCCGGTCCTTCCGGAACATTTTCCGGCGCTTCCGGAACATGTTCCGGCGCTTCCGGAACATGTTCCGGTCCTTCCGGAACATGTTCCGGTGCTTCCGGAACATGTTCCGGCGCTTCCGGAACATGTTCCGGTCCTTCCAGAACATGTTCCGGTCCTTCCGGAACATGTTCCGGTGCTTCCGGAACATGTTCCGGTGCTTCCGGAACATGTTCCGGCGCTTCCGGAACATGTTCCGGTGCTTCCGGAACATGTTCCGGTGCTTCCGGAGCATGTTCCGGCGCTTCCGGAACATGTTCCGGCGCCTCTGGAACATGTTGCGGTCCTTCCGGAACATGTTCCGGTCCTTCCGGAACATGTTCCCGCGCTTCCGGAACATTTTCCGGCGCTTCCGGAACATGTTCCGGTGCTTCCGGAACATTTTCCGGCGCTTCCGGAACATGTTCCGGCGCTTCCGGAACATGTTCCGGTCCTTCCGGAACATGTTCCGGTGCTTCCGGAACATGTTCCGGCGCTTCCGGAACATGTTCCGGCGCTTCCGGAACATGTTCCGGTCCTTCCGGAACATGTTCCGGTGCTTCCGGAACATGTTCCGGCGCTTCCGGAACATGTTCCGGTCCTTCCAGAACATGTTCCGGTCCTTCCGGAACATGTTCCGGTGCTTCCGGAACATGTTCCGGCGCTTCCGGAACATGTTCCGGTGCTTCCGGAACATGTTCCGGTGCTTCCGGAACATGTTTCGGCGCTTCCGGAACATGTTCCGGCGCCTCTGGAACATGTTGCGGTCCTTCCGGAACATGTTCCGGTCCTTCCGGAACATGTTCCCGCGCTTCCGGAACATTTTCCGGCGCTTCCGGAACATGTTCCGGTGCTTCCGGAACATTTTCCGGCGCTTCCGGAACATGTTCCGGCGCTTCCGGAACATGTTCCGGTCCTTCCGGAACATGTTCCGGTGCTTCCGGAACATGTTCCGGCGCTTCCGGAACATGTTCCGGTGCTTCCGGAACATGTTCCGGTCCTTCCGGAACACGTTCCGGTGCTTCCGGAACATGTTTCGGCGCTTCCGGAACATGTTTCGGCGCTTCCGGAACATGTTCCGGCGCCTCTGGAACATGTTCCGGTGCTTCCGGAACATGTTACGGTCCTTCCGGAACATGTTCCGGTCCTTCCGGAACATGTTCCGGTCCTCCCGGAACATGTTCCCGCGCTTCCGGAACATGTTCCGCCGCTTCCGGAACATGTTCCGGCGCTTCCGGAACATGTTCCGGTGCTTCCGGAACATGTTCCGGTGCTTCCGGAACATGTTCCGGCGCTTCCGGCGCTTCCGGAACATGTTCCGGTGCTTCCGGAACATGTTCCGGTCCTTCCGGAACAGGTTCCGGTCCGTCCGGAACATGTTCCGGCGCTTCCGGAACATGTTCCGGTGCTTCCGGAACATGTTCCGGTGCTTCCGGAACATGTTCCGGCGCTTCCGGAACATGTTCCGGCGCTTCCGGAACATGTTCCGGTCCTTCCAGAACATGTTCCGGTCCTTCCGGAACATGTTCCGGTCCTTCCGGAACATGTTCCGGTGCTTCCGGAACATGTTCCGGCGCTTCCGGAACATGTTCCGGTCCTTCCAGAACATGTTCCGGTCCTTCCGGAACATGTTCCGGTGCTTCCGGAACATGTTCCGGTGCTTCCGGAACATGTTCCGGTGCTTCCGGAACATGTTCCGGCGCTTCCGGAACATGTTCCGGTGCTTCCGGAACATGTTCCGGTGCTTCCGGAGCATGTTCCGGCGCTTCCGGAACATGTTTCGGCGCTTCCGGAACATGTTCCGGCGCCTCTGGAACATGTTGCGGTCCTTCCGGAACATGTTCCGGTCCTTCCGGAACATGTTCCCGCGCTTCCGGAACATTTTCCGGCGCTTCCGGAACATGTTCCGGTGCTTCCGGAACATTTTCCGGCGCTTCCGGAACATGTTCCGGCGCTTCCGGAACATGTTCCGGTCCTTCCGGAACATGTTCCGGTGCTTCCGGAACATGTTCCGGCGCTTCCGGAACATGTTCCGGTGCTTCCGGAACATGTTCCGGTCCTTCCGGAACACGTTCCGGTGCTTCCGGAACATGTTTCGGCGCTTCCGGAACATGTTTCGGCGCTTCCGGAACATGTTCCGGCGCCTCTGGAACATGTTCCGGTGCTTCCGGAACATGTTACGGTCCTTCCGGAACATGTTCCGGTCCTTCCGGAACATGTTCCGGTCCTCCCGGAACATGTTCCCGCGCTTCCGGAACATGTTCCGCCGCTTCCGGAACATGTTCCGGCGCTTCCGGAACATGTTCCGGTGCTTCCGGAACATGTTCCGGTGCTTCCGGAACATGTTCCGGCGCTTCAGGCGCTTCCGGAACATGTTCCGGTCCTTCCGGAACATGTTCCGGCGCTTCCGGAACATGTTCCGGTCCTTCCGGAACATGTTCCGGTGCTTCCGGAACATGTTCCGGTCCTTCCGGAACAGGTTCCGGTCCGTCCGGAACATGTTCCGGCGCTTCCGGAACATGTTCCGGCGCTTCCGGAACATGTTCCGGCGCTTCCGGAACATGTTCCGGTCCTTCCGGAACATGTTCCGGTCCTTCCGGAACATGTTCCGGTCCTTCCGGAACATGTTCCGGTCCTTCCGGAACATGTTCCGGTGCTTCCGGAACATGTTCCGGTCCTTCCGGAACATGTTCCGGTCCTTCCGGAACATGTTCCGGTCCTTCCGGAACATGTTCCGGCGCTTCCGGAACATGTTCCGGTGCTTCCGGAACATGTTCCGGTGCTTCCGGAACATGTTCCGGCGCTTCCGGAACATGTTCCGGTCCTTCCGGAACATGTTCTGGCGCTTCCGGAACGTGTTCCGGCGCTTCCGGAACATGTTCCAGTCCTTCCGGAACATCTTCCGGGGCTTCCGGAACACGTTCCGGCGCTTCCAGAACGTGTTCCGGCGCTTCCTGAACGTGTTCCGGTGCTTCCGGAACATGTTCCGGTGCTTCCGGAACACGTTCCGGTGCTTCCGGAACATGTTCCGGTCCTTCCGGAACATGATCCGGGGCTTCCGGAACATGTTCCGGTGCTTTCGGAACATGTTCCGGTGCTTCCGGAACATGTTCCGGCGCTTCCGGAACATGTTCCGGCGCTTCCGGAACATGTTCCGGCGCTTCCGGAACATGTTCCGGTGCTTCGAGATAATGTTCCGGCGCTTCCGGAACATGTTCCGGTCCTTCCGGAACATGTTCCGGCGCTTCCGGAACATGTTCCGGTGCTTCCGGAACATGTTCCGGTGCTTCCGGAACATGTTCCGGTCCTTCCGGAACATGTTCCGGCGCTTCCGGAACATGTTCCGGTCCTTCCGGAACATGTTCCGGCGCTTCCGGAACATGTTCCGGTCCTTCCGGAACATGTTCCGGTGCTTCCGGAACATGTTTCGGCGCTTCCGGAACATGTTCCGGTCCTTCCGGAACATGTTCCGGTCCTTCCGGAACATGTTCCCGCGCTTCCGGAACATGTTCCGGTCCTTCCGGAACATGTTCCGGTCCTTCCGGAACATGTTCCGGCGCTTCCGGAACATGTTACGGTCCTTCTGGAACATGTTCTTCCGGAACATGTTCCGGCGCTTCCGGAACATGTTCCGGCGCTTCCGGAACATGTTCCGGTGCTTCCGGAACATGTTCCGGCGCTTCCGGAACATGTTCCGGTGCTTCCGGAACATGTTTAGGCGCTTCCGGAACATGTTTCGGCGCTTCCGGAACATGTTCCGGCGCCTCCAGAACATGTTCCGGCGCTTCCGGAACATGTTTCGGCGCTTCCGGAACATGTTCCGGCGCCTCCGGAACATGTTCCGGCGCTTCCGGAACATGTTCCGGCGCTTCCGGAACATGTTCCGGTCCTTCCGGAACATGTTCCGGTCCTTCCGGAACATGTTCCGGTCCTTCCGGAACATGTTCCGGTCCTTCCGCAACATGTTCCGGCGCTTCCGGAACATGTTCCGGTGCTTCCGGAACATGTTCCGGTGCTTCCGGAACATGTTCCGGCGCTTCCGGAACATGTTCCGGCGCTTCCGGAACATGTTCCGGTCCTTCCGGAACATGTTCCGGTCCTTCCGGAACATGTTCCGGTGCTTCCGGAACATGTTCCGGTCCTTCCGCAACATGTTCCGGCGCTTCCGGAACATGTTCCGGTCCTTCCGGAACATGTTCCGGTGCTTCCGGAACATGTTCCGGTCCTTCCGGAACATGTTCCGGTGCTTCCGGAACATGTTCCGGTGCTTCCGGAACATGTTCCGGCGCTTCCGGAACATGTTCCGGTCCTTCCGGAACATGTTCCGGTCCTTCCGGAACATGTTCCGGCGCTTCCGGAACATGTTCCGGTCCTTCCGGAACATGTTCCGGTGCTTCCGGAACATGTTCCGGTGCTTCCGGAACATGTTCCGGTCCTTCCGGAACATGTTCCGGTCCTTCCGGAACATGATCCGGGGCTTCCGGAACATGTTCCGGTGCTTTCGGAACATGTTCCGGTGCTTCCGGAACATGTTCCGGCGCTTCCGGAACATGTTCCGGCGCTTGCGGAACATGTTCCGGTGCTTCGAGATAATGTTCCGGCGCTTCCGGAACATGTTCCGGTCCTTCCGGAACATGTTCCGGCGCTTCCGGAACATGTTCCGGCGCTTCCGGAACATGTTCCGGTGCTTCCGGAACATGTTCCGGTGCTTCCGGAACATGTTCCGGCGCTTCCGGAACATGTTCCGGTCCTTCCGGAACATGTTCCGGCGCTTCCGGAACATGTTCCGGCGCTTCCGGAACATGTTCCGGCGCTTCCGGAACATGTTCCGGCGCTTCCGGAACATGTTCCGGCGCTTCCGGAACATGTTCCGGTCCTTCCGGAACATGTTCCCGCGCTTCCGGAACATGTTCCGGTCCTTCCGGAACATGTTCCGGTCCTTCCGGAACATGTTCCGGTCCTTCCGGAACGTGTTCCGGCGCTTCCGGAACATGTTCCGGTGCTTCCGGAACATGTTCCGGCGCTTCCGGAACATGTTCCGGCGCTTCCGGAACATGTTCCGGTGCTTCCGGAACATGTTCCGGTGCTTCCGGAACATGTTCCGGTCCTTCCGGAACATGTTCCGGTGCTTCCGGAACATGTTCCGGTGCTTCCGGAACATGTTCCGGCGCTTCCGGAACATGTTCCGGTGCTTCCGGAACATGTTCCGGTCCTTCCGGAACATGTTCCGGTGCTTCCGGAACATGTTTCGGCGCTTCCGGAACATGTTTCGGCGCTTCCGGAACATGTTCCGGCGCCTCTGGAACATGAACATGTTCCGGTGCTTCCGGAACATGTTACGGTCCTTCCGGAACATGTTACGGTCCTTCCGGAACATGTTCCGGTCCTTCCGGAACATGTTCCGGTCCTTCCGGAACATGTTCCCGCGCTTCCGGAACATGTTCCGGTGCTTCCGGAACATGTTCCGGCGCTTCCGGAACATGTTCCGGTCCTTCCGGAACATTTTCCGGCGCTTCCGGAACATGTTCCGGCGCTTCCGGAACATGTTCCGGTCCTTCCGGAACATGTTCCGGTGCTTCCGGAACATGTTCCGGCGCTTCCGGAACATGTTCCGGTCCTTCCAGAACATGTTCCGGTCCTTCCGGAACATGTTCCGGTGCTTCCGGAACATGTTCCGGTGCTTCCGGAACATGTTCCGGTGCTTCCGGAACATGTTCCGGCGCTTCCGGAACATGTTCCGGTGCTTCCGGAATATGTTCCGGTGCTTCCGGAGCATGTTCCGGCGCTTCCGGAACATGTTTCGGCGCTTCCGGAACATGTTCCGGCGCCTCTGGAACATGTTGCGGTCCTTCCGGAACATGTTCCGGTCCTTCCGGAACATGTTCCGGCGCTTCCGGAACATTTTCCGGCGCTTCCGGAACATGTTCCGGTGCTTCCGGAACATTTTCCGGCGCTTCCGGAACATGTTCCGGCGCTTCCGGAACATGTTCCGGTCCTTCCGGAACATGTTCCGGTGCTTCCGGAACATGTTCCGGCGCTTCCGGAACATGTTCCGGTGCTTCCGGAACATGTTCCGGTCCTTCCGGAACACGTTCCGGTGCTTCCGGAACATGTTTCGGCGCTTCCGGAACATGTTTCGGCGCTTCCGGAACATGTTCCGGCGCCTCTGGAACATGTTCCGGTGCTTCCGGAACATGTTACGGTCCTTCCGGAACATGTTCCGGTCCTTCCGGAACATGTTCCGGTCCTCCCGGAACATGTTCCCGCGCTTCCGGAACATGTTCCGCCGCTTCCGGAACATGTTCCGGCGCTTCCGGAACATGTTCCGGTGCTTCCGGAACATGTTCCGGTGCTTCCGGAACATGTTCCGGCGCTTCCGGCGCTTCCGGAACATGTTCCGGTCCTTCCGGAACAGGTTCCGGTCCGTCCGGAACATGTTCCGGCGCTTCCGGAACATGTTCCGGTGCTTCCGGAACATGTTCCGGTCCTTCCGGAACATGTTCCGGCGCTTCCGGAACATGTTCCGGCGCTTCCGGAACATGTTCCGGTCCTTCCGGAACATGTTCCGGTCCTTCCGGAACATGTTCCGGTCCTTCCGGAACATGTTCCGGTCCTTCCGGAACATGTTCCGGTGCTTCCGGAACATGTTCCGGCGCTTCCGGAACATGTTCCGGTCCTTCCAGAACATGTTCCGGTCCTTCCGGAACATGTTCCGGTGCTTCCGGAACATGTTCCGGTGCTTCCGGAACATGTTCCGGTGCTTCCGGAACATGTTCCGGCGCTTCCGGAACATGTTCCGGTGCTTCCGGAACATGTTCCGGTGCTTCCGGAGCATGTTCCGGCGCTTCCGGAACATGTTTCGGCGCTTCCGGAACATGTTCCGGCGCCTCTGGAACATGTTGCGGTCCTTCCGGAACATGTTCCGGTCCTTCCGGAACATGTTCCCGCGCTTCCGGAACATTTTCCGGCGCTTCCGGAACATGTTCCGGTGCTTCCGGAACATTTTCCGGCGCTTCCGGAACATGTTCCGGCGCTTCCGGAACATGTTCCGGTCCTTCCGGAACATGTTCCGGCGCTTCCGGAACATGTTCCGGTGCTTCCGGAACATGTTCCGGTCCTTCCGGAACACGTTCCGGTGCTTCCGGAACATGTTTCGGCGCTTCCGGAACATGTTTCGGCGCTTCCGGAACATGTTCCGGCGCCTCTGGAACATGTTCCGGTGCTTCCGGAACATGTTACGGTCCTTCCGGAACATGTTCCGGTCCTTCCGGAACATGTTCCGGTCCTCCCGGAACATGTTCCCGCGCTTCCGGAACATGTTCCGCCGCTTCCGGAACATGTTCCGGCGCTTCCGGAACATGTTCCGGTGCTTCCGGAACATGTTCCGGTGCTTCCGGAACATGTTCCGGCGCTTCCGGCGCTTCCGGAACATGTTCCGGTCCTTCCGGAACATGTTCCGGCGCTTCCGGAACATGTTCCGGTCCTTCCGGAACATGTTCCGGTGCTTCCGGAACATGTTCCGGTCCTTCCGGAACAGGTTCCGGTCCGTCCGGAACATGTTCCGGCGCTTCCGGAACATGTTCCGGTGCTTCCGGAACATGTTCCGGTGCTTCCGGAACATGTTCCGGCGCTTCCGGAACATGTTCCGGCGCTTCCGGAACATGTTCCGGTCCTTCCGGAACATGTTCCGGTCCTTCCGGAACATGTTCCGGTCCTTCCGGAACATGTTCCGGTCCTTCCGGAACATGTTCCGGTGCTTCCGGAACATGTTCCGGTGCTTCCGGAACATGTTCCGGTCCTTCCGGAACATGTTCCGGTCCTTCCGGAACATGTTCCGGCGCTTCCGGAACATGTTCCGGTGCTTCCGGAACATGTTCCGGTGCTTCCGGAACATGTTCCGGTGCTTCCGGAACATGTTCCGGCGCTTCCGGAACATGTTCCGGTCCTTCCGGAACATGTTCTGGCGCTTCCGGAACGTGTTCCGGCGCTTCCGGAACATGTTCCAGTCCTTCCGGAACATGTTCCGGGGCTTCCGGAACACGTTCCGGCGCTTCCAGAACGTGTTCCGGCGCTTCCTGAACGTGTTCCGGTGCTTCCGGAACATGTTCCGGTGCTTCCGGAACATGTTCCGGTGCTTCCGGAACATGTTCCGGTCCTTCCGGAACATGATCCGGGGCTTCCGGAACATGTTCCGGTGCTTTCGGAACATGTTCCGGTGCTTCCGGAACATGTTCCGGCGCTTCCGGAACATGTTCCGGCGCTTCCGGAACATGTTCCGGCGCTTCCGGAACATGTTCCGGTGCTTCGAGATAATGTTCCGGCGCTTCCGGAACATGTTCCGGTCCTTCCGGAACATGTTCCGGCGCTTCCGGAACATGTTCCGGTCCTTCCGGAACATGTTCCGGTGCTTCCGGAACATGTTCCGGTCCTTCCAGAACATGTTCCGGCGCTTCCGGAACATGTTCCGGTCCTTCCGGAACATGTTCCGGCGCTTCCGGAACATGTTCCGGTCCTTCCGGAACATGTTCCGGTGCTTCCGGAACATGTTTCGGCGCTTCCGGAACATGTTCCGGTCCTTCCGGAACATGTTCCGGTCCTTCCGGAACATGTTCCCGCGCTTCCGGAACATGTTCCGGTCCTTCCGGAACATGTTCCGGTCCTTCCGGAACATGTTCCGGCGCTTCCGGAACATGTTCCGGCGCTTCCGGAACATGTTACGGTCCTTCTGGAACATGTTCTTCCGGAACATGTTCCGGCGCTTCCGGAACATGTTCCGGCGCTTCCGGAACATGTTCCGGTGCTTCCGGAACATGTTCCGGTGCTTCCGGAACATGTTCCGGCGCTTCCGGAACATGTTCCGGCGCTTCGGGAACATGTTCCGGCGCTTCGGGAACATGTTCCGGTGCTTCCGGAACATGTTCCGGCGCTTCCGGAACATGTTCCGGTCCTTCCGGAACATGTTCCGGCGCTTCCGGAACATGACCCGGTCCTTCCGGAACATGTTCCGGTCCTTCCGGAACATGTTCCCGCGCTTCCGGAACATGTTCCGGCGCTTCCGGAACATGTTCCGGCGCTTCCGGAACATGTTCCGGTGCTTCCGGAACATGTTCCGGTGCTTCCGGAACATGTTCCGGCGCTTCCGGAACATGTTCCGCTCCTTCTGGAACATGTTCCGGTCCTTCCAGGACATGTTCCGGTCCTTCCGGAACATGTTCCGGTGCTTCCGGAACATGTTCCGGCGCTTCCGGAACATGTTCGAGTGCTTCCGGAACATGTTCCGGTGCTTCCGGAACATGTTCCGGTGCTTCCGGAACATGTTCCGGTGCTTCCGGAACATGTTCCGGTGCTTCCGGAACATGTTCCGGCGCTTCCGGAACATGTTCCGGCGCTTCCGGAACATGTTCCGGTCCTTCCGGAACATGTTCCGGTCCTTCCAGGACATGTTCCGGTCCTTCCGGAACATGTTCCGGTCCTTCCGGAACATGTTCCGGTGCTTCCGGAACATGTTCCGGCGCTTCCAGAACATGTTCCGGTCCTTCCGGAACATGTTCCGGTCCTTCCGGAACATGTTCCCGCGCTTCCGGAACATGTTCCGGTGCTTCCGGAACATGTTCCGGGGCTTCCGAAACATGTTCCGGCGCTTCCGGAACATGTTCCGGTGCTTCCGGAACATGTTCCGGTGCTTCCGGAACATGTTCCGGCGCTTCCTGAACATGTTCCGGCGCTTCGGGAACATGTTCCGGCGCTTCGGGAACATGTTCCGGTGCTTCCGGAACATGTTCCGGCGCTTCCGGAACATGTTCCGGTCCTTCCGGAACATGTTCCGGCGCTTCCGGAACATGACCCGGTCCTTCCGGAACATGTTCCGGTCCTTCCGGAACATGTTCCCGCGCTTCCGGAACATGTTCCGGCGCTTCCGGAACATGTTCCGGCGCTTCCGGAACATGTTCCGCTCCTTCTGGAACATGTTCCGGTCCTTCCAGGACATGTTCCGGTCCTTCCGGAACATGTTCCGGTGCTTCCGGAACATGTTCCGGCGCTTCCGGAACATGTTCGAGTGCTTCCGGAACATGTTCCGGTGCTTCCGGAACATGTTCCGGTGCTTCCGGAACATGTTCCGGTGCTTCCGGAACATGTTCCGGTGCTTCCGGAACATGTTCCGGCGCTTCCGGAACATGTGTCGGCGCTTCCGGAACATGTTCCGGTCCTTCCGGAACATGTTCCGGTCCTTCCAGGACATGTTCCGGTCCTTCCGGAACATGTTCCGGTCCTTCCGGAACATGTTCCGGTGCTTCCGGAACACGTTCCGGCGCTTCCAGAACGTGTTCCGGCGCTTCCTGAACGTGTTCCGGTGCTTCCGGAACATGTTCCGGTGCTTCCGGAACATGTTCCGGTGCTTCCGGAACATGTTCCGGCGCTTCCGGAACATGTTCCGGCGCTTCCGGAACATGTTCCGGCGCTTCCGGAACATGTTCCGGTGCTTCGAGATAATGTTCCGGCGCTTCCGGAACATGTTCCGGTCCTTCCGGAACATGTTCCGGCGCTTCCGGAACATGTTCCGGTCCTTCCGGAACATGTTCCGGTGCTTCCGGAACATGTTTCGGCGCTTCCGGAACATGTTCCGGTCCTTCCGGAACATGTTCCGGTCCTTCCGGAACATGTTCCCGCGCTTCCGGAACATGTTCCGGTCCTTCCGGAACATGTTCCGGTCCTTCCGGAACATGTTCCGGCGCTTCCGGAACATGTTCCGGCGCTTCCGGAACATGTTACGGTCCTTCTGGAACATGTTCTTCCGGAACATGTTCCGGCGCTTCCGGAACATGTTCCGGCGCTTCCGGAACATGTTCCGGTGCTTCCGGAACATGTTCCGGTGCTTCCGGAACATGTTCCGGCGCTTCCGGAACATGTTCCGGCGCTTCGGGAACATGTTCCGGCGCTTCGGGAACATGTTCCGGTGCTTCCGGAACATGTTCCGGCGCTTCCGGAACATGTTCCGGTCCTTCCGGAACATGTTCCGGCGCTTCCGGAACATGACCCGGTCCTTCCGGAACATGTTCCGGTCCTTCCGGAACATGTTCCCGCGCTTCCGGAACATGTTCCGGCGCTTCCGGAACATGTTCCGGCGCTTCCGGAACATGTTCCGGTGCTTCCGGAACATGTTCCGGTGCTTCCGGAACATGTTCCGGCGCTTCCGGAACATGTTCCGCTCCTTCTGGAACATGTTCCGGTCCTTCCAGGACATGTTCCGGTCCTTCCGGAACATGTTCCGGTGCTTCCGGAACATGTTCCGGCGCTTCCGGAACATGTTCGAGTGCTTCCGGAACATGTTCCGGTGCTTCCGGAACATGTTCCGGTGCTTCCGGAACATGTTCCGGTGCTTCCGGAACATGTTCCGGTGCTTCCGGAACATGTTCCGGCGCTTCCGGAACATGTTCCGGCGCTTCCGGAACATGTTCCGGTCCTTCCGGAACATGTTCCGGTCCTTCCAGGACATGTTCCGGTCCTTCCGGAACATGTTCCGGTCCTTCCGGAACATGTTCCGGTGCTTCCGGAACATGTTCCGGCGCTTCCAGAACATGTTCCGGTCCTTCCGGAACATGTTCCGGTCCTTCCGGAACATGTTCCCGCGCTTCCGGAACATGTTCCGGTGCTTCCGGAACATGTTCCGGGGCTTCCGAAACATGTTCCGGCGCTTCCGGAACATGTTCCGGTGCTTCCGGAACATGTTCCGGTGCTTCCGGAACATGTTCCGGCGCTTCCGGAACATGTTCCGGCGCTTCGGGAACATGTTCCGGCGCTTCGGGAACATGTTCGGGTGCTTCCGGAACATGTTCCGGCGCTTCCGGAACATGTTCCGGTCCTTCCGGAACATGTTCCGGCGCTTCCGGAACATGACCCGGTCCTTCCGGAACATGTTCCGGTCCTTCCGGAACATGTTCCCGCGCTTCCGGAACATGTTCCGGCGCTTCCGGAACATGTTCCGGCGCTTCCGGAACATGTTCCGCTCCTTCTGGAACATGTTCCGGTCCTTCCAGGACATGTTCCGGTCCTTCCGGAACATGTTCCGGTGCTTCCGGAACATGTTCCGGCGCTTCCGGAACATGTTCGAGTGCTTCCGGAACATGTTCCGGTGCTTCCGGAACATGTTCCGGTGCTTCCGGAACATGTTCCGGTGCTTCCAGAACATGTTCCGGTGCTTCCGGAACATGTTCCGGCGCTTCCGGAACATGTGTCGGCGCTTCCGGAACATGTTCCGGTCCTTCCGGAACATGTTCCGGTCCTTCCAGGACATGTTCCGGTCCTTCCGGAACATGTTCCGGTCCTTCCGGAACATGTTCCGGTGCTTCCGGAACATGTTCCGGCGCTTCCAGAACATGTTCCGGTCCTTCCGGAACATGTTCCGGTCCTTCCGGAACATGTTCCCGCGCTTCCGGAACATGTTCCGGTGCTTCCGGAACATGTTCCGGGGCTTCCGAAACATGTTCCGGCGCTTCCGGAACATGTTCCGGTGCTTCCGGAACATGTTCCGGTGCTTCCGGAACATGTTCCGGCGCTTCCGGAACATGTTCCGGTGCTTCCGGAACATGTTCCGGTGCTTCCGGAACATGTTCCGGCGCTTCCGGAACATGTTCCGGTGCTTCCGGAACATGTTCCGGTGCTTCCGGAACATGTTCCGGTCCTTCCGGAACATGTTCCGGTCCTTCCGGAACATGTTCCGGCGCTTCCGGAACATGTTCCGGTCCTTCCGGAACATGTTCCGGTCCTTCCGGAACATGTTCCGGCGCTTCCGGAACATGTTCCGGTCCTTCCGGAACATGTTCCGGCGCTTCCGGAACATGTTCCGGTGCTTCCGGAACATGTTCCGGTGCTTCCGGAACATGTTCCGGCGCTTCCGGAACATGTTCCGGTGCTTCCGGAACATGTTCCGGCGCTTCCGGAACATGTTCCGGTCCTTCCGGAACATGTTCCCGCGCTTCCGGAACATGTTCCGGTGCTTCCGGAACATGTTCCGGCGCTTCCGGAACATGTTCCGGCGCTTCCGGAACATGTTCCGGTGCTTCGAGATCATGTTCCGGCGCTTCCGGAACATGTTCCGGTCCTTCCGGAACATGTTCCGGCGCTTCCGGAACATGTTCCGGTGCTTCCGGAACATGTTCCGGTGCTTCCGGAACATGTTCCGTTCCTTCCGGAACATGTTCCGGCGCTTCCGGAACATGTTCCGGTCCTTCCGGAACATGTTCCGGCGCTTCCGGAACATGTTCCGGTCCTTCCGGAACATGTTCCGGTGCTTCCGGAACATGTTCCGGCGCTTCCGGAACATGTTTCGGCGCTTCCGGAACATGTTCCGGTCCTTCCGGAACATGTTCCGGTCCTTCCGGAACATGTTCCCGCGCTTCCGGAACATGTTCCGGTCCTTCCGGAACATGTTCCGGTCCTTCCGGAACATGTTCCGGCGCTTCCGGAACATGTTCCGGCGCTTCCGGAACATGTTACGGTCCTTCCGGAACATGTTCCGGTGCTTCCGGAACATGTTCCGGCGCTTCCGGAACGTGTTCCGGCGCTTCCGGAACATGTTCCGGTGCTTCCGGAACATGTTCCGGTGCTTCCGGAACATGTTCCGGCGCTTCCGGAACATGTTCCGGCGCTTCGGGAACATGTTCCGGCGCTTCGGGAACATGTTCCGGTGCTTCCGGAACATGTTCCGGCGCTTCCGGAACATGTTCCGGTCCTTCCGGAACATGTTCCGGCGCTTCCGGAACATGACCCGGTCCTTCCGGAACATGTTCCGGTCCTTCCGGAACATGTTCCCGCGCTTCCGGAACATGTTCCGGCGCTTCCGGAACATGTTCCGGCGCTTCCGGAACATGTTCCGGTGCTTCCGGAACATGTTCCGGTGCTTCCGGAACATGTTCCGGTGCTTCCGGAACATGTTCCGGCGCTTCCGGAACATGTTCCGGTCCTTCCGGAACATGTTCCCGCGCTTCCGGAACATGTTCCGGTCCTTCCGGAACATGTTCCGGTCCTTCCGGAACATGTTCCGGCGCTTCCGGAACATGTTCCGGCGCTTCCGGAACATGTTGCGGTCCTTCCGGAACATGTTCCGGTGCTTCCGCAACATGTTCCGGCGCTTCCGGAACATGTTCCGGCGCTTCCGGAACATGTTCCGGTGCTTCCGGAACATGTTCCGGTGCTTCCGGAACATGTTCCGGCGCTTCCGGAACATGTTCCGGCGCTTCGGGAACATGTTCCGGCGCTTCGGGAACATGTTCCGGTGCTTCCGGAACATGTTCCGGCGCTTCCGGAACATGTTCCGGTCCTTCCGGAACATGTTCCGGCGCTTCCGGAACATGACCCGGTCCTTCCGGAACATGACCCGGTCCTTCCGGAACATGTTCCCGCGCTTCCGGAACATGTTCCGGCGCTTCCGGAACATGTTCCGGCGCTTCCGGAACATGTTCCGGTCCTTCCGGAACATGTTCCGGTCCTTCCAGGACATGTTCCGGTCCTTCCGGAACATGTTCCGGTGCTTCCGGAACATGTTCCGGCGCTTCCGGAACATGTTCCGGTGCTTCCGGAACATGTTCCGGTGCTTCCGGAACATGTTCCGGTCCTTCCGGAACATGTTCCGGTCCTTCCGGAACATGTTCCGGCGCTTCCGGAACATGTTCCGGTGCTTCCGGAACATGTTCCGGTGCTTCCGGAACATGTTCCGGCGCTTCCGGAACATGTTCCGGTGCTTCCGGAACATGTTCCGGTCCTTCCGGAACATGTTCCGGCGCTTCCGGAACATGTTCCGGTGCTTCCGGAACATGTTCCGGCGCTTCCAGAACATGTTCCGGTCCTTCCGGAACATGTTCCGGTCCTTTCGGAACATGTTCCCGCGCTTCCGGAACATGTTCCGGTGCTTCCGGAACATGTTCCGGGGCTTCCGAAACATGTTCCGGCGCTTCCGGAACATGTTCCGGTGCTTCCGGAACATGTTCCGGTGCTTCCGGAACATGTTCCGGCGCTTCCGGAACATGTTCCGGTCCTTCCGGAACATGTTCCGGTCCTTCCGGAACATGTTCCGGCGCTTCCGGAACATGTTCCGGCGCTTCCGGAACATGTTCCGGCGCTTCCGGAACATGTTCCGGCGCTTCCGGAACATGTTCCGGTGCTTCCGGAACATGTTCCGGTCCTTCCGGAACATGTTCCGGCGCTTCCGGAACATGTTCCGGTCCTTCCGGAACATGTTCCGGTCCTTCCGGAACATGTTCCGGCGCTTCCGGAACATGTTCCGGTCCTTCCGGAACATGTTCCGGCGCTTCCGGAACATGTTCCGGTGCTTCCGGAACATGTTCCGGTGCTTCCGGAACATGTTCCGGCGCTTCCGGAACATGTTCCGGTCCTTCCGGAACATGTTCCCGCGCTTCCGGAACATGTTCCGGTGCTTCCGGAACATGTTCCGGCGCTTCCGGAACATGTTCCGGCGCTTCCGGAACATGTTCCGGTGCTTCCGGAACATGTTCCGGTGCTTCCGGAACATGTTCCGGCGCTTCCGGAACATGTTCCGGTGCTTTCGGAACATGTTCCGGAAGCATCGGAACATGTTCCGGTGCTTCCGGAACATGTTCCGGCGCTTCCGGAACATGTTCCGGTCGTTCCGGAACATGTTCCGGCGCTTCCGGAACATGTTCCGGTCCTTCCGGAACATGTTCCCGCGCTTCCGGAACATGTTCCGGTGCTTCCGGAACATGTTCCGGCGCTTCCGGAACATGTTCCGGTGCTTCCGGAACATGTTCCGGTCCTTCCGGAACATGTTCCGGAAGCGCCGGAACATGTTCCGGGGCTTCCGGAACATGTTCCGGGGCTTCCGGAACATGTTCCGGCGCTTCCGGAACATGTTCCGGTGCTTCTGGAACATGTTCCGGCGCTTCCGGAACATGTTCCGGCGCTGCCGGGTGTTCCGGTGCTTCCGGAACATGTTCCGGTCCTTCCGGAACATATTCCGGTCCTTCCGGAACATGTTCCGGTCCTTCCGAAACACGTTCCGGTCCTTCCGGAACATGTTCCGGTGCTTCCCGAACATGTTCCGGTCCTTCCGGAACATGTTCCGGTCCTTCCGGAACATGTTCCGGAGCTTCCGGAACATGTTCCGGTCCTTCCGGAACATGATCCGGCGCTTCCGGAACGTGTTCCGGCGCTTCCAGAACACGTTCCGGCGCTTCCGGAACGTGTTCCGGTGCTTCCGGAACGTGTTCCGGTGCTTCCGGAACGTGTTCCGGTGCTTCCGGAACGTGTTCCGGTGCTTCCGGAACATGTTCCGGTCCTTCCGGAACATGTTCCGGTGCTTCCGGAACATGTTCCGGTGCTTCCGGAACATGTTCCGGCGCTTCCGGAACATGTTCCGGTGCTTCCGGAACATGTTCCGGCGCTTCCGGAACATGTTCCGGAAGCACCGGAACACGTTCCGGTCCTTCCGGAACATGTTCCCGTGCTTGCGGAACATGTTCCGGCGCTTCCCGAACATGTTCCGGTCCTTCCGGAACATGTTCCGGTGCTTCCGGAACATGTTCCGGAGCTTCCGGAACATGTTCCGGTCCTTCCGGAACAGGATCCGGCGCTTCCGGAACATGTTCCGGTGCTTCCGGAACATGTTCCGGTGCTTCCGGAACATGTTCCGGTGCTTCCGGAACATGTTCCGGCGCTTCCGGAACATGTTCCGGCGCTTCGGGAACATGTTCCGGCGCTTCGGGAACATGTTCCGGTGCTTCCGGAACATGTTCCGGCGCTTCCGGAACATGTTCCGGTCCTTCCGGAACATGTTCCGGCGCTTCCGGAACATGACCCGGTCCTTCCGGAACATGTTCCGGTCCTTCCGGAACATGTTCCCGCGCTTCCGGAACATGTTCCGGCGCTTCCGGAACATGTTCCGGCGCTTCCGGAACATGTTCCGGTGCTTCCGGAACATGTTCCGGTGCTTCCGGAACATGTTCCGGCGCTTCCGGAACATGTTCCGGTCCTTCCAGGACATGTTCCGGTCCTTCCGGAACATGTTCCGGTGCTTCCGGAACATGTTCCGGTGCTTCCGGAACATGTTCCGGTGCTTCCGGAACATGTTCCGGTCCTTCCGGAACATGTTCTGGTCCTTCCGGAACATGTTCCGGCGCTTCCGGAACATGTTCCGGCGCTTCCGGAACATGTTCCGGTGCTTCCGGAACATGTTCCGGCGCTTCCGGGACATGTTCCGGTGCTTCCGGAACATGTTCCGGCGCTTCCGGAACATGTTCCGGTGCTTCCGGAACATGTTCCGGCGCTTCCGGAACATGTTCCGGTCCTTCCGGAACATGTTCCGGTCCTTCCGGAACATGTTCCCGCGCTTCCGGAACATGTTCCGGTGCTTCCGGAACATGTTCCGGGGCTTCCGAAACATGTTCCGGCGCTTCCGGAACATGTTCCGGTGCTTCCGGAACATGTTCCGGCGCTTCCGGAACATGTTCCGGCGCTTCCGGAACATGTTCCGGCGCTTCCGGAACATGTTCCGGTGCTTCCGGAACATGTTCCGGCGCTTCCGGACATGTTCCCATGTTCCGGTCCTTCCGGAACATGTTCCGGCGCTTCCGGAACATGTTCCCGCGCTTCCGGAACATGTTCCGGTCCTTCCGGAACATGTTCCGGTCCTTCCGGAACATGTTCCGGCGCTTCCGGAACATGTTCCGGCGCTTCCGGAACATGTTCCGGCGCTTCCGGAACATGTTCCGGCGCTTCCGGAACATGTTCCGGTGCTTCCGGAACATGTTCCGGTCCTTCCGGAACATGTTCCGGCGCTTCCGGAACATGTTCCGGCGCTTCCGGAACATGTTCCGGTCCTTCCGGAACATGTTCCGGCGCTTCCGGAACATGTTCCGGTGCTTCCGGAACATGTTCCGGTGCTTCCGGAACATGTTCCGGCGCTTCCGGAACATGTTCCGGTCCTTCCGGAACATGTTCCCGCGCTTCCGGAACATGTTCCGGTGCTTCCGGAACATGTTCCGGCGCTTCCGGAACATGTTCCGGCGCTTCCGGAACATGTTCCGGTGCTTCCGGAACATGTTCCGGTGCTTCCGGAACATGTTCCGGCGCTTCCGGAACATGTTCCGGTCCTTCCGGAACATGTTCCGGTCCTTCCGGAACATGTTCCGGTCCTTCCGGAACATGTTCCGGCGCTTCCGGAACATGTTCCGGCGCTTCCGGAACAGGTTCCGGCGCTTCCGGAACATGTTCCGGTCCTTCCGGAACATGTTCCGGTGCTTCCGGAACATGTTCCGGTCCTTCCGGAACATGTTCCGGTGCTTCCGGAACATGTTCCGGCGCTTCCGGAACATGTTCCGGTCCTTCCGGAACATGTTCCGGTGCTTCCGGAACATGTTCCGGCGCTTCCGGAACATGTTCCGGTCCTTCCGGAACATGTTCCGGCGCTTCCGGAACATGTTCCGGTCCTTCCGGAACATGTTCCCGCGCTTCCGGAACATGTTCCGGTGCTTCCGGAACATGTTCCGGCGCTTCCGGAACATGTTCCGGTGCTTCCGGAACATGTTCCGGTCCTTCCGGAACATGTTCCGGTGCTTCCGGAACATGTTCCGGTGCTTCCGGAACATGTTCCGGTCCTTCCGGAACATGTTCCGCTGCTTCCGGAACATGTTCCGGTGCTTCCGGAACATGTTCCGGTCCTTCCGGAACATGTTCCGGAAGCGCCGGAACATGTTCCGGAAGCCCCGGAACATGTTCCGGCGCTTCCGGAACATGTTCCGGTGCTTCTGGAACATGTTCCGGCGCTTCCGGAACATGTTCCGGCGCTGCCGGGTGTTCCGGTGCTTCCGGAACATGTTCCGGTCCTTCCGGAACATATTCCGGTCCTTCCGGAACATGTTCCGGTCCTTCCGAAACACGTTCCGGTCCTTCCGGAACATGTTCCGGTGCTTCCGGAACATGTTCCGGCGCTTCCCGAACATGTTCCGGTCCTTCCGGAACATGTTCCGGTCCTTCCGGAACATGTTCCGGAGCTTCCGGAACATGTTCCGGTCCTTCCGGAACATGATCCGGCGCTTCCGGAACGTGTTCCGGCGCTTTCAGAACACGTTCCGGCGCTTCCGGAACGTGTTCCGGTGCTTCCGGAACGTGTTCCGGTGCTTCCGGAACGTGTTCCGGTGCTTCCGGAACGTGTTCCGGTGCTTCCGGAACATGTTCCGGTCCTTCCGGAACATGTTCCGGTGCTTCCGGAACATGTTCCGGCGCTTCCGGAACATGTTCCGGTGCTTCCGGAACATGTTCCGGCGCTTCCGGAACATGTTCCGGAAGCACCGGAACACGTTCCGGTCCTTCCGGAACATGTTCCCGTGCTTCCGGAACATGTTCCGGCGCTTCCCGAACATGTTCCGGTCCTTCCGGAACATGTTCCGGTGCTTCCGGAACATGTTCCGGAGCTTCCGGAACATGTTCCGGTCCTTCCGGAACAGGATCCGGCGCTTCCGGAACATGTTCCGGTGCTTCCGGAACATGTTCCGGTGCTTCCGGAACATGTTCCGGTGCTTCCGGAACATGTTCCGGCGCTTCCGGAACATGTTCCGGCGCTTCGGGAACATGTTCCGGCGCTTCGGGAACATGTTCCGGTGCTTCCGGAACATGTTCCGGCGCTTCCGGAACATGTTCCGGTCCTTCCGGAACATGTTCCGGCGCTTCCGGAACATGACCCGGTCCTTCCGGAACATGTTCCGGTCCTTCCGGAACATGTTCCCGCGCTTCCGGAACATGTTCCGGCGCTTCCGGAACATGTTCCGGCGCTTCCGGAACATGTTCCGGTGCTTCCGGAACATGTTCCGGTGCTTCCGGAACATGTTCCGGCGCTTCCGGAAAATGTTCCGGTCCTTCCAGGACATGTTCCGGTCCTTCCGGAACATGTTCCGGTGCTTCCGGAACATGTTCCGGTGCTTCCGGAACATGTTCCGGTGCTTCCGGAACATGTTCCGGTCCTTCCGGAACATGTTCCGGTCCTTCCGGAACATGTTCCGGCGCTTCCGGAACATGTTCCGGTGCTTCCGGAACATGTTCCGGCGCTTCCGGAACATGTTCCGGTGCTTCCGGAACATGTTCCGGCGCTTCCGGAACATGTTCCGGTCCTTCCGGAACATGTTCCGGTCCTTCCGGAACATGTTCCCGCGCTTCCGGAACATGTTCCGGTGCTTCCGGAACATGTTCCGGGGCTTCCGAAACATGTTCCGGCGCTTCCGGAACATGTTCCGGTGCTTCCGGAACATGTTCCGGCGCTTCCGGAACATGTTCCGGCGCTTCCGGAACATGTTCCGGCGCTTCCGGAACATGTTCCGGTGCTTCCGGAACATGTTCCGGCGCTTCCGGACATGTTCCCATGTTCCGGTCCTTCCGGAACATGTTCCGGCGCTTCCGGAACATGTTCCGGTCCTTCCGGAACATGTTCCGGCGCTTCCGGAACATGTTCCGGTCCTTCCGGAACATGTTCCGGTGCTTCCGGAACATGTTCCGGCGCTTCCGGAACATGTTCCGGTCCTTCCGGAACATGTTCCGGCGCTTCCGGAACATGTTCCGGTGCTTCCGGAACATGTTCCCGCGCTTCCGGAACATGTTCCGGTGCTTCCGGAACATGTTCCGGCGCTTCCGGAACATGTTCCGGTGCTTCCGGAACATGTTCCGGTGCTTCCGGAACATGTTCCGGTCCTTCCGGAACATGTTCCGGTGCTTCCGGAACATGTTCCGGCGCTTCTGGAACATGTTCCGGCGCTTCCGGAACATGTTCCGGTCCTTCCGGAACATGTTCCGGTGCTTCCGGAACATGTTCCGGTGCTTCCGGAACATGTTCCGGGGCTTCCGGAACATGTTCCGGGGCTTCCGGAACATGTTCCGGTGCTTCTGGAACATGTTCCGGCGCTTCCGGAACATGTTCCGGCGCTGCCGGGTGTTCCGGTGCTTCCGGAACATGTTCCGGTCCTTCCGGAACATGTTCTGGTGCTTCCGGAACATGTTCCGGTCCTTCCGGAACATGTTCCGGGGCTTCCGGAACATTCTCCGGGGCTTCCGGAACATGTTCCGGTGCTTCCGGAACATGTTCCGGTGCTTCCGGAACATGTTCCGGTGCTTCCAGAACATGTTCCGGTCCTTCCGGAACATGTTCCGGGGCTTCCGGAACATGATCCGGGGCTTCCGGAACATGTTCCGGTGCTTCCGGAACATGTTCCGGCGCTTCCGGAACATGTTCCGGCGCTTCCGCAACATGTTCCGGTGCTTCCGGAACATGTTCCGGTGCTTGCGGAACATGTTCCGGTGCTTCCGGAACATGTTCCGGTCCTTCCGGAACATGTTCCGGCGCTTCCGGAACATGTTCCGGTGCTTCCGGAACATGTTCCGGTCCTTCCGGAACATGATCCGGCGCTTCCGGAACATGTTCCGGCGCTTCCGGAACATGTTCCGGCGCTTCCGGAACATGTTCCGGTGCTTCCGGAACATGTTCCGGTGCTTCCGGAACATGTTCCGGTGCTTCCGGAACATGTTCCGGTGCTTCCGGAACATGTTCCGGTGCTTCCGGAACATGTTCCGGCGCTTCCGGAACATGTTCCGGTGCTTCCGGAACATGTTCCGGTCCTTCCGGAACATGTTCCGGTCCTTCCGGAACATGTTCCGGCGCTTCCGGAACATGATCCGGTGCTTGCGGAACATGATCCGGTGCTTCCGGAACATGTTCCGGTGCTTGCGGAACATGTTCCGGTCCCTCCGGAACATGTTCCGGCGCTTCCGGAACATGTTCCGGCGCTTCCGGAACATGTTCCGGTCCTTCCGGAACATGTTCCGGCGCTTCCGGAACATGTTCCGGTGCTTCCCGAACATGTTCCGGTCCTTCCGGAACATGTTCCGGTCCCTCCGGAACATGTTCCGGCGCTTCCGGAACATGTTCCGGTGCTTCCGACACATGTTCCGGTCCTTCCGGAACATGTTCCGGTCCTTCCGGAACATGTTCCGGTCCTTCAGAAACATGTTCCGGCGCTTCCGGAACATGTTCCAGTCCTTCCGGAACATGTGCCGGTGCTTCCGGAACATGTTCCGGCGCTTCCGGAACATGTTCCGGTCCTTCCGGAACATGTTCCGGCGCTTCCGGAACATGTTCCGGTGCTTCCGGAACATGTTCCGGTGCTTCCGGAACATGTTCCGGCGCTTCCGGAACATGTTCCGGTCCTTCCGGAACATGTTCCGGCGCTTCCGGAACATGTTCCCGTGCTTCCCGAACATGTTCCGGTCCTTCCGGAACATGTTCCGGTCCCTCCGGAACATGTTCCGGCGCTTCCGGAACATGTTCCGGTGCTTCCGGAACATGTTCCGGTGCTTGCGGAACATGTTCCGGTCCCTCCGGAACATGTTCCGGCGCTTCCGGAACATGTTCCGGCGCTTCCGGAACATGTTCCGGTGCTTCCGGAACATGTTCCGGTGCTTGCGGAACATGTTCCGGTCCCTCCGGAACATGTTCCGGTGCCTCTGGAACATGTTCCGGTCCTTCCGGAACATGTTCCGGTCCTTCCGGAACATGTTCCGGTCCTTCAGGAACATGTTCCGGCGCTTCCGGAACATGTTCCAGTCCTTCCGGAACATGTGCCGGTGCTTCCGGAACATGTTCCGGTGCTTCCGGTACATGTTCCGGTGTTTCCGGGACATGTTCCGGCGCTTCCGGAACATGTTCCGGTGCTTCCGGAACAGGTTCTGGCGCTTCCGGAACGTGTTCCGGCGCTTCCGGAACATGTTCCGGTGCTTCCGTAAAATGTTCCGGTGCTTCCGGAACATGTTCCGGTCCTTCCTGAACATGTTCCGGTCCTCCCGGAACATGTTCCGGTCCTTCCGGAACATGTTCCGGCGCTTCCGGAACATGTTCCGGTCCTTCCGGAACATGTTCCGGTCCTTCCGGAACATGTTCCGGTCCTTCCAGAACATGTTCCGGTCCTTCCGGAACATGTTCCGGTCCTTCCGGAACATGTTCCGGTCCTTCCGGAACATGTTCCGGCGCTTCCGGAACATGTTCCGGTGCTTCTGGAACATGTTCCGGTCCTTCCGGAACATGTTCCGGTTCTTCCGGAACATGTTCCGGTGCTTCCGGAACATGTTCCGGTGCTTCCGGAACATGTTCCGGCGCTTCCGGAACATGTTCCGGTCCTTCCGGAACATGTTCCGGTGCTTCCGGAACGTGTTCCGGCGCTTCCGGAACGTGTTCCGGCGCTTCCGGAACACGTTCCGGTGCTTCCGGAAAATGTTCCGGTCCTTCCGGAACATGTTCCGGTGCTTCCGGAACATGTTCCGGTGCTTCCGGAACATGTTCCGGTCCTTCCGGAACATGTTCCGGTGCTTCCGGAACATGTTCCGGTGCTTCCGGACATGTTCCGGTGCTTCCGGAACATGTTCCGGCGCTTCCGGAACATGTTCCGGCGCTTCCGGAACATGTTCCGGCGCTTCCGGAACATGTTCCGGTCCTTGCGGAACATGTTCCGGCGCTTCCGGAACATGTTCCGGCGCTTCCGGAACATGTTCCGGTCCTTCCGGAACATGTTCCGGTCCGTCGGGAACATGTTCCGGTCCTTCCGGAACATGTTCCGGCGCTTCCGGAACATGTTCCGGCGCTTCCGGAACATGTTCCGGCGCTTCCGGAACATGTTCCGGCGCTTCCGGAACATGTTCCGGTGCTTCCGGAACATGTTCCGGTGCTTCCGGAACATGTTCCGGTGCTTCCGGAACATGTTCCGGTGCTTCCGGAACATGTTCCGGTCCTTGCGGAACATGTTCCGGTCCTTCCGGAACATGTTCCGGTCCTTCCGGAACATGTTCCGGCGCTTCCGGAACATGTTCCGGTGCTTCCGGAACATGTTCCGGCGCTTCCGGAACATGTTCCGGCGCTTCCGGAACATGTTCCGGGACTTCCGGAACATGTTCCGGTGCTTCCGGAACATGTTCCGGTCCTTCCGGAACATGTTCCGGTGCTTCCGGGACATGTTCCGGTGCTTCCGGAACATGTTCCGGTGCTTCCGGTACATGTTCCCGTGTTTCCGGAACATGTTCCGGCGCTTCCGGAACATGTTCCGGTGCTTCCGGAACAGGTTCTGGCGCTTCCGGAACGTGTTCCGGCGCTTCCGGAACATGTTCCGGTGCTTCCGTAAAATGTTCCGGTGCTTCCGGAACATGTTCCGGTCCTTCCTGAACATGTTCCGGTCCTCCCGGAACATGTTCCGGTGCTTCCGGAACATGTTCCGGCGCTTCCGGAACATGTTCCGGTCCTTCCGGAACATGTTCCGGTCCTTCCGGAACATGTTCCGCTGCTTCCGGAACATGTTCCGGTGCTTCCGGAACATGTTCCGGTGCTTCTGGAACATGTTCCGGTCCTTCCGGAACATGTTCCGGTGCTTCCGAAACATGTTCCGGCGCTTCCGGAACATGTTCCGGTCCTTCCGGAACACGTTCCGGTGCTTCCGGAACGTGTTCCGGCGCTTCCGGAACGTGTTCCGGCGCTTCCGGAACACGTTCCGGTGCTTCCGGAAAATGTTCCGATCCTTCCGGAACATGTTCCGGTGCTTCCGGAACATGTTCCGGCGCTTCCGGAACATGTTCCGGTGCTTCCGGAACATGTTCCGGTGCTTCCGGACATGTTCCAGTGCTTCCGGAACATGTTCCGGCGCTTCCGGAACATGTTCCGGTGCTTCCGGAACATGTTCCGGTGCTTCCGGACATGTTCCAGTGCTTCCGGAACATGTTCCGGCGCTTCCGGAACATGTTCCGGTCCTTCCGGAACATGTTCCGGCGCTTCCGGAACATGTTCCGGTCCTTGCGGAACATGTTCCGGCGCTTCCGGAACATGTTCCGGCGCTTCCGGAACATGTTCCGGTCCTTCCGGAACATGTTCCGGTCCGTCGGGAACATGTTCCGGTCCTTCCGGAACATGTTCCGGCGCTTCCGGAACATGTTCCGGCGCTTCCGGAACATGTTCCGGCGCTTCCGGAACATGTTCCGGTGCTTCCGGAACATGTTCCGGTCCTTCTGGAACATGTTCCGGTGCTTCCGGAACATGTTCCGGTGCTTCCGGAACATGTTCCGGTCCTTGCGGAACATGTTCCGGTCCTTCCGGAACATGTTCCGGTCCTTCCGGAACATGTTCCGGCGCTTCCGGAACATGTTCCGGTGCTTCCGGAACATGTTCCGGTCCTTCCGGAACGTGTTCCGGCGCTTCCGGAACATGTTTCGGTGCTTCCGGAAAATGTTCCGGTCCTTCCGGAACATGTTCCGGTGCTTCCGGAACATGTTCCGGCGCTTCCGCAACATGTTCCGGTGCTTCCGGAACATGTTCCGGTCCTTCCGGAACATGTTCCGGCGCTTCCGGAACATGTTCCGGTGCTTCCGGAACATGTTCCGGTCCTTCCGGAACATGATCCGGGGCTTCCGGAACATGTTCCGGCGCTTCCGGAACATGTTCCGGCGCTTCCGGAACATGTTGCGGTCCTTCCGGAACATGTTCCGGCGCTTCCGCAACATGTTCCGGTGCTTCCGGAACATGTTCCGGTCCTTTCGGAACATGTTCCGGCGCTTCCGGAACATGTTCCGGTGCTTCCGGAACATGTTCCGGTCCTTCCGGAACATGATCCGGGGCTTCCGGAACATGTTCCGGCGCTTCCGGAACATGTTCCGGCGCTTCCGGAACATGTTCCGGTCCTTCCGGAACATGTTCCGGTCCTTCAGGAACATGTTCCGGTCCTTCCGGAACAGGAAGCACCGGAACATGTTCCGGTCCTTCCGGAACATGTTCCGGTCCTTCAGGAACATGTTCCGGTCCTTCCGGAACATGTTCCGGTCCTTCCGGAACATGTTCCGGCGCTTCCGGAACATGTTCCGGTCCTTCCGGAACATGTTCCGGCGCTTCCGGAACATGTTCCGGTCCTTCCGGAACATGTTCCGGTCCGTCGGGAACATGTTCCGGTCCTTCCGGAACATGTTCCGGCGCTTCCGGAACATGTTCCGGCGCTTCCGGAACATGTTCCGGTGCCTTCCGGAACATGTTCCGGCGCTTCCGGAACATGTTCCGGTGCTTCCGGAACATGTTCCGGTGCTTCCGGAACATGTTCCGGTGCTTCCGGAACATGTTCCGGTGCTTCCGGAACACGTTCCGGTGCTTCCGGAACGTGTTCCGGCGCTTCCGGAACGTGTTCCGGTGCTTCCGGAACGTGTTCCGGTGCTTGCGGAACATGTTCCGGTGCTTCCGGAACATGTTCCGGTCCTTGCGGAACATGTTCCGGTCCTTCCGGAACATGTTCCGGTCCTTCCGGAACATGTTCCGGCGATTCCGGAACATGTTCCGGTGCTTCCGGAACATGTTCCGGCGCTTCCGGAACATGTTCCGGCGCTTCCGGAACATGTTCCGGTGCTTCCGGAACATGTTCCGGCGCTTCCGGAACATGTTCCGGAAGCACCGGAACATGTTCCGGTCCTTCCGGAACATGTTCCGGCGCTTCCGGAACATGTTCCGGCGCTTCCGGAACATGTTCCGGTCCGTCGGGAACATGTTCCGGTCCTTCCGGAACATGTTCCGGCGCTTCCGGAACATGTTCCGGCGCTTCCGGAACATGTTCCGGTGCCTTCCGGAACATGTTCCGGCGCTTCCGGAACATGTTCCGGCGCTTCCGGAACATGTTCCGGTGCTTCCGGAACATGTTCCGGAAGCATCGGAACATGTTCCGGTGCTTCCGGAACGTGTTCCGGCGCTTCCGGAACGTGTTCCGGTGCTTCCGGAACATGTTCCGGTGCTTGCGGAACATGTTCCGGTGCTTCCGGAACATGTTCCGGTCCTTGCGGAACATGTTCCGGTCCTTCCGGAACATGTTCCGGTCCTTGCGGAACATGTTCCGGCGCTTCCGGAACATGTTCCGGTGCTTCCGGAATATGTTCCGGCGCTTCCGGAACATGTTCCGGCGCTTCCGGAACATGTTCCGGTGCTTCCGGAACATGTTCCGGTGCTTCCGGAACATGTTCCGGTGCTTCCGGAACATGTTCCGGTGCTTCCGGAACATGATCCGGGGCTTCCGGAACATGTTCCGGCGCTTCCGGAACATGTTCCGGCGCTTCCGGAACATGTTCCGGTCCTTCCGGAACATGTTCCGGTCCTTCCGGAACATGTTCCGGTCCTTCAGGAACATGTTCCGGCGCTTCCGGAACATGTTCCGGCGCTTCCGGAACATGTTCCGGTCCTTCCGGAACATGTTCCGGCGCTTCCGGAACATGTGCCGGTGCTTCCGGAACATGTGCCGGTGCTTCCGGAACATGTTCCGGTGCTTCCGGAACATGTTCCGGCGCTTCCGGAACATGTTCCGGTCCGTCCGGAACATGTTCCGGCGCTTCCGGAACGTGTTCCGGCGCTTCCGGAACGTGTTCCGGCGCTTCCGGAACATGTTCCGGTGCTTCCGGAACATGTTCCGGTGCTTCCGGAACATGTTCCGGTGCTTGCGGAACATGTTCCGGTGCGTCCGGAACATGTTCCGGTCCTTCCGGAACATGTTCCGGTCCTTCCGGAACATGTTCCGGCGCTTCCGGAACATGTTCCGGTGCTTCCGGAACATGTTCCGGTGCTTCCGGAACATGTTCCGGTGCTTCCGGAACATGTTCCGGCGCTTCCGGAACATGTTCCGGCGCTTCCGGAACATGTTCCGGTCCTTCCGGAACATGTTCCGGTGCTTCCGGAACATGTTCCGGCGCTTCCGGAACATGTTCCGGTCCTTCCGGAACATGTTGCGGTGCTTCCGGAACATGTTCCGGTCCTTCCGGAACATGTTCCGGTGCTTCCGGAACATGTTCCGGCGCTTCCGGAACATGTTCCGGTGCTTCCAGAACATGTTCCGGTGCTTGCGGAACATGTTCCGGTGCTTCCAGAACATGTTCCGGTCCTTCCGGAACATGTTCCGGCGCTTCCGGAACATGTTCCGGAAGCGCCGGAACATGTTCCGGTCCTTCAGGAACATGTTCCGGCGCTTCCAGAACATGTTCCGGTCCTTCCGGAACATGTTCCGGCGCTTCCGGAACATGTTCCGGTCCTTCCGGAACATGTGCCGGTGCTTCCGGAACATGTTCCGGTGCTTCCGGAACATGTTCCGGTGCTTCCGGAACATGTTCCGGCGCTTCCGATCGATGTTCCGGTGCTTCCGGAACATGTTCCGGCGCTTCCGGAACGTGTTCCGGCGCTTCCGGAACATGTTCCGGTGCTTCCGGAAAATGTTCCGGTCCTTCCGGAACATGTTCCGGTGCTTCCGGAACATGTTCCGGTCCTCCCGGAACATGTTCCGGTCCTTCCGGAACATGTTCCGGCGCTTCCGGAACATGTTCCGGTCCTTCCGGAACATGTTCCGGTCCTTCCGGAACATGTTCCGGTGCTTCCGGAACATGTTCCGGTGCTTCGGGAACATGTTCCGGTCCTTCCGGAACATGTTCCGGTGCTTCCGGAACATGTTCCGGTCCTTCCGGAACATAGTCCGGTGCTTCCGGAACATGTTCCGGTGCTTCAGGAACATGTTCCGGCGCTTCCGGAACATGTTCCGGTGCTTCCGGAACATGTTCCGGTGCTTCCGGAGCATGTTCCGGTGCTTCCGGAACATGTTCCGGTCCTTCCGGAACATGTTCCGGTGCTTCCGGAACATGTTCCGGTGCTTCCGGAACATGTTCCGGTCCTTCCGGAACATGTTCCGGTCCTTCCGGAACATAGTCCGGTGCTTCCGGAACATGTTCCGGTGCTTCCGGAACATGTTCCGGTGCTTCCGGAACATGTTCCGGCGCTTCCGGAACATATTCCGGTGCTTCCGGAACATGTTCCGGTGCTTCCGGAACATGTTCCGGTGCTCCGGAACATGTTCCGGTGCTTCCGGAACGTGTTCCGGCGCTTCCGGAACGTGTTCCGGTGCTTCCGGAACATGTTCCGGTGCTTGCGGAACATGTTCCGGTGCGTCCGGAACATGTTCCGGTCCTTGCGGAACATGTTCCGGTCCTTCCGGAACATGTTCCGGCGCTTCCGGAACATGTTCCGGTGCTTCCGGAACATGTTCCGGTGCTTCCGGAACATGTTCCGGCGCTTCCGGAACATGTTCCGGCGCTTCCGGAACATGTTCCGGTGCTTCCGGAACATGTTCCGGTGCTTCCGGAACATGTTCCGGCGCTTCCGGAACATGTTCCGGTGCTTCCGGAACATGTTGCGGTGCTTCCGGAACATGTTCCGGTCCTTCCGGAACATGTTCCGGTGCTTCCGGAACATGTTCCGGCGCTTCCGGAACATGTTCCGGTGCTTCCGGAACATGTTCCGGTGCTTGCGGAACATGTTCCGGTGCTTCCAGAACATGTTCCGGTCCTTCCGGAACATGTTCCGGCGCTTCCGGAACATGTTCCGGTGCTTCCGGAACATGTTCCGGTGCTTCCGGAACATGTTCCGGTCCTTCCGGAACATGTTCCGGCGCTTCCGGAACATGTTCCGGCGCTTCCGGAACATGTTCCGGTCCTTCCGGAACATGTTCCGGTCCTTCCGGAACATGTTCCGGTCCTTCCGGAACATGTTCCGGCGCTTCCGGAACATGTTCCGGTCCTTCCGGAACATGTTCCGGCGCTTCCGGAACATGTTCCAGTCCTTCCGGAACATGTGCCGGTGCTTCCGGAACATGTTCCGGTGCTTCCGGAACATGTTCCGGTGCTTCCGGAACATGTTCCGGCGCTTCCGATCGATGTTCCGGTGCTTCCGGAACATGTTCCGGCGCTTCCGGAACGTGTTCCGGCGCTTCCGGAACATGTTCCGGCGCTTCCGGAACATGTTCCGGTCCTTCCGGAACATGGTCCGGTCCTTCCGGAACATGTTCCGGCGCTTCCGGAACATGTTCCGGTCCTTCCGGAACATGTTCCGGTCCTTCCGGAACATGTTCCGGTGCTTCCGGAACATGTTCCGGTGCTTCGGAAACATGTTCCGGTCCTTCCGGAACATGTTCCGGTGCTTCCGGAACATGTTCCGGTCCTTCCGGAACATAGTCCGGTGCTTCCGGAACATGTTCCGGTGCTTCAGGAACATGTTCCGGCGCTTCCGGAACATGTTCCGGTGCTTCCGGAACATGTTCCGGTGCTTCCGGAGCATGTTCCGGTGCTTCCGGAACATGTTCCGGTCCTTCCGGGACATGTTCCGGTGCTTCCGGAACATGTTCCGGTGCTTCCGGAACATGTTCCGGTCCTTCCGGAACATGTTCCGGTCCTTCCGGAACATAGTCCGGTCCTTCAGGAACATGTTCCGGTGCTTCCGGAACATGTTCCGGTGCTTCCGGAACATGTTCCGGCGCTTCCGGAACATGTTCCGGTGCTTCCGGAACATGTTCGGGTCCTTTCGGAACATGTTCGGGTCCTCCCGGAACATGTTCCGGTGCTTCCGGAACATGTTCCGGTGCTTCCAGAACATGTTCCGGTCCTTCCAGAACATGTTCCGGTGCTTCCGGAACATGTTCCGGTCCTTCCGGAACATGTTCCGGTGCTTCCGGAACATGTTCCGGCGCTTCCGGAACATGTTCCGGTGCTTCCGGAACATGTTCCGGTGCTTCCAGAACATGTTCCCGTCCTTCCGGAACATGTTCCGGTCCTTCCGGGACATGTTCCAGTGCTTCCAGAACATGTTCCGGTCCTTCCGGAACATTTTCCGGCGCTTCCGGAACATGTTCCGGTGCTTCCGGAACATGTTCGGGTCCTTCCGGAACATGTTCGGGTCCTTCCGGAACATGTTCCGGCGCTTCCGGAACATGTTCCGGTGCTTCCGGAACATGTTCCGGCGCTTCCGGAACATGTTCTGGTGCTTCCGGAACATGTTCCGGTGCTTCCGGAACATGTTCCGGTGCTTCCGGAACATGTTCCGGTCCTTCCGGAACATGTTCCGGCGCTTCTGGAACATGTTCCGGTGCTTCCGGAACATGTTCCGGCGCTTCCGGAACATGTTCCGGTGCTTCCAGAACATGTTCCGGTCCTTCCGGAACATGTTCTGGTCCTTCCGGAACATGTTCCGGTGCTGCCGGAACATGTTCCGGTCCTTCCGGAACATGTTCCGGCGCTTCCGGAACATGTTCCGGTGCTTCCGGAACATGTTCTGGTCCTTCCGGAACATGTTCTGGTGCTTCCAGAACATGTTCCGGTGCTTCTGGAACATGTTCCGGTCCTTCCGGAATATGTTCCGGTTCTTCCGGAACATGTTCCGGTGCTTCCGGAACATGTTCCGGTGCTTCCGGAACATGTTCCGGTGCTTCCGGAACATGTTCCGGTGCTTCCGGAACATGTTCCGGCGCTTCCGGAACATGTTCCGGCGCTTCCGGAACATGTTCCGGTGCTTCCAGAACATGTTCCGGTCCTTCCGGAACATGTTCCGGTCCTTCCGGAACATGTTCCGGTGCTTCCGGAACATGTTCCGGTCCTTCCGGAACATGTTCCGGCGCTTCCGGAACATGTTCCGGTGCTTCCGGAACATGATCGGGTCCTTCCGGAAAATGTTCGGGTCCTTCCGGAACATGTTCCGGCGCTTCTGGAACATGTTCCGGTGCTTCCGGAACATGTTCCGGCGCTTCCGGAACATGTTCCGGTGCTTCCGGAACATGTTCCGGTCCTTCCGGAACATGTTCTGGTCCTTCCGGAACATGTTCCGGTGCTGCCGGAACATGTTCCGGTGCTTCCGGAACATGTTCCGGTCCTTCCGGAACATGTTCCGGTGCTGCCGGAACATGTTCCGGTGCTTCCGGAACATGTTCCGGCGCTTCTGGAACATGTTCCGGTGCTTCCGGAACATGTTCCGGCGCTTCCGGAACATGTTCCGGTGCTTCCGGAACATGTTCCGGTCCTTCCGGAACATGTTCTGGTCCTTCCGGAACATGTTCCGGTGCTGCCGGAACATGTTCCGGTGCTTCCGGAACATGCCCCGGTGGTTCCGGAACATGTTCTGGTGCTTCCAGAACATGTTCCGGTGCTTCTGGAACATGTTCCGGTGCTTCCGGAACATGTTCCGGTGCTTCCGGAACATGTTCCGGTCCTTCCGGAACATGTTCCGGTCCTTCCGGAACATGTTCCGGTGCTTCTGGAACATGTTCCGGTGCTTCCGGAACATGTTCCGGTCCTTCCGGAACATGTTCCGGTCCTTCCGGAAATTGTTCCGGTTCTTCCGGAACATGTTCCGGTGCTTCCGGAACATGTTCCGGTGCTTCCAGAACATGTTCCGGTGCTTCCGGAACATGTTCCGGTCCTTCCGGAACATGTACCGGTCCTTCCGGAACATGTTCCGGCGCTTCCGGAACATGTTCCGGTGCTTCTGAAACATGTTCCGGTGCTTCCGGAACATGTTCCGGCGCTTCCGGAACATGTTCCGGTCCTTCCGGAACATGTTCCGGTCCTTCCGGAACATGTTCTGGTCCTTCCGGAACATGTTCCGGTGCTTCCAGAACATGTTCCGGTGCTTCCGGAACATGTTCCGGTGCTTCCGGAACATGTTCCGGTCCTTCCGGAACATGTTCCGGTCCTTCCGGAACATAGTCCGGAGGCGCCGGAACATGTTCCGGAAGCGCCGGAACATGTTCCGGTGCTTCCAGAACGTGTTCCGGCGCTTCCGGAACATGTTCCGGTGCTTCTGAAACATGTTCCGGCGCTTCCGCAACATGTTCCGGCGCTTCCGGAACATGTGCCGGCGCTTCCGGAACATGTTCCGGCGCTTCCGGAACATGTTCCGGGGCTTCCGGAACATGTTCCGGCGCTTCCGGAACATGTTCCGGTGCTTTCGGAACATGTTCCGGTCCTTCCGGAACATGTTCCGGCGCTTCCCAAACATGTTCCGGCGCTTCCGGAACATGTTCCGGTGCTTCCGGAACATGTTCCGGTGCCTCCGGAACATGTTCCGGCGCTTCCGGAACATGTTCCGGCGCTTCCGGAACATGTTCCGGTGCTTCCGAAACATGTTCCGGTGCTTCCGGAACATGTTCCGGCGCTTCCGGAACATGTGCCGCCGCTTCCGGAACATGTTCCGGTCCTTCCGGAACATGTTCCGGTCCTTCCGGAACATGTTCCGGCGCTTCCGGAACATGTTCCGGGGCTTCCGGAACATGTTCAGGTCCTTCCGGAACATGTTCCGGTCCTTCCGGAACATGTTCCGGTGCCTCCGGAACATGTTCCGGTCCTTCCGGAACATGTTCCGGTGCTTCCGGAACATGTTCCGGTGCTTCCGGAACATGTTCCGGCGCTTCCGGAACATGTTCCGGTGCTTCCGGAACATGTTCCGGCGCTTCCGGAACATGTTCCGGTCCTTCCGGAACATGTTCCGGTGCTTCTGGAACATGTTCCGGTCCTTCCGGAACATGTTCCGGCGCTTCCCAAACATGTTCCGGTGCTTCCGGAACATGTTCCGGTGCCTCCGGAACATGTTCCGGTGCTTCCGGAACATGTTCCGGCGCTTCCGGAACATGTTCCGGTGCTTCCGGAACATGTTCCGGCGCTTCCGGAACATGTGCCGGCGCTTCCGGAACATGTGCCGGCGCTTCCGGAACATGTTCCAGTCCTTCCGGAACATGATCCGGTCCTTGGGGAACATGTTCCGGTCCTTCCGGAACAAGTTCCGGTGCTTCCGGAACATGTTCCGGTGCTTCCGGAACATGTTCTGGTGCCTCCGGAACATGTTCCGGTGCTTCCGGAACATGTTCCGGTGCTTCCGGAACATGTTCCGGCGCTTCCGGAACATGTTCCGGTGCTTCCGGAACATGTTCCGGCGCTTCCAGAACATGTTCCGGTCCTTCCGGAACATGTTCCGGTCCTTCCGGAACATGTTCCGGCGCCTCCGGAACATGTTCCGGCGCTTCAGGAACATGTTCCGGTGCTTCCGGAACATGTTCCGGTGCTTCCGGAACATGTTCCGGTGCTTCCGGAACATGTTCCGGTGCTTCCGGAACATGTTCCGGTCCTTCCGGAACATGTTCCGGCGCTTCCGGAACATGTTCCGGTTCTTCCGGAAGATGTTCCGGTCCTTCCGGAACATGTTCTGGCGCTTCCGGAATATGTTCCGGGGCTTCCGGAACATGTTCCGGCGCTTCCGGAACATGTTCTGGTGCTTTCGGAACATGTTCCGGTCCTTCCGGAACATGTTCCGGCGCTTCCCAAACATGTTCTGGCGCTTCCCAAACATGTTCCGGTGCTTCCGGAACATGTTCCGGTGCCTCCGGAACATGTTCCGGTGCTTCCGGAACATGTTCCGGCGCTTCCGGAACATGTTCCGGCGCTTCCGGAACATGTTCCGGTGCTTCCGAAACATGTTCCGGTGCTTCAGGAACATGTTCCGGTGCTTCCGGAACATGTTCCGGCGCTTCCGGAACATGTTCCGGCGCTTCCGGAACATGTTCCGGTGCTTCCGAAACATGTTCCGGTGCTTCTGGAACATGTTCCGGCGCTTCCGGAACATGTGCCGGCGCTTCCAGAACATGTGCCGGCGCTTCCGGAACATGTGCCGGCGCTTCCGGAACATGTTCCGGTCCTTCCGGAACATGTTCCGGTCCTTCCGGAACATGTTCCGGGGCTTCCGGAACATGTTCCGGTGCTTCCGGAACATGTTCCGGTCCTTCCGGAACATGGTCCGGTCCTTCCGGAACATGTTCCGGCGCTTCCGGAACATGTTCCGGTGCCTCCGGAACATGTTCCGGTGCTTCCGGAACATGTTCCGGTGCTTCCGGAACTTGTTCCGGTGCTTCCGAAACATGTTCCGGCGCTTCCGGAACAGGTTCCGGTCCTTCCGGAACATGTTCCGGCGCTTCCGGAACATGTTCCGGTCCTTCCGGAACATTTTCTAGCGCTTCCGGAACATGCCCCGGTGGTTCCGGAACATGTTCTGGTGCTTCCGGAACATGTTCCGGTGCTTCCGGAACATGTTCCGGCGCTTCCGGAACATGTTCCGGTCCTTCCGGAACATGTGCCGGTCCTTCCGGAACATGTTCTGGTCCTTCCGGAACATGTTCGGGCGCTTCCGGAACATGTTCCGGTGCTTCCGGAACATGTTCCGGCGCTTCCGGAACGTGTTCCGGCGCTTCCGGAACATGTTCCGGTGCTTCCGGAACATGTTCCGGTGCCTCCGGAACATGTTCCGGTCCTTCCGGAACATGTTCCAGCGCTTCCGGAACATGTTCCGGTGCTTCCGGAACATGTTCCGGTGCCTCCGGAACATGGTCCGGTGTCTCCGGAACATGTTCCGGTCCTTCCGGAACATGTGCCGGCGCTTCCGGAACATGTGCCGGCGCTTCCGGAACATGTGCCGGTCCTTCCGGAACATGTTCCGGTCCTTCCGGAACATGTTCCGGTCCTTCCGGAACATGTTCCGGCGCTTCCAGAGCATGTTCCGGTCCTTCCGGAACATGTTCCGGCGCTTCCGGAACATGTTCCGGTGCCTCCGGAACATGTTCCGGTCCTTCCGGAACATGTTCCGGTCCTCCCGGAACATGTTCCGGCGCTTCCGGAACATGTTCCGGTGCTTCCGGAACATGTTCCGGTCCTTCCGGAACATGTTCCGGCGCTTCCGGAACATGTTCTGGTGCTTCCGGAACATGTTCCGGCGCTTCCGGAACATGTTCCGGCGCTTCCGGAACATGTTCCGGCGCTTCCGGAACATGTTCCGGTGCCTCCGGAAGATGTTCCGGTCCTTCCGGAACATGTTCCGGCGCTTCCGGAACATGTTCCGGTCCCTCGGAACATGTTCCGGTCCTTCCGGAACATGTTCCGGTCCTCCCTGAACATGTTCGGGCGCTTCCGGAACATGTTCCGGTGCTTCCGGAACATGTTCCGGTGCTTCCGGAACATGTTCCGGTCCTTCCGGAACATGTTCCGGCCCTTCCGGAACATGTTCCGGTCCTCCCGGAGCATGTTCCGGTGCTTCCGGAACATGTTCCGGTCCTTCCGGAACATGTTCCGGTGCTTCCGGAACATGTTCCGGTGCTTCCGGAACATGTTCCGGCGCTTCCGGAACATGTTCCGGCGCTTCCGGAACATGTTCCGGCGCTTTCGGAACATGTTCCGGTGCCTCCGGAACATGTTCCGGTCCTTCCGGAACATGTTCCGGCGCTTCCGGAACATGTTCCGGTGCTTCCGGAACATGTTCCGGTCCTTCCGGAACATATTCCGGTCCTTCCGGAACATGTTCCGGCCCTTCTGGAACATGTTCCGGCGCTTCCGGAACATGTTCCGGTTCTTCCGGAACATGTTCCGGTGCTTCCGGAACATGTTCCGGTGCTTCCGGAACATGTTCCGGTGCTTCCGGAACATGTTCCGGCGCTTCCGGAACATGTTCCGGTCCTTCCGGAACATGTGCCGGTCCTTCCGGAACACGTTCCGGTCTTTCCGGAACACGTTCCGGTCCTTCCGGAACATGTTCCGGTCCTTCCGGGACATGTTCTGGCGCTTCCGGAACATGTTCCGGAAGAACCGGAACATGTTTCCGGAACATGTTCCGGCGCTTCCGGAACATGTTCCGGTTCTTCCGGAACATGTTCCGGTGCTTCCGGAACATGTTCCGGTCCTTCCAGAACATGTTCCGGCGCTTCCGGAACATGTTCCGGTGCCTCCGGAACATGTTCCGGTGCTTCCGGAACATGTTCCGGTGCTTCCGGAACATGTTCCGGTGCTTCCGGAACTTGTTCCGGTGCTTCCGAAACATGTTCCGGCGCTTCCGGAACAGGTTCCGGCGCTTCCGGAACATGTTCCGGTCCTTCCGGAACATTTTCTAGCGCTTCCGGAACATGCCCCGGTGCTTCCGGAACATGTTCCGGTGCCTCCAGAACATGTTCCGGTGCTTCCGGAACATGTTCCGGTCCTTCCGGAACATGTTCCGGTGCGTCCGGAACATGATCCGGTCCTTCCGGAACATGTTCCGGCGCTTCCGGAACATGTTCCGGTGCTTCCGGAACATGTTCCGGTCCTTCCGGAACATGTTCCGGTGCGTCCGGAACATGATCCGGTCCTTCCGGAACATGTTCCGGTCCTTCCGGAACATGTTCCGGTGCTTCCGGAACATGTTCCGGTGCTTCCGGAACATGTTCCGGCGCTTCCGGAACGTGTTCCGGCGCTTCCGGAACATGTTCCGGTGCTTCCGGAACATGTTCCGGTGCCTCCGGAACATGTTCCGGTCCTTCCGGAACATGTTCCAGCGCTTCCGGAACATGTTCCGGTGCTTCCGGAACATGTTCCGGTGCCTCCTGAACATGTTCCGGTGTCTCCGGAACATGTTCCGGTCCTTCCGGAACATGTGCCGGCGCTTCCGGAACATGTGCCGGCGCTTCCGGAACATGTGCCGGTCCTTCCGGAACATGTTCCGGTCCTTCCGGAACATGTTCCGGTCCTTCCGGAACATGTTCCGGCGCTTCCGGAGCATGTTCCGGGGCTTCCAGAACATGTTCCGGTCCTTCCGGAACATGTTCCGGCGCTTCCGGAACATGTTCCGGTGCCTCCGGAACATGTTCCGGTCCTTCCGGAACATGTTCCGGTCCTCCCGGAACATGTTCCGGCGCTTCCGGAACATGTTCCGGTGCTTCCGGAACATGTTCCGCTGCCTCCGGAACATGTTCCGGTCCTTCCGGAACATGTTCCGGCGCTTCCGGAACATGTTCCGGTCCTTCCGGAACATGTTCCGGCGCTTCCGGAACATGTTCCGGCGCTTCCGGAACATGTTCCGGCGCTTCCGGAACATGTTCCGGTGCCTCCGGAACATGTTCCGGTCCTTCCGGAACATGTTCCGGCGCTTCCGGAACATGTTCCGGTCCCTCGGAACATGTTCCGGTCCTTCCGGAACATGTTCCGGTCCTCCCTGAACATGTTCCGGCGCTTCCGGAACATGTTCCGGTGCTTCCGGAACATGTTCCGGCGCTTCCGGAACATGTTCCGGCGCTTCCGCAACATGTTCCGGCCCTTCCGGAACATGTTCCGGTCCTTCCGGAGCATGTTCCGGTGCTTCCGGAACATGTTCCGGTCCTTCCGGAACATGTTCCGGTGCTTCCGGAACATGTTCCGGTGCTTCCGGAACATGTTCCGGCGCTTCCGGAACATGTTCCGGCGCTTCCGGAACATGTTCCGGCGCTTTCGGAACATGTTCCGGTGCCTCCGGAACATGTTCCGGTCCTTCCGGAACATGTTCCGGCGCTTCCGGAACATGTTCCGGTGCTTCCGGAACATGTTCCGGTCCTTCCGGAACATGTTCCGGTCCTTCCGGAACATGTTCCGGCCCTTCCGGAACATGTTCCGGCGCTTCCGGAACATGTTCCGGTTCTTCCGGAACATGTTCCGGTCCTTCCGGAACATGTTCCGGTGCTTCCGGAACATGTTCCGGTGCTTCCGGAACATGTTCCGGTCCTTCCAGAACATGTGCCGGTCCTTCCGGAACGCGTTCCGGTCTTTCCGGAACACGTTCCGGTCCTTCCGGAACATGTTCCGGTCCTTCCGGAACATGTTCCGGCGCTTCCGGAACATGTTCCGGCGCTTCCGGAACATGTTCCGGTTCTTCCGGAACATGTTCCGGTGCTTCCGGAACATGTTCCGGTCCTTCCGGAACATGTTCCGGCGCTTCCGGAACATGTTCCGGGTCTTCCGGAACATGCTCCGGTGCTTCTGGAACATGTTCCGGTGCTTCCGGAACATGTTCCGGTGCTTCCGGAACATGTTCCGGCGCTTCCGGAACATGTTCCGGCGCTTCCGGAACATGTTCCGGTGCCTCCGGAACATGTTCCGGTGCCTCCGGAAGATGTTCCGGTCCTTGCGGAACATGTTCCGGTCCTTCCGGAACATGTTCCGGTCCTTCCGGAACATGTTCCGGCGCTTCCGGAACATGTTCCGGTGCCTCCGGAACATGTTCCGGTCCTTCCGGAACATGTGCCGGCGCTTCCGGAACATGTTCCGGTGCTTCCGGAACATGTTCCGGCGCTTCCGGAACATGTTCCGGCGCTTCCGGAACATGTTCCGGCGCTTCCGGAACATGTTCCGGCGCTTCCGGAACATGTTCCGGCGCTTCCGGAACATGTTCCGGCGCTTCCGGAACATGTTCCGGTCCTTCCGGAACATGTTCCGGCCCTTCCGGAACATGTTCCGGCGCTTCCGGAACATGTTCCGGTTCTTCCGGAACATGTTCCGGTCCTTCCGGAACATGTTCCGGTGCTTCCGGAACATGTTCCGGTGCTTCCGGAACATGTTCCGGCGCTTCCGGAACATGTTCCGGTGCTTCCGGAACATGTTCCGGCGCTTCCAGAACATGTTCCGGCGCCTCCGGAACATGTTCCGGTGCCTCCGGAACATGTTCCGGTGCCTCCGGAACATGTTCCGGTCCTTGCGGAACATGTTCCGGTCCTTCCGGAACATGTTCCGGTCGTTCCGGAACATGTTCCGGCGCTTCCGGAACATGTTCCGGTGCCTCCGGAACATGTTCCGGTGCTTCCGGAACATGTTCCGGTCCTTCCGGAACATGTTCCAGCGCTTCCGGAACATGTTCCCGTGCTTCCGGAACATGTTCCGGTGCCTCCGGAACATGTTCCGGTGCCTCCGGAACATGTTCCGGTCCTTCCGGAACATGTGCCGGCGCTTCCGGAACATGTTCCGGTGCTTCCGGAACATGTTCCGGTGCTTCCGGAACATGTTCCGGTGCTTCCGGAACATGTTCCGGCGCTTCCGGAACATGTTCCGGCGCTTCCGGAACATGTTCCGGCGCTTCCGGAGCATGTTCCGGTGCCTCCGGAACATGTTCCGGTCCTTCCGGAACATGTTCCGGTCCTTCCGGAACATGTTCCGGCGCTTCCTGAACATGTTCCGGTCCTTCCGGAACATGTTCCGGCCCTTCCGGAACCTGTTCCGGTCCTTCCGGAGCATGTTCCGGTGCTTCCGGAACATGTTCCGGTCCTTGCGGAACATGTTCCGGTGCTTCCGGAACATGTTCCGGTGCTTCCGGAACATGTTCCGGCGCTTCCGGAACATGTTCCGGCGCTTTCGGAACATGTTCCGGTGCCTCCGGAACATGTTCCGGTCCTTCCGGAACATGTTCCGGCGCTTCCGGAACATGTTCCGGTGCTTCCGGAACATGTTCCGGTCCTTCCGGAACATGTTCCGGTCCTTCCGGAACATGTTCCGGCCCTTCCGGAACATGTTTCGGCGCTTCCGGAACATGTTCCGGTTCTTCCGGAACATGTTCCGGTCCTTCCGGAACATGTTCCGGTGCTTCCGGAACATGTTCCGGTGCTTCCGGAACATGTTCCGGCGCTTCCGGAACATGTTCCGGTCCTTCCGGAACATGTGCCGGTCCTTCCGGAACACGTTCCGGTCTTTCCGGAACACGTTCCGGTCCTTCCGGAACATGTTCCGGTCCTTCCGGAACATGTTCCGGCGCTTCCGGAACATGTTCCGGCGCTTCCGGAACATGTTCCGGTTCTTCCGGAACATGTTCCGGTGCTTCCGGAACATGTTCCGGCGCTTCCGGAACATGTTCGGGGTCTTCCGGAACATGCTCCGGTGCTTCCGGAACATGTTCCGGTGCTTCCGGAACATGTTCCGGTGCTTCCGGAACATGTTCCGGCGCTTCCGGAACATGTTCCGGTGCTTCCTGAACATGTTCCGGTGCTTCCGGAACATGTTCCGGCGCTTCCGGAACATGTTCCGGTGCTTCCGGAACATGTTCCGGCGCTTCCGGAACATGTTCCGGTGCCTCCGGAACATGTTCCGGTCCTTCCGGAACATGTTCCGGCGCTTCCGGAACATGTTCCGGTGCTTCCGGAACATTTTCCGGCGCTTCCGGAACATGTTCCGGCGCTTCCGGAACATGTTCCGGCGCTTCCGGAACATGTTCCGGTGCCTCCGGAACATGTTCCGGTCCTTCCGGAACATGTTCCGGCGCTTCCGGAACATGTTCCGGTCCCTCGGAACATGTTCCGGTCCTTCCGGAACATGTTCCGGTCCTCCCTGAACATGTTCCGGCGCTTCCGGAACATGTTCCGGTGCTTCCGGAACATGTTCCGGTGCTTCCGGAACATGTTCCGGTCCTTCCGGAACATGTTCCGGCCCTTCCGGAACATGTTCCGGTCCTTCCGGAGCATGTTCCGGTGCTTCCGGAACATGTTCCGGTCCTTCCGGAACATGTTCCGGTGCTTCCGGAACATGTTCCGGTGCTTCCGGAACATGTTCCGGCGCTTCCGGAACATGTTCCGGCGCTTCCGGAACATGTTCCGGCGCTTTCGGAACATGTTCCGGTGCCTCCGGAACATGTTCCGGTCCTTCCGGAACATGTTCCGGTGCTTCCGGAACATGTTCCGGTCCTTCCGGAACATGTTCCGGTCCTTCCGGAACATGTTCCGGCCCTTCCAGAACATGTTCCGGCGCTTCCGGAACATGTTCCGGCGCTTCCGGAACATGTTCCGGTCCTTCCGGATCATGTTCCGGTGCTTCCGGAACATGTTCCGGTGCTTCCGGAACATGTTCCGGTCCTTCCGGAACATGTGCCGGTCCTTCCGGAACACGTTCCGGTCTTTCCGGAACACGTTCCGGTCCTTCCGGAACATGTTCCGGTCCTTCCGGAACATGTTCCGGCGCTTCCGGAACATGTTCCGGCGCTTCCGGAACATGTTCCGGTTCTTCCGGAACATGTTCCGGTGCTTCCGGATCATGTTCCGGTCCTTCCGGAACATGTTCCGGCGCTTCCGGAACATGTTCCGGGTCTTCCGGAACATGCTCCGGTGCTTTTGGAACATGTTCCGGTGCTTCCGGAACATGTTCCGGTGCTTCCGGAACATGTTCCGGCGCTTCCGGAACATGTTCCGGCGCTTCCGGAACATGTTCCGGTGCCTCCGGAACATGTTCCGGTGCCTCCGGAAGATGTTCCGGTCCTTGCGGAACATGTTCCGGTCCTTCCGGAACATGTTCCGGTCCTTCCGGAACATGTTCCGGCGCTTCCGGAACATGTTCCGGTGCCTCCGGAACATGTTCCGGTGCCTCCGGAACATGTTCCGGTCCTTCCGGAACATGTTCCAGCGCTTCCGGAACATGTTCCGGTGCTTCCGGAACATGTTCCGGTCCTTCCGGAACATGTTCCGGCGCTTCCTGAACATGTTCCGGTCCTTCCGGAACATGTTCCGGCCCTTCCGGAACCTGTTCCGGTCCTTCCGGAGCATGTTCCGGTGCTTCCGGAACATGTTCCGGTCCTTGCGGAACATGTTCCGGTGCTTCCGGAACATGTTCCGGTGCTTCCGGAACATGTTCCGGCGCTTCCGGAACATGTTCCGGCGCTTTCGGAACATGTTCCGGTGCCTCCGGAACATGTTCCGGTCCTTCCGGAACATGTTCCGGCGCTTCCGGAACATGTTCCGGTGCTTCCGGAACATGTTCCGGTCCTTCCGGAACATGTTCCGGTCCTTCCGGAACATGTTCCGGCCCTTCCGGAACATGTTCCGGCGCTTCCGGAACATGTTCCGGTTCTGCCGGAACATGTTCCGGTCCTTCCGGAACATGTTCCGGTGCTTCCGGAACATGTTCCGGTGCTTCCGGAACATGTTCCGGCGCTTCCGGAACATGTTCCGGTCCTTCCGGAACATGTGCCGGTCCTTCCGGAACACGTTCCGGTCTTTCCGGAACACGTTCCGGTCCTTCCGGAACATGTTCCGGTCCTTCCGGAACATGTTCCGGCGCTTCCGGAACATGTTCCGGCGCTTCCGGAACATGTTCCGGTTCTTCCGGAACATGTTCCGGTCCTTCCGGAACATGTTCCGGCGCTTCCGGAACATGTTCCGGGTCTTCCGGAAATGCTCCGGTGCTTCCGGAACATGTTCCGGCGCTTCCGGAACATGTTCCGGCGCTTCCGGAACATGTTCCGGCGCTTCCGGAACATGTTCCGGTGCCTCCGGAACATGTTCCGGTCCTTCCGGAACATGTTCCGGCGCTTCCGGAACATGTTCCGGTGCTTCCGGAACATGTTCCGGCGCTTCCGGAACATGTTCCGGCGCTTCCGGAACATGTTCCGGCGCTTCCGGAACATGTTCCGGTGCCTCCGGAACATGTTCCGGTCCTTCCGGAACATGTTCCGGCGCTTCCGGAACATGTTCCGGTCCCTCGGAACATGTTCCGGTCCTTCCGGAACATGTTCCGGTCCTCCCTGAACATGTTCCGGCGCTTCCGGAACATGTTCCGGTGCTTCCGGAACATGTTCCGGTGCTTCCGGAACATGTTCCTGCCCTTCCGGAACATGTTCCGGTCCTTCCGGAGCATGTTCCGGTGCTTCCGGAACATGTTCCGGTCCTTCCGGAACATGTTCCGGTGCTTCCGGAACATGTTCCGGTGCTTCCGGAACATGTTCCGGCGCTTCCGGAACATGTTCCGGCGCTTCCGGAACATGTTCCGGCGCTTTCGGAACATGTTCCGGTGCCTCCGGAACATGTTCCGGTCCTTCCGGAACATGTTCCGGCGCTTCCGCAACATGTTCCGGTGCTTCCGGAACATGTTCCGGTCCTTCTGGAACATGTTCCGGTCCTTCCGGAACATGTTCAGGCCCTTCCGGAACATGTTCCGGCGCTTCCGGAACATGTTCCGGTTCTTCCGGAACATGTTCCGGTCCTTCCGGATCATGTTCCGGTGCTTCCGGAACATGTTCCGGTGCTTCCGGAACATGTTCCGGTCCTTCCGGAACATGTTCCGGCGCTTCCGGAACATGTTCCGGCGCTTCCGGAACATGTTCCGGTTCTTCCGGAACATGTTCCGGTGCTTCCGGAACATGTTCCGGTCCTTCCGGAACATGTTCCGGCGCTTCCGGAACATGTTCCGGGTCTTCCGGAACATGCTCCGGTGCTTCTGGAACATGTTCCGGTGCTTCCGGAACATGTTCCGGTGCTTCCGGAACATGTTCCGGCGCTTCCGGAACATGTTCCGGCGCTTCCGGAACATGTTCCGGTGCCTCCGGAACATGTTCCGGTGCCTCCGGAAGATGTTCCGGTCCTTGCGGAACATGTTCCGGTCCTTCCGGAACATGTTCCGGTCCTTCCGGAACATGTTCCGGCGCTTCCGGAACATGTTCCGGTGCCTCCGGAACATGTTCCGGTGCCTCCGGAACATGTTCCGGTCTTTCCGGAACATGTTCCAGCGCTTCCGGAACATGTTCCGCTGCTTCCGGAACATGTTCCGGTGCCTCCGGAACATGTTCCGGTGCCTCCGGAACATGTTCCGGTCCTTCCGGAACATGTGCCGGCGCTTCCGGAACATGTTCCGGTGCTTCCGGAACATGTTCCGGTGCTTCCGGAACATGTTCCGGCGCTTCCGGAACATGTTCCGGCGCTTCCGGAACATGTTCCGGTCCTTCCGGAACATGTTCCGGTCCTTCCGGAACATGTTCCGGCGCTTCCGGAACATGTTCCGGTTCTTCTGGAACATGTTCCGGTCCTTCCGGAACATGTTCCGGTGCTTCCGGAACATGTTCCGGTGCTTCCGGAACATGTTCCGGCGCTTCCGGAACATGTTCCGGTGCTTCCGGAACATGTTCCGGCGCTTCCAGAACATGTTCCGGCGCCTCCGGAACATGTTCCGGTGCCTCCGGAACATGTTCCGGTGCCTCCGGAACATGTTCCGGTCCTTGCGGAACATGTTCCGGTCCTTCCGGAACATGTTCCGGTCCTTCCGGAACATGTTCCGGTGCTTCCGGAACATGTTCCGGTGCTTCCGGAACATGTTCCGGCGCTTCCGGAACATGTTCCGGTGCTTCCGGAACATGTTCCGGCGCTTCCAGAATATGTTCCGGCGCCTCCGGAACATGTTCCGGTGCCTCCGGAACATGTTCCGGTGCCTCCGGAACATGTTCCGGTCCTTGCGGAACATGTTCCGGTCCTTCCGGAACATGTTCCGGTCCTTCCGGAACATGTTCCGGCGCTTCCGGAACATGTTCCGGTGCCTCCGGAACATGTTCCGGTGCTTCCGGAACATGTTCCGGTCCTTCCGGAACATGTTCCAGCGCTTCCGGAACATGTTCCGGTGCTTCCGGAACATGTTCCGGTGCCTCCGGAACATGTTCCGGTGCCTCCGGAACATGTTCCGGTCCTTCCGGAACATGTGCCGGCGCTTCCGGAACATGATCCGGTGCTTCCGGAACATGTTCCGGTGCTTCCGGAACATGTTCCGGTCCTTCCAGAACATGTTCCGGTCCTTCCAGAACATGTTCCGGCGCTTCCGGAACATGTTCCGGCGCTTCCGGAGCATGTTCCGGTGCCTCCGGAACATGTTCCGGTCCTTCCGGAACATGTTCCGGTCCTTCCGGAACATGTTCCGGCGCTTCCGGAACATGTTCCGGCCCTTCCGGAACATGTTCCGGCCCTTCCGGAACATGTTCCGGTGCTTCCGGAACATGTTCCGGTGCTTCCGGAACATGTTCCGGCGCTTCCGGAACATGTTTCGGCGCTTTCGGAACATGTTCCGGTGCCTCCGGAACATGTTCCGGTCCTTCCGGAACATGTTCCGGCGCTTCCGGAACATGTTCCGGTGCTTCCGGAACATGTTCCGGTCCTTCCGGAACATGTTCCGGTCCTTCCGGAACATGTTCCGGCCCTTCCGGAACATGTTCCGGCGCTTCCGGAACATGTTCCGGTTCTTCCGGAACATGTTCCGGTCCTTCCGGAACATGTTCCGGTGCTTCCGGAACATGTTCCGGTGCTTCCGGAACATGTTCCGGCGCTTCCGGAACATGTTCCGGTCCTTCCGGAACATGTGCCGGTCCTTCCGGAACACGTTCCGGTCTTTCCGGAACACGTTCCGGTCCTTCCGGAACATGTTCCGGTCCTTCCGGAACATGTTCCGGCGCTTCCGGAACATGTTCCGGCGCTTCCGGAACATGTTCCGGTTCTTCCGGAACATGTTCCGGTCCTTCCGGAACATGTTCCGGCGCTTCCGGAACATGTTCCGGGTCTTCCGGAACATGCTCCGGTGCTTCCGGAACATGTTCCGGTGCTTCCGGAACATGTTCCGGAAGGACCGGAACATGTTCCGAGAGGACCGGAACATCTTCCGGAGGCACCGGAACATGTTCCGGAGGCACCGGTACATGTTCCGGAAGCGCCGGAACATGTTCCGGAAGCGCCGGAACATGTTCCGGAAGCGCCGGAACATGTTCCGGTGCTTCCGGAACATGTTCCGGCGCTTCCGGAACATGTTCCGGTGCCTCCGGAACATGTTCCGGTGCTTCCGGAACATGTTCCGGTCCTTCCGGAACATGTTCCAGCGCTTCCGGAACATGTTCCGGTGCTTCCGGAACATTTTCCGGTGCCTCCGGAACATGTTCCGGTGCATCCGGAACATGTTCCGGTCCTTCCGGAACATGTGCCGGCGCTTCCGGAACATGTTCCGGTGCTTCCGGAACATGTTCCGGTGCTTCCGGAACATGTTCCGGTCCTTCCGGAACATGTTCCGGCGCTTCCGGAACATGTTCCGGCGCTTCCGGAGCATGTTCCGGTGCCTCCGGAACATGTTCCGGTCCTTCCGGAACATGTTCCGGTCCTTCCGGAACATGTTCCGGCGCTTCCGGAACATGTTCCGGTCCTTCCGGAACATGTTCCGGTGCTTCCGGAACATGTTCCGGTGCTTCCGGAACATGTTCCGGCCCTTCCGGAACATGTTCCGGCGCTTCCGGAACATGTTCCGGTTCTTCCGGAACATGTTCCGGTCCTTCCGGAACATGTTCCGGTGCTTCCGGAACATGTTCCGGTGCTTCCGGAACATGTTCCGGCGCTTCCGGAACATGTTCCGGTCCTTCCGGAACATGTGCCGGTCCTTCCGGAACATGTGCCGGTCTTTCCGGAACACGTTCCGGTCCTTCCGGAACATGTTCCGGTCCTTCCGGAACATGTTCCGGCGCTTCCGGAACATGTTCCGGTCCTTCCGGAACATGTTCCGGTCCTTCCGGAACATGTTCCGGCGCTTCCGGAACATGTTCCGGCGCTTCCGGAACATGTTCCGGTCCTTCCGGAACATGTTCCGGCGCTTCCGGAACATGTTCCGGGTCTTCCGGAACATGTTCCGGTGCCTCCGGAACATGTTCCGGTCCTTCCGGAACATGTTCCGGTCCTTCCAGAACATGTTCCGGTCGTTCCGGAAGATGTTCCGGTGCCTCCGGAACATGTTCCGGTGCTTCCGGAACATGTTCCGGTCCTTGCGGAACATGTTCCAGCGCTTCCGGAACATGTTCCGGTCCTTCCGGAACATGTTCCAGCGCTTCCGGAACATGTTCCGGTGCTTCCGGAACATGTTCCGGTGCCTCCGGAACATGTTCCGGTGCATCCGGAACATGTTCCGGTCCTTCCGGAACATGTGCCGGCGCTTCCGGAACATGTTCCGGTGCTTCCGGAACATGTTCCGGTGCTTCCGGAACATGTTCCGGTCCTTCCGGAACATGTTCCGGCGCTTCCGGAACATGTTCCGGCGCTTCCGGAACATGTTCCGGCGCTTCCGGAGCATGTTCCGGTGCCTCCGGAACATGTTCCGGTCCTTCCGGAACATGTTCCGGTCCTTCCGGAACATGTTCCGGCGCTTCCGGAACATGTTCCGGTCCTTCCGGAACATGTTCCGGTGCTTCCGGAACATGTTCCGGTGCTTCCGGAACATGTTCCGGCCCTTCCGGAACATGTTCCGGCGCTTCCGGAACATGTTCCGGTTCTTCCGGAACATGTTCCGGTCCTTCCGGAACATGTTCCAGTGCTTCCGGAACATGTTCCGGTGCTTCCGGAACATGTTCCGGCGCTTCCGGAACATGTTCCGGTCCTTCCGGAACATGTGCCGGTCCTTCCGGAACATGTGCCGGTCTTTCCGGAACACGTTCCGGTCCTTCCGGAACATGTTCCGGTCCTTCCGGAACATGTTCCGGCGCTTCCGGAACATGTTCCGGTCCTTCCGGAACATGTTCCGGTCCTTCCGGAACATGTTCCGGCGCTTCCGGAACATGTTCCGGCGCTTCCGGAACATGTTCCGGTCCTTCCGGAACATGTTCCGGCGCTTCCGGAACATGTTCCGGGTCTTCCGGAACATGTTCCGGTGCCTCCGGAACATGTTCCGGTCCTTCCGGAACATGTTCCGGTCCTTCCAGAACATGTTCCGGTCGTTCCGGAACATGTTCCGGTGCCTCCGGAACATGTTCCGGTGCTTCCGGAACATGTTCCGGTCCTTGCGGAACATGTTCCAGCGCTTCGGAACATGTTCCGGTGCCTCCGGAACATGTTCCGGTCCTTCCGGAACATGTGCCGGCGCTTCCGGAACATGTTCCGGTCCTTCCGGAACATGTTCCGGTCCTTCCGGAACACGTTCCGGTCCTTCTGGAACATGTTCCGGCGCTTCCGGAACATGTTCCGGGGCTTCCGGAACATGTTCCGGTCCTTCCGGAACATGTTCCGGCGCTTCCGGAACATGTTCCGGTTCTTCCGGAACATGTTCCGGCGCTTCCGGAACATGTTCCGGGGCTTCCGGAACATGTTCCGGTCCTTCCGGAACATGTTCCGGCGCTTCCGGAACATGTTCCGGTTCTTCCGGAACATGTTCCGGCGCTTCCGGAACATGTTCCGGCGCTTCCGGAACATGTTCCGGCGCTTCCGGAACATGTTCCGGTCCTTCCGGAACATGTTCCGGTCCTTCCGGAACATGTTCCAGCGCTTCCGGAACATGTTCCGGTGCTTCCGGAACATGTGCTGGCGCTTCCGGAACATGTGCCGGTCCTTCCGGAACATGTTCCGGTCCTTCCGGAACACGTTCCGGTCCTTCCGGAACATGTTCCTGCGCTTCCGGAACATGTTCCGGTCCTTCCGGAACATGTTCCGGTCCTTCCGGAACATGTTCCGGCGCTTCCGGAACATGTACCGGCGATTCCGGAACATGTTCCGGCGCTTCCGGAACATGTTCCGGTTCTTCCGGAACATGTTCCGGTCCTTCCGGAACATGTTCCGGTCCTTCCAGAACATGTTCCGGCGCTTTCCGGAACATGTTCCGGTGCTTCCGGAACATGTTCCGGTGCTTCCGGAACATGTTCCGGTGCTTCCGGAACATGTTCCGGCGCTTCCGGAACATGTTCCGGCGCTTCCGGGAACATGATCCGGCGCTTCCGGGAACATGTTCCGGTGCTTCCGGAACATGTTCCGGTGCTTCCGGAACATGTTCCGGTGCTTCCGGAACATGTTCCGGTGCTTCCGGAACATGTTCTGGTGCTTCCGGAACATGTTCCGGCGCTTCCGGAACATGTTCCGGCGCTTTCGGAACATGTTCCGGTGCTTCCGAAACATGTTCCGGTGCTTCCGGAACATGTTCCGGCGCTTTCGAAACATGTGCCGGCGCTTCCGGAACATGTGCCGGTCCTTCCGGAACATGTTCCGGTCCTTCCGGAACATGTGCCGGCGCTTCCGGAACATGTGCCGGTCCTTCCGGAACATGTTCCGGTCCTTCCGGAACATGTTCCGGTCCTTCCGGAACATGTTCCGGTCCTTCCGGACCATGTTCCGGTGCCTCCGGAACATGTTCCAGTCCTTCCGGAACATGTTCCAGCGCTTCCGGAACATGTTCCGGTGCTTCCGGAACATGTTCCGGTGCCTCCGGAACATGTTCCGGTGCCTCCGGAACATGTTCCGGTCCTTCCGGAACATGTGCCGGCGCTTCCGGAACATGTTCCGGTGCTTCCGGAACATGTTCCGGTGCTTCCGGAACATGTTCCGGTCCTTCCGGAACATGTTCCGGCGCTTCCGGAACATGTTCCGGCGCTTCCGGAACATGTTCCGGCCCTTCTGGAGCATGTTCCGGTGCCTCCGGAACATGTTCCGGTCCTTCCGGAACATGTTCCGGTCCTTCCGGAACATGTTCCGGCGCTTCCGGAACATGTACCGGTCCTTCCGGAACATGTTCCGGTGCCTCCGGAACATGTTCCGTTGCTTCCGGAACATGTGCCGGTCCTTCCGGAACATGTGCCGGTCTTTCCGGAACACGTTCCGGTCCTTCCGGAACATGTTCCGGTCCTTCCGGAACATGTTCCGGCGCTTCCGGAACATGTTCCGGCGCTTCCAGAACATGTTCCGGTCCTTCCGGAACATGTTCCGGTCCTTCCGGAACATGTTCCGGCGCTTCCGGAACATGTTCCGGCGCTTCCGGAACATGTTCCGGTCCTTCCGGAACATGTTCCGGCGCTTCCGGAACATGTTCCGGGTCTTCCGGAACATGTTCCGGTGCCTCCGGAACATGTTCCGGTCCTTCCGGAACATGTTCCGGTCCTTCCGGAACATGTTCCGGTCGTTCCGGAACATGTTCCGGTGCCTCCGGAACATGTTCCGTTGCTTCCGGAACATGTTCCGGTCCTTCCGGAACATGTTCCAGCGCTTCCGGAACATGTTCCGGTGCCTCCGGAACATGTTCCGGTCCTTCCGGAACATGTGCCGGCGCTTCCGGAACATGTTCCGGTCCTTCCGGAACATGTTCCGGTCCTTCCGGAACACGTTCCGGTCCTTCCGGAACATGTTCCGGCGCTTCCGGAACATGTTCCGGGGCTTCCAGAACATGTTCCGGTCCTTCCGGAACATGTTCCGGCGCTTCCGGAACATGTTCCGGTTCTTCCGGAACATGTTCCGGTGCTTCCGGAACACGTTCCGGTCCTTCCGGAACATGTTCCGGCGCTTCCGGAACATGTTCCGGTGCTTCCGGAACATGTTCCGGTGCTTCCGGAACATGTTCCGGCGCTTCCGGAACATGTTCCGGCGCTTCCGGAACATGTTCCGGCGCTTCCGGAACATGTTCCGGTGCTTCCGGAACATGTTCCGGTGCCTCCGGAACATGTTCCGGTGCCTCCGGAACATGTTCCGGTCCTTCCGGAACATGTTCCGGTCCTTCCGGAACATGTTCCAGCGCTTCCGGAACATGTTCTGGTGCTTCTGGAACATGTGCCGGCGCTTCCGGAACATGTGCCGGTCCTTCCGGAACATGTTCCGGTCCTTCCGGAACACGTTCCGGTCCTTCCGGAACATGTTCCGGCGCTTCCGGAACATGTTCCGGTGCTTCCGGAACATGTTCCGGTGCTTCCGGAACATGTTCCGGCGCTTTCCGGAACATGTTCCGGTGCTTCCGGAACATGTTCCGGTGCTTCCGGAACATGTTCCGGCGCTTCCGGAACATGTTCCGGCGCTTCCGGGAACATGTTCCGGCGCTTCCGGGAACATGTTCCGGTGCTTCCGGGAACATGTTCCGGTGCTTCCGGAACATGTTCCGGTGCTTCCGGAACATGTTCCGGCGCTTCCGGAACATGTTCCGGCGCTTCCGGGAACATGTTCCGGCGCTTCCGGGAACATGTTCCGGTGCTTCCGGGAACATGTTCCGGTGCTTCCGGAACATGTTCCGGTGCTTCCGGAACATGTTCCGGCGCTTCCGGAACATGTTCCGGCGCTTCCGGAACATGTTCCGGTGCTTCCGGAACATGTTCCGGCGCTTTCGAAACATGTGCCGGCGCTTCCGGAACATGTGCCGGTCCTTCCGGAACATGTTCCGGTCCTTCCGGAACATGTGCCGGCGCTTCCGGAACATGTGCCGGTCCTTCCGGAACATGTTCCGGTCCTTCCGGACCATGTTCCGGTGCCTCCGGAACATGTTCCGGTGCCTGCGGAACATGTACCGGCGCTTCCGGAACATGTTCCGGCGCTTCCGGAACATGTTCCGGTTCTTCCGGAACATGTTCCGGTCCTTCCGGAACATGTTCCGGTGCTTCCAGAACATGTTCCGGTGCTTCCGGAACATGTTCCGGCGCTTCCGGAACATGTTCCGGCGCTTCCGGAACATGTTCCGGTCCTTCCGGAACATGTTCCGGTCCTTCCAGAACATGTGCCGGTCTTTCCGGAACACGTTCCGGTCCTTCCGGAACATGTTCCGGTCCTTCCGGAACATGTTCCGGCGCTTCCGGAACATGTTCCGGCGGTTCCGGAACATGTTCCGGTTCTTCCGGAACATGTTCCGGTCCTTCCGGAACATGTTCCGGTCCTTCCAGAACATGTGCCGGTCTTTCCGGAACACGTTCCGGTCCTTCCGGAACATGTTCCGGTCCTTCCGGAACATGTACCGGCGATTCTGGAACATGTTCCGGCGCTTCCGGAACATGTTCCGGTTCTTCCGGAACATGTTCCGGTCCTTCCGGAACATGTTCCGGCGCTTTCCGGAACATGTTCCGGTGCTTCCGGAACATGTTCCGGTGCTTCCGGAACATGTTCCGGCGCTTCCGGAACATGTTCCGGCGCTTCCGGGAACATGTTCCGGCGCTTCCGGGAACATGTTCCGGTGCTTCCGGGAACATGTTCCGGTGCTTCCGGAACATGTTCCGGTGCTTCCGGAACATGTTCCGGCGCTTCCGGAACATGTTCCGGCGCTTCCGGAACATGTTCCGGTGCTTCCGGAACATGTTCCGGCGCTTTCGAAACATGTGCCGGCGCTTCCGGAACATGTGCCGGTCCTTCCGGAACATGTTCCGGTCCTTCCGGAACATGTGCCGGCGCTTCCGGAACATGTGCCGGTCCTTCCGGAACATGTTCCGGTCCTTCCGGACCATGTTCCGGTGCCTCCGGAACATGTTCCGGTGCCTGCGGAACATGTACCGGCGCTTCCGGAACATGTTCCGGCGCTTCCGGAACATGTTCCGGTTCTTCCGGAACATGTTCCGGTCCTTCCGGAACATGTTCCGGTGCTTCCAGAACATGTTCCGGTGCTTCCGGAACATGTTCCGGCGCTTCCGGAACATGTTCCGGCGCTTCCGGAACATGTTCCGGTCCTTCCGGAACATGTTCCGGTCCTTCCAGAACATGTGCCGGTCTTTCCGGAACACGTTCCGGTCCTTCCGGAACATGTTCCGGTCCTTCCGGAACATGTTCCGGCGCTTCCGGAACATGTTCCGGCGGTTCCGGAACATGTTCCGGCGCTTCCGGAACATGTTCCGGTCCTTCCGGAACATGTTCCGGCGCTTCCGGAACATGTTCTGGTTCTTCCGGAACATGTTCCGGTGCTTCCGGAACATGTTCCGGTCCTTCCGGAACATGTTGCAGCGCTTCCGGAACATGTTCCAGTCCTTCCGGAACATGTTCCGGTGCCTCCGGAACATGTTCCGGTGCCTCCGGAACATGTTCCGGTCCTTCCGGAACATGTTCCGGTCCTTCCGGAACATGTTCCGGCGCTTCCGGAACATGTTCCGGTCCTTCCGGAACATGTTCCGGTGCCTCCGGAACATGTTCCGGTGCCTCCGGAACATGTTCCGGTCCTTCCGGAACATGTTCCGGTCCTTCCGGAACATGTTCCGGTCCTTCCGGAACATGTTCCGGCGCTTCCGGAACATGTTCCGGGGCTTCCAGAACATGTTCCGGTCCTTCCGGAACATGTTCCGGCGCTTCCCGAACATGTTCCGGCCCTTCCGGAACATGTTCCGGTGCTTCCGGAATATGTTCCGGGGCTTCCGGAACATGTTCCGGTGCTTCCGGAACATGTTCCGGTGCTTCCGGAACATGTTCCGGTCCTTCCGGAACATGTTCCGGCGCTTCCGGAACATGTTCCGGCGCTTCCGGAACATGTTCCGGTGCCTCCGGAACATGTTCCGGTGCCTCCGGAACATGTACCGGCGCTTCCGGAACATGTTCCGGCGCTTCCGGAACATGTTCCGGTTCTTCCGGAACATGTTCCGGTGCTTCCAGAACATGTTCCGGTGCTTCCGGAACATGTTCCGGTCCTTCCGGAACATGTTCCGGCGCTTCCGGAACATGTTCCGGTTCTTCCGGAACATGTTCCGGTCCTTCCGGAACATGTTCCGGTCCTTCCGGACCATGTTCCGGTGCCTCCGGAACATGTACCGGCGCTTCCGGAACATGTTCCGGCGCTTCCGGAACATGTTCCGGTTCTTCCGGAACATGTTCCGGTGCTTCCGGAACATGTTCCGGTCCTTACGGAACATGTTCCGGCGCTTCCGGAACATGTGCCGGTCCTTCCGGAACGTGTGCCGGTCCTTCCGGAACATGTGCCGGTCTTTCCGGAACACGTTCCGGTCCTTCCGGAACATGTTCCGGTCCTTCCGGAACATGTTCCGGCGCTTCCGGAACATGTTCCGGCGCTTCCGGAACATGTTCCGGTTCTTCCGGAACATGTTCCGGTGCTTCCAGAACATGTTCCGGTGCTTCCGGAACATGTTCCGGTCCTTCCAGAACATGTTCCGGTCTTTCCGGAACACGTTCCGGTCCTTCCGGAACATGTTCCGGTCCTTCCGGAACATGTTCCGGCGCTTCCGGAACATGTTCCGGGGCTTCCAGAACATGTTCCGGTCCCTCCGGAACATGTTCCGGCGCTTCTGGAACATGTTCCGGTGCCTCCGGAACATGTCCCAGTCCTTCCGGAACATGTTCCGGGCCCTCCGGAACATGTTCCGGCGCTTCCGGAACATGTTCCGGTGCTTCCGGAACATGTTCCGGTTCTTCCGGAACATGTTCCGGTCCTTCCGGAAAATGTTCCGGTGCTTCCGGAACATGTTCTGGTGCTTTCCGGAACATGTTCCGGTGCTTCCGGAACATGTTCCGGCGCTTCCGGAACATGTTCCGGCGCTTCCGGGAACATGTTCCGGCGCTTCCGGGAACATGTTCCGGTCCTTCCGGAACATGTTCCGACGCTTCCGGAACATGTTCCGGTGCTTCCGGAACATGTTCCGTCGCTTCCGGAACATGTTCCGGTGCTTCCGAAACATGTTCCGGTGCTTCCGGAACATGTTCCGGCGCTTCCGGAACATGTGCCGGCGCTTCCGGAACATGTGCCGGTCCTTCCGGAACATGTTCCGGCGCTTCCGGAACGTGTTCCGGCGCTTCCGGAACATGTTCCGGCGCTTCCGGAACATGTGCCGGTCCTTCCGGAACATGTTCCGGAAGCCCCGGAACATGTTGCGGTCCTTCCGGAACATGTTCCGGCGCTTCCGGAACATGTTCCGGTGCTTCCGGAACATGTTCTGGTGCTTCCGGAACATGTTCCGGCGCTTCCGGAACATGTTCCGGCGCTTCCGGAACGTGTTCCGGTCCTTCCGGAACATGTGCCGGTCCTTCCGGAACATGTGCCGGTCTTTCCGGAACACGTTCCGGTCCTTCCGGAACATGTTCCGGTCCTTCCGGAACATGTTCCGGCGCTTCCGGAACATGTTCCGGTTCTTCCAGAACATGTTCCGGTGCTTCCGGAACATGTTCCGGTCCTTCCGGAACATGTTCCGGCGCTTCCGGAACATGTTCCGGTTCTTCCGAAACATGTTCCAGTCCTTCCGGAACATGTTCCGGTGCTTCCGGAACATGTTCCGGTGCTTCCGGAACATGTTCCGGCGCTTCCGGAACATGTTCCGGTGCTTCCGGAACATGTTCCGGTGCCTCCGGAACATGTTCCGGTGCCTCCGGAACATGTTCCTGTCCTTCCGGAACACGTTGCAGCGCTTCCGGAACGTGTTCCGGTGCTTCCAGAACATGATCCGGTGCCTCCGGAACATGTTCCGGTGTCTCCGGAACATGTTCCGGTCCTTCCGGAACATGTTCCGGTCCTTCCGGAACATGATCCGGCGCTTCCGGAACATGTTCCGGGGCTTCCAGAACATGTTACGGTCCTTCCGGAACATGTTCCGGCGCTTCTGGAACATGTTCCGGTGCCTCCGGAACATGTTCCAGTCCTTCCGGAACATGTTCCGGTCCTTCCGGAACATGTTCCGGTGCTTCCGGAACATGTTCCGGTGCTTTCCGGAACATGTTCCGGTCCTTCTGGAACATGTTCCGGTGCTTCCGGAACGGGTTCCGGTGCTTCCGGAACATGTTCCGGTGCTTCCGGAACATGTTCCGGTGCTTCCGGAACATGTTCCGGCGCTTCCGGAACATGTTCCGGCGCTTCCGGGAACATGTTCCGGCGCTTCCGGGAACATGTTCCGCTCCTTCCGGAACATGTTCCGACGCTTCCGGAACATGTTCCGGTGCTTCCGGAACATGTTCCGGCGCTTCCGGAACATGTTGTGGTGCTTCCGGAACATGTTCCGGCGCTTCCGGAACATGTTCCGGTGCTTCCGAAACATGTTCCGGTGCTTCCGGAACATGTTCCGGCGCTTCCGGAACATGTGCCGGCGCTTCCGGCACATGTGCCGGTCCTTCCGGAACATGTTCCGGCGCTTCCGGAACGTGTTCCGGCGCTTCCGGAACATGTTCCGGCGCTTCCGGAACATGTGCCGGTCCTTCCGGAACATGTTCCGGAAGCCCCGGAACATGTTCCGGTCCTTCCGGAACATGTTCCGGCGCTTCCGGAACATGTTCCGGCGCTTCCGGAACATGTTCCGGTGCTTCCGGAACATGTTCCGGTGCTTCCGGAACATGTTCCGGCGCTTCCGGAACATGTTCCGGCGCTTCCGGAACATGTTCCGGTCCTTCCGGAACATGTGCCGGTCTTTCCGGAACACGTTCCGGTGCTTCCGGAACATGTTCCGGTGCTTCCGGAACATGTTCTGGTGCTTCCGGAACATGTTCCGGTGCTTCCGGAACATGTTCCGGTCCTTCCGGAACATGTTCCGGCGCTTCCGGAACATGTTCCGGCGCCTCCGGAACATGTTCCGGTGGTTCCGGAACATGTTCCGGTGCTTCCGGAACATGTTCCGGTCCTTCCGGAACATGTTCCGGCGCTTCCGGAACATGTTCCGGTGCTTCCGGAACATGTTCCGGCCCTTCCGGAACATGTTCTGGTGCTTCCGGAACATGTTCCGGTGCCTCCAGAACATGTTCCGGTGCCTCCGGAACATGTTCCGGTCCTTCCGGAAAATGTTGCAGCGCTTCCGGAGCATGTTCCGGTGCTTCCGGAACATGTTCCGGTGCCTCCGGAACATGTTCCGGTCCTTCCGGAAAATGTTCCGGTCCTTCCGGAACATGTTCCGGCACTTCCGGAACATGTTCCGGGGCTTCCAGAACATGTTCCGGTCCTTCCGGAACAGTTTCCGGCGCTTCCGGAACATGTTCCGGTGCCTCCGGAACATGTTCCAGTCCTTCCGGAACATGTTCCGGTCCTTCCGGAACATGTTCCGGCGCTTCCGGAACATGTTCCGGTGCTTCCGGAACATGTTCCGGTCCTTCCGGAACATGTTCCGGTCCTTCCGGAACATGTTCCGGCCCTTCCGGAACATGTTCCGGCGCTTCCGGAACATGTTCCGGCGCTTCCGGAACATGTTCCGGTTCTTCCGGAACATGTTCTGGTCCTTCCGGAACATGTTCCGGTGCTTCCGGAACATGTTCCGGTGCTTTCCGGAACATGTTCCGGTCCTTCCGGAACATGTTCCGGCGCTTCCGGAACATGTTCCGGGGCTTCCGGAACATGTTACGGTCCTTCCGGAACATGTTCCGGCGCTTCTGGAACATGTTCCGGTGCCTCCGGAACATGTTCCAGTCCTTCCGGAACATGTCCCGGTCCTTCCGGAACATGTTCCGGTGCTTCCGGAACATGTTCCGGTGCTTTCCGGAACATGTTCCGGTCCTTCTGGAACATGTTCCGGTGCTTCCGGAACGGGTTCCGGTGCTTCCGGAACATGTTCCGGTGCTTCCGGAACATGTTCCGGTGCTTCCGGAACATGTTCCGGCGCTTCCGGAACATGTTCCGGCGCTTCCGGGAACATGTTCCGGCGCTTCCGGGAACATGTTCCGGCGCTTCCGGGAACATGTTCCGCTCCTTCCGGAACATGTTCCGACGCTTCCGGAACATGTTCCGGTGCTTCCGGAACATGTTCCGGCGCTTCCGGAACATGTTGTGGTGCTTCCGGAACATGTTCCGGCGCTTCCGGAACATGTTCCGGTGCTTCCGAAACATGTTCCGGTGCTTCCGGAACATGTTCCGGCGCTTCCGGAACATGTGCCGGCGCTTCCGGAACATGTGCCGGTCCTTCCGGAACATGTTCCGGCGCTTCCGGAACGTGTTCCGGCGCTTCCGGAACATGTTCCGGCGCTTCCGGAACATGTGCCGGTCCTTCCGGAACATGTTCCGGAAGCCCCGGAACATGTTCCGGTCCTTCCGGAACATGTTCCGGCGCTTCCGGAACATGTTCCGGCGCTTCCGGAACATGTTCCGGTGCTTCCGGAACACGTTCCGGTGCTTCCGGAACATGTTCCGGTGCTTCCGGAACATGTTCTGGTGCTTCCGGAACATGTTCCGGTGCTTCCGGAACATGTTCCGGTCCTTCCGGAACATGTTCCGGCGCTTCCGGAACATGTTCCGGCGCCTCCAGAACATGTTCCGGTCCTTCCGGAACATGTTCCGGTGCTTCCGGAACATGTTCCGGTCCTTCCGGAACATGTTCCGGCGCTTCCGGAACATGTTCCGGTGCTTCCGGATCATGTTCCGGCCCTTCCGGAACATGTTCTGGTGCTTCCGGAACATGTTCCGGTGCCTCCGGAACATGTTCCGGTGCCTCCGGAACATGTTCCGGTCCTTCCGGAACATGTTGCAGCGCTTCCGGATCATGTTCCGGTGCTTCCGGAACATGTTCCGGTGCCTCCGGAACATGTTCCGGTCCTTCCGGAAAATGTTCCGGTCCTTCCGGAACATGTTCCGGCACTTCCGGAACATGTTCCGGGGCTTCCAGAACATGTTCCGGTCCTTCCGGAACAGTTTCCGGCGCTTCCGGAACATGTTCCGGTCCTTCCGGAACATGTTCCGGCACTTCCGGAACATGTTCCGGGGCTTCCAGAACATGTTCCGGTCCTTCCGGAACAGTTTCCGGCGCTTCCGGAACATGTTCCGGTGCCTCCGGAACATGTTCCAGTCCTTCCGGAACATGTTCCGGTCCTTCCGGAACATGTTCCGGCGCTTCCGGAACATGTTCCGGTCCTTCCGGAACATGTTTCGGTCCTTCCGGAACATGTTCCGGTCCTTCCGGAACATGTTCCGGCCCTTCCGGAACATGTTCCGGCGCTTCCGGAACATGTTCCGGCGCTTCCGGAACATGTTCCGGTTCTTCCGGAACATGTTCTGGTCCTTCCGGAACATGTTCCGGTGCTTCTGGAACATGTTCCGGTGCTTTCCGGAACATGTTCCGGTCCTTCCGGAACATGTTCCGGTGCTTCCGGAACGGGTTCCGGCGCTTCCGGAACATGTTCCGGCGCTTCCGGAACATGTTCCGGTTCTTCCGGAACATGTTCCGGTCCTTCTGAACCATGTTCCGGTGCTTCCGGAACATGTTCCGGTGCTTCCGGAACATGTTCCGGCGCTTCCGGGAACATGTTCCGGCTCTTCCGGGAACATGTTCCGGCGCTTCCGGGAACATGTTCCGGTCCTTCCGGAACATGTTCCGGTGCTTCCGGAACATGTTCCGGTGCTTCCGGAACATGTTCCGGTGCTTCCGGAACATGTTCCGGCGCTTCCGGAACATGTTCCGGTGCTTCCGAAACATGTCCCGGTGCTTCCGGAACATGTTCCGGCGCTTCCGGAACATGTGCCGGCGCTTCCGGAACATGTGCCGGCGCTTCCGGAACATGTGCCGGTCCTTCCGGAACATGTGCCGGTCCTTCCGGAACATGTTCCGGCGCTTCCGGAACATGTTCTGGCGCTTCCGGAACATGTTCCGGTGCTTTCGGAAAATGTTCCGGTCCTTCCGGAACATGTTCCGGCGCCTCCAGAACATGTTCCGGTCCTTCCGGAACACGTTCCGGTCCTTCCGGAACATGTTCCGGTGCTTCCGGAACATGTTCCGGCGCTTCCAGAACATGTGCCGGCGCTTCCGGAACATGTGCCGGTCCTTCCGGAACATGTTCCGGTCCTTCCGGAACATGTTCCGGTCCTTCCGGAACATGTTCCGGCGCTTCCGGAACATGTTCCGGCGCTTCCGGAACATGTTCCGGGGCTTCCGGAACATGTTCCGGTGCTTTCGGAACATGTTCCGGCGCTTCCGGAACATGTTCCAGCGCTTCCGGAACATGTTCCGGTGCTTCCGGAACATGTTCCGGTGTTTCCGGAACATGTTCCGGTCCTTCCGGAACATGTTCCGGCGGTTCCGGAACATGTTCCGGTGCCTCCGGAACGTGTTCCGGTGCCTCCGAAACATGTTCCGGTCCTTCCGAAACATGTTCCGGTGCTTCCGGAACATGTTCCGGCGCTTCCGGAACATGTTCCGGCGCTTCCGGGAACATGTTCCGGCGCTTCCGGGAACATGTTCCGGCGCTTCCGGGAACATGTTCCGGCGCTTCCGGAACATGTTCCGACGCTTCCGGAACATGTTCCGGTGCTTCCGGAACATGTTCCGGCGCTTCCGGAACATGTGCCGGTGCTTCCGGAACATGTTCCGGTCCTTCCGGAACATGTTCCGGTCCTTCCGGAACATGTTCCGGTCCTTCCGGAACATGTTCCGGTCCTTCCGGAACATGTTCCGGAAGAAGACAACATGTTCCGGAAGGGCCGGAACATGTTCCGGTCCTTCCGGAACATGTTCCGGTGCTTCCGGAACATGTTGCGGTGCTTTCCGGAACATGTTCCGGTCCTTCCGGAACATGTTCCGGTAATTCCGGAACGGGTTCCGGTGCTTCCGGAACATGTTCCGGCGCTTCCGGAACATTTTCCGGCGCTTCCGGAACATGTTCCGGTTCTTCCGGAACATGTTCCGGTCCTTCTGAAACATGTTCCGGTGCTTCCGGAACATGTTCCGGTGCTTCCGGAACATGTTCCGGCGCTTCCGGGAACATGTTCCGGTGCTTCCGGAACATGTTCCGGTGCTTCCGGAACATGTTCCGGCGCTTCCGGAACATGTTCCGGTGCTTCCGAAACATGTTCCGGTGCTTCCGGAACATGTTCCGGCGCTTCCGGAACATGTGCTGGCGCTTCCGGAACATGTGCCGGCGCTTCCGGAACATGTGCCGGTCCTTCCGGAACATGTGCCGGTGCTTCCGGAACATGTTCCGGCGCTTCCGGAACATGTTCCAGCGCTTCCGGAACATGTTCCGGTGCTTCCGGAACATGTGCCGGTGCTTCCGGAACACGTTCCGGTCCTTCCGGAACACGTTCCGGTCCTTCCGGAACATGTTCGGGTCCTTCCGGAACATGTGCCGGCGCTTCCGGAACATGTTCCGGTGCTTCCGGAACATGTTCCGGTGCTTCCAGAACATGTTCCGGCGCTTCCGGAACATGTTCCGGTGCTTCCGAAACATGTTCCGGTGCTTCCGGAACATGTTCCGGCGCTTCCGGAACATGTGCTGGCGCCTCCAGAACATGTTCCGGTGCTTCCGGAACATGTTCCGGTGCTTCCGGAACATGTTCCGGTGCTTCCGGAACATGTTCCGGCGCTTCCGGAACATGTTCCGGCGCTTCCGGAACATGTTCCGGTCCTTCCGGAACATGTTCCGGTGCTTCCGGAACATGTTCCGGTGCTTCCGGAACATGTGCCGGTGCTTCCGGAACACGTTCCGGTCCTTCCGGAACACGTTCCGGTCCTTCCGGAACATGTTCGGGTGCTTCCGGAACATGTGCCGGCGCTTCCGGAACATGTGCCGGCGCTTCCGGAACACGTCCCGGTCCTTCCGGAACATGTTCCGGCGCTTCCGGAACATGTTCCGGTGCTTCCGGAACATGTTCCGGTGCTTCCGGAACATGTTCCGGTGCTTCCAAAACATGTTCCGGTGCTTCCGAAACATGTTCCGGCGCTTCCAGAACATGTGCCGGCGCTTCCGGAACATGTGCCGGTCCTTCCGGAACATGTCCCGGTCCTTCCGGAACATGTTCCGGTCCTTCCGGAACATGTTCCGGCGCTTCCGAAACATGTTCCGGCGCTTCCGGAACATGTTCCGGGGCTTCCGGAACATGTTCCGGTGCTTTCAGAACGTGTTCCGGCGCTTCCGGAACATGTTCCAGCGCTTCCGGAACATGTTCCGGTGCTTCCGGAACATGTTCCGGTGCTTCCGGAACATGTTCCGGTCCTTCCGGAACATGTTCCGGCGCTTCCGGAACATGTTCCGGTGCCTCCGGAACGTGTTCCGGTGCCTCCGGAACATGTTCAGGTCCTTCCGAAACATGTTCCGGTGCTTCCGGAACATGTTCCGGTGCTTCCGGAACATGTTCCGGTGCTTCCGGGAACATGTTCCGGCGCTTCCGGAACATGTTCCGGTGCTTCCGGAACATGTTCCGGTGCTTCCGGAACATGTTCCGGTCCTTCCGGAACATGTTCCGGCGCTTCCGGAACATGTTCCGGTGCCTCCGGAACGTGTTCCGGTGCCTCCGGAACATGTTCAGGTCCTTCCGAAACATGTTCCGGTGCTTCCGGAACATGTTCCGGCGCTTCCGGGAACATGTTCCGGCGCTTCCGGGAACATGTTCCGGCGCTTCCGGGAACATGTTCCGGCGCTTCCGGAACATGTTCCGACGCTTCCGGAACATGTTCCGGTGCTTCCGGAACATGTTCCGGTGCTTCCGGAACATGTTCCGGCGCTTCCGGAACATGTTCCGGTGCTTCCGGAACATGTGCCGGTCCTTCCAGAACATGTTCCGGTCCTTCCGGAACATGTTCCGGGGCTTCCAGAACATGTTCCGGGGCTTCCAGAACATGTTCCGGGGCTTTCGGAACATGTTCCGGTGCTTTCCGAACATGTTCCGGCGCTTCCGGAACATGTTCCAGCGCTTCCGGAACATGTTCCGGCGCTTCCGGAACATGTTCCGGTGCCTCCGGAACATGTTCCGGCGCTTCCGGAACGTGTTCCGGAAGCGCCGGAACATGTTCCGGTGCTTCCGGAACATGTTCCGGTCCTTCCGGAACATGTTCCGGCGCTTCCGGAACATGTTCCGGTGCCTCCGGAACGTGTTCCGGTGCCTCCGGAACATGTTCAGGTCCTTCCGAAACATGTTCCGGTGCTTCCGGAACATGTTCCGGTGCTTCCGGAACATGTTCCGGTGCTTCCGGGAACATGATCCGGTGCTTCCGGAACATGTTCCGGCGCTTCCGGAACATGTTCCGGCGCTTCCGGAACATGTTCCGGTTCTTCCGGAACATGTTCCGGTCCTTCTGAAACATGTTCCGGTGCTTCCGGAACATGTTCCAGTGCTTCCGGAACATGTTCCGGCGCTTCCGGGAACATGTTCCGGCTCTTCCGGGAACATGTTCCGGCGCTTCCGGGAACATGTTCCGGTCCTTCCGGAACATGTTCCGGTGCTTCCGGAACATGTTCCGGTGCTTCCGGAACATGTTCCGGCGCTTCCGGAACATGTTCCGGCGCTTCCGGAAAATGTTCCGGTGCTTCCGAAACATGTTCCGGTGCTTCCGGAACATGTTCCGGCGCTTCCGGAACATGTGCCGGCGCTTCCGGAACATGTTCCGGTCCTTCCGGAACATGTTCCGGTGCTTCCGGAACATGTGCCGGTGCTTCCGGAACACGTTCCGGTCCTTCCGGAACATGTTCGGGTCCTTCCGGAACATGTGCCGGCGCTTCCGGAACATGTGCCGGCGCTTCCGGAACACGTCCCGGTCCTTCCGGAACATGTTCCGGCGCTTCCGGAACATGTTGCGGTGCTTCCGGAACATGTTCCGGTGCTTCCGGAACATGTTCCGGTGCTTCCGAAACATGTTCCGGTGCTTCCGAAACATGTTCCGGCGCTTCCAGAACATGTGCCGGCGCTTCCGGAACATGTGCCGGTCCTTCCGGAACATGTTCCGGTCCTTCCGGAACATGTTCCGGTCCTTCCGGAACATGTTCCGGCGCTTCCGGAACATGTTCCGGTCCTTCCGGAACATGTTCCGGCGCTTCCGGAACATGTTCCGGTGCCTCCGGAACGTGTTCCGGTGCCTCTGGAACATGTTCAGGTCCTTCCGAAACATGTTCCGGTGCTTCCGGAACATGTTCCGGCGCTTCCGGGAACATGTTCCGGCGCTTCCGGGAACATGTTCCGGCGCTTCCGGGAACATGTTCCGGCGCTTCCGGAACATGTTCCGACGCTTCCGGAACATGTTCCGGTGCTTCCGGAACATGTTCCGGTGCTTCCGGAACATGTTCCGGCGCTTCCGGAACATGTTCCGGTGCTTCCGGAACATGTGCCGGTCCTTCCAGAACATGTTCCGGTCCTTCCGAAACATGTTCCGGGGCTTCCAGAACATGTTCCGGGGCTTCCGGAACATGTTCCGGGGCTTTCGGAACATGTTCCGGTGCTTTCCGAACATGTTCCGGCGCTTCCGGAACATGTTCCAGCGCTTCCGGAACATGTTCCGGCGCTTCCGGAACATGTTCCGGTGCCTCCGGAACATGTTCCGGTCCTTCCGGAACATGTTCCGGCGCTTCCGGAACATGTTCCGGTGCTTCCGGAACATGTTCCGGTGCCTCCGGAACATGTTCCGGTCCTTCCGGAACATGTTCCGGTGCTTCCGGAACATGTTCTGGTGCTTCCGGAACATGTTCCGGTGCTTCCGGAACATGTTCCGGTGCTTCCGGAACATGTTCCGGCGCTTCCGGAACATGTTCCGGTGCTTCCGGAACATGTTCCGGCGCTTCCGGAACATGTTCCGGTCCTTCCGGAACATGTTCCGGCGCTTCCGGAACATGTTCCGGTCCTTCCGGAACATGTTCCGGTTCTTCCGGAACATGTTCCAGTCCTTCCAGAACATGTTCCGGTGCTTCCGGAACATGTTCCGGTGCTTCCGGAACATGTGCCGGTCCTTCCGGAACACGTTCCGGTCCTTCCGGAACATGTTCCGGTCCTTCCGGAAGATGTTCCGGCGCTTCCGGAACATGTGCCGGCGCTTCCGGAACATGTGCCGGCGCTTCCAGAACACGTTCCGGTCCTTCCGGAACATGTTCCGGCGCTTCCGGAACATGTTCCGGTTCTTCCGGAACATGTTCCGGTCCTTCCGGAACATGTTCCGGTGCTTCCGGAACATGTTCCGGTGCTTCCGGAACATGTTCCGGCGCTTCCGGAACATGTTCCGGTGCTTCCGAAACATGTTCTGGTGCTTCCGGAACATGTTCCGGCGCTTCCGGAACATGTTCTGGCGCTTCCGGAACATGTTCCGGGGCTTCCGGAACATGTTCCGGTGCTTTCGGAACATGTTCCGGTCCTTCCGGAACATGTTCCGGTCCTTCCGGAACATGTTCCGGCGCTTCCGGAACATGTTCTGGCGCTTCCGGAACATGTTCCGGCGCTTCCGGAACATGTTCCGGTCCTTCCGGAACATGTTCCGGTCCTTCCGGAACATGTTCCGGGGCTTCCAGAACATGTTCCGGGGCTTCCGGAACATGTTCCGGGGCTTTCGGAACATGTTCCGGTGCTTTCGGAACATGTTCCGGCGCTTCCGGAACATGTTCCAGCGCTTCCGGAACATGTTCCGGCGCTTCCGGAACATGTTCCGGTGCCTCCGGAACATGTTCCGGTGCTTCCGGAACGTGTTCCGGAAGCGCCGGAACATGTTCCGGTGCTTTCGGAACATGTTCCGGTCCTTCCGGAACATGTTCCGGCGCTTCCGGAACATGTTCCGGTGCTTCCGGAACATGTTCCGGTGCCTCCGGAACATGTTCCGGTCCTTCCGGAACATGTTCCGGTGCTTCCGGAACATGTTCTGGTGCTTCTGGAACATGTTCCGGCGCTTCCGGAACATGTTCCGGTGCTTCCGGAACATGTTCCGGCGCTTCCGGAACATGTTCCGGTCCTTCCGGAACATGTTCCGGTTCTTCCGGAACATGTTCCAGTCTTTCCGGAACATGTTCCGGTGCTTCCGGAACATGTTCCGGTGCTTCCGGAGGATGTGCCGGTCCTTCCGGAACACGTTCCGGTCCTTCCGGAACATGTTCCGGTCCTTCCGGAAGATGTTCCGGCGCTTCCGGAACATGTGCCGGCGCTTCCGGAACATGTGCCGGCGCTTCCGGAACACGTTCCGGTGCTTCCGGAACATGTTCCGGTGCTTCCGAAACGTGTTCTGGTGCTTCCGGAACATGTTCCGGCGCTTCCGGAACATGTTCTGGCGCTTCCGGAACATGTTCCGGGGCTTCCGGAACATGTTCCGGTGCTTTCGGAACATGTTCCGGTCCTTCCGGAACATGTTCCGGTCCTTCCGGAACATGTTCCGGCGCTTCCGGAACATGTTCTGGCGCTTCCGGAACATGTTCCGGTGCTTCCGGAAAATGTTCCGGCGCTTCCGGAACATGTTCCGGTTCTTCCGGAACATGTGCCGGTCCTTCCGGAACATGTTCCGGTGCTTCCGGAACATGTTCCGGTGCTTCCGGAACATGTTCCGGCGCTTCCGGAACATGTTCCGGTGCTTCCGAAACATGTTCTGGTGCTTCCGGAACATGTTCCGGCGCTTCCGGAACATGTTCCGGTGCTTCCGGAACATGTTCCGGTGCTTCCGGAACATGTTCCGGTGCTTCCGGAACATGTGCCGGTCCTTCCGGAACATGTTCCGGTCCTTCCGGAACATGTTCCGGTCCTTCCGGAAAATGTTCCGGGGCTTCCGGAACATGTTCCGGTCCTTCCGGAACATGTTCCGGCGCTTCTGGAACATGTTCCGGTGCCTCCGGAACATGTTCCGGTGCTTCCCGAACATGTTCCGGAAGCGCCGGAACATGTTCCGGTGCTTTCGGAACATGTTCCGGTCCTTCCGGAAGATGTTCCGGTTCTTCCGGAACATGTTCCGGTGCTTCGGGAACATGTTCCGGCGCCTCCGGAACATGTTCCGGTCTTTCTGGAACATGTTCCGGTCCTTCCAGAACATGTTCCGGTTCTTCCGGAACATGTTCCAGTCCTTCCGGAAAATGTTCCGGTGCTTCCGGAACATGTTCCGGTGCTTCCGGAACATGTGCCGGTCCTTCCGGAACACGTTCCGGTCCTTCCGGAACATGTTCCAGTCCTTCCGGAACATGTTCCGGCGCTTCCGGAACATGTTCCGGCGCTTCCGGGAACATGTTCCGGCGCTTCCGGGAACATGTTCCGGTCCTTCCGGAACATGTTCCGACGCTTCCGGAACATGTTCCGGTGCTTCCGGAACATGTTCCGGTGCTTCCGGAACATGTTCCGGCGCTTCCGGAACATGTTCCGGTGCTTCCGGAACATGTGCCGGTCCTTCCGGAACATGTTCCGGTCCTTCCGGTACATGTTCCGGTCCTTCCGGAACATGTTCCGGTGCTTCCGGAACATGTTCCGGTCCTTCCGGAACATGTTCCGGCGCTTCCAGAACATGTTCCGGCGCTTCCGGGACATGTTCCGGTGCCTCCGGAACATGTTCCGGTGCTTCCGGAACATGTTCCGGAAGCGCCGGAACATGTTCCGGTGCTTTCGGAACATGTTCCGGTCCTTCCGGAACATGTTCCGGCGCTTCCGGAACATGTTCCGGTGCTTCGGGAACATGTTCCGGTGCCTCCGGAACATGTTCCGGTCCTTCCGGAACATGTTCCGGCGCTTCTGGAACATGTTCCGGTGATTCCGGAACATGTTCCGGTGCTTCCGGAACATGTTCCGGTGCTTCCGGAACATGTTCCGGCGCTTTCGGAACATGTTCCGGTCCTTCCGGAACATGTTCCGGCGCTTCCGGAACATGTTCCGGTCTTTCGGGAACATGTTCCGGTCCTTCCAGAACATGTTCCGGTTCTTCCGGAACATGTTCCAGTCCTTCCGGAACATGTTCCGGTGCTTCCGGAACATGTTCCGGTGCTTCCGGAACAAGTGCCGGTCCTTCCGGAACAAGTGCCGGTCCTTCCGGAACACGTTCCGGTCCTTCCGGAACATGTTCCGGTCCTTCCGCAACATGTTCCGGCGCCTCCGGAACATGTTCCGGCGCTTCCGGAACATGTTCCGGTGCTTCCGGAACATGTTCCGGTGCCTCCGGAACATGTTCCGGTCCTTCCGGAAGTTGTTCCGGCGCTTCCGGGAACATGTTCCGGCGCTTCCGGGAACATGTTCCGGTCCTTCTGGAACATGTTCCGACGCTTCCGGAACATGTTCCGGTGCTTCCGGAACATGTTCCGGTGCTTCCGGAACATGTTCCAGGGCTTCCGGAACATGTTCCGGTGCTTCCAGAACATGTGCCGGTCCTTCCGGAACATGTTCCGGGGCTTCCGGAACATGTTCCGGTGCTTTCGGAACATGTTCCGGTCCTTCCGGAACATGTTCCGGCGCTTCCGAAACATGTTCCGGCGCTTCCGGAACATGTTCCGGTGCCTCCGGAACATGTTCCGGTGCTTCCGGAACATGTTCCGGAAGCGCCGGAACATGTTCCGGTGCTTTCGGAACATGTTCCGGTCCTTCCGGAACATGTTCCGGCGCTTCCGGAACATGTTCCGGTGCTTCCGAAACACGTTCCGGTGCCTCCGGAACATGTTCCGGTCCTTCCGGAACATGTTCCGGCGCTTCCGGGAACATGTTCCGGTCCTTCCGGAACATGTTCCGACCCTTCCGGAACATGTTCCGGTGCTTCCGGAACATGTTCCGGTGCTTCCGGAACATGTTCCGGCGCTTCCAGAACATGTTCCGGTGCTTCCAGAACATGTGCCGGTCCTTCCGGAACATGTTCCGGGGCTTCCGGAACATGTTCCGGTGCTTTCGGAACATGTTCCGGTCCTTCCGGAACATGTTCCGGCGCTTCCGGAACATGTTCCGGCGCTTCCGGAACATGTTCCGGTGCCTCCGGAACATGTTCCGGTGCTTCCGGAACATGTTCCGGAAGCGCCGGAACATGTTCCGGTGCTTTCGGAACATGTTCCGGTCCTTCCGGAACATGTTCCGGCGCTTCCGGAACATGTTCCGGTGCTTCCGGAACATGTTCCGGTGCTTCCGGAACATGTTCCGGCGCTTTCGGAACATGTTCCGGTCCTTCCGGAACATGTTCCGGCGCTTCCGGAACATGTTCCGGTCTTTCGGGAACATGTTCCGGTCCTTCCAGAACATGTTCCGGTTCTTCCGGAACATGTTCCAGTCCTTCCGGAACATGTTCCGGTGCTTCCGGAACATGTTCCGGTGCTTCCGGAACAAGTGCCGGTCCTTCCGGAACACGTTCCGGTCCTTCCGGAACATGTTCCGGTCCTTCCGGAACATGTTCCGGCGCTTCCGGAACATGTTCCGGCGCCTCCGGAACATGTTCCGGCGCTTCCGGAACATGTTCCGGTGCTTCCGGAACATGTTCCGGTGCCTCCGGAACATGTTCCGGTCCTTCCGGAAGTTGTTCCGGCGCTTCCGGGAACATGTTCCGGCGCTTCCGGGAACATGTTCCGGTCCTTCCGGAACATGTTCCAACGCTTCCGGAACATGTTCCGGTGCTTCCGGAACATGTTCTGGTGCTTCCGGAACATGTTCCGGCGCTTCCGGAACATGTGCCGGCGCTTCCGGAACATGTGCCGGTCCTTCCGGAACATGTTCCGGTCCTTCCGGAACATGTTCCGGTCCTTCCGGAACATGTTCCGGCGCTTCCGGAACATGTTCCGGGGCTTCCGGAACATGTTCCGGGGCTTCCGGAACATGTTCCGGTCCTTCCAGAACATGTTCCGGCGCTTCCGGAACATGTTCCGGCGCTTCCGGAACATGTTCCGGTGCTTCCGGAACATGTGCCGGTCCCTCCGGAACACGTTCCGGTCCTTCCGGAACATGTTCCGGTGCTTCCGGAACATGTTCCGGCGCTTCGGAAACATGTTCCGGTCCTTCCGGAACATGTTCCGGTCCTTCCAGAACATGTTCCGGTTCTTCCGGAACATGTTCCAGTCCTTCCGGAACATGTTCCGGTGCTTCCGGAACATGTTCCGGTGCTTCCAGAACATGTGCCGGTCCTTCCGGAACACGTTCCAGTCCTTCCGGAACATGTTCCGGTCCTTCCGGAAGATGTTCCGGCGCTTCCGGAACATGTGCCGGCGCTTCCGGAACACGTTCCGGTCCTTCCGGAACATGTTCCGGCGCTTCCGGAACATATTCCGGTGCTTCCGGAACATGTTCCGGTCCTTCAGGAACATGTTCCGGCGCTTCCGGAACATGTTCCGGTTCTTCCGGAACATGTTCCGGTCCTTCCGGAACATGTTCCGGTGCTTCCGGAACATGTTCCGGTGCTTCCGGCACATGTTCCGGCGCTTCCGGAACATGTTCCGGTGCTTCCGGAACATGTTCCGGCGCTTCCGGAACATGTGCCGGCGCTTCCGGAACATGTGCCGGTCCTTCCGGAACATGTTCCGGTCCTTCCGGAACATGTTCCGGTCCTTCCGGAACATGTTCCGGTGCTTCCGGAACATGTTCCGGTGCTTCCGGAACATGTTCCGGCGCTTCCGGAACATGTTCCGGTGCTTCCGAAACATGTTCTGGTGCTTCCGGAACATGTTCCGGCGCTTCCGGAACATGTGCCGGCGCTTCCGGAACATGTGCCGGTCCTTCCGGAACATGTTCCGGTCCTTCCGGAACATGTTCCGGTCCTTCCGGAACATGTTCCGGCGCTTCCGGAACATGTGCCGGTCCTTCCGGAACATGTTCCGGTCCTTCCGGAACATGTTCCGGTCCTTCCGGAACATGTTCCGGTCCTTCCGGAACATGTTCCGGCGCTTCCGGAACATGTTCCGGGGCTTCCGGAACATGTTCCGGGGCTTCCGGAACATGTTCCGGTCCTTCCGGAACATGTTCCGGCGCTTCCGGAACATGTTCCGGCGCTTCCGGAACATGTTCCGGTGCTTCCGGAACATGTGCCGGTCCCTCCGGAACACGTTCCGGTCCTTCCGGAACATGTTCCGGTGCTTCCGGAACATGTTCCGGCGCTTCCGGAACATGTTCCGGCGCTTCCGGAACATGTTCCGGTCCTTCCGGAACATGTTCCGGTCCTTCCAGAACATGTTCCGGTTCTTCCGGAACATGTTCCAGTCCTTCCGGAACATGTGCCGGCGCTTCCGGAACATGTGCCGGTCCTTCCGGAACATGTTCCGGTCCTTCCGGAACATGTTCCGGTCCTTCCGGAACATGTTCCGGTGCTTCCGGAACATGTTCCGGTGCTTCCGGAACATGTTCCGGCGCTTCCGGAACATGTTCCGGTGCTTCCGAAACATGTTCTGGTGCTTCCGGACCATGTTCCGGCGCTTCCGGAACATGTGCCGGCGCTTCCGGAACATGTGCCGGTCCTTCCGGAACATGTTCCGGTCCTTCCGGAACATGTTCCGGCGCTTCCGGAACATGTGCCGGTCCTTCCGGAACATGTTCCGGTCCTTCCGGAACATGTTCCGGTCCTTCCGGAACATGTTCCAGTCCTTCCGGAACATGTTCCGGCGCTTCCGGAACATGTTCCGGGGCTTCCGGAACATGTTCCGGCGCTTCCGGAACATGTTCCGGCGCTTCCGGAACATGTTCCGGTGCTTCCGGAACATGTGCCGGTCCCTCCGGAACACGTTCCGGTCCTTCCGGAACATGTTCCGGTGCTTCCGGAACATGTTCCGGCGCTTCCGGAACATGTTCCGGTCCTTCCGGAACATGTTCCGGTCCTTCCAGAACATGTTCCGGTTCTTCCGGAACATGTTCCAGTCCTTCCGGAACATGTTCCGGCGCTTCCGGAACATGGTCCGGTGCCTCCGGAACATGTTCCGGCGCTTCCGGAACATGTTCCGGTGCCTCCGGAACATGTTCCGGTCCTTCCGGAACATGTTCCGGTGCTTCCGGAACATGTTCCCGTGCCTTCAGGAACATGTTCCCGTGCTTCCGGAACATGTGCCGGTCCTTCCGGAACACCTTCCGGTCCTTCCGGAACATGTGCCGGCGCTTCCGCAACATGTTCCGGTGCCTCCGGAACATGTTCCGGTCCTTCCGGAACATGTTCCGGTGCTTCCGGAACATGTTCCGGTGCTTCCGGAACATGTTCCGGCGCTTCCGGAACATGTTCCGGTGCTTCCGGAACATGTTCCGGCGCTTCCGGAACATGTTCCGGTCCTTCCGGAACATGTTCCGGCGCTTCCGGAACATGTTCCGGTCCTTCCGGAACATGTTCCGGTCCTTCCGGAACATGTTCCGGTCCTTCCGGAACATGTTCCGGTGCTTCCGGAACATGTTCCGGCGCTTCCGGAACATGTTCCGGTGCTTCCGGAACATGTTCCGGCGCTTCCGGAACATGTTCCGGTCCTTCCGGAACATGTTCCGGCGCTTCCGGAACATGTTCCGGTCCTTCCGGAACATGTTCCGGTCCTTCCAGAACATGTTCCGGTTCTTCCGGAACATGTTCCAGTCCTTCCGGAACATGTTCCGGTGCTTCCGGAACATGTGCCGGTCCTTCCGGAACACGTTCCGGTCCTTCCGGAACATGTTCCGGTCCTTCCGGAAGATGTTCCGGCGCTTCCGGAACATGTGCCGGCGCTTCCGGAACATGTGCCGGTGCTTCCGGAACACGTTCCGGTCCTCCCGGAACATGTTCCGGCGCTTCCGGAACATGTTCCGGCGCTTCCGGAACATGTTCCGGTGCTTCCGAAACATGTTCCGGTGCTTCCGGAACATGTTCCGGCGCTTCCAGAACATGTGCCGGCGCTTCCGGAACATGTGCCGGTCCTTCCGGAACATGTTCCGGTCCTTCCGGAACATGTTCCGGTCCTTCCGGAACATGTTCCGGTGCTTCCGGAACATGTTCTGGTGCTTCCGGAACATGTTCCGGTGCTTCCGGAACATGTTCCGGTGCTTCCGGAACATGTTCCGGCGCTTCCGGAACATGTTCCGGTGCTTCCGAAACTTGTTCCGGTGCTTCCGAAACTTGTTCTGGTGCTTCCGGAACATGTTCCGGCGCTTCCGGAACATGTGCCGGCGCTTCCGGAACATATGCCGGTCCTTCCGGAACATGTTCCGGTCCTTCCGGAACATGTTCCGGCGCTTCAGGAACATGTTCCGGCGCTTCCGGAACATGTTCCGGTGCTTCCGGAACATGTTCCGGTGCCTCCGAAACATGTTCCGGCGCTTCCGGAACATGTGCCGGCGCTTCCGGAACATGTGCCGGCGCTTCCGGAACACGTTCCGGTCCTTCCGGAACATGTTCCGGCGCTTCCGGAACATGTTCCGGTGCTTCCGGAACATGTTCCGGTCCTTATGGAACATGTTCCGGCGCTTCCGGAACATGTTCCGGTGCTTCCGGAACATGTTCCGGTCCTTCCGGAACATGTTCCGGCGCTTCCGGAACATGTTCCGGTTCTTCCGGAACATGTTCCGGTGCTTCCGGAACATGTTCCGGTGCTTCAGGAACATGTTCCAGCGCTTCCGGAACATGTTCCGGCGCTTCCGGAACATGTTCCGGTGCTTCCGGAACATGTTCCGGTACTTCCGGGACATGTTCCGGTCCTTCCAGAACATGTTCCGGCGCTTCCGGAACATGTTCCGGTTCTTCCGGAACATGTTCCGGTGCTTCCGGAACATGTTCCGGTGCTTCCGGAACATGTTCCTGTCCTTCCGGAACATGTGCCGGCGCTTCCGGAACATGTGCCGGTCCTTCCGGAACATGTTCCGGTCCTTCCGGAACATGTTCCGGTCCTTCCGGAACATGTTCTGGTGCTTCCGGAACATGTTCCGGTGCTTCCGGAACATGTTCCGGCGCTTCCGGAACATGTTCCGGTGCTTCCGAAACTTGTTCTGGTGCTTCCGGAACATGTTCCGGCGCTTCCGGAACATGTGCCGGCGCTTCCGGAACATGTGCCGGTCCTTCCGGAACATGTTCCGGTCCTTCCGGAACATGTTCCGGTCCTTCCGGAACATGTTCCGGTTCTTCGGGAACATGTTCCGGTGCTTCCGGAACATGTTCCGGTGCTTCCGGAACATGTTCCTGTCCTTCCGGAACATGTTCCGGCGCTTCCGGAACATGTTCCGGTGCCTCCGGAAAATGTTCCGGTGCTTCCGGAACATGTTCCGGTGCCTCCGGAACATGTTCCGGTGCTTCCGGAACATGTTCCGGTGCTTCCGGAACATGTTCCGGCGCTTCCGGAACATGTTCCAGAAGCACCGGAACATGTTCCGGTGCTTCCGAAACATGTTCCGGTGCTTCCGGAACATGTTCCGGCGCTCCCGGAACATGTGCCGGCGCTTCCGGAACATGTGCCGGTCCTTCTGGAACATGTTCCGGTCCTTCCGGAACATGTTCCGGTCCTTCCGGAACATGTTCTGGTGCTTCCGGAACATGTTTCGGTGCTTCCGGAACATGTTCCGGCGCTTCCGGAACATGTGCCGGCGCTTCCGGAACATGTGGCGGTCCTTCCGGAACATGTTCCGGTCCTTCCGGAACATGTTCCGGCGCTTCCGGAACATGTTCCGGTCCTTCCGGAACATGTTCCGGGGCTTCCGGAACATGTTCCGGTGCTTTCGGAACATGTTCCGGTCCTTCCGGAACATGTTCCGGCGCTTCCGGAACATGTTCCGGTGCTTCCGGAACATGTTCCGGTGCCTCCGGAACCCGTTCCGGTGCTTCCGGAACATGTTCCGGTCCTTCCGGAACATGTTCCCGTGCTTCCGGAACATGTGCCGGTCCTTCCGGAACACGTTCCGGTCCTTCCGGAACATGTTCCGGCGCTTCCGGAACATGTTCCGGTGCTTCCGGAACATGTTCCGGTCCTTCCGGAACATGTTCCGGCGCTTCCGGAACATGTTCCGGCGCTTCCGGAACATGTTCCGATCCTTCCGGAACATGTTCCGGTCCTTCCGGAACATGTTCCACTCCTTCTGGAACATGTTCCGGTGCTTCCGGAACATGTTCCGGTGCTTCCGGAACATGTGCCGGTCCTTCCGGAACACGTTCCGGTCCTTCCGGAACATGTTCCGGTCCTTCCGGAACATGTTCCCGTGCTTCCGGAACATGTGCCGGTCCTTCCGGAACACGTTCCGGTCCTTCCGGAACATGCTCCGGTCCTTCCGGAAGATGTTCCGGCGCTTCCGGAACATGTTCCGGCGCTTCCGGAACATGTTCCGGCGCTTCCGGAACATGTTCCGGTCCTTCCGGAACATGTTCCGGTGCTTCCGGAACATGTTCCGGTTCTTCCGGAACATGTTCCGGTGCTTCCGGAACATGTTCCGGTGCTTCCGGGACATGTTCCGGTCCTTCCGGAACATGTTCCGGCGCTTTCGGAACATATTCCGGTTCTTCCGGAACATGTTCCGGTGCTTCCGGAACATGTTCCTGTCCTTCCGGAACATGTTCCGGCGCCTCCAGAACATGTTCCGGTGCCTCCGGAAAATGTTCCGGTGCCTCCGGAACATGTTCCGGTCCTTCCGGAACATGTTCCGGTGCTTCCGGAACATGTTCCGGTGCTTCCGGAACATGTTCCGGCGCTTCCGGAACATGTTCCGGTCCTTCCGGAAGATTCTCCGGTGCTTCCGGAACATGTTCCGGTCCTTCCGGAACATGTTCCGGCGCTTCCGGAACATGTTCCGGTCCTTCCGGAACATGTTCTGGTTCTTCCGGAACATGTTCCACTCCTTCTGGAACATGTTCCGGTGCTTCCGGAACACGTTCCGGTCCTTCCGGAACATGTTCCGGTCCTTCCGGAAGATGTTCCTGCGCTTCCGGAACATGTGCCGGCGCTTCCGGAACATGTGCCGGCGCTTCCGGAACACGTTCCGGTCCTTCCGGAACATGTTCCGGTCCTTCCGGAACATGTTCCGGTCCTTCCGGAACATGTTCCGGCGCTTCCGGAACATGTTCCGGTTTTTCCGGAACATGTTCCGGTGCTTCCGAAACATGTTCCGGTGCTTCCGGAACATGTTCCGGCGCTTCCGGAACATGTGCCGGCGCTTCCGGAACATGTGCCGGTCCTTCCGGAACATGTTCCGGTGCTTCCGGAACATGTTCCGGTCCTTCCGGAACATGTTCTGGCGCGTCGGAACATGTTCCGGGGCTTCCGGAACATGTTCCGGTGCTTTCGGAACATGTTCCGGTCCTTCCGGAACATGTTCCGGCGCTTCCGGAACATGTTCCGGTGCTTCCGGAACATGTTCCGGTCCTTCCGGAACATGTTCCGGCGCTTCCGGAACATGTTCCGGTGCCTCCGGAAAATGTTCCGGTGCCTCCGGAACATGTTCCGGTGCTTCCGGAACATGTTCCGGTGCTTCCGGAATATGTTCCGGCGCTTCCGGAACATGTTCCGGTCCTTCCGGAACATGTTCCGGCGCTTCCGGAACATGTTCCGGTCCTTCCGGAACATGTTCCGGTCCTTTCAGAACATGTTCCGGTTCTTCCGGAACATGTTCCACTCCTTCTGGAACATGTTCCGGTGCTTCCGGAACATGTTCCGGTGCTTCCGGAACATGTGCTGGTCCTTCCGGAACACGTTCCGGTCCTTCCGGAACATGTTCCGGTCCTTCCGGAAGATGTTCCGGCGCTTCCGGAACATGTGCCGGCGCTTCCGGAACATGTGCCGGCGCTTCCGGAACACGTTCCGGTCCTTCCGGAACATGTTCCGGTGCTTCCGGAACATGTTCCGGTCCTTCCGGAACATGTTCCGGTGCTTCCGGAACATGTTCCGGTGCGTCCGGAACATGTTCCGGTGCTTCCGGAACATGTTCCGGCGCTTCCGGAACATGTTCCAGTGCTTCCGAAACATGTTCTGGTGCTTTCGGAACATGTTCCGGCGCTTCCAAAACATGTGCCGGCACTTCCGGAACATGTGCCGGTCCTTCCGGAACATGTTCCGGCGCTTCCGGAACATGTTCCGGCGCTTCCGGAACATGTTCCGGTGCTTCCGGAACATGTTCTGGCGCGTCGGAACATGTTCCGGGGCTTCCGGAACATGTTCCGGTGCTTTCGGAACATGTTCCGGTCCTTCCGGAACATGTTCCGGCGCTTCCGAAACATGTTCCGGTGCTTCCGGAACATGTTCCGGTGGCTCCGGAACATGTTCCGGTGCTTCCGGAACATGTTCCGGTGCTTCCGGAACATGTTCCGGTCCTTCCGGAACATGTTCCCGTGCTTCCGGAACATGTGCCGGTCCTTCCGGAACACGTTCCGGTCCTTCCGAAACATGTTCCGGTCCTTCCGGAAGATGTTCCGGCGCTTCCGGAACATGTGCCGGCACTTCCGGAACATGTGCCGGCGCTTCCAGAACACGTTCCGGTCCTTCCGGAACATGTTCCGGCGCTTCCGGAACGTGTTCCGGTGCTTCCGGAACATGTTCCGGTCCTTCCGGAACATGTTCCGGTCCTTCCGGAACATGTTCCGGCGCTTCCGGAACATGTTCCGGCGCTTCCGGAACATGTTCTGGTCCTTCCGGAACATGTTCCGGTTCTTCCGGAACATGTTCCGGTGCTTCCGGAACATGTTCCGGTGCTTCCAGAACATGTTCCGGTGCTTCCGGAACATGTTCCGGTGCTTCCGGAACATGTTCCGGTGCTTCCGGGACATGTTCCGGTGCTTCCGGGACATGTTCCGGTTCTTCCAGAACATGTTCCGGTGCTTCCGGAACATGTTCCGGTGCTTCCGGAACATGTTCCGGTCCTTCCCGAACATGTTCCGGCGCTTCCGGAACATATTCCGGTGCCTCCGGAAAATGTTCCGGTGCCTCCGGAACATGTTCCGGTCCTTCCGGAACATGTTCCGGTGCTTCCGGAACACGTTCCGGTCCTTCCGGAACATGTTCCGGTCCTTCCGGAAGATGTTCCGGCGCTTCCGGAACATGTGCCGGCGCTTCCGGAACATGTGCCGGCGCTTCCGGAACACGTTCCGGTCCTTCCGGAACATGTTCCGGTGCTTCCGGAACATGTTCCGGTCCTTCCGGAACATGTTCCGGTGCTTCCGGAACATGTTCCGGTGCGTCCGGAACATGTTCCGGTGCTTCCGGAACATGTTCCGGCGCTTCCGGAACATGTTCCAGTGCTTCCGAAACATGTTCTGGTGCTTTCGGAACATGTTCCGGCGCTTCCAAAACATGTGCCGGCACTTCCGGAACATGTGCCGGTCCTTCCGGAACATGTTCCGGCGCTTCCGGAACATGTTCCGGCGCTTCCGGAACATGTTCCGGTGCTTCCGGAACATGTTCTGGCGCGTCGGAACATGTTCCGGGGCTTCCGGAACATGTTCCGGTGCTTTCGGAACATGTTCCGGTCCTTCCGGAACATGTTCCGGCGCTTCCGAAACATGTTCCGGTGCTTTCGGAACATGTTCCGGTGGCTCCGGAACATGTTCCGGGGCTTCCGGAACATGTTCCGGTGCTTCCGGAACATGTTCCGGTCCTTCCGGAACATGTTCCCGTGCTTCCGGAACATGTGCCGGTCCTTCCGGAACACGTTCCGGTCCTTCCGAAACATGTTCCGGTCCTTCCGGAAGATGTTCCGGCGCTTCCGGAACATGTGCCGGCGCTTCCGGAACATGTGCCGGCGCTTCCAGAACACGTTCCGGTCCTTCCGGAACATGTTCCGGCGCTTCCGGAACGTGTTCCGGTGCTTCCGGAACATGTTCCGGTCCTTCCGGAACATGTTCCGGCGCTTCCGGAACATGTTCCGGCGCTTCCGGAACATGTTCCGGAAGAACCGGAACATGTTCCGGTTCTTCCGGAACATGTTCCGGTGCTTCCGGAACATGTTCCGGTGCTTCCAGAACATGTTCCGGCGCTTCCGGAACATGTTCCGGTGCTTCCGGAACATGTTCCGGTGCTTCCGGGACATGTTCCGGTGCTTCCGGGACATGTTGCGGTTCTTCCAGAACATGTTCCGGTGCTTCCGGAACATGTTCCGGTGCTTCCGGAACATGTTCCGGTCCTTCCGGAACATGTTCCGGCGCTTCCGGAACATATTCCGGTGCCTCCGGAAAATGTTCCGGTGCCTCCGGAACATGTTCCGGTCCTTCCGGAACATGTTCCGGTGCTTCCGGAACATGTTCCGGTGCTTCCGGAACATGTTCCGGCGCTTCCGGAACATGTTCCGGTCCTTCCGGAACATGTTCCGGCGCTTCCGGAACATGTTCCGGTCCTTCCGGAACATGTTCCGGTCCTTCCAGAACATGTTCCGGTTCTTCCGGAACATGTTCCAGTCCTTCCGGAACATGTTCCGGTGCTTCCGGAACATGTTCCGGTCCTTCCGGAACATGTTCCGGCGCTCCCGGAACACGTTCCGGTCCTTCCGGAACATGTTCCGGTCCTTCCGGAAGATGTTGCGGCGCTTCCGGAACATGTGCCGGTTCTTCCGGAACATGTTCCGGTCCTTCCGGAACATGTTCCGCTCCTTCCGGAACATGTTCCGGTGCTTCCGGAACATGTTCCGGTTCTTCCGGAACATGTTCCGGTGCTTCCGAAACATGTTCTGGTGCTTCCGGAACATGTTCCGGAAGGACCGGAACATGTGCCGGCGCTTCCGGAACATGTGCCGGTCCTTCTGGAACATGTTCCGGTCCTTCCGGAACATGTTCCGGTCCTTCCGGAACATGTTCCGGTCCTTCCAGAACATGTTCCGGTTCTTCCGGAACATGTTCCAGTCCTTCCGGAATATGTTCTGGTGCTTCCGGAACATGTTCCGATGCTTCCGGAACATGTTCCGGCGCTTCCGGATCATGTTCCGGTGCTTCCGAAACATGTTCTGGTGCTTCCGGAACATGTTCCGGCGCTTCCGAAACATGTGCCGGCGCTTCCGGAACATGTGCCGGTCCTTCCGGAACATGTTCCGGTACTTCCGGAACATGTTCCGGTCCTTCCGGAACATGTTCCGGCGCTTCCGGAACATGTTCCGGTGCTTTCGGAACATGTTCCGGTCCTTCCGGAACATGTTCCGGCGCTTCCGGAACATGTTCCGGCGCTTCCGGAACATGTTCCGGTGCTTCCGGAACATGTTCCCGTGCTTCCGGAACATGTGCCGGTCCTTCCGGAACACGTTCCGGTCCTTCCGGAACATGTTCCGGTCCTTCCGGAAGATGTTCCGGCGCTTCCGGAACATGTGCCGGCGCTTCCGGAACATGTGCCGGCGCTTCCGGAACACGTTCCGGTCCTTCCGGAACATGTTCCGGCGCTTCCGGAACATGTTCCGGTGCTTCCGGAACATGTTCCGGTCCTTCCGGAACATGTTCCGGCGCTTCCGGAACATGTTCCGGTCCTTCCGGAACATGTTCCGGTCCTTCCGGAACATGTTCCGGCGCTTCCGGAACATGTTCCGGTCCTACCGGAACATGTTCCGGTGCTTCCGGAACATGTTCCGGTGCTTCCGGAACATGTTCCGGTGCTTCCGGGACATGTTCCGGTCCTTCCGGAACATGTTCCGGCGCTTCCGGAACATGTTCCGGTTCTTCCTGAACATGTTCCGGTGCTTCCGGAACATGTTCCGGTGCTTCCGGAACATGTTCCGGCGCTTCCGGAACATGTTCCGGTCCTTCCGGAACATGTTCCGGGGCTTCCGGAACATGTTCCGGGGCTTCCGGAACATGTTCCGGGGCTTCCGGATCATGTTCCGGGGCTTCCGGATCATGTTCCGGGGCTTCCGGAACATGTTCTGGTGCTTCCGGAACATGTTCCGGCGCTTCCGGAACATGTTCCGGTCTTTCCGGAACATGTTCCGGCGCTTCCGGAACATGTTCCGGTCCTTCCGGAACATGTTCCGGCGCTTCTGGAACATGTTCCGGCGCTTCCGGAACATGTTCCGGTCCTTCCGGAACATGTTCCGGTCCTTCCAGAACATGTTCCGGTTCTTCCGGAACATGTTCCAGTCCTGCTGGAACATGTTCCGGTGCTTCCGGAACATGTTCCTGTGCTTCCGGAACATGTGCCGGTCCTTCCGAAACACGTTCCGGTCCTTCCGGAACATGTTCCGGTCCTTCCGGAAGATGTTCCGGCGCTTCCGGAACATGTGCCGGCGCTTCCGGAACATGTGCCGGCGCTTCCAGAACACGTTCCGGTCCTTCCGGAACATTTTCCGACGCTTCCGGAACATGTTCCGGTGCTTCCGGAGAATGTTCCGGTCCTTCCGGAACATGTTCCGGTGCTTCCGGAACATGTTCCGGCGCTTCCGGAACATGTTCCGGCGCTTCCGGAACATGTTCCGGTGCTTCCGGAACATGTTCCGATGCTTCCTGAACATGCTCCGGTCCTTCCGGAACATGTTCCGGCGCTTCCGGAACATGTTCCGGTGCTTCCGGAACATGTTCCGGTGCTTCCGGAACATGTTCCGGCGCTTCAGGAACATGTTCCGGCGCTTCCGGAACATGTTCCGGTCCTTCCGGAACACGTTCCGGTCCTTCCGGAACATGTTCCGTTCCTTCCGGAAGATGTTCCGGCGCTTCCGGAACATGTGCCGGCGCTTTTGGAACATGTGCCGGCGCTTCCGGAACGTGTTCCGGCGCTTCCGGAACATGTTCCGGTGCTTCCGGAACATGTTCCGGTCCTTCCGGAACATGTTCCGGCGCTTCCGGAACATGTTCCGGCGCTTCCGGAACATGTTCCGGCGCTTCCGGAACATGTTCCGGTGCTTCCGGAACATGTTCCGGTGCTTCCGGAACATGTTCCGGCGCTTCCGGAACATGTTCCGGTTCTTCTGGAACATGTTCCGGAAGCGCCGGAACATGTTCCGGAAGAACTGGAACATGTTCCGGTGCTTCCGGAACATGTTCCGGTGCTTCCGGAACATGTTCCGGCGCTTCCGGAACATGTTCCGGTCCTTCCGGAACATGTTCCGGTCCTTCCGGAACATGTGCCGGCGCTTCCGGAACATGTGCCGGCGCTTCCGGAATATGTTCCGGTCCTTCCGGAACATGTTCCGGGGCTTCCGGAACATGTTCCGGGGCTTCCGGAACATGTTCCGGGGCTTCCGGAACATGTTCCTGGGCTTCCGGATCATGTTCCGGCGCTTCCGGAACATGTGCCGGCGCTTCCGGAACATGTGCCGGCGCTTCCGGAACGTGTTCCGGCGCTTCCGGAACATGTTCCGGTGCTTCCGGAACATGTTCCGGTCCTTCCGGAACATGTTCCGGCGCTTCCGGAACATGTTCCGGCGCTTCCGGAACATGTTCCGGCGCTTCCGGAACATGTTCCGGTGCTTCCGGAACATGTTCCGGCGCTTCCGGAACATGTTCCGGTTCTTCTGCAACATGTTCCGGCAGCGCCGGAACATGTTCCGGAAGAACTGGAACATGTTCCGGTGCTTCCGGAACATGTTCCGGTGCTTCCGGAACATGTTCCGGCGCTTCCGGAACATTTTCCGGTCCTTCCGGAACATGTTCCGGTCCTTCCGGAAAATGTGCCGGCGCTTCCGGAACATGTGCCGGCGCTTCCGGAATATGTTCCGGTCCTTCCGGAACATGTTCCGGGGCTTCCGGAACATGTTCCAGGGCTTCCGGAACATGTTCCGGGGCTTCCGGATTATGTTCCGGGGCTTCGGGAACATGTTCCGGCGCTTCCGGAACATGTTCCGGTGCTTCCGGGACATGTTCCGGTGCCTCCGGAACATGTTCCGGTGCTTCCGGAAAATGTTCCGGTCCTTCCGGAACATGTTCCGGCGCTTCCGGAACATGTTCCGGTCCTTCCGGAACATGTTCCGGTGCTTCCGGAACATGTTCCGGTGCCTCCGGAACATGTTCCGGTGCTTCCGGAACATGTTCCGGTCCTTCCGGAACATGTTCCGGAAGGACCGGAACATGTTCCGGCGCTTCCGAAACATGTTCCGGTCCTTCCAGAACATGTTCCGGTTCTTCCGGAACATGTTCCAGTCCTTCCGGAACATGTTCCGGTGCTTCCGGAACATGTTCCTGTGCTTCCGGAACATGTGCCGGTCCTTCCTGAACATGTGCCGGTCCTTCCGGAACATGTTCCGGTCCTTCCAGAACATGTTCCGGTGCTTCCGGAACATGTTCCGGCGCTTCCGGAACATGTTCCGGCGCTTCCGGAACATGTTCCGGTGCTTCCGGAACATGTTCCGATGCTTCCTGAACATGCTCCGGTCCTTCCGGAACATGTTCCGGCGCTTCCGGAACATGTTCCGGTGCTTCCGGAACATGTTCCGGTGCTTCCGGAACATGTTCCGGCGCTTCAGGAACATGTTCCGGCGCTTCCGGAACATGTTCCGGTCCTTCCGGAACACGTTCCGGTCCTTCCGGAACATGTTCCGTTCCTTCCGGAAGATGTTCCGGCGCTTCCGGAACATGTGCCGGCGGTTTTGGAACATGTGCCGGCGCTTCCGGAACGTGTTCCGGCGCTTCCGGAACATGTTCCGGTGCTTCCGGAACATGTTCCGGTCCTTCCGGAACATGTTCCGGCGCTTCCGGAACATGTACCGGCGCTTCCGGAACATGTTCCGGCGCTTCCGGAACATGTTCCGGTGCTTCCGGAACATGTTCCGGTGCTTCCGGAACATGTTCCGGCGCTTCCAGAACATGTTCCGGTTCTTCTGGAACATGTTCCGGAAGCGCCGGAACATGTTCCGGAAGAACTGGAACATGTTCCGGTGCTTCCGGAACATGTTCCGGTGCTTCCGGAACATGTTCCGGCGCTTCCGGAACATGTTCCGGTCCTTCCGGAACATGTTCCGGTCCTTCCCGAACATGTGCCGGCGCTTCCGGAACATGTGCCGGCGCTTCCGGAATATGTTCCGGTCCTTCCGGAACATGTTCCGGGGCTTCCGGAACATGTTCCGGGGCTTCCGGAACATGTTCCGGGGCTTCCGGAACATGTTCCTGGGCTTCCGGATCATGTTCCGGCGCTTCCGGAACATGTGCCGGCGCTTCCGGAACATGTGCCGGCGCTTCCGGAACGTGTTCCGGCGCTTCCGGAACATGTTCCGGTGCTTCCGGAACATGTTCCGGTCCTTCCGGAACATGTTCCGGCGCTTCCGGAACATGTTCCGGCGCTTCCGGAACATGTTCCGGCGCTTCCGGAACATGTTCCGGTGCTTCCGGAACATGTTCCGGTGCTTCCGGAACATGTTCCGGCGCTTCCGGAACATGTGCCGGCGCTTCGGGAATATGTTCCGGTCCTTCCGGAACATGTTCCGGGGCTTCCGGAACATGTTCCATGGCTTCCGGAACATGTTCCGGGGCTTCCGGATTATGTTCCGGGGCTTCGGGAACATGTTCCGGCGCTTCCGGAACATGTTCGGGTGCTTCCGGGACATGTTCCGGTGCCTCCGGAACATGTTCCGGTGCTTCCGGAAAATGTTCCGGTCCTTCCGGAACATGTTCCGGAAGGACCGGAACATGTTCCGGTGCTTCCGGAACATGTTCCGGTCCTTCCGGAACATGTTCCGGAAGGACCGGAACATGTTCCGGCGCTTCCGAAACATGTTCCGGTCCTTCCAGAACATGTTCCGGTTCTTCCGGAACATGTTCCAGTCCTTCCGGAACATGTTCCGGTGCTTCCGGAACATGTTCCTGTGCTTCCGGAACATGTGCCGGTCCTTCCTGAACATGTGCCGGTCCTTCCGGAACATGTTCCGGTCCTTCCGGAAGATGTCCCGGCGCTTCCGGAACATGTTCCGGCGCTTCCGGAACATGTTCCGGTTCTTCCGGAACATGTTCCGGTCCTTCCGCAACATGTTCCGGTCCTTCCGGAACATGTTCCGGCGCTTCCGGAACACGTTCCGGTTCTTCCGGAACATGTTCCGGTCCTTCCGGAACATGTTCCGGTGCTTCCGGAACATGTTCCGGTCCTTCCGGAACATGTTCCGGCGCTTCCGGAACATGTTCCCGCGCTTCCGGAACATGTTCCGGTGCTTCCGGAACATGTTCCGGTGCTTCCGGAACATGTTCCGGTGCTTCCGGAACATGTTCCGGTTCTTCCGGAACATGTTGCGGTCCTTCCGGAACATGTTCCGGTGCTTCCGGAACATGTTCCGGCGCTTCCGGAACATGTTCCGGTGCTTTCGGAACATGCCCCGGTGCTTCCGGAACATGTCCCGGTGCTTCCGGAACATGTTCCGGTCCTTCCGGAACATGTTCCGGTCCTTCCGGAACATGTCCCGGTGCTTCCGGAACATGTTCCGGTCCTTCCGGAACATGTTCCGGTCCTTCCGGAACATGTTCCGGTCCTTCCGGAACATGTTCCGGGGCTTCTGGAACATGTTCCGGGGCTTCCGGAACATGTTCCGGGGCTTCCGGATTATGTTCCGGGGCTTCGGGAACATGTTCCGGCGCTTCCGGAACATGTTCCGGTGCTTCCGGGACATGTTCCGGTGCCTCCGGAACATGTTCCGGTGCTTCCGGAAAATGTTCCGGTCCTTCCGGAACATGTTCCGGCGCTTCCGGAACATGTTCCGGTCCTTCCGGAACATGTTCCGGTGCTTCCGGAACATGTTCCGGTCCTTCCGGAACATGTTCCGGAAGGACCGGAACATGTTCCGGCGCTTCCGAAACATGTTCCGGTCCTTCCAGAACATGTTCCGGTTCTTCCGGAACATGTTCCAGTCCTTCCGGAACATGTTCCGGTGCTTCCGGAACATGTTCCTGTGCTTCCGGAACATGTGCCGGTCCTTCCTGAACATGTGCCGGTCCTTCCGGAACATGTTCCGATCCTTCCGGAAGATGTTCCGGCGCTTCCGGAACATGTTCCGGCGCTTCCGGAACATGTTCCGGTTCTTCCGGAACATGTTCCGGTCCTTCCGCAACATGTTCAGGTCCTTCCGGAACATGTTCCGGCGCTTCCGGAACATGTTCCGGTTCTTCCGGAACATGTTCCGGTCCTTCCGGAACATGTTCCGGTGCTTCCGGAACATGTTCCGGTCCTTCCGGAACATGTTCCGGCGCTTCCGGAACATGTTCCCGCGCTTCCGGAACATGTTCCGGTGCTTCCGGAACATGTTCCGGTGCTTCCGGAACATGTTCCGGTGCTTCCGGAACATGTTCCGGTTCTTCCGGAACATGTTCCGGTCCTTCCGGAACATGTTCCGGGGCTTCCGGAACATGTTCCGGCGCTTCCGGAACATGTTCCGGCGCTTCCGGATCATGTTCCGGCGCTTCCGGAACATGTTCCGGTGCTTTCGGAACATGCCCCGGTGCTTCCGGAACATGTCCCGGTGCTTCCGGAACATGTTCCGGTCCTTCCGGAACATGTTCCGGTCCTTCCGGAACATGTCCCGGTGCTTCCGGAACATGTTCCGGTCCTTCCGGAACATGTTCCGGTGCTTCCGGAACATTTTCCGGCGCTTCCGGAACATGTTCCGGTCCTTCCGGAACATGTTCCGGTCCTTCCGGAACATGTTCCGGGGCTTCTGGAACATGTTCCGGGGCTTCCGGAACATGTTCCGGGGCTTCCGGAACATGTTCCGGGGCTTCCGGATTATGTTCCGGGGCTTCGGGAACATGTTCCGGCGCTTCCGGAACATGTTCCGGTGCTTCCGGGACATGTTCCGGTGCCTCCAGAACATGTTCCGGTGCTTCCGGAACATGTTCCGGTCCTTCCGGAACATGTTCCGGCGCTTCCGGAACATGTTCCGGTCCTTCCGGAACATGTTCCGGCGCTTCCGGAACATGTTCCGGTCCTTCCAGAACATGTTCCGGTGCTTCCGGAACATGTTCCGGTGCCTCCGGAACATGTTCCGGTGCTTCCGGAACATGTTCCGGTCCTTCCGGAACATGTTCCGGAAGGACCGGAACATGTTCCGGCGCTTCCGGAACATGTTCCGGTCCTTCCGGAACATGTTCCGGTTCTTCCGGAACATGTTCCAGTCCTTCCGGAACATGTTCCGGTGCTTCCGGAACATGTTCCTGTGCTTCCGGAACATGTGCCGGTCCTTCCGGAACATGTGCCGGTCCTTCCGGAACATGTTCCGGTCCTTCCGGAACATGTTCCGGCGCTTCCGGAACATGTTCCGGCGCTTCCGGAACATGTTCCGGTTCTTCCGGAACATGTTCCGGTCCTTCCGGAACATGTTCCGGTGCTTCCGGAACATGTTCCGGTGCTTCCGGAACATGTTCCGGCGCTTCCGGAACATGTTCCGGCGCTTCCGGAACATGTTCCGGTGCTTCCGGAACATGCACCGGTGCTCCCGGAACATGTTCCGGTGCTTCCTGAACATGTTCCGGTCCTTCCGGAACATGTTCCGGTGCTTCCGGAACATGTTCCGGCGCTTCCGGAACATGTTCCGGCGCTTCCGGAACATGTTCCGGTGCTTTCGGAACATGCCCCGGTGCTTCCGGAACATGTCCCGGTGCTTCCGGAACATGTTCCGGTCCTTCCGGAACATGTTCCGGCGCTTCCGGAACATGTTCGGGTCCTTCCGAAACATGTTCCGGCGCTTCCGGAACATGTTCCGGCGCTTCCGGAACATGTTCCGGTGCTTCCGGAACATGTTCCGGTGCTTCCGGAACATGTTCCGGCGCTTCCGGAACATGTTCCGGTTCTTCTGGAACATGTTCCGGAAGCGCCGGAACATGTTCCGGAAGAACCGGAACATGTTCCGGTGCTTCCGGAACATGTTCCGGTACTTCCGGAACATGTTCCGGCGCTTCCGGAACATGTTCCGGTCCTTCCGGAACATGTTCCGGTCCTTCCGGAACATGTGCCGGCGCTTCCGGAACATGTGCCGGCGCTTCCGGAATATGTTCCGGTCCTTCCGGAACATGTTCCGGGGCTTCCAGAACATGTTCCGGGGCTTCCGGAACATGTTCCGGGGCTTCCGGATTATGTTCCGGGGCTTCGGGAACATGTTCCGGCGCTTCCGGAACATGTTCCGGTGCTTCCGGAACATGTTCCGGTGCCTCCGGAACATGTTCCGGTGCTTCCAGAACATGTTCCGGTCCTTCCGGAACATGTTCCGGCGCTTCCGGAACATGTACCGGTCCTTCCGGAACATGTTCCGGCGCTTCCGGAACATGTTCCGGTCCTTCCGGAACATGTTCCGGTCCTTCCGGAACATGTTCCGGTGCCTCCGGAACATGTTCCGGTCCTTCCAGAACATGTTCCGGTTCTTCCGGAACATGTTCCAGTCCTTCCGGAACATGTTCCGGTGCTTCCGGAACATGTTCCTGTGCTTCCGGAACATGTGCCGGTCCTTCCGGAACATGTGCCGGTCCTTCCGGAACATGTTCCGGCGCTTCCGGAAGATGTTCCGGCGCTTCCGGCACATGTTCCGGCGCTTCCGGAACATGTTCCGGTTCTTCCGGAACATGTTCCGGTCCTTCCGGAACATGTTCCGGTCCTTCCGGAACATGTTCCGGTGCTTCCGGAACATGTTCCGGCGCTTCCGGAACATGTTCCGGAAGCGCCGGAACATGTTCCGGTGCTTCCGGAACATGTTCCGGTGCTTCCGGAACATGTTCCGGTGCTTCCGGAACATGTTCCGGCGCTTCCGGAACATGATCCGGTGCTTCCGGAACATGTTCCGGTCCTTCCGGAACATGTTCCGGTGCTTCCGGAAGATGTTCCGGTCCTTCCGGAACATGTTCCGGCGCTTCCGGAACATGTTTGGGTCCTTCCGGAACATGTTCCGGTCCTTCCGGAACATGTTCCGGCGCTTCCGGAACATGTTTCGGCGCTTCCGGAACATGTTCCGGTCCTTCCGGAACATGTTCCGGTTCTTCCGCAACATGTTCCGGTGCCTCCGGAACATGTTCCGGTCCTTCCGAAACATGTTCCGGTCCTTCCGGAACATGTTCCGGCGCTTCCGGAACATGTTCCGGCGCTTCCGAAACATGATCTGGTGCTTCCGGAACATGTTTCGGCGCTTCCGGAACATGTTCCGGAGCCTCCGGAACATGTTCCGGCGCTTCCGGAACATGTTCCGGCCCTTCCGGAACATGTTCCGGTCCTTCCGGAACATGTTCCGGTCTTCCGGCGCTTCCGGAACATGTTCCGGTCCTTCCGGAACATGTTCCGGTCCTTCCGGAACATGTTCCGGCGCTTCCGGAACATGTTCCGGCGCTTCCGAAACATGTTCCGGCGCTTCCGGAACATGTTCCGGAAGCGCCGGAACATGTTCCGGCGCTTCCGGAACATGTTTCGGCGCTTCCGGAACATGTTCCGGTCCTTCCAGAACATGTTCCGGTTCTTCCGCAACATGTTCCGGTGCCTCCGGAACATGTTCCGGTCCTTCCGAAACATGTTCCGGTCCTTCCGGAACATGTTCCGGCGCTTCCGGAACATGTTCCGGCGCTTCCGAAACATGATCTGGTGCTTCCGGAACATGTTTCGGCGCTTCCGGAACATGTTCCGGAGCCTCCGGAACATGTTCCGGCGCTTCCGGAACATGTTCCGGTCCTTCCGGAACATGTTCCGGTCTTCCGGCGCTTCCGGAACATGTTCCGGTCCTTCCGGAACATGTTCCGGTCCTTCCGGAACATGTTCCGGCGCTTCCGGAACATGTTCCGGCGCTTCCAAAAAATGTTCCGGCGCTTCCGGAACATGTTCCGGCGCTTCCGGAACATGTTCCGGTGCTTCCGGAACATGTTCTGGTCCTTCCGGAACATGTTCCGGTGCTTCTGGAACATGTTCCGGCGCTTCCGGAACATGTTCCGGCGCTTCCGGTACATGTTCCGGTCCTTCCGGAACATGTTCCGGTGCTTCCGGAACATGTTCCGGTCCTTCCGGAACATGTTCCGGCGCTTCCGGAACATGTTCCGGTGCTTCCGGAACATGTTCCGGTGCTTCCGGAACATGTTCCGGTGCTTCCGGAACATGTTCCGGTGCTTCCGGAACATGTTCCGGCGCTTCCGGAACATGATCCGGCGCTTCCGGAACATGTTCCGGAAGCACCGGAACATGTTCCGGAAGGACCGGAACATGATCCGGCGCTTCCGGAACATGTTCCAGCGCTTCCGGAACATGTTCCGGTCCTTCTGGAACATGTTCCGGTCCTTCCGGAACATGTTCCGGTTCTTCCGGAACATGTTCTGGTCCTTCCGGAACATGTTCCGGCGCTTCCGGAACATGTTCCGGTGCTTCCGGAACATGTTCCGGTGCTTCCGGAACATGTTCCAGAAGCGCCGGAACATGTTCCGGAAGCAGCGGAACATGTTCCGGAAGCACCGGAACATGTTCCGGAAGCGCCGGAACATGTTCCAGAAGCGCCGGAACATGTTCCGGAAGCAGCGGAACATGTTCCGGCGCTTCCGGAACATGTTCCGGCGCTTCCGGAACATGTTCCAGCGCTTCCGGAACATGTTCCGGTGGCTTCCGGAACATGTTCCGGCGCTTCCGGAACATGTTCCAGCGCTTCCGGAACATGTTCCGGTGCTTCCGGAGCATGTTCCGGCGCTTCCGGAGCATGTTCCGGCGCTTCCGGAGCATGTTCCGGTCCTTCCGGAACATGTTCCGGTCCTTCCGGAACATGTTCCGGTCCTTCCGGAACATGTTCCGGCCCTTCCGGAACATGTTCCGGACCTTCCGGAACATGTTCCGGTCCTTCCGGAACATGTTCCGGTCCTTCCGGAACATGTTCCGGCGCTTCTGGAACATGTTCCGGCGCTTCCGGAACATGATCCGGTGCTTCCGGAACATGTTCCGGTGCTTCCGGAATATGTTCCGGTCCTTCCGGGCATGTTCCGGTCCTTCCGGAACATGTTCCGGTGCTTCCGGAACATATTCCGGTGCTTCTGGAACATGTTCCGGCGCTTCCGGAACATGTTCCGGCGCTTCCGGAACATGTTCCGGCGCTTCAGGAACATGTTCCGGCGCTTCCGGAACATGTTCCGGTGCTTCCGGAACATGTTCCGGTGCTTCCGGAACATGTTCCGGTGCTTCCGGAACATGATCCGGTCCTTCCGGAACATGTTCCGGTCCTTCCGGAACATGTTCCGGTCCTGCCGGAACATGTTCCGGCGCTTCCGGAACGTGTTCCGGTGCTTCCGGAACGTGTTCCGGTCCTTCCGGAACGTGTTCCGGTCCTTCCGGAACATGTTCCGGTCCTTCCGGAACATGTTCCGGTCCTTCCGGAACATGTTCCGGCGCTTCCGGAACATGTTCCGGTCCTTCCGGAACATGTTCCGGCGCTTCCGGAACATGTTCCGGTCCTTCCGGAACATGTTCCGGTGCTTCCGGAACAATGTTCCGGTGCTTCCGGAACAATGTTCCGGTGCTTCCGGAACATGTTCCGGTCCTTCCGGAACATGTTCCGGTCTTCCGGCGCTTCCGGAACATGTTCCGTCCTTCCGGAACATGTTCCGGCGCTTCCGGAACATGTTCCGGCGCTTCCGGAACATGATCCGGCGCTTCCGGAACATGTTCCGGTCCTTCCGGAACATGTTCCGGCGCTTCCGGAACATGTTCCGGTCCTTCCGGAACATGTTCCGGCGCTTCCGGAACATGTTCCGGTCCTTCCGGAACATGTTCCGGTCCTTCCGGAACATGTTCCGGTCCTTCCGGAACATGTTCCGGTCTTCCGGCGCTTCCGGAACATGTGCCGTCCTTCCGGAACATGTTCCGGTCCTTCCGGAACATGTTCCGGTCCTTCCGGAACATGTTCCGGTGCTTCCGGAACACGTTCCGGTGCTTCCAGAACACGTTCCGGTGCTTCCGGAACATGTTCCGGTGCTTCCGGAACATGTTCCGGTGCTTCCGGAACATGTTCCGGCGCTTCCGGAACATGATCCGGTGCTTCCGGAACATGATCCAGTGCTTCCGGAACATGTCCCGGTCCTTCCGGAACATGTTCCGGCGCTTCCGGAACATGTCCCGGTGCTTCCGGAACATGATCCGGTCCTTCCGGAACATGTTCCGGTCCTTCCGGAACATGTTCCGGCGCTTCCGGAACATGTTCCGGTCCTTCCGGAACATGTTCCGGTGCTTCCGGAACATGTTCCGGTCCTTCCGGAACATGTTCCGGCGCTTCCGGAACATGTTCCGGTGCTTCCGGAACAATGTTCCGGTCCTTCCGGAACATGTTCCGGTCCTTCCGGAACATGTTCCGGTCTTCCGGCGCTTCCGGAACATGTTCCGTCCTTCCAGAACATGTTCCGGTCCTTCCGGAACAAGTTCCGGTGCCTCCGGAACATGTTCCGGCGATTCCGGAACATGTTCCGGTTCTTCCGGAACATGTTCTGGTGCTTCCGGAACATGTTCCGGTGCTTCCGGAACATGTTCCGGTGCTTCCGGAACATGTTCCGGCGCTTCCGGAACATGTCCCGGTGCTTCCGGAATATGTTCCGGTGCTTCCGGAACATGTTCCGGCGCTTCCGGAACATGTTCCGGTGCTTCCGGAACAATGTTCCGGTGCTTCCGGAACATGTTCCGGAAGCACCGGAACATGTTCCGGTGCCTCCGGAACATGTTCCGGTGCCTCCGGAACATGTTCCGGCGATTCCGGAACATGTTCCGGTGCCTCCGGAACATGTTCCGGCGATTCCGGAACATGTTCCGGTTCTTCCGGAACATGTTCCGGTGCTTCCGGAACATGTTCCGGTGCTTCCGGAACATGTTCCGGTGCTTCCGGAACATGTTCCGGCGCTTCCGGAACATGATCGGGTGCTTCCGGAACATGTTCCGGTGCTTCCGGAACATGTTCCGGTCCTTCCGGAACATGTTCCGGCGCTTCCGGAACATCTTCCGGCGCTTCTGGAACATGTTCCGGTCCTTCCGGAACATGTTCCGGTGCTTCCGGAACATGTTCCGGAAGCGCCGGAACATGTTCCGGTCCTTCCGGAACATGTTCCGGCGCTTCCGGAACATGTTCCGGCGCTTCCGGAACATGATCCGGTGCTTCCGGAACATGATCCGGTCCTTCCGGAACATGTTCCGGTCCTTCCGGAACATGTTCCGGCGCTTCCGGAACATGTTCCGGTGCTTCCGGAACAATGTTCCGGTCCTTCCGGAACATGTTCCGGTGCTTCCGGAACATGTTCCGGTGCTTCCGGAACATGTTCCGGCGCTTCCGGAACATGTTCCGGAAGCGCCGGAACATGTTCCGGTGCTTCCGGAACATGTTCCGGTGCTTCCGGAACATGTTCCGGTGCTTCCGGAACATGTTCCGGTGCTTCCGGAACATGTTCCGGTGCTTCCGGAACATGTTCCGGTGCTTCCGGAACATGTTCCGGTGCTTCCGGAACATGTTCCGGTCCTTCCGGAACATGTTCCGGCGCTTCCGGAACATCTTCCGGCGCTTCTGGAACATGTTCCGGTCCTTCCGGAACATTTTCCGGTGCTTCCGGAACATGTTCCGGCGCTTCCGGAACATGTTCCGGCGCTTCCGGAACATGTTCCGGTCCTTCCGGAACATGTTCCGGTCCTTCCGGAACATGTTCCGGCGCTTCCGGAACATGTTCCGGCGCTTCCGGAACATGTTCCGGCGCTTCCGGAACATGTTCCGGCCCTTCCGGAACATGTTCCGGTGCTTCCGGAACATGTTCCGGTGCTTCCGGAACATGTTCCGGTGCTTCCGGAACATGTTCCGGCGCTTCCGGAACATGTTCCGGCGCTTCCGGAACATGATCCGGTCCTTCCGGAACATGTTCCGGTCCTTCCGGAACATGTTCCGGCGCTTCTGGAACATGTTCCGGTCCTTCCGGAACATGTTCCGGTGCTTCCGGAACATGTTCCGGTCCTTCCGGAACATGTTCCGGCGCTTCCGGAACATGTTCCGGTGCTTCCGGAACAATGTTCCGGTCCTTCCGGAACATGTGGTCCGGTCCTTCCGGAACATGTTCCGGTCCTTCCGGAACATGTTCCGGTCTTCCGGCGCTTCCGGAACATGTTCCGTCCTTCCAGAACATGTTCCGGTCCTTCCGGAACATGTTCCGGCGCTTCCGGAACATGTTCCGGTGCTTCCGGAACAATGTTCCGGTCCTTCCGGAACATGTTCCGGTCCTTCCGGAACATGTTCCGGTCCTTCCGGAACATGTTCCGGTCTTCCGGCGATTCCGGAACATGTTCCGGTCCTTCCGGAACATGTTCCGGTCCTTCCGGAACATGTTCCGGCGCTTCCGGGACATCTTCCGGCGCTTCCGGAACATGTTCCGGTGCTTCCGGAACATGTTCCGGCGCTTCCGGAACATGTTCCGGCGCTTCCGGAACATGTTCCGGTCCTTCCGGAACATGTTCCGGTCCTTCCGGAACATGTTCCGGTCCTTCCGGAACATGTTCCGGCGCTTCCGGAACATGTTCCGGCGCTTCCGGAACATGATCCGGTGCTTCCGGAACATGATCCGGTGCTTCCGGAACATGATCCGGTCCTTCCGGAACATGTTCCGGTGCTTCCGGAACATGTTCCGGTCCTTCCGGAACATGTTCCGGTCCTTCCGGAACATGTTCCGGTGCTTCCGGAACATGTTCCGGTCCTTCCGGAACATGTTCCGGTCTTCCGGCGCTTCCGGAACATGTTCCGTCCTTCCAGAACATGTTCCGGTCCTTCCGGAACATGTTCCGGTGCCTCCGGAACATGTTCCGGCGATTCCGGAACATGTTCCGGTCCTTCCGGAACATGTTCCGGTGCTTCCGGAACATGTTCCGGTGCTTCCGGAACATGTTCCGGCGCTTCCGGAACATGATCCGGTGCTTCCGGAACATGTTCCGGTCCTTCCGGAACATGTTCCGGTCCTTCCGGAACATGTTCCGGCGCTTCCGGAACATCTTCCGGCGCTTCTGGAACATGTTCCGGTCCTTCCGGAACATTTTCCGGTGCTTCCGGAACATGTTCCGGCGCTTCCGGAACATGTTCCGGCGCTTCCGGAACATGTTCCGGTCCTTCCGGAACATGTTCCGGTCCTTCCGGAACATGTTCCGGCGGTTCCGGAACATGTTCCGGCGCTTCCGGAACATGTTCCGGCGCTTCCGGAACATGTTCCGTCCTTCCGGAACATGTTCCGGTCCTTCCGGAACATGTTCCGGTGCCTCCGGAACATGTTCCGGCGATTCCGGAACATGTTCCGGTCCTTCCGGAACATGTTCCGGTGCTTCCGGAACATGTTCCGGTGCTTCCGGAATATGTTCCGGCGCTTCCGGAACATGATCCGGTGCTTCCGGAACATGTTCCGGTCCTTCCGGAACATGTTCCGGTCCTTCCGGAACATGTTCCGGCGCTTCCGGAACATGTTCCGGTGCTTCCGGAACATGTTCCGGTCCTTCCGGAACATGTTCCGGCGCTTCCGGAACATGTTCCGGCGCTTCCGGAACATGTTCCGGTGCTTCCAGAACATGTTCCGGTGCTTCCGGAACATGTTCCGGTGCTTCCGGAACATGTTCCGGTGCTTCCGGAACATGTTCCGGCGCTTCCGGAACATGTTCTGGTCCTTCCTGAACATGTTCCGGTCTTTCCGGAACATGTTCCGGTGCTTCCGGAACATGTTCCGGCGCTTCCGGAACATGATCCGGTGCTTCCGGAACATGTTCCGGTGCTTCCGGAACATGTTCCGGTGCTTCCGGAAAATACATGTTCCGGTGCTTCCGGAACATGTTCTGGTCCTTCCGGAACATGTTCCGATCTTTCCGGAACATGTTCCGGTGCTTCCGGAACACGTTCCGGCGCTTCCGGAACATGATCCGGTGCTTCCGGAACATGTTCCGCTGCTTCCGGAACATGTTCCGGTCCTTCCGGAACATGTTCCGGTCTTTCCGGAACAATCTTCCGGTCCTTCCGGAACATGTTGCGGCGCTTCCGGAACATGTTCCGCTGCTTCCGGAACATGTTCCGGTCTTCCGGCGCTTCCGGAACATGTTCCGTCCTTCCGGAACATGTTCCGGTGCTTCCGGAACATGTTCCGGCGCTTCCGGAACATGTTCCGGTGCTTCCGGAACATGTTTCGGCGCTGCCGGAACATGTTCCGGTCCTTCCGGAACATGTTCCGGCGCTTCCGGAACATGTTCCGGCGCTTCCGGAACATGTTCCGGCGCTTCCGGAACATGTTCCGGTGCTTCCGGAACAATGTTCCGGTCCTTCCGGAACATGTTCCGGTGCTTCCGGAACATGTTCCGGCGCTTCCGGAACGTGTTCCGGTGCTTCCGGAACACGTTCCGGTGCTTCCGGAACACGTTCCTGCGCTTCCGGAACATGATCCGGTGCTTCCGGAACATGTTCTGCTGCTTCCGGAACATGTTCCGGTCCTTCCGGAACATGTTCCGGTCCTTCCGGAACAATCTTCCGGTCCTTCCGGAACATGTTCCGGCGCTTCCGGAACATGTTCCGGCGCTTCCCGAACATGTTCCGGTGCTTCCGGAACATGTTCCGCTGCTTCCGGAACATGTTCCGGTCTTCCGGCGCTTCCGGAACATGTTCCGTCCTTCCGGAACATGTTCCGGCGCTTCCGAAACATGTTCCGGCGCTTCCCGAACATGTTCCGATGCTTCCGGAACATGTCTCGGCGCTGCCGGAACATGTTCCGGTCCTTCCGGAACATGTTCCGGCGCTTCCGGAACATGTTCCGGCGCTTCCGGAACATGTTCCGGCGCTTCCGGAACATGATCCGGCGCTTCCGGAACATGTTCCGGTGCTTCCGGAACAATGTTCCGGTGCTTCCGGAACATGTTCCGGTGCTTCCGGAACATGTTCCGGCGCTTCCGGAACATGTTCCGGTGCTTCCGGAAAATGTTCCGGTGCTTCCGGAACATGTTTCGGCGCTTCCGGAACATGTTCCGGCGCTTCCGGAACATGTTCCGGTGCTTCCGGAACATGTTCCGGCGCTTCCGGAACATGTTCCGGTGCTTCCGGAGCAATGTTCCGGTCCTTCCGGAACATGTTCCGGTGCTTCCGGAACATGTTCCGGTCCTTCCGGAACATGTTCCGGTCCTTCCGGAACAATCTTCCGGTCCTTCCGGAACATGTTCCGGCGCTTCCGGAACATGTTCCGGCGCTTCCCGAACATGTTCCGGTGCTTCCGGAACATGTTCCGCTGCTTCCGGAACATGTTCCGGTCTTCCGGCGCTTCCGGAACATGTTCCGTCCTTCCGGAACATGTTCCGGCGCTTCCGGAACATGTTCCGGCGCTTCCCGAACATGTTCCGGTGCTTCCGGAACATGTTTCGGCGCTGCCGGAACATGTTCCGGCGCTTCCGGAACATGTTCCGGCGCTTCCGGAACATGTTCCGGCGCTTCCGGAACATGATCCGGCGCTTCCGGAACATGTTCCGGTGCTTCCGGAACAATGTTCCGGTGCTTCCGGAACAATGTTCCGGTGCTTCCGGAACATGTTCCGGTGCTTCCGGAACATGTTCCGGTGCTTCCGGAACATGTTCCGGTGCTTCCGGAACATGTTCCGGCGCTTCCGGAACATGTTCCGGCGCTTCCGGAACATGTTCCGGCGCTTCCGGAACATGTTCCGGTGCTTCCAGAACATGTTCCGGTGCTTCCGGAACATGTTCCGGCGCTTCCGGAACATGTTCCGGTGCTTCCGGAACATGTTGCGGCGCTTCCGGAAGATGTTCCGGCGCTTCAGGAACATGTTCCGGCGCTTCCGGAACATGTTTCGGTGCTTCCGGAACATGTTCCGGTCCTTCCGGAACATGTTCCGGCGCTTCCGGAACATGATCTGGTGCTTCCGGAACATGTTCCGGTGCTTCCGGAACATGTTCCGGTGCTTCCGGAACATACATGTTCCGGTGCTTCCGGAACATGTTCTGGTCCTTCCGGAACATTTTCCGGTCTTTCCGGAACATGTTCCGGTGCTTCCGGAACATGTTCCGGCGCTTCCGGAACATGATCCGGTGCTTCCGGAACATGTTCCGCTGCTTCCGGAACATGTTCCGGTCTTCCGGCGCTTCCTGAACATGTTCCGTCCTTCCCGAACATGTTCCGGCGCTTCCGGAACATGTTTCGGCGCTGCCGGAACATGTTCCGGTCCTTCCGGAACATGTTCTGGTGCTTCCAGAACAATGTTCCGGTCCTTCCGGAACATGTTCCGGTGCTTCCGGAACATGTTCCGGTGCTTCCGGAACATGTTCCGGTCTTCCGGCGCTTCCGGAACATGTTCCGTCCTTCCGGAACATGTTTCGGCGCTGCCGGAACATGTTCCGGTCCTTCCGGAACATGTTCCGGCGCTTCCGGAACATGTTCCGGCGCTTCCGGAACATGTTCCGGCGCGTCCGGAACATGATCCGGCGCTTCCGGAACATGTTCCGGTGCTTCCGGAACAATGTTCCGGTGCTTCCGGAACATGTTCCGGTGCTTCCGGAACATGTTCCGGCGCTTCCGGAACATGTTCCGGTGCTTCCGGAACATGTTCCGGCGCTTCCGGAACATGTTCCGGCGCTTCCGGAACATGTTCCGGTGCTTCCGGAACATGTTCCGGCGCTTCCGGAACATGTTCCGGCGCTTCCGGAACATGTTCCGGTGCTTCCGGAACAATGTTCCGGTCCTTCCGGAACATGTTCCGGTGCTTCCGGAACATGTTCCGGCGCTTCCGGAACGTGTTCCGGTGCTTCCGGAACACGTTCCGGTGCTTCCGGAACACGTTCCGGCGCTTCCGGAACATGATCCGGTGCTTCCGAAACATGTTCTGCTGCTTCCGGAACATGTTCCGGTCCTTCCGGAACATGTTCCGGTCCTTCCGGAACAATCTTCCGGTCCTTCCGGAACATGTTCCGGCGCTTCCGGAACATGTTCCGGCGCTTCCCGAACATGTTCCGGTGCTTCCGGAACATGTTCCGCTGCTTCCGGAACATGTTCCGGTCTTCCGGCGCTTCCGGAACATGTTCCGTCCTTCCGGAACATGTTCCGGCGCTTCCGGAACATGTTCCGGCGCTTCCCGAACATGTTCCGGTGCTTCCGGAACATGTTTCGGCGCTGCCGGAACATGTTCCGGCGCTTCCGGAACATGTTCCGGCGCTTCCGGAACATGTTCCGGCGCTTCCGGAACATGATCCGGCGCTTCCGGAACATGTTCCGGTGCTTCCGGAACAATGTTCCGGTGCTTCCGGAACAATGTTCCGGTGCTTCCGGAACATGTTCCGGTGCTTCCGGAACATGTTCCGGTGCTTCCGGAACATGTTCCGGCGCTTCCGGAACATGTTCCGGTCCTTCCGGAACATGTTCCGGCGCTTCCGGAACATGTTCCGGTGCTTCCAGAACATGTTCCGGTGCTTCCGGAACATGTTCCGGCGCTTCCGGAACATGTTCCGGTGCTTCCGGAACATGTTGCGGCGCTTCCGGAAGATGTTCCGGCGCTTCAGGAACATGTTCCGGCGCTTCCGGAACATGTTTCGGTGCTTCCGGAACATGTTCCGGTCCTTCCGGAACATGTTCCGGCGCTTCCGGAACATGATCTGGTGCTTCCGGAACATGTTCCGGTGCTTCCGGAACATGTTCCGGTGCTTCCGGAACATACATGTTCCGGTGCTTCCGGAACATGTTCTGGTCCTTCCGGAACATTTTCCGGTCTTTCCGGAACATGTTCCGGTGCTTCCGGAACATGTTCCGGCGCTTCCGGAACATGATCCGGTGCTTCCGGAACATGTTCCGCTGCTTCCGGAACATGTTCCGGTCTTCCGGCGCTTCCTGAACATGTTCCGTCCTTCCCGAACATGTTCCGGCGCTTCCGGAACATGTTTCGGCGCTGCCGGAACATGTTCCGGTCCTTCCGGAACATGTTCTGGTGCTTCCAGAACAATGTTCCGGTCCTTCCGGAACATGTTCCGGTGCTTCCGGAACATGTTCCGGTGCTTCCGGAACATGTTCCGGTCTTCCGGCGCTTCCGGAACATGTTCCGTCCTTCCGGAACATGTTCCGGTCCTTCCAGAACATGTTCCGGTGCCTCCGGAACATGTTCCGGCGCTTCCGGAACATGATCCGGTGCTTCCGGAACATGTTCCGGTGCTTCCGGAACATGTTCCGGTCCTTCCGGAACATGTTCCGGCGCTTCCGGAACATGCTCCGGTGCTTCCGGAACATGTTCCGGTGCTTCCGGAACATGTTCCGGCGCTTCCAGAACATGTTCCGGCGCTTCCGGCACATGTTCCGGCGCTTCAGGAACATGTTCCCGTCCTTCCGGAACATGTTCCGGCGCTTCCGGAACATGTTCCGGTCCTTCCGGAACATGTTCCGGTCCTTCCGGAACAATCTTCCGGTCCTTCCGGAACATGTTCCGGCGCTTCCGGAACATGTTCCGGCGCTTCCCGAACATGTTCCGGTGCTTCCGGAACATGTTCCGGTCTTCCGGCGCTTCGGGAACATGTTCCGTCCTTCCGGAACATGTTCCGGCGCTTCCAGAACATGTTCCGATGCTTCCGGAACATGTTCCGGCGCTTCCGGAACATGTTCCGGTGCTTCCGGAACATGTTTCGGCGCTGCCGGAACATGTTCCGGTCCTTCCGGAACATGTTCCGGCTCTTCTGGAACATGTTCCGGCGCTTCCGGAACATGTTCCGGTGCTTCCGGAACATGTTCTGGTCCTTCCGGAACATGTTCCGGTCTTTCCGGAACATGTTCCGGTGCTTCCGGAACATGTTCCGCTGCTTCCGGAACATGTTCCGGTCCTTCCGGAACATGTTCCGGCGCTTCCGGAACATGTTCCGGTCCTTCCGGAACAATCTTCCGGTCCTTCCGGAACATGTTCCGGCGCTTCCGGAACATGTTCCGGCGCTTCCCGAACATGTTCCGGTGCTTCCGGAACATGTTCCGGTGCTTCCGGAACATGTTCCGGTCTTCCGGCGCTTCCGGAACATGTTCCGTCCTTCCGGAACATGTTCCGGCGCTTCCGGAACATGTTCCGGTGCTTCCGGAACATGTTTCGGCGCTGCCGGAACATGTTCCGGTCCTTCCGGAACATGTTCCGGCGCTTCCGGAACATGTTCCGGCGCTTCCGGAACAATGTTCCGGTCCTTCCGGAACATGTTCCGGTGCTTGCGGAACATGTTCCGGTCTTCCGGCGCTTCCGGAACATGTTCCGTCCTTCCGGAACATGTTCCGGTCCTTCCGGAACATGTTCCGGTGCCTCCGGAACATGTTCCGGCGATTCCGGAACATGTTCCGGTCCTTCCGGAACATGTCCCGGTGCTTCCGGAACATGTTCCGGCGCTTCCGGAACATGTTCCGGTGCTTCCGGAACATATTCCGGTCCTTCCGGAAAATGTTCCGGCGGTTCCGAAACATGTTCCGGCGGTTCCGGAACATGTTCCGGCGCTTCCGGAACATGTTATGGTGCTTCCGGAACATGTTCCGGTGGCTCCGGAACAATGTTCCGGTCCTTCCGGAACATGTTCCGGTGCTTCCGGAACATGTTCCGGTCTTCCGGCGCTTCCGGAACATGTTCCGTCCTTCCGGAACATGTTCCGGTCCTTCCGGAACATGTTCCGGTGCCTCCGGAACATGTTCCGGCGATTCCGGAACATGTTCCGGTCCTTCGGGAACATGTTCCGGTCCTTCCGGAACATGTTCCGGCGCTTCCGGAACATGTTCCGGTCCTTCCGGAACATGTTCCGGTCCTTCCGGAACATGTTCCGGTGCTTCCGGAACATGTTCCGGTCCTTCCGGAACATACATGTTCCGGTGCTTCCGGAACATGTTCCGGTGCTTCCGGAACATGTTCCGGTGCTTCGGGAACATGTTCCGGGGCTTCCAGAACATGTTCCGGCGCTTCCGGAACATGTTCCGGTGCTTCCGGAGCATGTTCCTGCGCTTCCGGAGCATGTTCCGGCGCTTCCGGAGCATGTTCCGGTCCTTCCGGAACATGTTCCGGCGCTCCCGGAACATGTTCCGGCGCTTCCGGAACATGTTCCGGCGCTTCCGGAACATGTTCCGGTCCTTCCGGAACATGTTCCGGTGCTTCCGGAACATGTTCCGGTGCTTCCGGAATATGTTCCGGTCCTTCCGGGCATGTTCCGGTCCTTCCGGAACATGTTCCGGCGCTTCCACAACATGTTCCGGTCCTTCCGGAACATGTTCGGGTCCTTCCGGAACATGTTCCGGCGCTTCCGGAACATGTTCCGGTGCTTCCGGAACATGTTCCGGTGCTTCCGGAACATGTTCCGGCGCTCCCGGAACATGTTCCGGCGCTTCCGGAACATGTTCCGGTGCATCCGGAACATGTTCCCGTGCTTCCGGAACATGTTCCGGCGCTTCCGGAACATGTTCGGGCGCTTCCGGAACATGTTCCGGCGCTTCCGGAACATGTTCCGGTGCTTCCGGAACATGTTCCGGTGCTTCCGGAACATGTTCCGGTGCTTCCAGAACATGTTCCGGCGCTTCCGGAACATGATCCGGTGCTTCCGGAACATGTTCCGGTGCTTCCGGAACATGTTCCGGTGCTTCCGGAACATGTTCCGGCGCTTCCGGAACATGTTCCGGTGCTTCCGGAACATGTTCCGGTGCTTCCGGAACATGTTCCGGCGCTTCCGCAACATGTTCCGGCGCTTCCGGAACATGTTGCGGCGCTTCCGGAAGATGTTCCGGCGCTTCAGGAACATGTTCCGGCGCTTCCGGAACATGTTCCGGTGCTTCCGGAACATGTTCCGGTCCTTCCGGAACATGTTCCGGTCCTTCCGGAACATGTTCCGGTCCTTCCGGAACATGTTCCGGCGCTTCCGGAACATGATCTGGTGCTTCCAGAACATGTTCCGGTGCTTCCGGAACATGTTCCGTTGCTTCCGGAACATGTTCCGGTGCTTCCGGAACATACATGTTCCGGTGCTTCCGGAACATGTTCTGGTCCTTCCGGAACATTTTCCGGTCTTTCCGGAACATGTTCCGGTGCTTCCGGAACATGTTCCGGCGCTTCCGGAACATGATCCGGTGCTTCCGGAACATGTTCCGCTGCTTCCGGAACATGTTCCGGTCTTCCGGCGCTTCCGGAACATGTTCCGGTGCTTCCGGAACATGTTTCAGCGCTGCCGGAACATGTTCCGGTCCTTCCGGAACATGTTCTGGTGCTTCCAGAACAATGTTCCGGTCCTTCCGGAACATGTTCCGGTGCTTCCGGAACATGTTCCGGTGCTTCCGGAACATGTTCCGGTCTTCCGGCGCTTCCGGAACATGTTCCGTCCTTCCGGAACATGTTCCGGTCCTTCCAGAACATGTTCCGGTGCCTCCGGAACATGTTCCGGCGATTCCGGAACATGTTCCGGTGCTTCCGGAACATGTTCCGGTGCTTCCGGAACATGTTCCGGTGCTTCCGGAACATGTTCCGGTGCTTCCAGAACATGTTCCGGCGCTTCCGGAACATGATCCGGTGCTTCCGGAACATGTTCCGGTGCTTCCGGAACATGTTCCGGTGCTTCCGGAACATGTTCCGGCGCTTCCAGAACATGTTCCGGCGCTTCCGGCACATGTTCCGGCGCTTCAGGAACATGTTCCCGTCCTTCCGGAACATGTTCCGGCGCTTCCGGAACATGTTCGTGTCCTTCCGGAACATGTTCCGGTCCTTCCGGAACAATCTTCCGGTCCTTCCGGAACATGTTCCGGCGCTTCCGGAACATGTTCCGGCGCTTCCCGAAAATGTTCCGGTGCCTCCAAAAATATGTTCCGGTGCTTCCGGAACATGTTCCGGTCTTCCGGCGCTTCGGGAACATGTTCCGTCCTTCCGGAACATGTTCCGGCGCTTCCGGAACATGTTCCGATGCTTCCGGAACATGTTCCGGCGCTTCCGGAACATGTTCCGGTGCTTCCGGAACATGTTTCGGCGCTGCCGGAACATGTTCCGGTCCTTCCGGAACATGTTCCGGCGCTTCTGGAACATGTTCCGGCGCTTCCGGAACATGTTCCGGTGCTTCCGGAACATGTTCTGGTCCTTCCGGAACATGTTCCGGTCTTTCCGGAACATGTTCCGGTGCTTCCGGAACATGTTCCGGCGCTTCCGGAACATGATCCGGTGCTTCCGGAACATGTTCCGCTGCTTCCGGAACATGTTCCGGTCCTTCCGGAACAATCTTCCGGTCCTTCCGGAACATGTTCCGGCGCTTCCGGAACATGTTCCGGCGCTTCCCGAACATGTTCCGGTGCTTCCCGAACATGTTCCGGTGCTTCCGGAACATGTTCCGGTCTTCCGGCGCTTCCGGAACATGTTCCGTCCTTCCAGAACATGTTCCGGCGCTCCCGGAACATGTTCCGGTGCTTCCGGAACATGTTTCGGCGCTGCCGGAACATGTTCCGGTCCTTCCGGAACATGTTCCGGAAGCATCGGAACATGTTCCGATGCTTCCGGAACATGTTCCGGTGCTTCCGGAACAATGTTCCGGTCCTTCCGGAACATGTTCCGGTGCTTGCGGAACATGTTCCGGTCTTCCGGCGCTTCCGGAACATGTTCCGTCCTTCCGGAACATGTTCCGGTCCTTCCGGAACATGTTCCGGTGCCTCCGGAACATGATTTGGCGATTCCGGAACATGTTCCGGTCCTTCCGGAACATGTCCCGGTGCTTCCGGAACATGTTCCGGCGCTTCCGGAACATGTTGCGGTGCTTCCGGAACATATTCCGGTCCTTCCGGAAAATGTTCCGGCGGTTCCGGAACATGTTCCGGCGCTTCCGGAACATGTTCCGGCGCTTCCGGAACATGTTATGGTGCTTCCGGAACATGTTCCGGTGGTTCCGGAACAATGTTCCGGTCCTTCCGGAACATGTTCCGGTGCTTCCGGAACATGTTCCGGTCTTCCGGCGCTTCCGGAACATGTTCCGTCCTTCCGGAACATGTTCCGGTCCTTCCGGAACATGTTCCGGTGCTTCCGGAACATGTTCCGGTCCTTCCGGAACATGTTCCGGTCCTTCCGGAACATGTTCCGGCGCTTCCGGAACATGTTCCGGTGCTTCTTGAACATGTTCCGGTGCTTCAGGAACATGTTCCGGTGCTTCCGGAACATGTTCCGGTGCTTCCGGAACATGTTCCGGTGCTTCCAGAACATATTCCGGCGCTTCCGGAACATGTTGCGGCGCTTCCGGAGCATGTTGCGGCGCTTCCGGAACATGTTCCGGTGCTTCCGGAACATGTTCCGGTGCTTCCGGAACATGTTCATGTGCTTCCGGAACATGTTCCGGTCCTTCCGGAACATACATGTTGCGGTGCTTCCGGAACATGTTCGGGAAGCGCCGGAACATGTTCCGGAAGGACCGGAACATGTTCCGGAAGCACCGGAACATGTTCTGGAAGCGCCGGAACATGTTCCGGAAGCACCGGAACATGTTCCGGAAGCGCCGCAACATGCTCCGGAAGCGCCGCAACATGTTCCGGAAGCGCCGGAATATGTTCTGGAAGCACCGGAACATGTTCCGGAAGCACCGGAACATGTTCCGGAAGCCCCGGAACATGTTCCGGAAGCCCCGGAACATGTTCCGGAAGCACCGGAACATGTTCCGGAAGCACCGGAACATGTTCCTGAAGCACCGGAACATGTTCAAGAAGCACCGGAACATGTTCCGGAAGCGCCGGAACATGTTCCGGAAGGACCGGAACATGTTCCGGAAGGACCGGAACATGTTCCGGAAGCACCGGAACATTTTCCGGAAGCACGGGAACATGTTCCGGAAGCGCCGGAACACGTTCCGGAAGCGCCGGAACATGTTCCGGAAGGACCGGAACATGTTCCGTAAGCACCGGAACATGTTCTGGCGCTTCCGGAACATGTTCCGGTCCTTCCGGAACATGTTCCAGTGCTTCCGAAACATGTTCCGGTCCTTCCGGAACATGTTCCGGCGCTTCCGGAACATGTTCCGGTCCTTCCGGAACATGTTCCGGTGCTTCCGGAACATGTTCCGGTCCTTCCGGAACATGTTCCGGCGCTTCAGGAACATGTTCCGGTCCTTCCGGAACATCTTCCGGTCCTTCCGGAACACCGGAACATGTTCCGGTCCTTCCGGAACATGTTCCGGCGCTTCCGGAACTTGATCTGGTGCTTCCGGAACATTTTCCGGCGCTTCCGGAACATATTCCGGTGCCTCGGGAACATGTTCCGGCGATTCCGGAACATGTTCCGGCGCTTCCGGAACATGTTCCGGTGCCTCCGGAACATGTTCCGGCGATTCCGGAACATGTTCCGGTCCTTCCGGAACATGTCCCGGTGCTTCCGGAACATGTTCCGGTGCTTCCGGAACATGTTCCGTCCTTCCGGAACATGTTCCTGTCCTTCCGGAACATGTTCCGGTGCCTCCGGAACATGTTCCGGCGATTCCGGAACATGTTCCGGTCCTTCCGGAACATGTCCCGGTGCTTCCGGGACATGTTCCGGCGCTTCCGGAACATGTTCCGGCGCTTCCGGGAATGTTCCCGTGCTTCCGGAACATGTTCCGGTGCTTCCGGAACATGTTCCGGTGCTTCCGGAACATGTTCCGGCGCTTCCGGAACATGTTCCGGCGCTTCCGGAACATGTTCCGGTCCTTCCGGAACATGTTCCGGTGCTTCCGGAACATGTTCCGGTCCTTCCGGAACATGTTCCGGTCCTTCCGGAACATGTTCAGGTGCTTCCGGAACATGTTCCGGCGCTTCTGGAACATGTTCCGGTCCTTCCGGAACATGTTCCGGTCCTTCCGGAACATGTTCCGGTTCTTCCGGAACATGTTCCGGTCCTTCCGGAACATGTTCCGGTCTTTCCGGAACATGTTCCGGTGCTTCCGGAACATGTTCCGGCGCTTCCGGAACATGATCCGGTGCTTCCGGAACATGACCCGGTGCTTCCGGAACATGTTCCGGTCCTTCCGGAACATGTTCCGGCGCTTCCGGAACATGTTCCGGTCCTTCCGGAACATGTTCCGGCGCTTCCGGAACATGTTCCGGTGCTTCCGGAACATGTTCCGGTGCTTCTGAAAGGACCCGAACATGTTCCGGTCTTTCCGGAACATGTTCCGGTGCTTCCGGAACATGTTCCGGTCCTTCCGGAACATCTTCCGGTCTTTCCGGAACATGTTCCGGTGCTTCCGGAACATGTTCCGGCGCTTCCGGAACATGATCCGGTGCTTCCAGGACATGTTCCGGCGCTTCCGGAACATGTTCCGGTCCTTCCGGAACATGTTCCAGTCCGTCCGGAACATGTTCCGGTCCTTCCGGAACAATGTTCCGGTCCTTCCGGAACATGTTCCGGCGCTTCCGGAACATGTTCCGGCGATTCCCGAACATGTTCCGGTGCTTCCAAAACATGTTCCGGTGCTTCCGGAACATGTTCCGGTCCTTCCGAAAGGACCCGAACATGTTCCGGTCCTGCCGGCACATGTTCCGGTCCTTCCGGAACATGTTCCGGTCCTTCCGGAACATGTTCCGGTCCTTCCGGAACATGTTCCGGCGCTTCCGGAACATGTTCCGGTCCTTCCGGAACATGTTCCGGCGCTTCCGGAACATGTTCCGGTCCTTCCGGAACATGTTCTGGCGCTTCCGGAACATGTTCCGGCGCTTCCGGAACATGTTCCTGTCCTTCCGGAACATGTTCCGGCGCTTCCCGAACATGTTCCGGTGCTTCCGGAACACGTTCCGCTGCTTCCGGAACATGTTCCGGTCTTCCGGCGCTTCCGGAACATGTTCCGTCCTTCCGGAACATGTTCCGGCGCTTCCGGAACATGTTCCGGCGCTTCCGGAACATGTTCCGGTGCTTCCGGAACATGTTTCGGTGCTTCCGGAACATGTTTCGGCGCTGCCGGAACATGTTCCGGTCCTTCCGGAACATGTTCCGGTCCTTCCGGAACATGTTCCGGTCCTTCCGGAACATGTTCCGGTGCTTCCGGAACATGTTCCGGTGCTTCCGGAACATGTTCCGGTCCTTCCGGAACATACATGTTCCGGTGCTTCCGGAACATGTTCCAGTGCTTCCGGAACATGTTCCGGTGCTTCGGGAACATGTTCCGGGGCTTCCAGAACATGTTCCGGCGCTTCCGGAACATGTTCCGGTGCTTCCGGAACATGTTCCGGCGCTTCCGGAACATGTTCCGGTCCTTCCGGAACATGTTCCGGTGCTTGCGGAACATGTTCTGGTGCTTCCGGAACATGTTCCGGTCCTTCCGGAACATGTTCCGGTCCTTCCGGAACATGTTCTGGCGCTTCCGGAACATGTTCCGGTCCTTCCGGAACATGTTCCAGTGCTTCCGAAACATGTTCCGGTCCTTCCGGAACATGTTCCGGTGCTTCCGGAACATGTTCCGGTCCTTCCGGAACATGTTCCGGCGCTTCCGGAACATGTTCCGGTCCTTCCGGAACATCTTCCGGTCCTTCCGGAACACCGGAACATGTTCCGGTCCTTCCGGAACATGTTCCGGCGCTTCCGGAACTTGATCCGGTGCTTCCGGAACATGTTCCGGCGCTTCCGGAACATATTCCGGTGCCTCGGGAACATGTTCCGGCGATTCCGGAACATGTTCCGGCGCTTCCGGAACATGTTCCGGTGCCTCCGGAACATGTTCCGGCGATTCCGGAACATGTTCCGGTCCTTCCGGAACATGTCCCGGTGCTTCCGGAACATGTTCCGGCGCTTCCGGAACATGTTCCGTCCTTCCGGAACATGTTCCGGTCCTTCCGGAACATGTTCCGGTGCCTCCGGAACATGTTCCGGCGATTCCGGAATATGTTCCGGTCCTTCCGGAACATGTCCCGGTGCTTCCGGAACATGTTCCGGTGCTTCCGGAACATGTTCCGGTCCTTCCGGAACATGTTCCGGCGGTTCCGGAACATGTTCCGGCGCTTCCGGAACATGTTCCGGCGATTCCCGAACATGTTCCGGTGCTTCCAAAACATGTTCCGGTGCTTCCGGAACATGTTCCGGTCCTTCCGAAAGGACCCGAACATGTTCCGGTCCTGCCGGCACATGTTCCGGTCCTTCCGGAACATGTTCCGGTCCTTCCGGAACATGTTCCGGTCCTTCCGGAACATGTTCCGGCGCTTCCGGAACATGTTCCGGTCCTTCCGGAACATGTTCCAGCGCTTCCGGAACATGTTCCGGTCCTTCCGGAACATGTTCTGGCGCTTCCGGAACATGTTCCGGCGCTTCCCGAACATGTTCCGGTGCTTCCGGAACACGTTCCGCTGCTTCCGGAACATGTTCCGGTCTTCCGGCGCTTCCGGAACATGTTCCGTCCTTCCGGAACATGTTCCGGCGCTTCCGGAACATGTTCCGGTGCTTCCGGAACATGTTCCGGCGCTTCCGGAACATGTTCCGGTGCTTCCGGAACATGTTTCGGCGCTGCCGGAACATGTTCCGCTCCTTCCGGAACATGTTCCGGCGCTTCCGGAACATGTTCCGGTCCTTCCGGAACATGTTCCGGTCCTTCCGGAACATGTTCCGGTGCTTCCGGAACATGTTCCGGTCCTTCCGGAACATACATGTTCCGGTGCTTCCGGAACATGTTCCGGTGCTTCCGGAACATGTTCCGGTGCTTCAGGAACATGTTCCGGTGCTTCCAGAACATGTTCCGGCGCTTCCGGAACATGTTCCGGTGCTTCCGGAACATGTTCCGGCGCTTCCGGAACATGTTCCGGTGCTTCCGGAACATGTTCCGGCGCTTCCGGAACATGTTCCGGTCCTTCCGGAACATGTTCCGGTGCTTGCGGAACATGTTCTGGTGCTTCCGGAACATGTTCCGGTCCTTCCGGAACATGTTCCGGTCCTTCCGGAACATGTTCTGGCGCTTCCGGAACATGTTCCGGTCCTTCCGGAACATGTTCCAGTGCTTCCGAAACATGTTCCGGTCCTTCCGGAACATGTTCCGGTGCTTCCGGAACATGTTCCGGTCCTTCCGGAACATGTTCCGGCGCTTCCGGAACATGTTCCGGTCCTTCCGGAACATCTTCCGGTCCTTCCGGAACACCGGAACATGTTCCGGTCCTTCCGGAACATGTTCCGGCGCTTCCGGAACTTGATCCGGTGCTTCCGGAACATGTTCCGGCGCTTCCGGAACATATTCCGGTGCCTCGGGAACATGTTCCGGCGATTCCGGAACATGTTCCGGCGCTTCCGGAACATGTTCCGGTGCCTCCGGAACATGTTCCGGCGATTCCGGAACATGTTCCGGTCCTTCCGGAACATGTCCCGGTGCTTCCGGAACATGTTCCGGCGCTTCCGGAACATGTTCCGGTCCTTCCGGAACATGTTCCGGTGCTTGCGGAACATGTTCTGGTGCTTCCGGAACATGTTCCGGTCCTTCCGGAACATGTTCCGGTCCTTCCGGAACATGTTCTGGCGCTTCCGGAACATGTTCCGGTCCTTCCGGAACATGTTCCAGTGCTTCCGAAACATGTTCCGGTCCTTCCGGAACATGTTCCGGTGCTTCCGGAACATGTTCCGGTCCTTCCGGAACATGTTCCGGCGCTTCCGGAACATGTTCCGGTCCTTCCGGAACATCTTCCGGTCCTTCCGGAACACCGGAACATGTTCCGGTCCTTCCGGAACATGTTCCGGCGCTTCCGGAACTTGATCCGGTGCTTCCGGAACATGTTCCGGCGCTTCCGGAACATATTCCGGTGCCTCGGGAACATGTTCCGGCGATTCCGGAACATGTTCCGGCGCTTCCGGAACATGTTCCGGTGCCTCCGGAACATGTTCCGGCGATTCCGGAACATGTTCCGGTCCTTCCGGAACATGTCCCGGTGCTTCCGGAACATGTTCCGGCGCTTCCGGAACATGTTCCGTCCTTCCGGAACATGTTCCGGTCCTTCCGGAACATGTTCCGGTGCCTCCGGAACATGTTCCGGCGATTCCGGAATATGTTCCGGTCCTTCCGGAACATGTCCCGGTGCTTCCGGAACATGTTCCGGTGCTTCCGGAACATGTTCCGGTGCTTCCGGAACATGTTCCGGCGCTTCCGGAACATGTTCCGGTCCTTCCGGAAAATGTTCCGGCGGTTCCGGGACATGTTCCGGCGCTTCCGGAACATGTTATGGTGCTTCCGGAACATGTTCCGGTGCTTCCGGAACAATGTTCCGGTCCTTCCGGAACATGTTCCGGTGCTTCGGGAACATGTTCCGGTCTTCCGGCGCTTCCGGAACATGTTCCGTCCTTCCGGAACATGTTTCGGTCCTTCCGGAACATGTTCCGGTGCCTCCGGAACATGTTCCGGCGATTCAGGAACATGTTCCGGTCCTTCCGGAACATGTCCCGGTGCTTCCGGGACATGTTCCGGCGCTTCCGGAACATGTTCCGGCGCTTCCCGAACATGTTCCCGTGCTTCCGGAACATGTTCCGGTGCTTCCGGAACATGTTCCGGTGCTTCCGGAACATGTTCCGGCGCTTCCGGAACATGTTCCGGCGCTTCCGGAACATGTTCCGGTGCTTCCGGAACATGTTCCGGCGCTTCTGGAACATGTTCCGGTCCTTCCGGTACATGTTCCGGTCCTTCCGGAACATGTTCCGGTGCTTCCAGAACATGTTCCGGTCCTTCCGGAACATGTTCCGGTCCTTCCGGAACATGTTCCGGTGCTTCCGGAACATGTTCCGGTCCTTCCGGAACATGTTCCGGTCCTTCCGGAACATGTTCAGGTGCTTCCGGAACATGTTCCGGCGCTTCCGGAACATGTTCCGGTCCTTCCGGAACATGTTCCGGTCCTTCCGGAACATGTTCCGGTTCTTCCGGAACATGTTCCGGTCCTTCCGGAACATGTTCCGGTCTTTCCGGAACATGTTCCGGTGCTTCCGGAACATGTTCCGGCGCTTCCGGAACATGATCCGGTGCTTCCGGAACATGACCCGGTGCTTCCGGAACATGTTCCGGTCCTTCCGGAACATGTTCCGGCGCTTCCGGAACATGTTCCGGTCCTTCCGGAACATGTTCCGGTGCTTCCGGAACATGTTCCGGTCCTTCCGGAACATGTTCCGGTCCTTCCGGAACATGTTCCGGCGCTTCCGGAACATGTTCCGGTGCTTCCGGAACATGTTCCGGTCCTTCTGAAAGGACCCGAACATGTTCCGGTCCTGCCGGAACATGTTCCGGTCCTTCCGGAACATGTTCCGGTCCTTCCGGAACATCTTCCGGTCTTTCCGGAACATGTTCCGGTGCTTCCGGAACATGATCCGGCGCTTCCGGAACATGATCCGGTGCTTCCGGAACATGTTCCGGCGCTTCCGGAACATGTTCCGGTCCTTCCGGAACATGTTCCCGTCCTTCCGGAACAATGTTCCGGTCCTTCCGGAACATGTTCCGGCGCTTCCGGAACATGTTCCGGCGATTCCCGAACATGTTCCGGTGCTTCCAAAACATGTTCCGGTGCTTCCGGAACATGTTCCGGTCCTTCCGAAAGGACCCGAACATGTTCCGGTCCTGCCGGCACATGTTCCGGTCCTTCCGGAACATGTTCCGGTCCTTCCGGAACATGTTCCGGTCCTTCCGGAACATGTTCCGGCGCTTCCGGAACATGTTCCGGTCCTTCCGGAACATGTTCCGGCGCTTCCGGAACATGTTCCGGTGCTTCCGGAACATGTTCCGGTGCCTCCGGAACATGTTCCGGCGATTCCGGAACATGTTCCGGTCCTTCCGGAACATGTCCCGGTGCTTCCGGAACATGTTCCGGCGCTTCCGGAACATGTTCCGTCCTTCCGGAACATGTTCCGGTCCTTCCGGAACATGTTCCGGTGCCTCCGGAACATGTTCCGGCGATTCCGGAATATGTTCCGGTCCTTCCGGAACATGTCCCGGTGCTTCCGGAACATGTTCCGGCGCTTCCGGAACATGTTCCGTCCTTCCGGAACATGTTCCGGTCCTTCCGGAACATGTTCCGGTGCCTCCGGAACATGTTCAGGCGATTCCGGAACATGTTCCGGTCCTTCCGGAACATGTCCCGGTGCTTCCGGAACATGTTCCGGCGCTTCCGGAACATGTTCCGTCCTTCCGGAACATGTTCCGGTCCTTCCGGAACATGTTCCGGTGCCTCCGGAACATGTTCCGGCGATTCCGGAATATGTTCCGGTCCTTCCGGAACATGTCCCGGTGCTTCCGGAACATGTTTCTGGTGCTTCCGGAACATGTTCCGGTGCTTCCGGAACATGTTCCGGCGCTTCCGGAACATGTTCCGGTCCTTCCGGAAAATGTTCCGGCGGTTCCGGGACATGTTCCGGCGCTTCCGGAACATGTTATGGTGCTTCCGGAACATGTTCCGGTGCTTCCGGAACAATGTTCCGGTCCTTCCGGAACATGTTCCGGTGCTTCGGGAACATGTTCCGGTCTTCCGGCGCTTCCGGAACATGTTCCGTCCTTCCGGAACATGTTCCGGTCCTTCCGGAACATGTTCCGGTGCCTCCGGAACATGTTCCGGCGATTCAGGAACATGTTCCGGTCCTTCCGGAACATGTCCCGGTGCTTCCGGGACATGTTCCGGCGCTTCCGGAACATGTTCCGGCGCTTCCCGAACATGTTCCCGTGCTTCCGGAACATGTTCCGGTGCTTCCGGAACATGTTCCGGTGCTTCCGGAACATGTTCCGGCGCTTCCGGAACATGTTCCGGCGCTTCCGGAACATGTTCCGGTGCTTCCGGAACATGTTCCGGCGCTTCTGGAACATGTTCCGGTCCTTCCGGTACATGTTCCGGTCCTTCCGGAACATGTTCCGGTGCTTCCAGAACATGTTCCGGTCCTTCCGGAACATGTTCCGGTGCTTCCGGAACATGTTCCGGTCCTTCCGGAACATGTTCCGGTCCTTCCGGAACATGTTCAGGTGCTTCCGGAACATGTTCCGGCGCTTCCGGAACATGTTCCGGTCCTTCCGGAACATGTTCCGGTCCTTCCGGAACATGTTCCGGTTCTTCCGGAACATGTTCCGGTCCTTCCGGAACATGTTCCGGTCTTTCCGGAACATGTTCCGGTGCTTCCGGAACATGTTCCGGCGCTTCCGGAACATGATCCGGTGCTTCCGGAACATGACCCGGTGCTTCCGGAACATGTTCCGGTCCTTCCGGAACATGTTCCGGCGCTTCCGGAACATGTTCCGGTCCTTCCGGAACATGTTCCGGTGCCTCCGTAACATGTTCCGGTCCTTCCGGAACATGTTCCGGTCCTTCCGGAACATGTTCCGGCGCTTCCGGAACATGTTCCGGTGCTTCCGGAACATGTTCCGGTCCTTCTGAAAGGACCCGAACATGTTCCGGTCCTGCCGGAACATGTTCCGGTCCTTCCGGAACATGTTCCGGTCCTTCCGGAACATCTTCCGGTCTTTCCGGAACATGTTCCGGTGCTTCCGGAACATGTTCCGGCGCTTCCGGAACATGATCCGGTGCTTCCGGAACATGTTCCGGCGCTTCCGGAACATGTTCCGGTCCTTCCGGAACATGTTCCGGTCCTTCCGGAACATGTTCCCGTCCTTCCGGAACAATGTTCCGGTCCTTCCGGAACATGTTCCGGCGCTTCCGGAACATGTTCCGGCGATTCCCGAACATGTTCCGGTGCTTCCAAAACATGTTCCGGTGCTTCCGGAACATGTTCCGGTCCTTCCGAAAGGACCCGAACATGTTCCGGTCCTGCCGGCACATGTTCCGGTCCTTCCGGAACATGTTCCGGTCCTTCCGGAACATGTTCCGGTCCTTCCGGAACATGTTCCGGCGCTTCCGGAACATGTTCCGGTGCTTCCGGAACATGTTCTGGCGCTTCCGGAACATGTTCCGGCGCTTCCGGAACATGTTCCTGTCCTTCCGGAACATGTTCCGGCGCTTCCCGAACATGTTCCGGTGCTTCCGGAACACGTTCCGCTGCTTCCGGAACATGTTCCGGTCTTCCGGCGCTTCCGGAACATGTTCCGTCCTTCCGGAACATGTTCTGGCGCCTCCGGAACATGTTCCGGTCCTTCCGGAACATGTTCCGTCCCTTCCGGAACATGTTCCGGCGCTTCCGGAACATGTTCCGGTCCTTCTGGAACATGTTCCGGTCCTTCCGGAACATGTTCCGGTGCTTCCGGAACATGTTCTGGTCCTTCCGGAACACGTTCCGGCGCTTCCGGAACATGTTCCGGTGCTTCCGGAAAATGTTCCGGTCCTTCCGGAACATGTTCCGGCGCTTCCGGAACATGTTCCGGTCCTTCCGGAACATGTTCCGGTGCTTCCGGAACATGTTCCGGTGCTTCCGGAACATGTTCGGGCGCTTCCGGAACGTGTTCCGGCGCTTCCGGAAAATGTTCCGGTGCTTCCGGAACATGTTCCGGTGCTTCCGGAACATGTTCCGGTCCTTCCGGAACATGTTCCGGTCCTTCCGGAACATGTTCCGGCGCTTCCGGAACATGTTCCGGTGCTTCTTGAACATGTTCCGGTGCTTCAGGAACATGTTCCGGTGCTTCCGGAACATGTTCCGGTGCTTCCGGAACATGTTCCGGGGCTTCCGGAACATGTTCCGGTGCTTCCGGAACATGTTCCGGTGCTTCCGGAACATGTTCCGGTGCTTCCGGAACATGTTCCGGTCCTTCCGGAACATGTTCCGGTCCTTCCGGAACATGTTCCGGCGCTTCCGGAACATGTTCCGGTGCTTCTTGAGCATGTTCCGGTGCTTCAGGAACATGTTCCGGTGCTTCCGGAACATGTTCCGGTGCTTCCGGAACATGTTCCGGTGCTTCCGGAACATGTTCCGGTGCTTCCGGAACATGTTCCGGTGCTTCCGGAACATATTCCGGCGCTTCCGGAACATGTTCCGGCGCTTCCGGAACATGTTGCGGCGCTTCCGGAACATGTTCCGGTGCTTCCGGAACATGTTCCGGTCCTTCCGGAACATGTTCCGGTGCTTCCGGAACATGTTCCGGTCCTTCCGGAACATGTTCCGGCGCTTCCAGAACATGTTCCGGTGCTTCCGGAACATGTTCCGGTGCTTCCGGAACATGTTCCGGTGCTTCCGGAACATGTTCCGGTGCTTCCGGAACACATTCCGGCGCTTCCGGAACATGTTCCGGCGCTTCCGGAACATGTTCCGGCGCTTCCAGAACATGTTCCGGTGCTTCCGGAACATGTTCCGGTCCTTCCGGAACATGTGCCGGCGCTTCCGGAACATGTTCCGGTGCTTCCGGAACATGTTCCGGCGCTTCCGGAACATGTTCCTGTCCTTCCGGAACATGTTCCGGTGGTTGCGGAACATGTTCCGGTGCTTGCGGAACATGTTCCGGTCCTTCCGGAACATGTTCCGGTCCTTCCGGAACATGTTCTGGCGCTTCCGGAACATGTTCCGGTCCTTCCGGAACATGTTCCAGTGCTTCCGAAACATGTTCCGGTCCTTCCGGAACATGTTCCGGCACTTCCGGAACATGTTCCGGTCCTTCCGGAACATGTTCCGGTGCTTTCGGAACATGTTCCTTCCTTCCGGAACATGTTCCGGCGCTTCCGGAACATGTTCCGGTCCTTCCGGAACATCTTCCGGTCCTTCCGGAACACCGGAACATGTTCCGTTCCTTCCAAAACATGTTCCAGCGCTTCCGGAACTTGATCCGGTGCTTCCGGAACATGTTCCGGCACTTCCGGAACATATTCCGGTGCCTCGGGAACATGGTCCGGCGATTCCGGAACATGTTCCGGTGCCTCCGGAACATGTTCGGGTCCTTCCGGTACATGTTCCGGTGCCTCCGGAACATGTTCGGGTCCTTCCAGAACATCTTCCGGTCCTTCCGGAACATGTTCCGGTCCTTCCGGAACATGTTGCGGTGCTTGCGGAACATTTTCCGGTCCTTCCGGAACATGTTCCGGTGCTTCCGCAACATGTTCCGGCGCTTCCGGAACATGTTCCGGCGCTTCCGGAACATGATCCGGTGCTTCCGGAACATGTTCCGGCGCTTCCGGAACATGTTCCGGTCCTTCCGGAACATGTTCAGGTCATTCCGGAACATGTTCCGTCGCTTCCGGAACATGTTCCGGTGCTTCTGGCACATGTTCCGGTGCTTCTGGAACATGTTCCGGCGCTTCCGGAACATGTTCCGGTGCTTCCGGAACATGTTCCGGTGCTTCCGGAACATGTTCCGGTGCTTCCGGAACATGTTCCGGTGCTTCCGGAACATGTTCCGGTCCTTCCGGAACATGTTCCGGCGCTTCCGGAACGTGTTCCGGCGCTTCCGGAACATGTTCCCGTGCTTCCGGAAAATGTTCCGGTGCTTCCGGAACATGTTCCGGTGCTTCCGGAACATGTTCCGGTCCTTCCGGAACATGTTCCGGTCCTTCCGGAACATGTTCCGGCGCTTCCGGAACATGTTCCGGTGCTTCTTGAACATGTTCCGGTGCTTCAGGAACATGTTTCGGTGCTTCCGGAACATGTTCCGGTGCTTCCGGAACATGTTACGGGGCTTCCGGAACATGTTCCGGTGCTTCCGGAACATGTTCCGGTGCTTCCGGAACACATTCCGGCGCTTCCGGAACATGTTCCGGCGCTTCCGGAAGATGTTGCGGCGCTTCCGGAACATGTTCCGGTGCTTCCGGAACATGTTCCGGCGCTTCCAGAACATGTTCCGGTGCTTCCGGAACATGTTCCGGTGCTTCCGGAACATGTTCCGGCGCTTCCGGAACATGTTCCGGTCCTTCCGGAACATGTTCCGGTGCTTGCGGAACATGTTCCGGTCCTTCCGGAACATGTTCCGGTGCTTGCGGAACATGTTCCGGTCCTTCCGGAACATGTTCTGGCGCTTCCGGAACATGTTCCGGTCCTTCCGGAACATGTTCCAGTGCTTCCGAAACATGTTCCGGTCCTTCCGGAACATGTTCCGGCGCTTCCGGAACATGTTCCGGTCCTTCCGGAACATGTTCCGGTACTTCCGGAACATGTTCCGGTCCTTCCGGAACATGTTCCGGCGCTTCCGGAACATGTTCCGGTCCTTCCGGAACATCTTCCGGTCCTTCCAGAACACCGGAACATGTTCCGGTCCTTCCGGAACATGTTCCGGCGCTTCCGGAACTTGATCCGGTGCTTCCGGAACATGTTCCGGCACTTCCGGAACATATTCCGGTGCCTCGGGAACATGGTCCGGCGATTCCGGAACATGTTCCGGCGCTTCCGGAACATGTTCCGGTGCCTCCGGAACATGTTCGGGTCCTTCCGGTACATGTTCCGGTGCCCCCGGAACATGTTCGGGTCCTTCCGGAACATGTTCCGGTGCTTCCGGAACATGTTCCGGTGCTTCCGGAACATGTTCCGGCGCTTTCGGAACATGTTCCGGTCCTTCCGGAACATGTTGCGGTGCTTGCGGAACATTTTCCGGTCCTTCCAGAACATGTTCCGGTGCTTCCGCAACATGTTCCGGCGCTTCCGGAACATGTTCCGGCGCTTCCGGAACATGATCCGGTGCTTCTGGAACATGTTCCGGCGCTTCCGGAACATGTTCCGGTGCTTCCGGAACATGTTACGGTCCTTCCGGAACATGTTCCGGCGCTTCGGGAACATGTTCCGGTCCTTCCGAAACATGTTCCGGTGCTTCCGAAACATGTTCCGGCGCTTCCGGAACATGTTCCGGTCCTTCCGGAACATGTTCCGGTCCTTCCGGGACATGTTCCGGTGCTTCCGGAACATGTTCTGGTCCTTCCGGAACATGTTCCGGCGCTTCCGGAACATGTTCCGGTGCCTCGGGAACATGTTCCGGCGATTCCGGAACATGTTCCGGCGCTTCCAGAACATGTTCCGGTGCCTCCAGAACATGTTCGGGTCCTTCCGGAACATGTTCCGGTGCCTCCGGAACATGTTCGGGTCCTTCCGGAAAATGTTCCGGTCCTTCCGGAACATGTTCCGGTGCTTCCGGAACATGTTCCGGTCCTTCAGGAACATGTTCCGGTCCTTCCGGAACATGTTCCGGTGCTTCCGGAACATGTTCCGGCGCTTCCGGAACATGTTCCGGTGCTTCCGGAACATGTTCCGGTCCTTCCGGAACATGTTCTGGTCATTCCGGAACATGTTTCGGTCCTTCCGGAACATGTTCCGGTGCTCCCGGAACATTTTCCGGTCCTTCCGGAACATGTTCCGGTCCTTCCGGAACATGTTCCGGCGCTTCCGGAACATGTTCCGGCGCTTCCGGAACATGTTCCGGTGCTTCCGGAACATGTTCCGGTCCTTCCGGAACATGTTCCGGCGCTTCCGGTGTTTCCGGAACATGTTCCGGTGCTCCCGGAACATGTTTCGGCGCTTCCGGAACATGTTCCGGTGCTTCCGGAACATGTTCCGGCGCTTCCGGAACATGTTCCGGTGCTTCCGGAACATGTTCCGGTCCTTCCGCAACATGTTCCGGCGCTTCCGGAACATGTTCCGGTCCTTCCGGAACATGTTCCGGTGCTTCCGGAACATGTTCCGGCGCTTCGGGAACATGTTCCGGCGCTTTCGGAACATGTTCTGGTCCTTCCGGAACATGTTGCGGTGCTTGCGGAACATGTTCCGGTCCTTCCGGAACATGATCCGGAGCTTCCGGAACATGATCCGGCGCTTCCAGAACATGTTCCGGCGCTTCCAGAACATGTTCCGGTCCTTCAGGAACATGTTCCGGTCCTTCCGGAACATGTTCCGGCGCTTCCGGAACATGTTCCGGTGCTTCCGGTACATGTTCAGGTGCTTCCGGAACATGTTCCGGTGCTTCCGGAACATGTTCCGGTGCTTCCAGAACATGTTCTGGCGCTTCCGGAACATGTTCCGGCGCTTCCGGAACATGTTCCGGTGCTTCCGGAACATGTTCCGGTGCTTCTGGAACATTTTCCGGTGCTTCCGGAACATGTTCGGGTGCTTCCGGAACATGTTCCGGTCCTTCCGGAACATGTTCCGGCCCCTCCGGAACATGTTCCGGCGCTTCCGCAACATGTTCCGGCGCTTCCGGAACATGTTCCGGTCCTTCCGGAACATGTTCCGGCGCTTCCGGAACATGTTCCGGTCCTTCCGGAACATGTTCCGGTTCTTCCGGAACATGTTCTGGTCCTTCCGGAACATGTTCCGGCGCTTCCGGAACATGTTCCGGTGCTTCCGGAACATGTTCCGGTCCTTCCGGAACATGTTCCGGCGCTTCCGCAACATGTTCCGGCGCTTCCGGAACATGTTCCGGTCCTTCCGGAACATGTTCCGGCGCTTCCGGAACATGTTCCGGTCCTTCCGGAACATGTACCGGTCCTTCCGGAACATGTTCCGGTGCTTCCGGAACATGTTTCGGCGCTTCCGGAACATGTTCCGGTGCTTCCGGAACATGTTCCGGTCCTTCCGGAACATGTTCCGGTCCTTCCGGAACATGTTCCCGCGCTTCCGGAACATGTTCCGGTGCTTCCGGAACATGTTCGGGTCCTTCCGGAACATGTTCCGGCGCTTCTGGAACATGTTCCGGCGCTTCCGGAACATGTTCCGGTGCTTCCAGAACATGTTCCCGTGCTTCCGGAACATGTTCCGGTGCTTCCGGAACATGATCCGGGGCTTCCGGAACATGTTCCGGTGCTTCCGGAACATGTTCCGGTGCTTCCGGAACATGTTCCGGCGCTTCCGGAACATGTTCCGGTGCTTCCGGAACATGTTTCGGTGCTTCCGGAACATGTTCCGGCGCTTCCGGAACATGTTCCGGTGCTTCCGGAACATGTTGCGGTGCTTCCGGAACACGTTCCGGTGCTTCCGGAACACGTTCCGGCGCTTCCGGAACGTGTTCCGGCGCCTCCAGACCATGCTCCGGCGCTTCTGGAACATGTTCCGGCGCTTCCGGAACATGTTCCGGTGCTTCCGGAACATGTTCCCGTGCTTCCGGAACATGTTCCGGTGCTTCCGGAACATGATCCGGGGCTTCCGGAACATGTTCCGGTGCTTCCGAAACATGTTCCGGTGCTTCCGGAACATGTTCCGGCGCTTCCGGAACATGTTCCGGTGCTTCCGGAACACGTTCCGGTGCTTCCGGAACACGTTCCGGCGCTTCCGGAACGTGTTCCGGCGCCTCCGGACCATGTTCCGGCGCTTCCGGAACATGTTCCGGTGCTTCCGGAACATGTTCCGGCGCTTCCGGAACATGATCCGGGGCTTCCGGAACATGTTCCGGTGCTTCCGGAACATGTTCCGGTGCTTCCGGAACATGTTCCGGCGCTTCCGGAATATGGTCCGGTGCTTCCGGAACATGTTCCGGTGCTTCCGGAACACGTTCCGGTGCTTCCGGAACACGTTCCGGTGCTTCCGGAACATGTACCGGTCCTTCCAGAACATGTTCCGGTGCTTCCGGAACATGTTCCGGCGCTTCCGGAATATGTTCCGGTGCTTCCGGAACATGTTCCGGTGCTTCCGGAACACGTTCCGGTGCTTCCGGAACACGTTCCGGTGCTTCCGGAACATGTACCGGTCCTTCCAGAACATGTTCCGGTTCTTCCGGAACATGTTCCGGTGCTTCCGGAACATGTTCCGGTGCTTCCGGAACATGTTCCGGTCCTTCCGGAACATGTTCCGGTCCTTCCGGAACATGTTCCGGCGCTTCCGCAACATGTTCCGGCGCTTCCGGAACATGTTCCGGTCCTTCCGGAACATGTTCCGGCGCCTCCGGAACATGTTCCGGTCCTTCCGGAACATGTACCGGTCCTTCCGGAACATGTTCCGGTGCTTCCGGAACATGTTTCGGCGCTTCCGGAACATGTTCCGGTCCTTCCGGAACATGTTCCCGCGCTTCTGGAACATGTTCCGGCGCTTCCGGAACATGTTCCGGTGCTTCCGGAACATGTTCCCGTGCTTCCGGAACATGTTCCGGTGCTTCCGGAACATGATCCGGGGCTTCCGGAACATGTTCCGGTGCTTCCGGAACATGTTCCGGTGCTTCCGGAACATGTTCCGGCGCTTCCGGAACATGTTCCGGTGCTTCCGGAACATGTTCCGGTGCTTCCGGAACCTGTTCCGGCGCTTCCGGAACATGTTCCGGTGCTTCCGGAACATGTTCCGGTGCTTCCGGAACACGTTCCGGTGCTTCCGGAACACGTTCCGGCGCTTCCGGAACGTGTTCCGGCGCCTCCAGACCATGCTCCGGCGCTTCTGGAACATGTTCCGGCGCTTCCGGAACATGTTCCGGTGCTTCCGGAACATGTTCCCGTGCTTCCGGAACATGTTCCGGTGCTTCCGGAACATGATCCGGGGCTTCCGGAACATGTTCCGGTGCTTCCGGAACATGTTCCGGTGCTTCCAGAACATGTTCCGGCGCTTCCGGAACATGTTCCGGTGCTTCCGGAACATGTTCCGGTGCTTCCGGAACATGTTCCGGCGCTTCCGGAACATGTTCCGGTCCTTCCGGAACATGTTCCGGTGCTTCCGGAACATGTTCGGGTCCTTCCGGAACATGTTCCGGTGCTTCCAGAACATGTTCCGGCGCTTCCGGAACATGTTCCGACCCTTCCGGAACATGTTCCGGCGCTTCCGGAACATGTTCCGGTGCTTCCGGAACATGTTCCGGTGCTTCCGGAACATGTTCCGGTCCTTCCGGAACATGTTCCGGTGCTTCCGGAACATGTTCGGGTCCTTCCGGAACATGTTCCGGTGCTTCCGGAACATGTTCCGGCGCTTCCGGAACATGTTCCGACCCTTCCGGAACATGTTCCGGCGCTTCCGGAACATGTTCCGGCGCCTCCGGAACATGTTCCGGCGCCCCCTGAACATGTTCCGGCGCTTCCGGAACATGTTCCGGTGCTTCCGGAACATGTTCCGGCGCTTCCGGAACATGTTCCGGTGCTTCCGGAACATGTTCCGGTCCTTCCAGAACATGTTCCGGCGCTTCCGGAACATGTTCCGGCGCTTCCGGAACATGTTCCGGTGCTTCCGGAATATGTTCCGGTGCTTCCGGAACATGTTCCGGTGCTTCCGGAACATTTTCCGGTCCTTCCGGAACATGTTCCGGCGCTTCCGGAACATGTTCCGGCGCTTCCGGAACATGTTCCGGCGCTTCCGGAACATGTTCCGGCGCTTCCGGAACATGTTCCGGTGCTTCCGGAACATGTTCCGGTCCTTCCGGAACATGTTCCGGCGCTTCCGGAACATGTTCCGGCGCCTCCGGAACATGTTCCGGTCCTTCCGGAACATGTTCCGGTCCTTCCGGAACATGTTCCGGTCCTTCCGGAACATGTTCCGGCGCTTCCGGAACATGTTCCGGCGCTTCCGGAACATGTTCCGGTCCTTCCGGAACATGTTCCGGTGCTTGCGGAACATGTTCCGGCGCCTCCGGAACATGTTCCGGTCCTTCCAGAACATGTTCCGGTCCTTCCGGAACATGTTCCGGCGCTTCCGGAACATGTTCCAGTGCTTCCGGAACATGTTCCGGTCCTTCCGGAACATGTTCCGGTCCTTCAGGAACATGTTCCGGCGCTTCCGGAACATGTTCCGGCGCTTCCGGAACATGTTCCGGCGCTTCCGGAACATGTTCCGGTGCTTCTGGAACATGTTCCGGCGCTTCCGGAACATGTTCCGATGCTTCTGGAACATGTTCCGGCGCTTCCGGAACATGTTCCGGCGCTTCCGGGTGTTTCGGTGCTTCCGGAACATGTTCCGGCGCTTCCGGAACATGTTCCGGTCCTTCCGGAACATGTTCCGGCGCTTCCGGAACGTGTTCCGGCGCTTCCGGAACGTGTTCCGGTGCTTCCGGAACTTGTTCCGGTCCTTCCGGAACATGTTCCGGTGCTTCCGGAACATGTTCCGGCGCTTCCGGAACATCTTCCGGTGCTTCCGGAACATGTTCGGGTCCTTCCGGAACATGTTCCGGTGTTTCCGGAACATGTTCCGGTGCTTCCGGAACATGTTCCGGTGCTTCCGGAACATGTTCCGGTCCTTCCGGAACATGTTCCGGTCCTTCCGGTGCTGCCGGAACATGTTCCGGTGCTTCCGGAACATGTTCCGGTCCTTCCGGAACATGTTCCGGCGCTTCCGGAACGTGTTCCGGTGCTTCCGGAACATGTTCCGGTCCTTCCGGAACATGTTCCGGTGCTTCCGGAACATGTTCCGGTGCTTCCGGAACATGTTCCGGCGCTTCCGGAACATGTTCCGGCGCTTCCGGAACATGTTCCGGTGCTTCCGGTACATGTTCCGGCGCTTCCGGAACATGTTCCGGTGCTTCCGGAACATGTTCCGGTGCTTCCGGAACATGTTCCGGTGCTTTCGGAACATGTTCCGGTGCTTCCGGAACATGTTCCGGTCCTTCCGGAACCTGTTCCGGCTTCCAGAACATGTTCCGGTGCTTCCGGAACATGTTCCGGCGCTTCCGGAACATGTTCCGGTCCTTCCGGAACATGTTCCGGTGCTTCCGGTACATGTTCCGGCGCTTCCGGAACATGTTCCGGTGCTTCCAGAACATGTTCCGGTGCTTCCGGAACATGTTCCGGTGCTTTCGGAACATGTTCCGGTCCTTCCGGAACATGTTCCGGTCCTTCCGGAACCTGTTCCGGCCTCCAGAACATGTTCCGGTCCTTCCGGAACATGTTCTGGCGCTTCCGGAACATGTTCCGGTGCTTCCGGAACATGTTCCGGTCCTTCCGGAACCTGTTCCGGCTTCCAGAACATGTTCCGGTGCTTCCGGAACATGTTCCGGCGCTTCCGGAACATGTTCCGGTCCTTCCGGAACATGTTCCGGTGCTTCCGGTACATGTTCCGGCGCTTCCGGAACATGTTCCGGTGCTTCCAGAACATGTTCCGGTGCTTCCGGAACATGTTCCGGTGCTTTCGGAACATGTTCCGGTCCTTCCGGAACATGTTCCGGTCCTTCCGGAACCTGTTCCGGCCTCCAGAACATGTTCCGGTCCTTCCGGAACATGTTCTGGCGCTTCCGGAACATGTTCCGGCGCTTCCGGAACATGTTCCGGTCCTTCCGGAACATGTTCCGGTGCTTCCGGAACATGTTCGGGTCCTTTCAGAACATGTTCGGGTCCTTCCGGAGCATGTTCCGGTGCTTCCGGAACATGTTCCGGCGCTTCCGGAACATGTTCGGGTCCTTCCGGAACATGTTCCGGTGCTTCCGGAACATGTTCCGGCGCTTCCGGAACATGTTCCGACCCTTCCGGAACATGTTCCGGCGCTTCCGGAACATGTTCCGGCGCCTCCGGAACATGTTCCGGCGCCTCCGGAACATGTTCCGGTGCTTCCGTAACATGTTCCGGTCCTTCCGGAACATGTTCTGGTGCTTCCAGAACATGTTCCGGCGCTTCCGGAACATGTTCCGGTCCTTCAGGAACATGTTCCGGTCCTTCCGGAACATGTTCCGGCGCTTCCGGAACATGTGCCGGTCCTTCCGGAACATGTTCCGGTGCTTCCGGAACATGTTCCGGTCCTTCCGGAACATGTTCCGGCGCTTCCGGAACATGTTCCGGCGCCTCCGGAACATGTTCCGGTGCTTCCAGAACATGTTCCGGTCCTTCCGGAACATGTTCCGGCGCTTCCGGAACATGTTCCGGTGCTTCCGGAACATGTTCCGGTGCTTCCGGAACATGTTCCGGTCCTTCCGGAACATGTTCCGGTGCTGCCGGAGCATGTTCCGGTGCTTCCGGAACATGTTCCGGTGCTTCCGGAACATGTTCCGGTGCTTCCGGAACATGTTCCGGTGCTTCCGGAACATGTTCCGGCGCTTCCGGAACATGTTCCGGCGCTTCCGGAACATGTTCCGGCGCTTCCGGAACATGTTCCGGTGCTTCCGGTACATGTTCCGGCGCTTCCGGAACATGTTCCGGTGCTTCCGGAACATGTTCCGGTGCTTCCGGAACATGTTCCGGTGCTTTCGGAACATGTTGCGGTGCTTCCGGAACATGTTCCGGTCCTTCCGGAACCCGTTCCGGCTTCCAGAACACGTTCCGGTGCTTCCGGAACATGTTCCGGGGCTTCCGGAACATGTTCCGGTCCTTCCGGAACATGTTCCGGTGCTTCCGGTACATGTTCCGGCGCTTCCGGAACATGTTCCGGTGCTTCCGGAACATGTTCCGGTGCCTCCGGAACATGTTCCGGTGCTTTCGGAACATGTTCCGGTCCTTCCGGAACATGTTCCGGTCCTTCCGGAACCTGTTCCGGCTTCCAGAACATGTTCCGGTCCTTCCGGAACATGTTCTGGCGCTTCCGGAACATGTTCCGGCGCTTCCGGAACATGTTCCGGTCCTTCCGGAACATGTTCCGGTGCTTCCGGAACATGTTCGGGTCCTTTCGGAACATGTTCGGGTCCTTCCGGAGCATGTTCCGGTGCTTCCGGAACATGTTCCGGCGCTTCCGGAACATGTTCGGGTCCTTCCGGAACATGTTCCGGTGCTTCCGGAACATGTTCCGGCGCTTCCGGAACATGTTCCGACCCTTCCGGAACATGTTCCGGCGCTTCCGGAACATGTTCCGGCGCCTCCGGAACATGTTCCGGCGCCTCCGGAACATGTTCCGGTGCTTCCGGAACATGTTCCGGTCCTTCCGGAACATGTTCTGGTGCTTCCAGAACATGTTCCGGCGCTTCCGGAACATGTTCCGGTCCTTCAGGAACATGTTCCGGTCCTTCCGGAACATGTTCCGGCGCTTCCGGAACATGTTCCGGTCCTTCCGGAACATGTTCCGGTGCTTCCGGAACATGTTCCGGTCCTTCCGGAACATGTTCCGGCGCTTCCGGAACATGTTCCGGCGCCTCCGGAACATGTTCCGGTGCTTCCGGAACATGTTCCGGTCCTTCCGGAACATGTTCCGGCGCTTCCGGAACATGTTCCGGTCCTTCCGGAACATGTTCCGGTGCTGCCGGAGCATGTTCCGGTGCTTCCGGAACATGTTCCGGTCCTTCCGGAACATGTTCCGGCGCTTCCGGAACGTGTTCCGGTGCTTCCGGAACATGTTCCGGTCCTTCCGGAACATGTTCTGGCGCTTCCGGAACATGTTCCGGTGCTTCCGGAACATGTTCCGGCGCTTCCGGAACATGTTCCGGCGCTTCCGGAACATGTTCCGGTGCTTCCGGTACATGTTCCGGCGCTTCCGGAACATGTTCCGGTGCTTCCGGAACATGTTCCGGTGCTTCCGGAACATGTTCCGGTGCTTCCGGAACATGTTCCGGTGCTTCCGGAACATGTTCCGGTCCTTCCGGAACCTGTTCCGGCTTCCAGAACATGTTCCGGTGCTTCCGGAACATGTTCCGGCGCTTCCGGAACATGTTCCGGTCCTTCCGGAACATGTTCCGGTGCTTCCGGTACATGTTCCGGCGCTTCCGGAACATGTTCCGGTGCTTCCGGAACATGTTCCGGTGCCTCCGGAACATGTTCCGGTGCTTTCGGAACATGTTCCGGTCCTTCCGGAACATGTTCCGGTCCTTCCGGAACCTGTTCCGGCTTCCAGAACATGTTCCGGTCCTTCCGGAACATGTTCTGGCGCTTCCGGAACATGTTCCGGCGCTTCCGGAACATGTTCCGGTCCTTCCGGAACATGTTCCGGTGCTTCCGGAACATGTTCGGGTCCTTTCGGAACATGTTCGGGTCCTTCCGGAGCATGTTCCGGTGCTTCCGGAACATGTTCCGGCGCTTCCGGAACATGTTCGGGTCCTTCCGGAACATGTTCCGGTGCTTCCGGAACATGTTCCGGCGCTTCCGGAACATGTTCCGACCCTTCCGGAACATGTTCCGGCGCTTCCGGAACATGTTCCGGCGCCTCCGGAACATGTTCCGGCGCCTCCGGAACATGTTCCGGTGCTTCCGGAACATGTTCCGGTCCTTCCGGAACATGTTCTGGTGCTTCCAGAACATGTTCCGGCGCTTCCGGAACATGTTCCGGTCCTTCAGGAACATGTTCCGGTCCTTCCGGAACATGTTCCGGCGCTTCCGGAACATGTTCCGGTCCTTCCGGAACATGTTCCGGTCCTTCCGGAACATGTTCCGGTCCTTCCGGAACATGTTCCGGCGCCTCCGGAACATGTTCCGGCGCCTCCGGAACATGTTCCGGTCCTTCCGGAACATGTTCCGGCGCTTCCGGAACATGTTCCGGTGCTTCCGGAACATGTTCCGGTGCTTCCGGAACATGTTCCGGTGCTTCCGGAACATGTTCCGGTGCTGCCGGAGCATGTTCCGGCTTCCAGAACATGTTCCGGTCCTCCCGGAACATGTTCTGGCGCTTCCGGAACATGTTCCGGCGCTTCCGGAACATGTTCCGGTCCTTCCGGAACATGTTCCGGTGCTTCCGGAACATGTTCGGGTCCTTTCGGAACATGTTCGGGTCCTTCCGGAGCATGTTCCGGTGCTTCCGGAACATGTTCCGGCGCTTCCGGAACATGTTCGGGTCCTTCCGGAACATGTTCCGGTGCTTCCGGAACATGTTCCGGCGCTTCCGGAACATGTTCCGACCCTTCCGGAACATGTTCCGGCGCCTCCGGAACATGTTCCGGCGCCTCCGGAACATGTTCCGGTGCTTCCGGAACATGTTCCGGTCCTTCCGGAACATGTTCCGGTGCTTCCAGAACATGTTCCGGCGCTTCCGGAACATGTTCCGGTCCTTCAGGAACATGTTCCGGTCCTTCCGGAACATGTTCCGGCGCTTCCGGAACATGTTCCGGTGCTTCCGGAACATGTTCCGGTCCTTCGGGAACATGTTCCGGTGCTTCCGGAACATGTTCCGGTCCTTCCGGAACATGTTCCGGCGCTTCCGGAACATGTTCCGGCGCTTCCGGAACATGTTCCGGCGCTTCCGGAACATGTTCCGGCGCTTCCGGAACATGTTCCGGTGCTTCCGGAACATGTTCCGGTCCTTCCGGAACATGTTCCGGCGCTTCCGGAACATGTTCCGGCGCCTCCGGAACATGTTCCGGTCCTTCCGGAACATGTTCCGGTCCTTCCGGAACATGTTCCGGTCCTTCCGGAACATGTTCCGGCGCTTCCGGAACATGTTCCGGCGCTTCCGGAACATGTTCCGGTCCTTCCGGAACATGTTCCGGTGCTTGCGGAACATGTTCCGGCGCCTCCGGAACATGTTCCGGTCCTTCCAGAACATGTTCCGGTCCTTCCGGAACATGTTCCGGCGCTTCCGGAACATGTTCCAGTGCTTCCGGAACATGTTCCGGTCCTTCCGGAACATGTTCCGGTCCTTCAGGAACATGTTCCGGCGCTTCCGGAACATGTTCCGGCGCTTCCGGAACATGTTCCGGCGCTTCCGGAACATGTTCCGGTGCTTCTGGAACATGTTCCGGCGCTTCCGGAACATGTTCCGATGCTTCTGGAACAAGTTCCGGCGCTTCCGGAACATGTTCCGGCGCTTCCGGGTGTTTCGGTGCTTCCGGAACATGTTCCGGTGCTTCCGGAACATGTTCCGGTCCTTCCGGAACATGTTCCGGCGCTTCCGGAACGTGTTCCGGCGCTTCCGGAACGTGTTCCGGTGCTTCCGGAACTTGTTCCGGTCCTTCCGGAACATGTTCCGGCGCTTCCGGAACATGTTCCGGCGCTTCCGGAACATGTTCCGGCGCTTCCGGAACATGTTCCGGTGCTTCCGGAACATGTTCCGGTCCTTCCGGAACATGTTCCGGCGCTTCCGGAACATGTTCCGGCGCCTCCGGAACATGTTCCGGTCCTTCCGGAACATGTTCCGGTCCTTCCGGAACATGTTCCGGTCCTTCCGGAACATGTTCCGGCGCTTCCGGAACATGTTCCGGCGCTTCCGGAACATGTTCCGGTCCTTCCGGAACATGTTCCGGTGCTTGCGGAACATGTTCCGGCGCCTCCGGAACATGTTCCGGTCCTTCCAGAACATGTTCCGGTCCTTCCGGAACATGTTCCGGCGCTTCCGGAACATGTTCCAGTGCTTCCGGAACATGTTCCGGTCCTTCCGGAACATGTTCCGGTCCTTCAGGAACATGTTCCGGCGCTTCCGGAACATGTTCCGGCGCTTCCGGAACATGTTCCGGCGCTTCCGGAACATGTTCCGGTGCTTCTGGAACATGTTCCGGCGCTTCCGGAACATGTTCCGATGCTTCTGGAACATGTTCCGGCGCTTCCGGAACATGTTCCGGCGCTTCCGGGTGTTTCGGTGCTTCCGGAACATGTTCCGGTGCTTCCGGAACATGTTCCGGTCCTTCCGGAACATGTTCCGGCGCTTCCGGAACGTGTTCCGGCGCTTCCGGAACGTGTTCCGGTGCTTCCGGAACTTGTTCCGGTCCTTCCGGAACATGTTCCGGTGCTTCCGGAACATGTTCCGGCGCTTCCGGAACATCTTCCGGTGCTTCCGGAACATGTTCGGGTCCTTCCGGAACATGTTCCGGTGTTTCCGGAACATGTTCCGGTGCTTCCGGAACATGTTCCGGTGCTTCCGGAACATGTTCCGGTCCTTCCGGAACATGTTCCGGTCCTTCCGGTGCTGCCGGAACATGTTCCGGTGCTTCCGGAACATGTTCCGGTCCTTCCGGAACATGTTCCGGCGCTTCCGGAACGTGTTCCGGTGCTTCCGGAACATGTTCCGGTCCTTCCGGAACATGTTCCGGTGCTTCCGGAACATGTTCCGGTGCTTCCGGAACATGTTCCGGCGCTTCCGGAACATGTTCCGGCGCTTCCGGAACATGTTCCGGTGCTTCCGGTACATGTTCCGGCGCTTCCGGAACATGTTCCGGTGCTTCCGGAACATGTTCCGGTGCTTCCGGAACATGTTCCGGTGCTTTCGGAACATGTTCCGGTGCTTCCGGAACATGTTCCGGTCCTTCCGGAACCTGTTCCGGCTTCCAGAACATGTTCCGGTGCTTCCGGAACATGTTCCGGCGCTTCCGGAACATGTTCCGGTCCTTCCGGAACATGTTCCGGTGCTTCCGGTACATGTTCCGGCGCTTCCGGAACATGTTCCGGTGCTTCCAGAACATGTTCCGGTGCTTCCGGAACATGTTCCGGTGCTTTCGGAACATGTTCCGGTCCTTCCGGAACATGTTCCGGTCCTTCCGGAACCTGTTCCGGCCTCCAGAACATGTTCCGGTCCTTCCGGAACATGTTCTGGCGCTTCCGGAACATGTTCCGGTGCTTCCGGAACATGTTCCGGTCCTTCCGGAAACTGTTCCGGCTTCCAGAACATGTTCCGGTGCTTCCGGAACATGTTCCGGCGCTTCCGGAACATGTTCCGGTCCTTCCGGAACATGTTCCGGTGCTTCCGGTACATGTTCCGGCGCTTCCGGAACATGTTCCGGTGCTTCCAGAACATGTTCCGGTGCTTCCGGAACATGTTCCGGTGCTTTCGGAACATGTTCCGGTCCTTCCGGAACATGTTCCGGTCCTTCCGGAACTTGTTCCGGCCTCCAGAACATGTTCCGGTCCTTCCGGAACATGTTCTGGCGCTTCCGGAACATGTTCCGGCGCTTCCGGAACATGTTCCGGTCCTTCCGGAACATGTTCCGGTGCTTCCGGAACATGTTCGGGTCCTTTCAGAACATGTTCGGGTCCTTCCGGAGCATGTTCCGGTGCTTCCGGAACATGTTCCGGCGCTTCCGGAACATGTTCGGGTCCTTCCGGAACATGTTCCGGTGCTTCCGGAACATGTTCCGGCGCTTCCGGAACATGTTCCGACCCTTCCGGAACATGTTCCGGCGCTTCCGGAACATGTTCCGGCGCCTCCGGAACATGTTCCGGCGCCTCCGGAACATGTTCCGGTGCTTCCGTAACATGTTCCGGTCCTTCCGGAACATGTTCTGGTGCTTCCAGAACATGTTCCGGCGCTTCCGGAACATGTTCCGGTCCTTCAGGAACATGTTCCGGTCCTTCCGGAACATGTTCCGGCGCTTCCGGAACATGTGCCGGTCCTTCCGGAACATGTTCCGGTGCTTCCGGAACATGTTCCGGTCCTTCCGGAACATGTTCCGGCGCTTCCGGAACATGTTCCGGCGCCTCCGGAACATGTTCCGGTGCTTCCAGAACATGTTCCGGTCCTTCCGGAACATGTTCCGGCGCTTCCGGAACATGTTCCGGTGCTTCCGGAACATGTTCCGGTGCTTCCGGAACATGTTCCGGTCCTTCCGGAACATGTTCCGGTGCTGCCGGAGCATGTTCCGGTGCTTCCGGAACATGTTCCGGTGCTTCCGGAACATGTTCCGGTGCTTCCGGAACATGTTCCGGTGCTTCCGGAACATGTTCCGGCGCTTCCGAAACATGTTCCGGCGCTTCCGGAACATGTTCCGGCGCTTCCGGAACATGTTCCGGTGCTTCCGGTACATGTTCCGGCGCTTCCGGAACATGTTCCGGTGCTTCCGGAACATGTTCCGGTGCTTCCGGAACATGTTCCGGTGCTTTCGGAACATGTTGCGGTGCTTCCGGAACATGTTCCGGTCCTTCCGGAACCCGTTCCGGCTTCCAGAACATGTTCCGGTGCTTCCGGAACATGTTCCGGGGCTTCCGGAACATGTTCCGGTCCTTCCGGAACATGTTCCGGTGCTTCCGGTACATGTTCCGGCGCTTCCGGAACATGTTCCGGTGCTTCCGGAACATGTTCCGGTGCCTCCGGAACATGTTCCGGTGCTTTCGGAACATGTTCCGGTCCTTCCGGAACATGTTCCGGTCCTTCCGGAACCTGTTCCGGCTTCCAGAACATGTTCCGGTCCTTCCGGAACATGTTCTGGCGCTTCCGGAACATGTTCCGGCGCTTCCGGAACATGTTCCGGTCCTTCCGGAACATGTTCCGGTGCTTCCGGAACATGTTCGGGTCCTTTCGGAACATGTTCGGGTCCTTCCGGAGCATGTTCCGGTGCTTCCGGAACATGTTCCGGCGCTTCCGGAACATGTTCGGGTCCTTCCGGAACATGTTCCGGTGCTTCCGGAACATGTTCCGGCGCTTCCGGAACATGTTCCGACCCTTCCGGAACATGTTCCGGTGCTTCCGGAACATGTTCCGGCGCCTCCGGAACATGTTCCGGCGCCTCCGGAACATGTTCCGGTGCTTCCGGAACATGTTCCGGTCCTTCCGGAACATGTTCTGGTGCTTCCAGAACATGTTCCGGCGCTTCCGGAACATGTTCCGGTCCTTCAGGAACATGTTCCGGTCCTTCCGGAACATGTTCCGGCGCTTCCGGAACATGTTCCGGTCCTTCCGGAACATGTTCCGGTGCTTCCGGAACATGTTCCGGCGCTTCCGGAACATGTTCCGGCGCCTCCGGAACATGTTCCGGTGCTTCCGGAACATGTTCCGGTCCTTCCGGAACATGTTCCGGCGCTTCCGGAACATGTTCCGGTCCTTCCGGAACATGTTCCGGTGCTTCCGGAACATGTTCCGGTCCTTCCGGAACATGTTCCGGTGCTGCCGGAGCATGTTCCGGTGCTTCCGGAACATGTTCCGGTCCTTCCGGAACATGTTCCGGCGCTTCCGGAACGTGTTCCGGTGCTTCCGGAACATGTTCCGGTCCTTCCGGAACATGTTCCGGTGCTTCCGGAACATGTTCCGGTGCTTCCGGAACATGTTCCGGCGCTTCCGGAACATGTTCCGGCGCTTCCGGAACATGTTCCGGTGCTTCCGGTACATGTTCCGGCGCTTCCGGAACATGTTCCGGTGCTTCCGGAACATGTTCCGGTGCTTCCGGAACATGTTCCGGTGCTTCCGGAACATGTTCCGGTGCTTCCGGAACATGTTCCGGTCCTTCCGGAACCTGTTCCGGCTTCCAGAACATGTTCCGGTGCTTCCGGAACATGTTCCGGCGCTTCCGGAACATGTTCCGGTCCTTCCGGAACATGTTCCGGTGCTTCCGGTACATGTTCCGGCGCTTCCGGAACATGTTCCGGTGCTTCCGGTACATGTTCCGGCGCTTCCGGAACATGTTCCGGTGCTTCCGGAACATGTTCCGGTGCCTCCGGAACATGTTCCGGTGCTTTCGGAACATGTTCCGGTCCTTCCGGAACATGTTCCGGTCCTTCCGGAACCTGTTCCGGCTTCCAGAACATGTTCCGGTCCTTCCGGAACATGTTCTGGCGCTTCCGGAACATGTTCCGGCGCTTCCGGAACATGTTCCGGTCCTTCCGGAACATGTTCCGGTGCTTCCGGAACATGTTCGGGTCCTTTCGGAACATGTTCGGGTCCTTCCGGAGCATGTTCCGGTGCTTCCGGAACATGTTCCGGCGCTTCCGGAACATGTTCGGGTCCTTCCGGAACATGTTCCGGTGCTTCCGGAACATGTTCCGGCGCTTCCGGAACATGTTCCGACCCTTCCGGAACATGTTCCGGCGCTTCCGGAACATGTTCCGGCGCCTCCGGAACATGTTCCGGCGCCTCCGGAACATGTTCCGGTGCTTCCGGAACATGTTCCGGTCCTTCCGGAACATGTTCTGGTGCTTCCAGAACATGTTCCGGCGCTTCCGGAACATGTTCCGGTCCTTCAGGAACATGTTCCGGTCCTTCCGGAACATGTTCCGGCGCTTCCGGAACATGTTCCGGTCCTTCCGGAACATGTTCCGGTGCTTCCGGAACATGTTCCGGTCCTTCCGGAACATGTTCCGGGCGCTTCCGGAACATGTTCCGGTCCTTCCGGAACATGTTCCGGTGCTTCCGGAACATGTTCCGGTCCTTCCGGAACATGTTCCGGTGCTGCCGGAGCATGTTCCGGTGCTTCCGGAACATGTTCCCGTCCTTCCGGAACATGTTCCGGCGCTTCCGGAACGTGTTCCGGTGCTTCCGGAACATGTTCCGGTGCTTCCGGAACATGTTCCGGTGCTTCCGGAACATGTTCCGGCGCTTCCGGAACATGTTCCGGCGCTTCCGGAACATGTTCCGGTGCTTCCGGTACATGTTCCGGCGCTTCCGGAACATGTTCCGGTGCTTCCGGAACATGTTCCGGTGCTTCCGGAACATGTTCCGGCGCTTCCGGAACATGTTCCGGTGCTTCCGGTACATGTTCCGGCGCTTCCGGAACATGTTCCGGTGCTTCCGGAACATGTTCCGGTGCTTCCGGAACATGTTCCGGTGCTTCCGGAACATGTTCCGGTGCTTCCGGAACATGTTCCGGTCCTTCCGGAACCTGTTCCGGCTTCCAGAACATGTTCCGGTGCTTCCGGAACATGTTCCGGCGCTTCCGGAACATGTTCCGGTCCTTCCGGAACATGTTCGGTGCTTCCGGAACATGTTCCGGCGCTTCCGGAACATGTTCCGGTCCTTCCGGAACATGTTCCGGTGCTTCCGGTACATGTTCCGGCGCTTCCGGAACATGTTCCGGTGCTTCCGGAACATGTTCCGGTGCCTCCGGAACATGTTCCGGTGCTTTCGGAACATGTTCCGGTCCTTCCGGAACATGTTCCGGTCCTTCCGGAACCTGTTCCGGCTTCCAGAACATGTTCCGGTCCTTCCGGAACATGTTCTGGCGCTTCCGGAACATGTTCCGGCGCTTCCGGAACATGTTCCGGTCCTTCCGGAACATGTTCCGGTGCTTCCGGAACATGTTCGGGTCCTTTCGGAACATGTTCGGGTCCTTCCGGAGCATGTTCCGGTGCTTCCGGAACATGTTCCGGCGCTTCCGGAACATGTTCGGGTCCTTCCGGAACATGTTCCGGTGCTTCCGGAACATGTTCCGGCGCTTCCGGAACATGTTCCGACCCTTCCGGAACATGTTCCGGCGCTTCCGGAACATGTTCCGGCGCCTCCGGAACATGTTCCGGCGCCTCCGGAACATGTTCCGGTGCTTCCGGAACATGTTCCGGTCCTTCCGGAACATGTTCTGGTGCTTCCAGAACATGTTCCGGCGCTTCCGGAACATGTTCCGGTCCTTCAGGAACATGTTCCGGTCCTTCCGGAACATGTTCCGGTCCTTCCGGAACATGTTCCGGCGCCTCCGGAACATGTTCCGGCGCCTCCGGAACATGTTCCGGTCCTTCCGGAACATGTTCCGGCGCTTCCGGAACATGTTCCGGTGCTTCCGGAACATGTTCCGGTGCTTCCGGAACATGTTCCGGTGCTTCCGGAACATGTTCCGGTGCTGCCGGAGCATGTTCCGGCTTCCAGAACATGTTCCGGTCCTCCCGGAACATGTTCTGGCGCTTCCGGAACATGTTCCGGCGCTTCCGGAACATGTTCCGGTCCTTCCGGAACATGTTCCGGTGCTTCCGGAACATGTTCGGGTCCTTTCGGAACATGTTCGGGTCCTTCCGGAGCATGTTCCGGTGCTTCCGGAACATGTTCCGGCGCTTCCGGAACATGTTCGGGTCCTTCCGGAACATGTTCCGGTGCTTCCGGAACATGTTCCGGCGCTTCCGGAACATGTTCCGACCCTTCCGGAACATGTTCCGGCGCCTCCGGAACATGTTCCGGCGCCTCCGGAACATGTTCCGGTGCTTCCGGAACATGTTCCGGTCCTTCCGGAACATGTTCCGGTGCTTCCAGAACATGTTCCGGCGCTTCCGGAACATGTTCCGGTCCTTCAGGAACATGTTCCGGTCCTTCCGGAACATGTTCCGGCGCTTCCGGAACATGTTCCGGTGCTTCCGGAACATGTTCCGGTCCTTCGGGAACATGTTCCGGTGCTTCCGGAACATGTTCCGGTCCTTCGGGAACATGTTCCGGCGCTTCCGGAACATGTTCCGGCGCCTCCGGAACATGTTCCGGTGCTTCCGGAACATGTTCCGGTCCTTCCGGAACATGTTCCGGCGCTTCCGGACTATGTTCCGGTGCTTCCGGAACATGTTCCGGTCCTTCCGGAACATGTTCCGGTCCTTCCGGAACATGTTCCGGTGCTTCCGGAACATGTTCCGGTCCTTCCGGAACATGTTCCGGTGCTTCCGGATCATGTTCCGGTCCTTCCGGAACATGTTCCGGCGCTTCCGGAACATGTTCCGGTTCTTCCGGAACATGTTCCGGCGCTTCCGGAACATGTTCCGGTGCTTCCGGAACATGTTCCGGCGCTTCCGGAACATGCTCCGGCGCCTCCGGAACATGTTCCGGCGCCTCCGGAACATGTTCCGGTGCTTCCGGAACATGTTCCGGTGCTTCCGGAACATGTTCCGGCGCTTCCGGAACATGTTCCGGTCCTTCCGGAACATGTTCCGGTCCTTCCGGAACATGTTCCGGTCCTTCCGGAACATGTTCCGGCGCTTCCGGAACATGTACCGGCGCTTCCGGAACATGTACCGGTGCTTCCGGAATATGTTCCGGTGCTTCCGGAACATGTTCCGGTGCTTCCGGAACATTTTCCGGTCCTTCCGGAACATGTTCCGGCGCTTCCGGAACATGTTCCGGTGCTTCCGGAACATGTTCCGGTCCTTCCGGAACATGTTCCGGCGCTTCCGGAACATGTTCCGGCGCCTCCGGAACATGTTCCGGTCCTTCCGGAACATGTTCCGGTCCTTCCGGAACATGTTCCGGTCCTTCCGGAACATGTTCCGGCGCTTCCGGAACATGTTCCGGGGCTTCCGGAACATGTTCCGGTGCTTCCGGAACATGTTCCGGTGCTTCCGGAACATGTTCCGGTGCTTCCGGAACATGTTCCGGTCCTTCCGGAACATGTTCAGGCGCCTCCGGAACATGTTCCGGTCCTTCCGGAACATGTTCCGGTCCTTCCGGAACATGTTCCGGCGCTTCCGGAACATGTTCCAGTGCTTCCGGAACATGTTCCGGCGCTTCCGGAACATGTTCCGATGCTTGTGGAACATGTTCCGGCGCTTCCGGAACATGTTCCGGCGCTTCCGGGTGTTCCGGTGCTTCCGGAACATTTTCCGGTGCTTCCGGAACATGTTCCGGTGCTTCCGGAACATGTTCCGGTCCTTCCGGAACATGTTCCGGCGCTTCCGGAACGTGTTCCGGCGCTTCCGGAACGTGTTCCGGCGCTTCCCGAACGTGTTCCGGTGCTTCCGGAACATGTTCCGGTCCTTCCGGAACATGTTCCGGTGCTTCCGGAACATGTTCCGGCGCTTCCGGAACATGTTCCGGTGCTTCCGGAACATGTTCGGGTCCTTCCGGAACATGTTCCGGTGCTTCCGAAACATGTTCAGGTGCTTCCGGAAGATGTTCCGGTGCTTCCGGAACATGTTCCGGTGCTTCCGGAACATGTTCCGGTGCTTCCGGAACATGTTCCGGTGCTTCCGGAACATGTTCCGGTCCTTCCGGAACATGTTTCGGCGCTTCCGGAACGTGTTCCGGTGCTTCCGGAACATGTTCCGGCGCTTCCGGAACATGTTCCGGCGCTTCCGGTACATGTTCCGGCGCTTCCGGTACATGTTCCGGCGCTTCCGGAACGTGTTCCGGTGCTTCCGGAACATGTTCCGGTGCTTCCGGAACATGTTCCGGTGCTTCCGGAACATGTTCCGGTGCTTCCGGAACATTTTCCGGTCCTTCCGGAACATGTTCCGGCGCTTCCGGAACATGTTCCGGTGCTTCCGGAACATGTTCCGGTCCTTCCGGAACATGTTCCGGCGCCTCCGGAACATGTTCCGGCGCCTCCGGAACATGTTGCGGCGCCTCCGGAACATGTTCCGGTCCTTCCGGAACATGTTCCGGTCCTTCCGGAACATGTTCCGGCCCTTCCGGAACATGTTCCGGCGCTTCCGGAACATGTTCCGGGGCTTCCGGAACATGTTCCGGTGCTTCCGGAACATGTTCCGGTGCTTCCAGAACATGTTCCGGTGCTTCCGGAACATGTTCCGGTGCTTCCGGAACATGTTCCGGTCCTTCCGGAACATGTTCCGGCGCTTCCGGAACATGTTCCGGTGCTTCCGGAACATGTTCCGGCGCTTCCGGAACATGTTCCGACCCTTCCGGAACATGTTCCGGCGCCTCCGGAACATGTTCCGGCGCCTCCGGAACATGTTCCGGTGCTTCCGGAACATGTTCCGGTCCTTCCGGAACATGTTCCGGTGCTTCCAGAACATGTTCCGGCGCTTCCGGAACATGTTCCGGTCCTTCAGGAACATGTTCCGGTCCTTCCGGAACATGTTCCGGCGCTTCCGGAACATGTTCCGGTGCTTCCGGAACATGTTCCGGTCCTTCGGGAACATGTTCCGGTGCTTCCGGAACATGTTCCGGTCCTTCGGGAACATGTTCCGGCGCTTCCGGAACATGTTCCGGCGCCTCCGGAACATGTTCCGGTGCTTCCGGAACATGTTCCGGTCCTTCCGGAACATGTTCCGGCGCTTCCGGACTATGTTCCGGTGCTTCCGGAACATGTTCCGGTCCTTCCGGAACATGTTCCGGTCCTTCCGGAACATGTTCCGGTGCTTCCGGAACATGTTCCGGTCCTTCCGGAACATGTTCCGGTGCTTCCGGATCATGTTCCGGTCCTTCCGGAACATGTTCCGGCGCTTCCGGAACATGTTCCGGTGCTTCCGGAACATGTTCCGGCGCTTCCGGAACATGTTCCGGTGCTTCCGGAACATGTTCCGGCGCTTCCGGAACATGCTCCGGCGCCTCCGGAACATGTTCCGGCGCCTCCGGAACATGTTCCGGTGCTTCCGGAACATGTTCCGGTGCTTCCGGAACATGTTCCGGCGCTTCCGGAACATGTTCCGGTCCTTCCGGAACATGTTCCGGTCCTTCCGGAACATGTTCCGGTCCTTCCGGAACATGTTCCGGCGCTTCCGGAACATGTACCGGCGCTTCCGGAACATGTACCGGTGCTTCCGGAATATGTTCCGGTGCTTCCGGAACATGTTCCGGTGCTTCCGGAACATTTTCCGGTCCTTCCGGAACATGTTCCGGCGCTTCCGGAACATGTTCCGGTGCTTCCGGAACATGTTCCGGTCCTTCCGGAACATGTTCCGGCGCTTCCGGAACATGTTCCGGCGCCTCCGGAACATGTTCCGGTCCTTCCGGAACATGTTCCGGTCCTTCCGGAACATGTTCCGGTCCTTCCGGAACATGTTCCGGCGCTTCCGGAACATGTTCCGGGGCTTCCGGAACATGTTCCGGTGCTTCCGGAACATGTTCCGGTGCTTCCGGAACATGTTCCGGTCCTTCCGGAACATGTTCAGGCGCCTCCGGAACATGTTCCGGTCCTTCCGGAACATGTTCCGGTCCTTCCGGAACATGTTCCGGCGCTTCCGGAACATGTTCCGATGCTTGTGGAACATGTTCCGGCGCTTCCGGAACATGTTCCGGCGCTTCCGGGTGTTCCGGTGCTTCCGGAACATTTTCCGGTGCTTCCGGAACATGTTCCGGTGCTTCCGGAACATGTTCCGGTCCTTCCGGAACATGTTCCGGCGCTTCCGGAACGTGTTCCGGCGCTTCCGGAACGTGTTCCGGCGCTTCCCGAACGTGTTCCGGTGCTTCCGGAACATGTTCCGGTCCTTCCGGAACATGTTCCGGTGCTTCCGGAACATGTTCCGGCGCTTCCGGAACATGTTCCGGTGCTTCCGGAACATGTTCGGGTCCTTCCGGAACATGTTCCGGTGCTTCCGAAACATGTTCAGGTGCTTCCGGAAGATGTTCCGGTGCTTCCGGAACATGTTCCGGTGCTTCCGGAACATGTTCCGGTGCTTCCGGAACATGTTCCGGTGCTTCCGGAACATGTTCCGGTCCTTCCGGAACATGTTTCGGCGCTTCCGGAACGTGTTCCGGTGCTTCCGGAACATGTTCCGGCGCTTCCGGAACATGTTCCGGCGCTTCCGGTACATGTTCCGGCGCTTCCGGTACATGTTCCGGCGCTTCCGGAACGTGTTCCGGTGCTTCCGGAACATGTTCCGGTGCTTCCGGAACATGTTCCGGTGCTTCCGGAACATGTCCCGGTGCTTCCGGAACATTTTCCGGTCCTTCCGGAACATGTTCCGGCGCTTCCGGAACATGTTCCGATGCTTGTGGAACATGTTCCGGCGCTTCCGGAACATGTTCCGGCGCTTCCGGGTGTTCCGGTGCTTCCGGAACATTTTCCGGTGCTTCCGGAACATGTTCCGGTGCTTCCGGAACATGTTCCGGTCCTTCCGGAACATGTTCCGGCGCTTCCGGGTGTTCCGGTGCTCCCGGAACGTGTTCCGGTGCTTCCGGAACATGTTCCGGTGCTTCCGGAACATGTTCCGGTCCTTCCGGAACATGTTCCGGTGCTTCCGGAACATGTTCCGGTCCTTCCGGAACATGTTTCGGCGCTTCCGGAACGTGTTCCGGTGCTTCCGGAACATGTTCCGGTCCTTCCGAGACATGTTCCGGTGCTTCCGAGACATGTTCCGGTGCTTCCGGAACATGTTCCGGCGCTTCCGGAACATGTTCCGGCGCTTCCGGAACATGTTCCGGTGCTTCCGGTACATGATCCGGCGCTTCCGGAACATGTTCCGGTGCTTCCGGAACATGTTCCGGTCCTTCCGGAACATGTTCCGGTGCTTCCGGAACATGTTCCGGTCCTTCCGGAACATGTTCCGGCGCTTCCGGAACATGTTCCGGTGCTTCCGGAACATGTTCCGGTCCTTCCGGAACATGTTCCGGTCCTTCCGGAACATGTTCCGGTCCTTCCGGAACATGTTCCGGCGCTTCCGGAAAATGTTCCGGGGCTTCCGGAACATGTTCCGGTGCTTCCGGAACATGTTCCGGTGCTTCCGGAACATGTTCCGGTGCTTCCGGAACATGTTCCGGTGCTTCCGGAACATGTTCCGGTCCTTCCGGAACATGTTCCGGCGCCTCCGGAACATGTTCCGGTCCTTCCAGAACATGTTCCGGTCCTTCCGGAACATGTTCCAGTGCTTCCGGAACATGTTCCGGTCCTTCCGGAACATATTCCGGTCCTTCAGGAACATGTTCCGGCGCTTCCGGAACATGTTCCGGTCCTTCCGGAACATGTTCCGGCGCTTCCGGAACATGTTCCGGTGCTTCTGGAACATGTTCCGGCGCTTCCGGAACATGTTCCGATGCTTGTGGAACATGTTCCGGCGCTTCCGGAACATGTTCCGGCGCTTCCGGGTGTTCCGGTGCTTCCGGAACATTTTCCGGTGCTTCCGGAACATGTTCCGGTGCTTCCGGAACATGTTCCGGTCCTTCCGGAACATGTTCCGGCGCTTCCGGAACGTGTTCCGGCGCTTCCGGAACGTGTTCCGGCGCTTCCGGAACGTGTTCCGGTGCTTCCGGAACATGTTCCGGTCCTTCCGGAACATGTTCCGGAAGCACCGGAACATGTTCCGGTGCTTCCGGAACATGTTCCGGTCCTTCCGGAACATGTTCCGGTGCTTCCGGAACATGTTCCGGCGCTTCCGGAACATCTTCCGGTGCTTCCGGAACATGTTCGGGTCCTTCCGGAACATGTTCCGGTGCTTCCGAAACATGTTCCGGTCCTTCCGGAACATGTTCCGGTGCTTCCGGAACATGTTCCGGTCCTTCCGGAACATGTTCCGGCGCTTCCGGAACATGTTCCGGTGCTTCCGGAACATGTTCCGGTCCTTCCGGAACATGTTCCGGTCCTTCCGGAACATGTTCCGGTCCTTCCGGAACATGTTCCGGCGCTTCCGGAAAATGTTCCGGGGCTTCCGGAACATGTTCCGGTGCTTCCGGAACATGTTCCGGTGCTTCCGGAACATGTTCCGGTGCTTCCGGAACATGTTCCGGTGCTTCCGGAACATGTTCCGGTCCTTCCGGAACATGTTCCGGCGCCTCCGGAACATGTTCCGGTCCTTCCGGAACATGTTCCGGTCCTTCCGGAACATGTTCCAGTGCTTCCGGTACATGTTCCGGTCCTTCCGGAACATATTCCGGTCCTTCAGGAACATGTTCCGGCGCTTCCGGAACATGTTCCGGCGCTTCCGGAACATGTTCCGGTGCTTCTGGAACATGTTCCGGCGCTTCCGGAACATGTTCCGATGCTTGTGGAACATGTTCCGGCGCTTCCGGAACATGTTCCGGCGCTTCCGGGTGTTCCGGTGCTTCCGGAACATTTTCCGGTGCTTCCGGAACATGTTCCGGTGCTTCCGGAACATGTTCCGGTCCTTCCGGAACATGTTCCGGCGCTTCCGGAACGTGTTCCGGCGCTTCCGGAACGTGTTCCGGCGCTTCCGGAACGTGTTCCGGTGCTTCCAGAACATGTTCCGGTCCTTCCGGAACATGTTCCGGAAGCACCGGAACATGTTCCGGTGCTTCCGGAACATGTTCCGGTCCTTCCGGAACATGTTCCGGTGCTTCCGGAACATGTTCCGGCGCTTCCGGAACATCTTCCGGTGCTTCCGGAACATGTTCGGGTCCTTCCGGAACATGTTCGGGTGCTTCCGAAACATGTTCCGGTGCTTCCGGAAGATGTTCCGGTGCTTCCGGAACATGTTCCGGTGCTTCCGGAACATGTTCCGGTGCTTCCGGAACATGTTCCGGTCCTTCCGGAACATGTTTCGGCGCTTCCGGAACGTGTTCGGGTGCTTCCGGAACATGTTCCGGTCCTTCCGGAACATGTTCCGGTGCTTCCAGAACATGTTCCGGCGCTTCCGGAACATGTTCCGGCGCTTCCGGAACATGTTCCGGTGCTTCCGGTACATGTTCCGGCGCTTCCGGAACATGTTCCGGTGCTTCCGGAACATGTTCCGGTGCTTTCGGAACATGTTCCGGTGCTTCCGGAACATGTTCCGGTCCTTCCGGAACCTGTTCCGGTTTCCAGAACATGTTCCGGTGCTTCCGGAACATGTTCCGGTGCTTCCGGTACATGTTCCGGCGCTTCCGGAACATGTTCCGGTGCTTCCGGAACATGTTCCGGTGCTTTCGGAACATGTTCCGGTGCTTCCGGAACATGTTCCGGTCCTTCCGGAACCTGTTCCGGCTTCCAGAACATGTTCCGGTCCTTCCGGAACATGTTCTGGCGCTTCCGGAACATGTTCCGGCGCTTCCGGAACATGTTCCGGTCCTTCCGGAACATGTTCCGGTGCTTCCGGAACATGTTCGGGTCCTTTCGGAACATGTTCGGGTCCTTCCGGAGCATGTTCCGGTGCTTCCGGAACATGTTCCGGCGCTTCCGGAACATGTTCGGGTCCTTCCGGAACATGTTCCGGTGCTTCCGGAACATGTTCCGGCGCTTCCGGAACATGTTCCGACCCTTCCGGAACATGTTCCGGCGCTTCCGGAACATGTTCCGGCGCCTCCGGAACATGTTCCGGCGCCTCCGGAACATGTTCCGGTGCTTCCGGAACATGTTAGGGCGCTTCCGGAACATGTTCCGGTCCTTCCGGAACATGTTCCGGTCCTTCCGGAACATGTTCCGGTCCTTGCGGAACATGTTCCGGTCCTTCCGGAACATGTTCCGGTCCTTCCGGAACATGTTCCGGCGCTTCCCGAACATGTTCCGGCGCTTCCGGAACATGTTCCGGTGCTTCCGGAACATGTTCCGGCGCTTCCGGAACATGTTCCGGTGCTTCCGGAACATGTTCCGGCGCTTCCGGAACATGTTCCGGCGCTTCCGGAACATGTTCCGGTGCTTCCGGAACATGTTCCGGCGCTTCTGGAACATGTTCCGGCGCCTCCGGACTATGTTCCGGTGCTTCCGGAACATGTTCCGGCGCTTCCGGAACCTGTTCCGGCGCTTCCGGAACATGTTCCGGTGCTTCTGGAACATGTTCCGGTGCTTTCGGAACATGTTCCGGTGCTTCCGGAACATGTTCCAGTCCTTCCGGAACCTGTTCCGGCTTCCAGAACATGTTCCGGTCCTTCCGGAACATGTTCTGGCGCTTCCGGAACATGTTCCGGCGCTTCCGGAACATGTTCCGGTCCTTCCGGAACATGTTCCGGTGCTTCCGGAACATGTTCCGGTCCTTCCGGAACATGTTTCGGCGCTTCCGGAACGTGTTCGGGTGCTTCCGGAACATGTTCCGGTCCTTCCGGAACATGTTCCGGTGCTTCCAGAACATGTTCCGGCGCTTCCGGAACATGTTCCGGCGCTTCCGGAACATGTTCCGGTGCTTCCGGTACATGTTCCGGCGCTTCCGGAACATGTTCCGGTGCTTCCGGAACATGTTCCGGTGCTTTCGGAACATGTTCCGGTGCTTCCGGAACATGTTCCGGTCCTTCCGGAACCTGTTCCGGTTTCCAGAACATGTTCCGGTGCTTCCGGAACATGTTCCGGTGCTTCCGGTACATGTTCCGGCGCTTCCGGAACATGTTCCGGTGCTTCCGGAACATGTTCCGGTGCTTTCGGAACATGTTCCGGTGCTTCCGGAACATGTTCCGGTCCTTCCGGAACCTGTTCCGGCTTCCAGAACATGTTCCGGTCCTTCCGGAACATGTTCTGGCGCTTCCGGAACATGTTCCGGCGCTTCCGGAACATGTTCCGGTCCTTCCGGAACATGTTCCGGTGCTTCCGGAACATGTTCGGGTCCTTTCGGAACATGTTCGGGTCCTTCCGGAGCATGTTCCGGTGCTTCCGGAACATGTTCCGGCGCTTCCGGAACATGTTCGGGTCCTTCCGGAACATGTTCCGGTGCTTCCGGAACATGTTCCGGCGCTTCCGGAACATGTTCCGACCCTTCCGGAACATGTTCCGGCGCTTCCGGAACATGTTCCGGCGCCTCCGGAACATGTTCCGGCGCCTCCGGAACATGTTCCGGTGCTTCCGGAACATGTTAGGGCGCTTCCGGAACATGTTCCGGTCCTTCCGGAACATGTTCCGGTCCTTCCGGAACATGTTCCGGTCCTTGCGGAACATGTTCCGGTCCTTCCGGAACATGTTCCGGTCCTTCCGGAACATGTTCCGGCGCTTCCCGAACATGTTCCGGCGCTTCCGGAACATGTTCCGGTGCTTCCGGAACATGTTCCGGCGCTTCCGGAACATGTTCCGGTGCTTCCGGAACATGTTCCGGCGCTTCCGGAACATGTTCCGGCGCTTCCGGAACATGTTCCGGTGCTTCCGGAACATGTTCCGGCGCTTCTGGAACATGTTCCGGCGCCTCCGGACTATGTTCCGGTGCTTCCGGAACATGTTCCGGCGCTTCCGGAACCTGTTCCGGCGCTTCCGGAACATGTTCCGGTGCTTCTGGAACATGTTCCGGTGCTTTCGGAACATGTTCCGGTGCTTCCGGAACATGTTCCAGTCCTTCCGGAACCTGTTCCGGCTTCCAGAACATGTTCCGGTCCTTCCGGAACATGTTCTGGCGCTTCCGGAACATGTTCCGGCGCTTCCGGAACATGTTCCGGTCCTTCCGGAACATGTTCCGGTGCTTCCGGAACATGTTCGGGTCCTTTCGGAACATGTTCGGGTCCTTCCGGAGCATGTTCCGGTGCTTCCGGAACATGTTCCGGCGCTTCCGGAACATGTTCGGGTCCTTCCAGAACATGTTCCGGTGCTTCCGGAACATGTTCCGGCGCTTCCGGAACATGTTCCGACCCTTCCGGAACATGTTCCGGTGCTTCCGGAACATGTTCCTATCCTCTCGGAACATGTTCCGGTGCTTCCCGAACATGTTCCGGCGCTTCCGGAACATGTTCCGGTCCTTCCGGAACATGTTCCGGGGCTTCCGGAACATGTTCCGGCGCTTCCGGGACATGTTCCGGTGCTTCCGGAACATGTTCCGGTCCTTCCGGAACATGGTCCAGTGCTTCCGGAACATGTTCTGGTTCTTCCGGAACATGGTCCGGCGCTTCCGGAACATGTTCCGGCGCCTCCGGAACATGTTCCGGTGCTTCCGGAACATGTTCCGGTGCTTCCGGAACATGTTCCGGTGCTTCCGGAACATGTTCCGGTGCTTCCGGAACATGTTCCGGCGCTTCCGGAACATGTTCCGGCGCCTCCGGAACATGTTCCGGTCCTTCCGGAACATGCTCCGGTCCTTCCGGAACATGTTCCGGCGCTTCCGGAACATGTTCCGGCGCTTCCGGAACATGTTCCGGTGCTTCCGGAACATGTTCCGGTGCTTCCGGAACATGTTCTGGTGCTTCCGGAACATGTTCCGGTGCTTCCGGAACATGTTCCGGTGCTTCCGGAACATGTTCCGGCGCCTCCGGAACATGTTCCGGTCCTTCCGGAACATGTTCCGGTCCTTCCGGAACATGTTCCGGCGCTTCCGGAACATGTGCCAGTACTTCCGGAACATGTTCCGGCGCTTCCGGAACATGTTCCGGTGCTTCTGGAACATGTTCCGGCGCTTCCGGAACATGTTCCGATGCTTCTGGAACATGTTCCGGCGCTTCCGGAACATGTTCCGGCGCTTCCGGGTGTTCCGGTGCTTCCGGAACATGTTCCGGCGCTTCCGGAACATGTTCCGGTCCTTCCGGAACATGTTCCGGTGCTTCCAGAACATGTTCCGGCGCTTCCGGATCATGTGCCGGTCCTTCCGGAACATGTTCCGGTCCTTCCGGAACATGTTCCGGTGCTTCCGGATCATGTTCCGGTCCTTCCGGAACATGTTCCGGCGCTTCCGGAACATGTTCCGGTGCTTCCGGAACATGTTCCGGCGCTTCCGGAACATGTTCCGGTCCTTCCGGAACATGTTCCGGCGCTTCCGGAACATGTTCCGGTCCTTCCGGAACATGTTCCGGTCCTTCCGGAACATGTTCCGGTCCTTGCGGAACATGTTCCGGCGCCTCCGGACTATGTTCCGGTGCTTCCGGAACCTGTTCCGGTCCTTCCGGAACATGTTCCGGTGCTTCCAGAACATGTTCCGGCGCTTCCGGAACATGTTCCGGTCCTTCCGGAACATGTTCCGGTCCTTCCGGAACATGTTCCGGTGCTTCCGGATCATGTTCCGGTCCTTCCGGAACATGTTCCGGCGCTTCCAGAAACTTGTTCCGGTGCTTCCGGAACATGTTCCGGCGCTTCCGGAACATGTTCCGGCGCCTCCGGACTATGTTCCGGTGCTTCCGGAACATGTTCCGGTCCTTCCGGAACATGTTCCGGTGCTTCCAGAACATGTTCCGGCGCTTCCAGAACATGTTCCGGTCCTTCCGGAACATGTTGGGGTCCTTCCGGAACATGTTCCGGTGCTTCCGGATCATGTTCCGGCGCTTCCGGAACATGTTCCGGCGCTTCCGGAACATGTTCCGTTGCTTCCGGAACATGTTCCGGTGCTTCCGGAACATGTTCCGGTGCTTCCGGAACATGTTCCGGTCCTTCCGGAACATGTTCCGGCGCTTCCGGAACATGTTCCGGCGCTTCCGGAACATGTTCCGGCGCTTCCGGAACATGTTCCGGTGCTTCCGGTACATGTTCCGGTGCTTCCGGAACATGTTCCGGTGCTTCCGGAACATGTTCCGGCGCTTCCGGAACATGTTCCGGTGCTGGTGCTTCCGGAACATGTTCCGGCGCTTCCTGAACATGTTCCGGTGCTTCCGGAACATGTTCGGGTCCTTCCGAAACATGTTCGGGTCCTTCCGGAACATGTTCCGGCGCTTCCGGAACATGTTCCGGTGCTTCGGGAACATGTTCCGGTGCTTCCGGAACATGTTCCGGCGCTTCCGGAACATGTTCCGGTGCTTCCGGAACATGTTCCGGTGCTTCCGGAACATGTTCCGGTGCTTCCGGAACATGTTCGGGTCCTTTCGGAACATGTTCGGGTCCTTCCGGAACATGTTCCGGTGCTTCCAGAACATGTTCCGGCGCTTCCGGAACATGTTCCGGTCCTTCCGGAACATGTTCCGGTGCTTCCGGATCATGTTCCGGTCCTTCCGGAACATGTTCCGGCGCTTCCAGAAACTTGTTCCGGTGCTTCCGGAACATGTTCCGGCGCTTCCGGAACATGTTCCGGTGCTTCCGGAACATGTTCGGGTCCTTTCGGAACATGTTCGGGTCCTTCCGGAACATGTACCGGCGCTTCCGGAACATGTTCCGGCGCTTCCGGAACGTGTTCCGGTGCTCCGGAACATGTTCCGGCGCTTCCGGAACATGTTCCGGTGCTTCCGGAACATGTTCCGGTGCTTCCGGAACATGTTCCGGTGCTTCCGGAACATGTTCCGGCGCTTCCGGAACATGTTCCGGTGCTTCCGGAACATGTTCCGGCGCTTCTGGAACATGTTCCGGTGCTTCCGGTACATGTTCCGGTGCTTCCGGAACATGTTCCGGTTCTTCCGGAACATGTTCCGGCGCTTCCGGAACATGTTCCGGCGCCTCCGGAACATGTTCCGGTGCTTCCGGAACATGTTCCGGTCCTTCCGGATCATGTTGCGGTGGTTCCGGAACATGTTCCGGTGGTTCCGGAACATGTTCCAGTGCTTCCGGAACATGTTCCGGAAGCACCGGAACATGTTCCGGTCCTTCCGGAACATGTTCCGGTCCTTCAAGAACATATTCCGGCGCTTCCAGAACAGGTTCCGGTGCTTCCGGAACATGTTCCGGCGCTTCCGGAACATGTTCCAGTCCTTCCGGAACATGTTCCGGTGCTTCCGGAACATGTTCCGGTGCTTCCGGAACATGTTCCGGTCCTTCCGGAACAAGTTCCGGTGCTTCCGGAACATGTTCCGGCGCTTCCGGAACATGTTCCGGTGCTTCCGGAACATGTTCCGGTCCTTCCGGAACATGTTGCGGTCCTTCCGGAACATGATCCGGGGCTTCCGGAACATGTTCCGGCGGTTCCGGAACATGTTCCGGTGCTTCCGGAACATGTTCCAGCGCTTCCGGAACATGTTCCGGCGCTTCCGGAACATGTTCCGGTCCTTCCGGAACATGTTCCGGTCCTTCCGGAACATGTTCCGGTCCTTCCGGAACATGTTCCGGTTCTTCCGGAACATGTTCCGGTGCTTCCGGAACATGTTCCGGTGCTTCCGGAACATGTTCCGGTGCTTCCGGAACATAGTCCGGAGGCGCCGAAACTTGTTCCGGAAGCGCCGGAACATGTTCCGGTCCTTCCGGAACATGTTCTGGCGCTTCCGGAACATGTTCCGGTCCTTCCGGAACATGTTCTGGTCCTTCCGGAACATGTTCCGGCGCTTCCGGAACATGTTCCGGTGCTTCTGGAACATGTTCCGGCGCTTCCGGAACATGTTCCGGTTCTTCCGGAACATGTTCCGGCGCTTCCGGAACATGTTCCGGCGCCTCCGGAACATGTTCCGGTGCTTCCGGAACATGTTCCGGTCCTTCCGGATCATGTTGCGGTGGTTCCGGAACATGTTCCGGTGGTTCCGGAACATGTTCCAGTGCTTCCGGAACATGTTCCGGAAGCACCGGAACATGTTCCGGTCCTTCCGGAACATGTTCCGGTCCTTCAAGAACATATTCCGGCGCTTCCAGAACAGGTTCCGGTGCTTCCGGAACATGTTCCGGCGCTTCCGGAACATGTTCCAGTCCTTCCGGAACATGTTCCGGTGCTTCCGGAACATGTTCCGGTGCTTCCGGAACATGTTCCGGTCCTTCCGGAACAAGTTCCGGTGCTTCCGGAACATGTTCCGGCGCTTCCGGAACATGTTCCGGTGCTTCCGGAACATGTTCCGGTCCTTCCGGAACATGTTGCGGTCCTTCCGGAACATGATCCGGGGCTTCCGGAACATGTTCCGGCGGTTCCGGAACATGTTCCGGTGCTTCCGGAACATGTTCCAGCGCTTCCGGAACATGTTCCGGCGCTTCCGGAACATGTTCCGGTCCTTCCGGAACATGTTCCGGTCCTTCCGGAACATGTTCCGGTCCTTCCGGAACATGTTCCGGTTCTTCCGGAACATGTTCCGGTGCTTCCGGAACATGTTCCGGTGCTTCCGGAACATGTTCCGGTGCTTCCGGAACATAGTCCGGAGGCGCCGAAACTTGTTCCGGAAGCGCCGGAACATGTTCCGGAAGCACCGGAACATGTTCCGGAAGGTCCGGAACATGTTCCGGTCCTTCCGGAACATGTTCTGGCGCTTCCGGAACATGTTCCGGTCCTTCCGGAACATGTTCTGGTCCTTCCGGAACATGTTCCGGCGCTTCCGGAACATGTTCCGGTGCTTCTGGAACATGTTCCGGCGCTTCCGGAACATGTTCCGGTTCTTCCGGAACATGTTCCGGCGCTTTCGGAACATGTTCCGGCGCCTCCGGAACATGTTCCGGTGCTTCCGGAACATGTTCCGGTCCTTCCGGATCATGTTGCGGTGGTTCCGGAACATGTTCCGGTGGTTCCGGAACATGTTCCAGTGCTTCCGGAACATGTTCCGGAAGCACCGGAACATGTTCCGGTCCTTCCGGAACATGTTCCGGTCCTTCAAGAACATATTCCGGCGCTTCCAGAACAGGTTCCGGTGCTTCCGGAACATGTTCCGGCGCTTCCGGAACATGTTCCAGTCCTTCCGGAACATGTTCCGGTGCTTCCGGAACATGTTCCGGTGCTTCCGGAACATGTTCCGGTCCTTCCGGAACAAGTTCCGGTGCTTCCGGAACATGTTCCGGCGCTTCCGGAACATGTTCCGGTGCTTCCGGAACATGTTCCGGTCCTTCCGGAACATGTTGCGGTCCTTCCGGAACATGATCCGGGGCTTCCGGAACATGTTCCGGCGGTTCCGGAACATGTTCCGGTGCTTCCGGAACATGTTCCAGCGCTTCCGGAACATGTTCCGGCGCTTCCGGAACATGTTCCGGTCCTTCCGGAACATGTTCGGGTCCTTCCGGAACATGTTCCGGTCCTTCCGGAACATGTTCCGGTTCTTCCGGAACATGTTCCGGTGCTTCCGGAACATGTTCCGGTGCTTCCGGAACATGTTCCGGTGCTTCCGGAACATAGTCCGGAGGCGCCGAAACTTGTTCCGGAAGCGCCGGAACATGTTCCGGAAGCACCGGAACATGTTCCGGAAGGTCCGGAACATGTTCCGGAAGCGCCGGAACATGTTCCGGTCCTTCCGGAACATGTTCTGGCGCTTCCGGAACATGTTCCGGTCCTTCCGGAACATGTTCCGGTGCTTCCGGAACATGTTCCGGCGCTTCCGGAACATGTTCCGGTGCTTCCAGAACATGTTCCGGCGCTTCCGGAACATGTTCCGGCGCTTCCGGAACATGTTCCGGTCCTTCCGGAACATGTTCCGGTGCTTCCGGATCATGTTCCGGTCCTTCCGGAACATGTTCCGGCGCTTCAGGAACATGTTCCGGTGCTTCCGGAACATGTTCCGGCGCTTCCAGAACATGTTCCGGCGCCTCCGGAACATGTTCCGGTGCTTCCGGAACATGTTCCGGTGCTTCCGGAACATGTTCCGGTCCTTCCGGAACATGTTCTGGCGCTTCCGGAACATGTTCCGGTCCTTCCGGAACATGTTCCGGTGCTTCCGGAACATGTTCCGGCGCTTCCGGAACATGTTCCGGTGCTTCCAGAACATGTTCCGGAAGGACCGGAACATGTTCCCGTCCTTCCGGAACATGTTCCGGCGCTTCCGGAACATGTTCCGGTGCTTCCGGAACTAGTTCCGGTGCTTCCGGAACATGTTCGGGTCCTTCCGGAACATGTTCGGGTCCTTCCGGAACATGTTCCGGCGCTTCCGGAACATGTTCCGGTGCTTCGGGAACATGTTCCGGCGCTTCCGGAACATGTTCCGGTCCTTCCGGAACATGTTCCGGTTCTTCCGGAACATGTTCCGGTGCTTCCGGAACATGTTCCGGTGCTTCCGGAACATAGTCCGGAGGCGCCGAAACTTGTTCCGGAAGCGCCGGAACATGTTCCGGAAGCACCGGAACATGTTCCGGAAGGTCCGGAACATGTTCCGGTGCTTCCGGAACATAGTCCGGAGGCGCCGGAACATGTTCCGGAAGCGCCGGAACATGTTCCGGTCCTTCCGGAACATGTTCCGGCGCTTCCGGAACATGTTCCGGTCCTTCCGGAACATGTTCCGGTGCTTCCGGAACATGTTCCGGCGCTTCCGGAACATGTTCCGGTGCTTCCAGAACATGTTCCGGCGCTTCCGGAACATGTTCCGGCGCTTCCGGAACATGTTCCGGTCCTTCCGGAACATGTTCCGGTGCTTCCGGATCATGTTCCGGTGCTTCCGGAACATGTTCCGGCGCTTCCGGAACATGTTCCGGCGCTTCCGGAACATGTTCCGGTGCTTCCGGAACATGTTCCGGTCCTTCCGGAACATGTTCCCGTCCTTCCGGAACATGTTCCGGCGCTTCCGGAACATGTTCCGGTGCTTCCGGAACTAGTTCCGGTGCTTCCGGAACATGTTCGGGTCCTTCCGGAACATGTTCGGGTCCTTCCGGAACATGTTCCGGCGCTTCCGGAACATGTTCCGGTGCTTCCGGAACATGTTCCGGCGCTTCCGGAACATGTTCCGGTCCTTCCGGAACATGTTCTGGTCCTTCCGGAACATGTTCCGGCGCTTCCGGAACATGTTCCGGTGCTTCTGGAACATGTTCCGGCGCTTCCGCAACATGTTCCGGTTCTTCCGGAACATGTTCTGGTGCTTCCGGAACATGTTCCGGTCCTTCCGGAACATGTTCCGGCGCTTCCGGAACATGTTCCGGTGCTTCCGGAACATGTTCCGGCGCTTCCGGAACATGTTCCGGCGCTTGCGGAACATGTTCCGGCGCTTCCGGAACATGTTCCGGCGCTTCCGGAACATGTTCCGGTCCTTCCGGAACATGTTCCGGTGGTTCCGGAACATGTTCCAGTGCTTCCGGAACATGTTCCGGAAGCACCGGAACATGTTCCGGTCCTTCCGGAACATGTTCCGATCCTTCAAGAACATGTTCCGGCGCTTCCGGAACAGGTTCCGGTCCTTCCGGAACATGTTCCGGCGCTTCCGGAACATGTTCCGGTCCTTCCGGAACATGTTCCGGCGCTTCCGGAACATGTTCCGGTCCTTCCGGAACATGTTCCGGTCCTTCCGGAACATGTTCCGGTCCTTCCGGAACATGTTCCGGCGCTTCCGGAACATGTTCCGGCGCTTCCGGAACATGTTCCGGCGCTTCCAGAACATGTTCCGGCGCTTCCGGAACATGTTCCGGTGCTTCCGGAACATGTTCCGGTGCTTCCGGAACATGTTCCGGTCCTTCAGGAACATGTTCCGGTCCTTCCGGAACAGGTTCCGGTCCTTCCGGAACATGTTCCGGCGCTTCCGGAACATGTTCCAGTCCTTCCGGAACATGTTCCGGCGCTTCCGGAACATGTTCCGGCGCTTCCGGAACATGTTCCGGTGCTTCCAGAACATGTTCCGGCGCTTCCGGAACATGTTCCGGCGCTTCCGGAACATGTTCCGGTCCTTCCGGAACATGTTCCGGTGCTTCCGGATCATGTTCCGGTCCTTCCGGAACATGTTCCGGCGCTTCCGGAACATGTTCCGGTGCTTCCGGAACATGTTCCGGCGCTTCCGGAACATGTTCCGGCGCTTCCGGAACATGTTCCGGTGCTTCCGGAACATGTTCCGGTCCTTCCGGAACATGTTCCCGTCCTTCCGGAACATGTTCCGGCGCTTCCGGAACATGTTCCGGTGCTTCCGGAACTAGTTCCGGTGCTTCCGGAAGATGTTCGGGTCCTTCCGGAACATGTTCGGGTCCTTCCGGAACATGTTCCGGCGCTTCCGGAACATGTTCCGGTGCTTCCGGAACATGTTCCGGCGCTTCCGGAACATGTTCCGGTCCTTCCGGAACATGTTCTGGTCCTTCCGGAACATGTTCCGGCGCTTCCGGAACATGTTCCGGTGCTTCTGGAACATGTTCCGGCGCTTCCGCAACATGTTCCGGTTCTTCCGGAACATGTTCTGGTGCTTCCGGAACATGTTCCGGTCCTTCCGGAACATGTTCCGGCGCTTCCGGAACATGTTCCGGTGCTTCCGGAACATGTTCCGGCGCTTCCGGAACATGTTCCGGCGCTTGCGGAACATGTTCCGGCGCTTCCGGAACATGTTCCGGCGCTTCCGGAACATGTTCCGGTCCTTCCGGAACATGTTCCGGTGGTTCCGGAACATGTTCCAGTGCTTCCCGAACATGTTCCGGAAGCACCGGAACATGTTCCGGTCCTTCCGGAACATGTTCCGGTCCTTCAAGAACATGTTCCGGCGCTTCCGGAACAGGTTCCGGTCCTTCCGGAACATGTTCCGGCGCTTCCGGAACATGTTCCGGTCCTTCCGGAACATGTTCCGGTCCTTCCGGAACATGTTCCGGTCCTTCCGGAACATGTTCCGGTCCTTCCGGAACATGTTCCGGCGCTTCCGGAACATGTTCCGGCGCTTCCGGAACATGTTCCGGCGCTTCCGGAACATGTTCTGGTTCTTCCGGAACATGTTCCGGTGCTTCCGGAACATGTTCCGGTCCTTCAGGAACATGTTCCGGTCCTTCCGGAACAGGTTCCGGTCCTTCCGGAACATGTTCCGGCGCTTCCGGAACATGTTCCAGTCCTTCCGGAACATGTTCCGGCGCTTCCGGAACATGTTCCGGTCCTTCCGGAACATGTTCCGGTGCTTCTGGAACATGTTCCGGCGCTTCCGGAACGTGTTCCGGCGCTTCCGGAACATGTTCCGGTGCTTCCGGAAAATGTTCCGGTCCTTCCGGAACATGTTCCGGTGCTTCCGGAACATGTTCCGGTCCTTCCGGAACAAGTTCCGGTGCTTCCGGAACATGTTCCGGCGCTTCCGGAACATTTTCTGGTGCTTCCGGAACATGTTCCGGTCCTTCCGGAACATGTTGCGGTCCTTCCTGAACATGATCCGGGGCTTCTGGAACATGGTCCGGCGCTTCCGGAACATGTTCCGGTGCTACCGGAACATGTTCCAGCGCTTCCGGAACATGTTCCGGCGCTTCCGGAACATGTTCCGGTCCTTCCGGAACATGTTCCGGTCCTTCCGGAACATGTTCCGGTCCTTCGGGAACATGTTCCGGTTCTTCCGGAACATGTTCCGGTGCTTCCGGAACATGTTCCGGTGCTTCCGGAACATGTTCCGGTGCTTCCGGAACATAGTCCGGAGGCGCCGGAACATGTTCCGGAAGCGCCGGAACATGTTCCGGAAGCACCGGAACATGTTCCGGAAGGTCCGGAACATGTTCCGGTCCTTCCGGAACATGTTCTGGTGCTTCCGGAACATAGTCCGGAGGCGCCGGAACATGTTTCGGAGGCGCCGGAACATGTTCCGGCGCTTCCGGAACATGTTCCGGTGCTTCCGGAACATGTTCCGGCGCCTCCTGAACATGTTCCGGTGCTTCCGGAACATGTTCCGGTGCTTCCGGAACATGTTCCGGTCCTTCCGGAACATGTTCTGGCGCTTCCGGAACATGTTCCGGTCCTTCCGGAACATGTTCCGGTGCTTCCGGAACATGTTCCGGTGCTTCCGGAACATGTTCCGGTCCTTCCGGAACAGGTTCCGGTCCTTCCGGAACATGTTCCGGCGCTTCCGGAACATGTTCCGGTCCTTCCGGAACATGTTCCGGCGCTTCCGGAACATGTTCCGGTCCTTCCGGAACATGTTCCGGTGCTTCTGGAACACGTTCCGGCGCTTCCGGAACGTGTTCCGGCGCTTCCGGAACATGTTCCGGTGCTTCCGGAAAATGTTCCGGTCCTTCCGGAACATGTTCCGGTGCTTCCGGAACATGTTCCGGTCCTTCCGGAACAAGTTCCGGTGCTTCCGGAACATGTTCCGGCGCTTCCGGAACATGTTCCGGTGCTTCCGGAACATGTTCCGGTCCTTCCGGAACATGTTGCGGTCCTTCCTGAACATGATCCGGGGCTTCCGGAACATGGTCCGGCGCTTCCGGAACATGTTCCGGTGCTACCGGAACATGTTCCAGCGCTTCCGGAACATGTTCCGGCGCTTCCGGAACATGTTCCGGTCCTTCCGGAACATGTTCCGGTCCTTCCGGAACATGTTCCGGTCCTTCCGGAACATGTTCCGGTGCTTCCGGAACATGTTCCGGTGCTTCCGGAACATGTTCCGGTGCTTCCGGAACATAGTCCGGAGGCGCCGGAACATGTTCCGGAAGCGCCGGAACATGTTCCGGAAGCACCGGAACATGTTCCGGAAGGTCCGGAACATGTTCCGGTCCTTCCGGAACATGTTCCGGTGCTTCCGGAACATAGTCCGGAGGCGCCGGAACATGTTCCGGAGGCGCCGGAACATGTTCCGGCGCTTCCGGAACATGTTCCGGTGCTTCCGGAACATGTTCCGGCGCCTCCTGAACATGTTCCGGTGCTTCCGGAACATGTTCCGGTGCTTCCGGAACATGTTCCGGTCCTTCCGGAACATGTTCTGGCGCTTCCGGAACATGTTCCGGTGCTTCCGGAACATGTTCCGGTGCTTCCGGAACATGTTCCGGTGCTTCCGGAACATGTTCCGGTGCTTCCGGAACATGTTCCGGTGCTTCCGGAACATGTTCCGGCGCTTCCGGAACATGTTCCGGTGCTTCCAGAACATGTTCGGGTCCTTTCGGAACATGTTCGGGTCCGTCCGGAACATGATCCGGTGCTTCCGGAACATGTTCCGGTGCTTCCAGAACATGTTCCGGCGCTTCCGGAACATGTTCCGGTGCTTCCAGAACATGTTCGGGTCCTTCCGGAACATGTTCCGGGGCTTCCAGAACATGTTCTGGCGCTTCCGGAACATGTTCCGGTGCTTCCAGAACATGTTCCGGTCCTTCCGGAACATTTTCCGGTGCTTCCGGAACATGTTCCGGTGCTTCTGGAACATGTTCCGGCGCTTCCGGAACATGTTCCGGTCCTTCCGGAACATGTTCCGGTCCTTCCGGAACATGTTCCGGTGCTTCCGGAACATGCTCTGGTCCTTCCGGAACATGTTCCGGCCCTTCCGGAACATGTTCCGGTCCTTCCGGAACATGTTCCGGTCCTTCCGGAACATGTACCGGTTCTTCCGGATCATGTTCCGGTGCTTCCACAACATGTTCCGGTGCTTCCAGAACATGTTCCGGTGCTTCCGGAACATGTTCCGGTCCTTCCGGAACATGTTCCGGCGCTTCCGGAACATGTTCCGGCGCCTCCGGAACAAGTTCCGGTCCTTCCGGAACATGTTCCGGTCCTTCCGGAACATGTTCCGGTCCTTCCGGAACATGTTCCGGCGCTTCCGGGAACATGTTCCGGCGCTTCCGGAACATGTTCCGGTGCTTCCGGAACATGTTCCGGTGCTTCCGGAACATGTTCCGGTCCTTCCGGAACATGTTCCGGTGCTTTCGGAACATGTTCCGGCGCCTCCGGAACATGTTCCGGTCCTTCCAGAACATGTTCCGGTCCTTCCGGAACATGTTCCGGCGCTTCCGGAACATGTTCCAGTGCTTCCGGAACATGTTCCGGTCCTTCCGGAACATATTCCGGTCCTTCAGGAACATGTTCCGGCGCTTCCGGAACATGTTCCGGCGCTTCCGGAACATGTTCCGGTGCTTCTGGAACATGTTCCGGCGCTTCCAGAACATGTTCCGATGCTTCCGGAACATGTTCCGGCGCTTCCGGAACATGTTCCGGCGCTTCCGGGTGTTTCGGTGCTTCCGGAACATGTTCCGGTGCTTCCGGAACATGTTCCGGTGCTTCCGGAACATGTTCCGGCGCTTCCGGAACGTGTTCCGGCGCTTCCGGAACGTGTTCCGGCGCTTCCGGAACGTGTTCCGGTGCTTCCGGAACTTGTTCCGGTCCTTCCGGAACATGTTCCGGAAGCACCGGAACATTTTCCGGTGCTTCCGGAACATGTTCCGGTGCTTCCGGAACACGTTCCGGCGCTTCCGGAACATCTTCCGGTGCTTCCGGAACATGTTCCGGTGTTTCCGGAACATGTTCCGGTGCTTCCGGAACATGTTCCGGTGCTTCCGGAACATGTTCTGGTCCTTCCGGAACATGTTCCGGTCCTTCCGGAACATGTTCCGGTCCTTCCGGAACATGTTCCGGTGCTGCCGGAACATGTTCCGGTGCTTCCGGAACATGTTCCGGTCCTTCCGGAACATGTTCCGGCGCTTCCGGTGCTTCCGGAACATGTTCCGGTCCTTCCGGAACATGTTCCGGTGCTTCCGGAACATGTTCCGGTGCTTCCGGAACATGTTCCGGCGCTTCCGGAACATGTTCCGGCGCTTCCGGAACATGTTCCGGTGCTTCCGGAACATGTTCCGGTGCTTCCGGAACATGTTCCGGCGCTTCCGGAACATGTTCCGGCGCTTCCGGAACATGTTCCGGTGCTTCCGGAACATGTTCCGGCGCCTCCGGAACATGTTCCGGCGCCTCCGGAATATGTTCCGGTGCTTCCGGAACATGTTCCGGTCCTTCCGGAACATGTTCCGGTGCTTCCAGAACATGTTCCGGCGCTTCCGGAACATGTTCCGGTCCTTCAGGAACATGTTCCGGTCCTTCCGGAACATGTTCCGGCGCTTCCGGAACATGTTCCGGCGCTTCCGGAACATGTTCCGGTGCTTCCGGAACATGTTCCGGTCCTTCCGGAACATGTTCCGGTGCTTCCGGAACATGTTCCGGTCCTTCCGGAACATGTTCCGGCGCTTCCGGAACATGTTCTGGCGCCTCCGGAACATGTTCCGGTGCTTCCAGAACATGTTCCGGTCCTTCCGGAACATGTTCCGGCGCTCCCGGAACATGTTCCGGTCCTTCCGGAACATGTTCCGGTCCTTCCGGAACATGTTCCGGTCCTTCCGGAACATGTTCCGGTCCTTCCGGAACACGTTCCGGTGCTGCCGGAACATGTTCCGGTGCTTCCGGAACATGTTCCGGTCCTTCCGGAACATGTTCCGGCGCTTCCGGAACGTGTTCCGGTGCTTCCGGAACATGTTCCGGTGCTTCCGGAACATGTTCCGGTGCTTCCGGAACATGTTCCGGTGCTTCCGGAACATGTTCCGGCGCTTCCGGAACATGTTCCGGCGCTTCCGGAACATGTTCCGGTGCTTCCGGTACATGTTCCGGTGCTTCCGGAACATGTTCCGGTGCTTCCGGAACATGTTCCGGTCCTTCCGGAACATGTTCCGGTGCTTCCGGAACATGTTCGGGTCCTTTCGGAACATGTTCGGGTCCTTCCGGAGCATGTTCCGGTGCTTCCGGAACATGTTCCGGCGCTTCCGGAACATGTTCGGGTCCTTCCGGAACATGTTCCGGTGCTTCCGGAACATGTTCCGGCGCTTCCGGAACATGTTCCGACCCTTCCGGACATGTTCCGGCGCTTCCGGAACATGTTCCGGCGCTTCCGGAACATGTTCCGGTCCTTCCGGAACATGTTCCGGTGCTTCCGGAACATGTTCCGGTGCTTTCGGAACATGTTCCGGTCCTTCCGGAACATGTTCCGATCCTTCCGGAACCTGTTCCGGCTTCCAGAACATGTTCCGGTCCTTCCGGAACATGTTCTGGCGCTTCCGGAACATGTTCCGGCGCTTCCGGAACATGTTCCGGTGCTTCCGGAACATGTTCGGGTCCTTTCGGAACATGTTCCGGCGCCTCCGGAACATGTTCCGGCGCTTCCGGAATATGTTCCGGTCCTTCCGGAACATGTTCCGGTGCTTCCAGAACATGTTCCGGCGCTTCCGGAACATGTTCCGGTCCTTCAGGAACATGTTCCGGTCCTTCCGGAACATGTTCCGGCGCTTCCGGAACATGTTCCGGCGCTTCCGGAACATGTTCCGGTGCTTCGGGAACATGTTCCGGTGCTTCCGGAACATGTTCCGGTCCTTCAGGAACATGTTCCGGTCCTTCCGGAACATGTTCCGGCGCTTCCGGAACATGTTCCGGCGCTTCCGGAACATGTTCCGGTGCTTCGGGAACATGTTCCGGTGCTTCCGGAACATGTTCCGGTCCTTCGGGAACATGTTCCGGTGCTTCCGGAACATGTTCCGGTCCTTCCGGAACATGTTCCGGCGCTTCCGGAACATGTTCCGGCGCCTCCGGAACATGTTCCGGTGCTTCCGGAACATGTTCCGGTCCTTCCGGAACATGTTCCGGCGCTTCCGGACTATGTTCCGGTGCTTCCGGAACATGTTCCGGTCCTTCCGGAACATGTTCCGGTCCTTCCGGAACATGTTCCGGTGCTTCCGGATCATGTTCCGGTCCTTCCGGAACATGTTCCGGTGCTTCCGGAACATGTTCCGGTGCTTCCGGAACATGTTCCGGCGCTTCCGGAACATGTTCCGGTCCTTCCGGAACATGTTAGGGCGCTTCCGGAACATGTTCCGGTCCTTCCGGAACATGTTCCGGTCCTTCCGGAACATGTTCCGGTCCTTGCGGAACATGTTCCGGTGCTTCCGGAACATGTTCCGGTCCTTCCGGAACATGTTCCGGCGCTTCCCGAACATGTTCCGGCGCTTCCGGAACATGTTCCGGTGCTTCCGGAACATGTTCCGGCGCTTCCGGAACATGTTCCGGTCCTTCCGGAACATGTTCCGGCGCTTCCGGAACATGTTCCGGCGCTTCCGGAACATGTTCCGGTGCTTCCGGAACATGTTCCGGCGCTTCCGGAACATGTTCCGGCGCCTCCGGAACATGTTCCGGCGCCTCCGGAACATGTTCCGGTGCTTCCGGAACATGTTCCGGTCCTTCCGGAACATGTTCCGGTGCTTCCGGAACATGTTCCGGCGCTTCCGGAACATGTTCCGGTCCTTCCGGAACATGTTCCGGTCCTTCCGGAACATGTTCCGGTCCTTCCAGAACATGTTCCGGCGCTTCCGGAACATGTTCCGGCGCTTCCGGAACATGTTCCGGTGCTTCCGGAATATGTTCCGGCGCCTCCGGAACATGTTCCGGTCCTTCCGGAACATGTTCCGGTCCTTCCGGAACATGTTCCGGCGCTTCCGGAACATGTTCCGGGGCTTCCGGAACATGTTCCGGTGCTTCCGGAACATGTTCCGGTGCTTCCGGAACATGTTCCGGTGCTTCCGGAACATGTTCCGGCGCCTCCGGAACATGTTCCGGTCCTTCCGGAACACGTTCCGGTCCTTCCGGAACATGTTCCGGCGCTTCCGGAACATGTTCCAGTGCTTCCGGAACATGTTCCGGCGCTTCCGGAACATGTTCCGGTGCTTCTGGAACATGTTCCGGCGCTTCCGGAACATGTTCCGATGCTTGCGGAACATGTTCCGGCGCTTCCGGAACATGTTCCGGCGCTTCCGGGTGTTCCGGTGCTTCCGGAACATTTTCCGGTGCTTCCGGAACATGTTCCGGTGCTTCCGGAACATGTTCCGGTCCTTCCGGAACATGTTCCGGCGCTTCTGGAACGTGTTCCGGCGCTTCCGGAACGTGTTCCGGCGCTTCCGGAACGTGTTCCGGTGCTTCCGGAACATGTTCCGGTCCTTCCGGAACATGTTCCGGTGCTTCCGGAACATATTCCGGTCCTTCCGGAACATGTTCCGGTGCTTCCAGAACATGTTCCGGCGCTTCCGGAACATGTTCCGGTCCTTCAGGAACATGTTCCGGTCCTTCCGGAACATGTTCCGGCACTTCCGGAACATGTTCCGGCGCTTCCGGAACATGTTCCGGTGCTTCCGGAACATGTTCCGGTCCTTCGGGAACATGTTCCGGTGCTTCCGGAACATGTTCCGGTCCTTCCGGAACATGTTCCGGCGCTTCCGGAACATGTTCCGGCGCCTCCGGAACATGTTCCGGTGCTTCCGGAACATGTTCCGGTCCTTCCGGAACATGTTCCGGCGCTTCCGGACTATGTTCCGTTGCTTCCGGAACATGTTCCGGTCCTTCCGGAACATGTTCCGGTCCTTCCGGAACATGTTCCGGTGCTTCCGGATCATGTTCCGGTCCTTCCGGAACATGTTCCGGCGCTTCCGGAACATGTTCCGGTGCTTCCGGAACCTGTTCCGGCGCTTCCGGAACATGTTCCGGTCCTTCCGGAACATGTTAGGGCGCTTCCGGAACATGTTCCGGTCCTTCCGGAACATGTTCCGGTCCTTCCGGAACATGTTCCGGTCCTTGCGGAACATGTTCCGGTCCTTCCGGAACATGTTCCGGCGCTTCCCGAACATGTTCCGGCGCTTCCGGAACATGTTCCGGTGCTTCCGGAACATGTTCCGGCGCTTCCGGAACATGTTCCGGTCCTTCCGGAACATGTTCCGGCGCTTCCGGAACATGTTCCGGCGCTTCCGGAACATGTTCCGGTGCTTCCGGAACATGTTCCGGCGCTTCCGGAACATGTTCCGGCGCCTCCGGAACATGTTCCGGCGCCTCCGGAACATGTTCCGGTGCTTCCGGAACATGTTCCGGTCCTTCCGGAACATGTTCCGGTGCTTCCGGAACATGTTCCGGCGCTTCCGGAACATGTTCCGGTCCTTCCGGAACATGTTCCGGTCCTTCCAGAACATGTTCCGGTCCTTCCAGAACATGTTCCGGCGCTTCCGGAACATGTTCCGGCGCTTCCGGAACATGTTCCGGTGCTTCCGGAATATGTTCCGGTGCTTCCGGAACATGTTCCGGTGCTTCCGGAACATTTTCCGGTCCTTCCGGAACATGTTCCGGCGCTTCCGGAACATGTTCCGGCGCTTCCGGAACATGTTCCGGTCCTTCCGGAACATGTTCCGGCGCTTCCGGAACATGTTCCGGCGCCTCCGGAACATGTTCCGGCGCTTCCGGAACATGTTCTGGGGCTTCCGGAACATGTTCCGGTGCTTCCGGAACATGTTCCGGTGCTTCCGGAACATGTTCCGGTGCTTCCGGAACATGTTCCGGCGCCTCCGGAACATGTTCCGGTCCTTCCGGAACACGTTCCGGTCCTTCCGGAACATGTTCCGGCGCTTCCGGAACATGTTCCAGTGCTTCCGGAACATGTTCCGGCGCTTCCGGAACATGTTCCGGCGCTTCTGGAACATGTTCCGGCGCTTCCGGAACATGTTCCGATGCTTGTGGAACATGTTCCGGCGCTTCCGGAACATGTTCCGGCGCTTCCGGGTGTTCCGGTGCTTCCGGAACATTTTCCGGTGCTTCCGGAACATGTTCCGGTGCTTCCGGAACATGTTCCGGTCCTTCCGGAACGTGTTCCGGTGCTTCCGGAACATGTTCCGGTCCTTCCGGAACATGTTCCGGAAGCACCGGAACATGTTCCGGTGCTTCCGGAACATGTTCCGGTCCTTCCGGAACATGTTCCAGTGCTTCCGGAACATGTTCCGGCGCTTCCGGAACATCTTCCGGTGCTTCCGGAACATGTTCGGGTCCTTCCGGAACATGTTCCGGTGCTTCCGGAAGATGTTCCGGTGCTTCCGGAAGATGTTCCGGTGCTTCCGGAACATGTTCCGGTGCTTCCGGAACATGTTCCGGTGCTTCCGGAACATGTTCCGGTCCTTCCGGAACATGTTCCGGCGCTTCCGGAACGTGTTCCGGTGCTTCCGGAACATGTTCCGGTGCTTCCGGAACATGTTCCGGTGCTTTCGGAACATGTTCCGGTGCTTCCGGAACATGTTCCGGTCCTTCCGGAACCTGTTCCGGCTTCCAGAACATGTTCCGGTGCTTCCGGAACATGTTCCGGCGCTTCCGGAACATGTTCCGGTCCTTCCGGAACATGTTCCGGTGCTTCCGGTACATGTTCCGGCGCTTCCGGAACATGTTCCGGTGCTTCCGGAACATGTTCCGGTGCTTCCGGAACATGTTCCGGTGCTTTCGGAACATGTTCCGGTGCTTCCGGAACATGTTCCGGTGCTTTCGGAACATGTTCCGGTGCTTCCGGAACATGTTCCGGTCCTTCCGGAACCTGTTCCGGCTTCCAGAACATGTTCCGGTCCTTCCGGAACATGTTCTGGCGCTTCCGGAACATGTTCCGGCGCTTCCGGAACATGTTCCGGTCCTTCCGGAACATGTTCCGGTGCTTCCGGAACATGTTCGGGTCCTTTCGGAACATGTTCGGGTCCTTCCGGAGCATGTTCCGGTGCTTCCGGAACATGTTCCGGCGCTTCCGGAACATGTTCGGGTCCTTCCGGAACATGTTCCGGTGCTTCCGGAACATGTTCCGGCGCTTCCGGAACATGTTCCGACCCTTCCGGAACATGTTCCGGCGCTTCCGGAACATGTTAGGGCGCTTCCGGAACATGTTCCGGTCCTTCCGGAACATGTTCCGGTCCTTCCGGAACATGTTCCGGTCCTTGCGGAACATGTTCCGGTGCTTCCGGAACATGTTCCCATCCTTCCGGAACATGTTCCGGCGCTTCCGGAACATGTTCCGGTGCTTCCGGAACATGTTCCGGCGCTTCCGGAACATGTTCCGGCGCTTCCGGAACATGTTCCGGTGCTTCCGGAACATGTTCCGGCGCTTCTGGAACATGTTCCGGCGCCTCCGGACTATGTTCCGGTGCTTCCGGAACATGTTCCGGCGCTTCCGGAACGTGTTCCGGCGCTTCCGGAACATGTTCCGGTGCTTCTGGAACATGTTCCGGTGCTTTCGGAACATGTTCCGGTGCTTCCGGAACATGTTCCAGTCCTTCCGGAACCTGTTCCGGCTTCCAGAACATTTTCCGGTCCTTCCGGAACATGTTGTGGCGCTTCCGGAACATGTTCCGGCGCTTCCGGAACATGTTCCGGTCCTTCCGGAACATGTTCCGGTGCTTCCGGAACATGTTCGGGTCCTTTCGGAACATGTTCGGGTCCTTCCGGAGCATGTTCCGGTGCTTCCGGAACATGTTCCGGCGCTTCCGGAACATGTTCGGGTCCTTCCAGAACATGTTCCGGTGCTTCCGGAACATGTTCCGGCGCTTCCGGAACATGTTCCGACCCTTCCGGAACATGTTCCGGCGCTTCCGGAACATGTTCCGGCGCTTCCGGAACATGTTCCGGCGCTTCCGGAACATGTTCCGGCGCTTCCGGAACATGTTCCGGTGCTTCCAGAACATGTTCCGGTCCTTCCGGAACATGGTCCAGTGCTTCCAGAACATGTTCTGGTTCTTCCGGAACATGGTCCGGCGCTTCCGGAACATGTTCCGGCGCCTCCGGAACATGTTCCGGTGCTTCCGGAACATGTTCCGGTGCTTCCGGAACATGTTCCGGTGCTTCCGGAACATGTTCCGGTGCTTCCGGAACATGTTCCGGCGCTTCCGGAACATGTTCCGGCGCCTCCGGAACATGTTCCGGTCCTTCCGGAACATGTTCCGGTCCTTCCGGAACATGTTCCGGCGCTTCCGGAACATGTTCCGGCGCTTCCGGAACATGTTCCGGTGCTTCCGGAACATGTTCCGGTGCTTCCGGAACATGTTCCGGTGCTTCCGGAACATGTTCCGGTGCTTCCGGAACATGTTCCGGCGCCTCCGGAACATGTTCCGGTCCTTCCGGAACATGTTCCGGCGCTTCCGGAACATGTGCCAGTGCTTCCGGAACATGTTCCGGCGCTTCCGGAACATGTTCCGGCGCTTCCGGAACATGTTCCGGTGCTTCTGGAACATGTTCCGGCGCTTCCGGAACATGTTCCGATGCTTACGGAACATGTTCCGGCGCTTCCGGAACATGTTCCGATGCTTACGGAACATGTTCCGGCGCTTCCGGGTGTTCCGGTGCTTCCGGAACATGTTCCGGCGCTTCCGGAACATGTTCCGGTCCTTCCGGAACATGTTCCGGTGCTTCCAGAACATGTTCCGGCGCTTCCGGATCATCTGCCGGTCCTTCCGGAACATGTTCCGGTCCTTCCGGAACATGTTCCGGTGCTTCCGGATCATGTTCCGGTCCTTCCGGAACATGTTCCGGCGCTTCCGGAACATGTTCCGGTGCTTCCGGAACATGTTCCGGCGCTTCCGGAACATGTTCCGGTCCTTCCGGAACATGTTCCGGTCCTTCCGGAACATGTTCCGGTCCTTGCGGAACATGTTTCGGTGCTTCCGGAACATGTTCCGGTCCTTCCGGAACATGTTCCGGTCCTTCCGGAACATGTTCCGGCGCTTCCCGAACATGTTCCGGCGCTTCCGGAACATGTTCCGGTCCTTCCGGAACATGTTCCGGCGCTTCCGGAACATGTTCCGGCGCTTCCGGAACATGTTCCGGCGCTTCCGGAACATGTTCCGGCGCTTCTGGAACATGTTCCGGCGCTTCCGGAACATGTTCCGGTCCTTCCGGAACATGTTCCGGTGCTTCCAGAACATGTTCCGGCGCTTCCGGAACATGTTCCGGTCCTTCCGGAACATGTTCCGGTCCTTCCGGAACATGTTCCGGTGCTTCCGGATCATGTTCCGGCGCTTCCGGAACATGTTCCGGCGCTTCCGGAACATGTTCCGGTGCTTCCGGAACATGTTCCGGTGCTTCCGGAACATGTTCCGGTGCTTCCGGAACATGTTCCGGTCCTTCCGGAACATGTTCCGGCGCTTCCGGAACATGTTCCGGCGCTTCCGGAACATGTTCCGGTGCTTCCGGAACATGTTCGGGTCCTTCCGAAACATGTTCGGGTCCTTCCGGAACATGTTCCGGCGCTTCCGGAACATGTTCCGGTGCTTCGGGAACATGTTCCGGTGCTTCCGGAACATGTTCCGGCGCTTCCGGAACATGTTCCGGTGCTTCCGGAACATGTTCTGGCGCTTCCGGAACATGTTCCGGTCCTTCCGGAACATGTTCCGGTCCTTCCGGAACATGTTCCGGTGCTTCCGGATCATGTTCCGGTCCTTCCGGAACATGTTCCGGCGCTTCCAGAAACTTGTTCCGGTGCTTCCGGAACATGTTCCGGCGCTTCCGGAACATGTTCCGGTGCTTCCGGAACATGTTCGGGTCCTTTCGGAACATGTTCGGGTCCTTCCGGAACATGTACCGGCGCTTCCGGAACATGTTCCGGCGCTTCCGGAACGTGTTCCGGTGCTTCCGGAACATGTTCCGGCGCTTCCGGAACATGTTCCGGTGCTTCCGGAACATGTTCCGGTGCTTCCGGAACATGTTCCGGCGCTTCCGGAACATGTTCCGGTGCTTCCGGAACATGTTCCGGCGCTTCCGGAACATGTTCCGGTGCTTCCGGTACATGTTCCGGTGCTTCCGGAACATGTTCCGGTGCTTCCGGAACATGTTCCGGTGCTTCCGGAACATGTTCCGGTGCTTCCGGAACATGTTCCGGTGCTTCCGGTACATGTTCCGGTGCTTCCGGTACATGTTCCGGCGCTTCCGGAACATGTTCCGGCGCTTCCGGAACATGTTCCGGCGCTTCCGGAACATGTTCCGGTGCTTCCGGTACATGTTCCGGTGCTTCCGGAACATGTTCCGGTGCTTCCGGAACATGTTCCGGTCCTTCCGGAACATGTTCCGGTCCTTCCGGAACATGTTCCGGCGCTTCCGGAACATGTTCCGGTGCTTCCGGAACTTGTTCCGGTGCTTCCGGAACATGTTCGGGTCCTTCCGGAACATGTTCGGGTCCTTCCGGAACATGTTCCGGCGCTTCCGGAACATGTTCCGGTGCTTCCGGAACATGTTCCGGCGCTTCCGGAACATGTTCCGGTCCTTCCGGAACATGTTCTGGTCCTTCCGGAACATGTTCCGGCGCTTCCGGAACATGTTCCGGTGCTTCTGGAACATGTTCCGGCGCTTCCGAAACATGTTCCGGTTCTTCCGGAACATGTTCCGGTGCTTCCGGAACATGTTCCGGTCCTTCCGGAACATGTTCCGGCGCTTCCGGAACATGTTCCGGCGATTCCGGAACATGTTCCGGTGCTTCCGGAACATGTTCCGGCGCTTCCGGAACATGTTCCGGCGCCTCCGGAACATGTTCCGGCGCTTCCGGAACATGTTCCGGGCCTTCCAGAACATGTTGCGGTGGTTCCGGAACATGTTCCGGTGGTTCCGGAACATGTTCCAGTGCTTCCGGAACATGTTCCGGAAGCACCGGAACATGTTCCGGTCCTTCCGGAACATGTTCCGGTCCTTCAGGAACATATTCCGGCGCTTCCAGAACAGGTTCCGGTCCTTCCGGAACATGTTCCGGCGCTTCCGGAACATGTTCCAGTCCTTCCGGAACATGTTCCGGTGCTTCCGGAACATGTTCCGGTGCTTCCGGAACATGTTCCGGTCCTTCCGGAACAAGTTCCGGTGCTTCCGGAACATGTTCCGGCGCTTCCGGAACATGTTCCGGTGCTTCCGGAACATGTTCCGGCGCTTCCGGAACATGTTCCGGCGCCTCCGGAACATGTTCCGGTGCTTCCAGAAAATGTTCCGGTGCTTCCGGAACATGTTCCGGTCCTTCCGGAACATGTTCTGGCGCTTCCGGAACATGTTCCGGTCCTTCCGGAACATGTTCCGGTGCTTCCGGAACATGTTCGGGTCCTTTCGGAACATGTTCGGGTCCTTCCGGAACATGTACCGGCGCTTCCGGAACATGTTCCGGCGCTTCCGGAACGTGTTCCGGTGCTTCCGGAACATGTTCCGGCGCTTCCGGAACATGTTCCGGTGCTTCCGGAACATGTTCCGGTGCTTCCGGAACATGTTCCGGCGCTTCCGGAACATGTTCCGGTGCTTCCGGTACATGTTCCGGTGCTTCCGGAACATGTTCCGGTGCTTCCGGAACATGTTCCGGTGCTTCCGGAACATGTTCCGGTGCTTCCGGAACATGTTCCGGTGCTTCCGGAACATGTTCCGGTGCTTCCGGAACATGTTCCGGTGCTTCCGGTACATGTTCCGGTGCTTCCGGTACATGTTCCGGCGCTTCCGGAACATGTTCCGGCGCTTCCGGAACATGTTCCGGCGCTTCCGGAACATGTTCCGGTGCTTCCGGTACATGTTCCGGTGCTTCCGGAACATGTTCCGGTGCTTCCGGAACATGTTCCGGTGCTTCCGGAACATGTTCCGGTCCTTCCGGAACATGTTCCGGCGCTTCCGGAACATGTTCCGGTGCTTCCGGAACTTGTTCCGGTGCTTCCGGAACATGTTCGGGTCCTTCCGGAACATGTTCGGGTCCTTCCGGAACATGTTCCGGCGCTTCCGGAACATGTTCCGGTCCTTCCGGAACATGTTCTGGTCCTTCCGGAACATGTTCCGGCGCTTCCGGAACATGTTCCGGTGCTTCTGGAACATGTTCCGGCGCTTCCGAAACATGTTCCGGTTCTTCCGGAACATGTTCCGGTCCTTCCGGAACATGTTCCGGCGCTTCCGGAACATGTTCCGGCGATTCCGGAACATGTTCCGGTGCTTCCGGAACATGTTCCGGCGCTTCCGGAACATGTTCCGGCGCCTCCGGAACATGTTCCGGCGCTTCCGGAACATGTTCCGGTCCTTCCGGAACATGTTGCGGTGGTTCCGGAACATGTTCCGGTGGTTCCGGAACATGTTCCAGTGCTTCCGGAACATGTTCCGGAAGCACCGGAACATGTTCCGGTCCTTCCGGAACATGTTCCGGTCCTTCAGGAACATATTCCGGCGCTTCCAGAACAGGTTCCGGTCCTTCCGGAACATGTTCCGGCGCTTCCGGAACATGTTCCAGTCCTTCCGGAACATGTTCCGGTGCTTCCGGAACATGTTCCGGTGCTTCCGGAACATGTTCCGGTCCTTCCGGAACAAGTTCCGGTGCATCCGGAACATGTTCCGGCGCTTCCGGAACATGTTCCGGTGCTTCCGGAACATGTTCCGGTCCTTCCGGAACATGTTGCGGTCCTTCCGGAACATGATCCGGGGCTTCCGGAACATGTTCCGGCGCTTCCGGAACATGTTCCGGTGCTTCCGGAACATGTTCCAGCGCTTCCGGAACATGTTCCGGCGCTTCCGGAACATGTTCCGGTCCTTCCGGAACATGTTCCGGTCCTTCCGGAACATGTTCCGGTCCTTCCGGAACATGTTCCGGTTCTTCCGGAACATGTTCCGGTGCTCCCGGAACATGTTCCGGTGCTTCCGGAACATGTTCCGGTGCTTCCGGAACATAGTCTGGAGGCGCCGAAACTTGTTCCGGAAGCGCCGGAACATGTTCCGGAAGCACCGGAACATGTTCCGGAAGGTCCGGAACATGTTCCGGTGCTTCCGGAACATAGTCCGGAGGCGCCGGAACATGTTCCGGAAGCGCCGGAACATGTTCCGGTCCTTCCGGAACATGTTCCGGCGCTTCCGGAACATGTTCCGGTCCTTCCGGAACATGTTCCGGTGCTTCCGGAACATGTTCCGGCGCTTCCGGAACATGTTCCGGTGCTTCCAGAAAATGTTCCGGCGCTTCCGGAACATGTTCCGGTCCTTCCGGAACATGTTCCGGTGCTTCCGGATCATGTTCCGGTCCTTCCGGAACATGTTCCGGCGCTTCCGGAACATGTTCCGGTGCTTCCGGAACATGTTCCGGCGCTTCCGGAACATGTTCCGGCGCCTCCGGAACATGTTCCGGTGCTTCCGGAAAATGTTCCGGTGCTTCCGGAACATGTTCCGGTCCTTCCGAAACATGTTCTGGCGCTTCCGGAACATGTTCCGGTCCTTCCGGAACATGTTCCGGTGCTTCCGGAACATGTTCCGGCGCTTCCGGAACATGTTCCGGTGCTTCCAGAACATGTTCCGGAAGGACCGGAACATGTTCCCGTCCTTCCGGAACATGTTCCGGCGCTTCCGGAACATGTTCCGGTGCTTCCGGAACTAGTTCCGGTGCTTCCGGAACATGTTCGGGTCCTTCCGGAACATGTTCGGGTCCTTCCGGAACATGTTCCGGCGCTTCCGGAACATGTTCCGGTGCTTCCGGAACATGTTCCGGTCCTTCCGGAACATGTTCCGGTTCTTCCGGAACATGTTCCGGTGCTTCCGGAACATGTTCCGGTGCTTCCGGAACATAGTCCGGAGGCGCCGAAACTTGTTCCGGAAGCGCCGGAACATGTTCCGGAAGCACCGGAACATGTTCCGGAAGGTCCGGAACATGTTCCGGTGCTTCCGGAACATAGTCCGGAGGCGCCGGAACATGTTCCGGAAGCGCCGGAACATGTTCCGGTCCTTCCGGAACATGTTCCGGCGCTTCCGGAACATGTTCCGGTCCTTCCGGAACATGTTCCGGTGCTTCCGGAACATGTTCCGGTCCTTCCGGAACATGTTCCGGCGCTTCCGGAACATGTTCCGGTGCTTCCGGAACTTGTTCCGGTGCTTCCGGAACATGTTCGGGTCCTTCCGGAACATGTTCGGGTCCTTCCGGAACATGTTCCGGCGCTTCCGGAACATGTTCCGGTGCTTCCGGAACATGTTCCGGCGCTTCCGGAACATGTTCCGGTCCTTCCGGAACATGTTCTGGTCCTTCCGGAACATGTTCCGGCGCTTCCGGAACATGTTCCGGTGCTTCTGGAACATGTTCCGGCGCTTCCGGAACATGTTCCGGTGCCTCGGGAACATGTTCCGGTGCTTCCTGAACATGTTCCGGTCCTTCCGGAACATGTTCCGGCGCTTCCGGAACATGTTCCGGTCCTTCCGGAACATGTTCCGGTGCTTCCGGAACATGTTCCGGCGCTTCCGGAACATGTTCCGGCGCTTCCGGAACATGTTCCGGGGCTTCCGGAACATGTTCCGGTGCTTCCGGAACATGTTCCGGTGGTTCCGGAACATGTTCCGGTCCTTCAGGAACATATTCCGGCGCTTCCAGAACAGGTTCCGGTCCTTCCGGAACATGTTCCGGCGCTTCCGGAACATGTTCCAGTCCTTCCGGAACATGTTCCGGTGCTTCCGGAACATGTTCCGGTGCTTCCGGAACATGTTCCGGTCCTTCCGGAACAAGTTCCGGTGCTTCCGGAACATGTTCCGGCGCTTCCGGAACATGTTCCGGTGCTTCCGGAACATGTTCCGGTCCTTCCGGAACATGTTGCGGTCCTTCCGGAACATGATCCGGGGCTTCCGGAACATGTTCCGGCGCTTCCGGAACATGTTCCGGTGCTTCCGGAACATGTTCCAGCGCTTCCGGAACATGTTCCGGCGCTTCCGGAACATGTTCCGGTCCTTCCGGAACATGTTCCGGTGCTTCCGGAACATGTTCCGGTCCTTCCGGAACATGTTCCGGTCCTTCCGGAACATGTTCCGGTGCTTCCGGAACATGTTCCGGTGCTTCCGGAACATAGTCTGGAGGCGCCGAAACTTGTTCCGGAAGCGCCGGAACATGTTCCGGAAGCACCGGAACATGTTCCGGAAGGTCCGGAACATGTTCCGGTGCTTCCGGAACATAGTCCGGAGGCGCCGGAACATGTTCCGGCGCTTCCGGAACATGTTCTGGTCCTTCCGGAACATGTTCCGGTGCTTCCGGAACATGTTCCGGCGCTTCCGGAACATGTTCCGGCGCTTCCGGAACATGTTCCGGTCCTTCCGGAACATGTTCCGGTGCTTCCGGATCATGTTCGGGTCCTTCCGGAACATGTTCCGGCGCTTCCGGAACATGTTCCGGTGCTTCCGGAACATGTTCCGGCGCTTCCGGAACATGTTCCGGTCCTTCCGGAACATGTTCTGGTCCTTCCGGAACATGTTCCGGCGCTTCCGGAACATGTTCCGGTGCTTCTGGAACATGTTCCGGCGCTTCCGGAACATGTTCCGGTGCCTCGGGAACATGTTCCGGTGCTTCCTGAACATGTTCCGGTCCTTCCGGAACATGTTCCGGCGCTTCCGGAACATGTTCCGGTCCTTCCGGAACATGTTCCGGTGCTTCCAGAACATGTTCCGGCGCTTCCGGAACATGTTCCGGCGCTTCCGGAACATGTTCCGGGGCTTCCGGAACATGTTCCGGTGCTTCCGGAACATGTTCCGGTGGTTCCGGAACATGTTCCGGTCCTTCAGGAACATATTCCGGCGCTTCCAGAACAGGTTCCGGTCCTTCCGGAACATGTTCCGGCGCTTCCGGAACATGTTCCAGTCCTTCCGGAACATGTTCCGGTGCTTCCGGAACATGTTCCGGTGCTTCCGGAACATGTTCCGGTCCTTCCGGAACAAGTTCCGGTGCTTCCGGAACATGTTCCGGCGCTTCCGGAACAAGTTCCGGTGCTTCCGGAACATGTTCCGGTCCTTCCGGAACATGTTGCGGTCCTTCCGGAACATGATCCGGGGCTTCCGGAACATGTTCCGGCGCTTCCGGAACATGTTCCGGTGCTTCCGGAACATGTTCCAGCGCTTCCGGAACATGTTCCGGCGCTTCCGGAACATGTTCCGGTCCTTCCGGAACATGTTCCGGTGCTTCCGGAACATGTTCCGGTCCTTCCGGAACATGTTCCGGTCCTTCCGGAACATGTTCCGGTGCTTCCGGAACATGTTCCGGTGCTTCCGGAACATAGTCTGGAGGCGCCGAAACTTGTTCCGGAAGCGCCGGAACATGTTCCGGAAGCACCGGAACATGTTCCGGAAGGTCCGGAACATGTTCCGGTGCTTCCGGAACATAGTCCGGAGGCGCCGGAACATGTTCCGGCGCTTCCGGAACATGTTCTGGTCCTTCCGGAACATGTTCCGGTGCTTCCGGAACATGTTCCGGCGCTTCCGGAACATGTTCCGGCGCTTCCGGAACATGTTCCGGTCCTTCCGGAACATGTTCCGGTGCTTCCGGATCATGTTCGGGTCCTTCCGGAACATGTTCCGGCGCTTCCGGAACATGTTCCGGTGCTTCCGGAACATGTTCCGGCGCTTCCGGAACATGTTCCGGTCCTTCCGGAACATGTTCTGGTCCTTCCGGAACATGTTCCGGCGCTTCCGGAACATGTTCCGGTGCTTCTGGAACATGTTCCGGCGCTTCCGGAACATGTTCCGGTGCCTCGGGAACATGTTCCGGTGCTTCCTGAACATGTTCCGGTCCTTCCGGAACATGTTCCGGCGCTTCCGGAACATGTTCCGGTCCTTCCGGAACATGTTCCGGTGCTTCCAGAACATGTTCCGGCGCTTCCGGAACATGTTCCGGCGCTTCCGGAACATGTTCCGGGGCTTCCGGAACATGTTCCGGTGCTTCCGGAACATGTTCCGGTGGTTCCGGAACATGTTCCGGTCCTTCAGGAACATATTCCGGCGCTTCCAGAACAGGTTCCGGTCCTTCCGGAACATGTTCCGGCGCTTCCGGAACATGTTCCAGTCCTTCCGGAACATGTTCCGGTGCTTCCGGAACATGTTCCGGTGCTTCCGGAACATGTTCCGGTCCTTCCGGAACAAGTTCCGGTGCTTCCGGAACATGTTCCGGCGCTTCCGGAACAAGTTCCGGTGCTTCCGGAACATGTTCCGGTCCTTCCGGAACATGTTGCGGTCCTTCCGGAACATGTTCCGGCGCTTCCGGAACATGTTCCGGTGCTTCCGGAACATGTTCCAGCGCTTCCGGAACATGTTCCGGCGCTTCCGGAACATGTTCCGGTCCTTCCGGAACATGTTCCGGTGCTTCCGGAACATGTTCCGGTCCTTCCGGAACATGTTCCGGTCCTTCCGGAACATGTTCCGGTGCTTCCGGAACATGTTCCGGTGCTTCCGGAACATAGTCTGGAGGCGCCGAAACTTGTTCCGGAAGCGCCGGAACATGTTCCGGAAGCACCGGAACATGTTCCGGAAGGTCCGGAACATGTTCCGGTGCTTCCGGAACATAGTCCGGAGGCGCCGGAACATGTTCCGGCGCTTCCGGAACATGTTCTGGTCCTTCCGGAACATGTTCCGGTGCTTCCGGAACATGTTCCGGCGCTTCCGGAACATGTTCCGGCGCTTCCGGAACATGTTCCGGTCCTTCCGGAACATGTTCCGGTGCTTCCGGATCATGTTCCGGTCCTTCCGGAACATGTTCCGGCGCTTCCGGAACATGTTCCGGCGCTTCCGGAACATGTTCCGGCGCCTCCGGAACATGTTCCGGTGCTTCCAGAACATGTTCCGGCGCTTCCGGAACATGTTCCGGTGCTTCCGGAACATGTTCCGGCGCTTCCGGAACATGTTCCGGTGCTTCCGGGACATGTTCCGGTTCTTCCGGAACATGTTCCGGTGCTTCCGGAACATGTTCCGGTGCTTCCAGAACATGTTCCGGTGCTTCCGGAACATAGTCCGGAGGCGCCGAAACTTGTTCCGGAAGCGCCGGAACATGTTCCGGAAGCACCGGAACATGTTCCGGAAGGTCCCGAACATGTTCCGGTGCTTCCGGAACATGTTCCGGCGCTTCCGGAACATGTTCCGGTGCTTCCAGAACATGTTCCGGTGCTTCCGGAACATGTTCCCGTCCTTCCGGAACATGTTCCGGCGCTTCCGGAACATGTTCCGGTGCTTCCGGAACTAGTTCCGGTGCTTCCGGAACATGTTCGGGTCCTTCCGGAACATGTTCGGGTCCTTCCGGAACATGTTCCGGCGCTTCCGGAACATGTTCCGGTGCTTCCGGAACATGTTCCGGCGCTTCCGGAACATGTTCCGGTCCTTCCGGAACATGTTCTGGTCCTTCCGGAACATGTTCCGGCGCTTCCGGAACATATTCCGGTGCTTCTGGAACATGTTCCGGCGCTTCCGGAACATGTTCCGGTTCTTCCGGAACATGTTCTGGTGCTTCCGGAACATGTTCCGGTGCTTCCGGAACATGTTCCGGCGCTTCCGGAACATGTTCCGGCGCTTCCGGAACATGTTCCGGCGCTTCCGGAACATGTTCCGGCGCTTGCGGAACATGTTCCGGCGCTTCCGGAACATGTTCCGGCGCTTCCGGAACATGTTCCGGTCCTTCCGGAACATGTTCCGGTGGTTCCGGAACATGTTCCAGTGCTTCCGGAACATGTTCCGGAAGCACCGGAACATGTTCCGGTCCTTCCGGAACATGTTCCGGTCCTTCAAGAACATGTTCCGGCGCTTCCGGAACAGGTTCCGGTCCTTCCGGAACATGTTCCGGCGCTTCCGGAACATGTTCCGGTCCTTCCGGAACATGTTCCGGTCCTTCCGGAACATGTTCCGGCGCTTCCGGAACATGTTCCGGCGCTTCCGGAACATGTTCCGGCGCTTCCGGAACATGTTCCGGCGCTTCCGGAACATGTTCCGGTGCTTCCGGAACATGTTCCGGTGCTTCCGGAACATGTTCCGGCGCTTCCGGAACCTGTTCCGGTGCTTCCGGAACCTGTTCCGGCGCTTCCGGAACATGTTCCGGCGCTTCCGGAACATGTTCCGGTCCTTCCGGAACATGTTCCGGTGCTTCTGGAACATGTTCCGGCGCTTCCGGAACGTGTTCCGGAGCTTCCGGAACACGTTCCGGTGCTTCCGGAAAATGTTCCGGTCCTTCCGGAACATGTTCCGGTGCTTCCGGAACATGTTCCGGTCCTTCCGGAACAACTTCCGGTGCTTCCGGAACATGTTCCGGTCCTTCCGGAACATGTTCCGGTCCTTCGGGAACATGTTCCGGTTCTTCCGGAACATGTTCCGGTGCTTCCGGAACATGTTCCGGTGCTTCCGGAACATAGTCCGGCGCCTCCGGAACATGTTCCGGTCCTTCCGGAACATGTTCTGGCGCTTCCGGAACATGTTCCGGTGCTTCCGGAACATGTTCCGGCGCTTCCGGAACCTGTTCCGGTGCTTCCGGAACCTGTTCCGGCGCTTCCGGAACATGTTCCGGCGCTTCCGGAACATGTTCCGGTCCTTCCGGAACATGTTCCGGTGCTTCTGGAACATGTTCCGGCGCTTCCGGAACGTGTTCCGGAGCTTCCGGAACACGTTCCGGTGCTTCCGGAAAATGTTCCGGTCCTTCCGGAACATGTTCCGGTGCTTCCGGAACATGTTCCGGTCCTTCCGGAACAACTTCCGGTGCTTCCGGAACATGTTCCGGTCCTTCCGGAACATGTTCCGGTCCTTCGGGAACATGTTCCGGTTCTTCCGGAACATGTTCCGGTGCTTCCGGAACATGTTCCGGTGCTTCCGGAACATAGTCCGGCGCCTCCGGAACATGTTCCGGTGCTTCCGGAACATGTTCCGGTGCTTCCGGAACATGTTCCGGTCCTTCCGGAACATGTTCTGGCGCTTCCGGAACATGTTCCGGTCCTTCCGGAACATGTTCCGGTGCTTCCGGAACATGTTCCGGTGCTTCCGGAACATGTTCCGGTCCTTCCGGAACATGTTCCGGTGCTTCCGGAACATGTTCCGGCGCTTCCGGAACATGTTCCGGTGCTTCCAGAACATGTTCGGGTCCTTTCGGAACATGTTCGGGTCCGTCCGTAACATGATCCGGTGCTTCCGGAACATGTTCCGGTGCTTCCAGAACATGTTCCGGCGCTTCCAGAACATGTTCCGGTCCTTCCGGAACATGTTCCGGTGCTTCCGGAACATGTTCCGGCGCTTCCGGAACATGTTCCGGTGCTTCCGGAAAATGTTCCGGCGCCTCCGGAACATGTTCCGGTGCTTCCGGAACATGTTCCGGTGCTTCCGGAACATGTTCCGGTGCTTCCGGAACATGTTCCGGTGCTTCCGGAACATGTTCCGGCGCTTCCGGAACATGTTCCGGTGCTTCCAGAACATGTTCGGGTCCTTCCGGAACATGTTCCGGGGCTTCCGGAACATGTGCCGGCGCTTCTGGAACATGTTCCGGTGCTTCCAGAACATGTTCCGGCGCTTCCAGAACATGTTCCGGTCCTTCCGGAACATGTTCCGGTCCTTCCGGAACATGTTCCGGTGCTTCCCGAACATGTTCCGGTCCTTCCGGGACATGTTCCGGTCCTTCCGGAACATGTTCCGGTCCTTCCGGAACATGTACCGGTTCTTCCGGATCATGTTCCGGTGCTTCCGCAACATGCTCTGGTCCTTCCGGAACATGTTCCGGCGCTTCCCGAACATGTTCCGGTCCTTCCGGGACATGTTCCGGTCCTTCCGGAACATGTTCCGGTCCTTCCGGAACATGTACCGGTTCTTCCGGATCATGTTCCGGTGCTTCCGCAACATGTTCCGGTGCTTCCGGAACATGTTCCGGTGCTTCCGGAACATGTTCCGGTCCTTCCGGAACATGTTCCGGTCCTTCTTCCGGAACATGTTCCGGTCCTTCTTCCGGAACATGTTCCGGCGCTTCCGGAACATGTTCCGGTGCTTCAGGAACATGTTCCGGTGCTTCCGGAACATGTTCCGGTGCTTCCGGAACATGTTCCGGTCCTTCAGGAACATGTTCCGGTCCTTCCGGAACATGTTCCGGCGCTTCCGGAACATGTTCCGGTGCTTCCGGAACATGTTCCGGCGCTTCCGGAATATGTTCCGGCGCCTCCGGACTATGTTCCGGTGCTTCCGGAACATGTTCCGGTCCGTGCGGAACATGTTCCGCTGCTTCCAGAACATGTTCCGGCGCTTCCGGAACATGTTCCGGTGCTTCCGGAACATGTTCCGGTGCTTCCGGAACATGATCCGGTGCTTCCGGAACATGTTCCGGTGCTTCCAGAACATGTTCCGGCGCTTCCAGAACATGTTCCGGTCCTTCCGGAACATGTTCCGGTGCTTCCGGAACATGTTCCGGTGCTTCCGGATCATGTTCCGGCGCTTCCGGAACATGTTCCGGTGCTTCTGGAACATGTTCCGGCGCTTCCGGAACATGTTCCGGTCCTTCCGGAACATGTTCCGGCGCTTCCGGAACATGTTCCGGTGCTTCCGGAACATGTTCCGGTCCTTCCGGAACATGTTCCGGTCCTTCCGGAACATGTTCCGGCGCTTCCGGAACATGTTCCGGTCCTTCCGGAACATGTTCCGGTCCTTCCGGAACATGTTCCGGTGCTTCCGGAACATGTTCCGGTCCTTCCGGAACATGTACCGGTTCTTCCGGATCATGTTCCGGTGCTTCCGGAACATGTTCCGGTGCTTCCGGAACATGTTCCGGTCCTTCCGGAACATGTTCCGGCGCTTCCGGAACATGTTCCGGTCCTTCCGGAACATGTTGCGGTGCTTCCGGAACATGTTCCGGTGCTTCCGGAACATGTTCCGGTGCTTCCGGAACATGTTCAGGTGCTTCGGGAACATGTTCCGGCGCTTCCGGAACATGTTCCGGTGCTTCCGGAACATGTTCCGGTGCTTCCGGAACATGTTCGGGTCCTTCCGGAACATGTTCCGGCGCTTCCGGAACATGTTCCGGAACATGTTCCGGTCCTTCCGGAACATGTTCCGGTCCTTCCGGAACATGTTCCGCCGCTTCCGGAACATGTTCCGGTGCTTCCGGAACATGTTCCGGTCCTTCCAGAACATGTTCCGGGGCTTCCGGAACATGTTCCGGCGCTTCCGGAACATGTTCCGGCGCTTCCGGAACATGTTCACGTCCTTCCGGAACATGTTCCGGTCCTTCCGGAACATGTTCCGGTGCTTCCGGAACATGTTCCGGCGCTTCCGGAACATGTTCCGGTGCCTCGGGAACATGTTCCGGCGATTCCGGAACATGTTCCGGCGCTTCCGGAACATGTTCCGGTGCCTCGGGAACATGTTCCGGCGATTCCGGAACATGTTCCGGCGCTTCCGGAACATGTTCCGGTGCCTCCGGAACATGTTCCGGTCCTTCCGGAACATGTTCCGGCGCTTCCGGAACATGTTCCGGTGCTTCCGGAACATGTTCCGGTGCTTCCGGAACATGTTCCGGCGCTTCCGGAACATGTGCCGGCGCTTCCGGAACATGTTCCGGTCCTTCCGGAACATGTTCCGGTGCTTCCGGAACATGTTCCGGCGCTTCCGGAACATGTTCCGGTGCTTCCGGAACACCGGAACATGTTCCGGTCCTTCCGGAACATGTTCCGGTGCTTCCGGAACATGTTCCGGCGCTTCCCGGTCCTTCCGGAACATGTTCCGGCGCTTCCGGAACATGTTCCGGCGGTTCTGGAACACGTTCCGGTGCTTCCGGAACGTGTTCCGGCGCTTCCGGAACACGTTCCGGTCCTTCCGGAAGACGTTCCGGTCCTTCCGGAACATGTTCCGGTCCTTCCGGAACATGTTCCGGCGCTTTCGGAACATGTTCCGGTGCCTCGGGAACATGTTCCGGCGATTCCGGAACATGTTCCGGCGCTTCTGGAACATGTTCCGGTGCCTCCGGAACATGTTCCGGTCCTTCCAGAACATGTTCCGGTGCTTCCGGAACATGTTCCGGTCCTTCCGGAACATGTTCCGGTTCTTCCGGATCATGTTCCGGTGCTTCCGAAACATGTTCCGGTGCTTCCGGATCATGTTCCGGTGCTTCCGAAACATGTTCCGGTGCTTCCGGAACATGTTCCGGTGCTTCCGGAACATGTTCCGGTCCTTCCGGAACATGTTCCGGTCCTTCTTCCGGAACATGTGCCGGCGCTTCCGGAACATGTTCCGGTGCTTCCGGAACATGTTCCGGTGCTTCCGGAACATGTTCCGGCGCTTCCGGAACATGTTCCGGCGCTTCCGGAACATGTTCCGGTGCCTCCGGAACATGTTCCGGTCCTTCCAGAACATGTTCCGGTGCTTCCGGAACATGTTCCGGTCCTTCCGGAAAATGTTCCGGTTCTTCCGGATCATGTTCCGGTGCTTCCGAAACATGTTCCGGTGCTTCCGGAACATGTTCCGGTGCTTCCGGAACATGTTCCGGCGCTTCCGGAACATGTGCCGGCGCTTCCGGAACATGTTCCGGTGCTTCCGGAACATGTTCCGGTGCTTCCGGAACATGTTCCGGCGCTTCCGGAACATGTTCCGGCGCTTCCGGAACATGTTCCGGTGCCTCCGGAACATGTTCCGGTCCTTCCAGAACATGTTCCGGTGCTTCCGGAACATGTTCCGGTCCTTCCGGAAAATGTTCCGGTTCTTCCGGATCATGTTCCGGTGCTTCCGAAACATGATCCGGTGCTTCCGGAACATGTTCCGGTGCTTCCGGAACATGATCCGGTGCTTCCGGAACATGTTCCGGTCCTTCTTCCGGAACACGTTCCGGCGCTTCTGGAACGTGTTCCGGTGCCTCCGGAACATGTTCCGGTCCTTCCGGAACATGTTCCGGTGCTTCCGGAACATGTTCCGGCGCTTCCGGAACATGTTCCGGTGCTTCCAGAACATGTTCGGGTCCTTTCGGAACATGTTCGGGTCCTTCCGGAACATGATCCGGTGCTTCCGGAACATGTTCCGGTGCTTCCAGAACATGTTCCGGCGCTTCCAGAACATGTTCCGGTCCTTCCGGAACATGTTCTGGTCCTTCCGGAACATGTTCCGGTCCTTCCGGAACATGTTCCGGTGCTTCCGGAACATGTTCCGGCGCTTCCGGAACATGTTCCGGTGCTTCCAGAACATGTTCGGGTCCTTTCGGAACATGTTCGGGTCCTTCCGGAACATGATCCGGTGCTTCCGGAACATGTTCCGGTGCTTCCGGAACATGTTCCGGTGCTTCCGGATCATGTTCCGGCGCTTCCGGAACATGTTCCGGTGCTTCTGGAACATGTTCCGGCGCTTCCGGAACATGTTCCGGTCCTTCCGGAACATGTTCCGGCGCTTCCGGAACATGTTCCGGTCCTTCCGGAACATGTTCCGGTCCTTCCGGAACATGTTCTGGTCCTTCCGGAACATGTTCCGGCGCTTCCGGAACATGTTCCGGTCCTTCCGGAACATGTTCCGGTCCTTCCAGAACATGTTCCGGTGCTTCCGGAACATGTTCCGGTCCTTCCGGAACATGTACCGGTTCTTCCGGATCATGTTCCGGTGCTTCCGGAACATGTTCCGGTGCTTCCGGAACATGTTCCGGTCCTTCCGGAACATGTTCGGGCGCTTCCGGAACATGTTCCGGTCCTTCCGGAACATGTTGCGGTGCTTCCGGAACATGTTCCGGTGCTTCCGGAACATGTTCCGGTGCTTCCGGAACATGTTCAGGTGCTTCGGGAACATGTTCCGGCGCTTCCGGAACATGTTCCGGTGCTTCCGGAACATGTTCCGGTGCTTCCGGAACATGTTCGGGTCCTTCCGGAACATGTTCCGGCGCTTCCGGAACATGTTCCGGAACATGTTCCGGTCCTTCCGGAACATGTTCCGGTCCTTCCGGAACATGTTCCGCCGCTTCCGGAACATGTTCCGGTGCTTCCGGAACATGTTCCGGTGCTTCCGGAACATGTTCCGGTCCTTCCGGAACATGTTCCGGGGCTTCCGGAACATGTTCCGGCGCTTCCGGAACATGTTCCGGTGCTTCCGGAACATGTTCACGTCCTTCCGGAACATGTTCCGGTCCTTCCGGAACATGTTCCGGTGCTTCCGGAACATGTTCCGGCGCTTCCGGAACATGTTCCGGTGCCTCGGGAACATGTTCCGGCGATTCCGGAACATGTTCCGGCGCTTCCGGAACATGTTCCGGCGGTTCCGGAACATGTTCCGGTGCTTCCGGAACATGTTCCGGCGCTTCCGGAACATGTTCCGGTGCTTCCGGAACACCGGAACATGTTCCGGTCCTTCCGGAACATGTTCCGGTGCTTCCGGAACATGTTCCGGCGCTTCCCGGTCCTTCCGGAACATGTTCCGGCGCTTCCGGAACATGTTCCGGCGGTTCTGGAACATGTTCCGGTGCTTCCGGAACGTGTTCCGGCGCTTCCGGAACACGTTCCGGTCCTTCCGGAAGACGTTCCGGTCCTTCCGGAACATGTTCCGGTCCTTCCGGAACATGTTCCGGCGCTTTCGGAACATGTTCCGGTGCCTCGGGAACATGTTCCGGCGATTCCGGAACATGTTTCGGCGCTTCTGGAACATGTTCCGGTGCCTCCGGAACATGTTCCGGTCCTTCCAGAACATGTTCCGGTGCTTCCGGAACATGTTCCGGTCCTTCCGGAACATGTTCCGGTTCTTCCGGATCATGTTCCGGTGCTTCCGAAACATGCTCCGGTGCTTCCGGATCAAGTTCCGGTGCTTCCGAAACATGTTCCGGTGCTTCCGGAACATGTTCCGGTGCTTCCGGAACATCCTCCGGTCCTTCCGGAACATGTTCCGGTCCTTCTTCCGGAACATGTTCCGGCGCTTCCGGAACATGTTCCGGTGCTTCAGGAACATGTTCCGGTGCTTCCGGAAAGTGTTCCGGCGCCTCCGGACTATGTTCCGGTGCTTCCGGAACATGTTCCGGTCCTTCCGGAACATGTTCCGCTGCTTCCAGAACATGTTCCGGCGCTTCCGGAACATGTTCCGGTGCTTCCGGAACATGTTCCGGTCCTTCCGGAACATGTTCACGTCCTTCCGGAACATGTTCCGGTCATTCTGGAACATGTTCCGGTGCTTCCGGAACATGTTCCGGTGCTTCCGGAACATGTTCCGGCGCTTCCGGAACATGTTCCGGTGCCTCGGGAACATGTTCCGGCGATTCCGGAACATGTTCCGGCGCTTCCGGAACATGTTCCGGCGCTTCCGGAACATGTTCCGGTCCTTCCGGAACATGTGCCCGCGCTTCCGGAACATGTTCTGGCGCTTCCGGATCATGTTCCGGTGCTTCCGAAACATGTTCCGGTGCTTCCGGAACATGTTCCGGTGCTTCCGGAACATGTTCCGGTCCTTCTTCCGGAACATGTTCCGGCGCTTCCGGAACATGTTCCTGAAGCACCGGAACATGTTCCGGTGCTTCCGGAACATGTTCCGGTCCTTCCGGAACATGTTCACGTCCTTCGAGAACATGTTCCGGTCCTTCCGGAACATGTTCCGGCGCTTCCGGAACATGTTCCGGTGCTTCCGGAACATGTTCCGGTGCTTCCGGAACATGTTCCGGTCCTTCAGGAACATGTTCCGGCGCTTCCGGAACATGTTCCGGTGCTTCCGGAACATGTTCCGGTCCTTCCGGAACATGTTCCGCTGCTTCCGGAACATGTTCCGGCGCTTCCGGAACATGTTCCGGTGCTTCCGGAACATGTTCCGGTCCTTCCGGAACATGTTCACGTCCTTCGAGAACATGTTCCGGTCCTTCCGGAACATGTTCCGGCGCTTCCGGAACATGTTCCGGTGCCTCGGGAACATGTTCCGGCGATTCCGGAACATGTTCCGGCGCTTCCGGAACATGTTCCGGTCCTTCCGGAACTTGTTCCGGTCCTTCCGGAACATGTTCCGGTGCTTCCGGAACATGTTCCGGCGCTTCCGGAACATGTTCCGGTGCTTCCGGAACATGTTCCGGTGCTTCCGGAACATGTTCCGGTGCTTCCGGAACATGTTCCGGCGCTTCCGGAACATGTTCCGGTGCTTCCGGAACATGTTCCGGCGCTTCCGGAACATGTTCCGGTGCTTCCGGAACATGTTCCGGTGCTTCCGGAACATGTTCCGGTGCTTCCGGAACATGTTCCGGCGCTTCCGGAACATGTTCCGGTGCTTCCGGAACATGTTCCGGTCCTTCAGGAACATGTTCCGGTCCTTCCGGAACATGTTCCGGCGCTTCCGGAACATGTTCCGGTGCTTCCGGAACATGTTCCGGTCCTTCCGGAACATGTTCCGCTGCTTCCAGAACATGTTCCGGCGCTTCCGGAACATGTTCCGGTGCTTCCGGAACATGTTCCGGTCCTTCCGGAACATGTTCACGTCCTTCGAGAACATGTTCCGGTCCTTCCGGAACATGTTCCGGCGCTTCCGGAACATGTTCCGGTGCCTCGGGAACATGTTCCGGCGATTCCGGAACATGTTCCGGCGCTTCCGGAACATGTTCCGGTCCTTCCGGAACATGTTCCGGTGCTTCCGGAACATGTTCCGGTGCTTCCGGAACATGTTCCGGCGCTTCCGGAACATGTTCCGGTGCTTCCGGAACATGTTCCGGTGCTTCCGGAACATGTTCCGGCGCTTCCGGAACATGTTCCGGCGCTTCCGGAACATGTTCCGGTGCTTCCGGAACATGTTCCGGTGCTTCCGGAACATGTTCCGGTGCTTCCGGAACACCGGAACATGTTCCGGTGCTTCCGGAACATGTTCCGGCGCTTCCCGGTCCTTCCGGAACATGTTCCGGCGCTTCAGGAACATGTTCCGGCGGTTCCGGAACATGTTCCGGTGCTTCCGGAACATGTTCCGGCGCTTCCGGAACACGTTCCGGTCCTTCCGGAACACGTTCCGGTCCTTCCGGAACATGTTCCGGTCCTTCCGGAACATGTTCCGGCGCTTTCGGAACATGTTCCGGTGCCTCCGGAACATGTTCCGGTCCTTCCGGAACATGTTCCGGTGCTTCCGGGACATGTTCCGGTGCTTCCGGAACATGTTCCGGTGCTTCCGGAACATGTTCCGGTGCTTCCGGAACATGTTCCGGTGCTTCCGAAATATGTTCCGGTGCTTCCGGAACATGTTCCGGTCCTTCCGGAACATGTTCCGGGGCTTCCGGAACATGTCCCGGCGCTTCCGGAACATGTTCCGGTCCTTCCGGAACATGTTCACGTCCTTCCGGAACATGTTTCGGTCCTTCCGGAACATGTTCCGGCGCTTCCGGAACATGTTCCGGTCCTTCCGGAACATGTTCCGGGGCTTCCGGAACATGTTCCGGCGCTTCAGGAACATGTTCCGGCGCTTCCGGAACATGTTCCGGTGCTTCCGGAACATGTTCCGGCGCTTCCGGAACATGTGCCGGCGCTTCCGGAACATGTTCCGGTCCTTCCGGAACATGTTCCGGTGCTTCCCGAACATGTTCCGGTCCTTCCGGAACATGTTCCGGTGCTTCTGGAACACCGGAACATGTTCCGGTCCTTCCGGAACATGTTCCGGTCCTTCCGGAACATGTTCCGGCGCTTCCGGAACATGTTCCGGTGCCTCGGGAACATGTTCCGGCGACTTCGGAATATGTTCCGGCGCTTCCGGAACATGTTCCGGTGCCTCCGGAACATGTTCCGGTGCTTCCGGAACATGTTCCGGCGCTTCCGGAACATGTTCCGGCGCTTTCGGAACATGTTCCGGTCCTTCCGGAACATGTTGCGGTGCTTGCGGAACATGTTCCGGTGCTTCCGGAACATGTTCCGGTCCTTCCGGAACATGTTCCGGCGCTTCCGGAACATGTTTGGGCGCTTCCGGAACATGTTCCGGTGCTTCCGGAACATGTTCCGGCGCTCCCCGGTCCTTCCGGAACATGTTCCGGCGCTTCCGGAACATGTTCCGGCGGTTCCGGAACATGTTCCGGTGCCTCCGGAACATGTTCCGGTCCTTCCGGAACATGTTTGGGCTCTTCCGGAACATGTTCCGGTGCTTCCGGAACATGTTCCGGCGCTCCCCGGTCCTTCCGGAACATGTTCCGGCGGTTCCGGAACATGTTCCGGCGATTCCGGAACATGTTCCGGCGCTTCCGGAACATGTTCCGGTGCCTCCGGAACATGTTCCGGTCCTTCCGGAACATGTTCCGGTGCTTCCGGAACATGTTCCGGCGCTTTCGGAACATGTTCCGGTCCTTCCGGAACATGTTGCGGTGCTTGCGGAACATGTTCCGGTGCTTCCGGAACATGTTCCGGTCCTTCCGGAACATGTTCCGGCGCTTCCGGAACATGTTTGGGCGCTTCCGGAACATGTTCCGGTGCTTCCGGAACATGTTCCGGCGCTCCCCGGTCCTTCCGGAACATGTTCCGGCGCTTCCGGAACATGTTCCGGCGCTTCCGGAACATGTTCCGGTGCCTCCGGTGCCTCCGGAACATGTTCCGGTCCTTCCGGAACATGTTCCGGTGCTTCCGGAACATGTTCCGGCGCTTCCGGAACATGTTCCGGTCCTTCCGGAACATGTTCCGGTCCTTCCGGAACATGTTCCGGCGCTTCCGGAACATGTTCCGGTGCTTCCGGAACATGTTCCGGTCCTTCCCGAACATGTTCCGGTACTTCCCGAACATGTTCCGGTCCTTCCGGAACATGTTCCGGCGCTTCCGGAACTTGTTCCGGTGCTTCCGGAACATGTTCCGGCGCTTCGGGAACATGTTCCGGTGCTTCCGGAACATGTTCCGGTCCTTCCGGAAGATGTTCCGGCGCTTCCGGAACATGTTCCGGTCCTTCCGGAACATGTTCCGGTCCTTCCGGAACATTTTTCGGTCCTTCCGGAACATGTTCCGGTCCTTCCGGAACATGTTCCGGCGCTTCCGGAACATGTTCCGGCGCTTCCGGAACATGTTCCGGTGCTTCCGGAACATGTTCCGGCGCTTCCTGGTCCTTCCGGAACATGTTCCGGCGCTTCCGGAACATGTTCCGGTGCTTCCGGAACATGTTCCGGCGCTTCCGGAACATTTTCCGGTGCCTCGGGAACATGTTCCGGCGATCCCGGAACATGTTCCGGTGCCTCCGGAACATGTTCCGGTGCTTCCGGAACATGTTCCGGCGCTTCCTGGTCCTTCCGGAACATGTTCCGGCGCTTGCGGAACATGTTCCGGTGCTTCCGGAACATGTTCCGGCGCATCCGGAACATGTTGCGGTGCTTGCGGAACATGTTCCGGTCCTTCCGGAACATGTTCCGGTCCTTCCGGAACATGTTCCGGCGCTTCCGCAACATGTTCCGGTGCTTCCGGAACATGTTCCGGCGATTCCGGAACATGTTCCGGTCCTTCCGGAACATGTTCTGGTCCTTCCGGAACATGTTCCGGCGCTTCCGGAACATGTTCCGGCGCTTTCGGAACATGTTCCCGTCCTTCCGGAACGTGTTTCGGTGCTTGCGGAACATGTTCCGGTCCTTCCGGAACATGTTCCGGTCCTTCCGGAACATGTTCCGGCGCTTCCGCAACATGTTCTGGTGCTTCCGGAACATGTTCCGGTCCTTCCGGAACATGTTCCGGCGCTTCCGGAACATGTTCCGGCGCTTCCGGAACATGTTCCGCTCCATCTGGAACACGTTCCGGCGCTTCCGGAACGTGTTCCGGTGCTTCCGGAACATGTTCCGGCGCTTCCAGAACGTGTTCCGGCGCTTCCGGAACATATTCCAGTCCTTCCGGAACATGTTCCGGTCCTTCCGGAACATGTTCCGGCGCTTTCTTCCAGAAAATGTTCCGGCGCTTCCTTCCGGAACATGTTCCAGCGCTTCCGGAACATGTTCCGGTCCTTCCGGAACATGTTCCGGTGCTTCCGGAACATGTTCGGGTGCTTCCGGAATATGTTTCGGTCCTTCCGGAACATGTTCCGGCGCTTCCGGAACATGTTCCGGTCCTTCCGGAATATGTTTCGATCCTTCCGGAACATGTTCCGGCGCTTCCTTCCGGAAAATGTTCCGGCGCTTCCTTCCGGAACATGTTCCGGCGCTTCCGGAAAATGTTCCGGTGCTGCCGGAACATGTTCCGGTGCTTCCGGAACATGTTCCGGCGCTTCCGGAACATGTTCCGGCGCTTCCGGAACATGTTACGGAAAGACCGGAACATGTTCCGGCGCTTCCCGGTCCTTCCGGAACATGTTCCGGTGCTTCCGGAACATGTTCCGGCGCTTCCGGAACATGTTCCGGTCCTTCCAGACCATGTTCCGGTGCTTCCGGAACATGTTCCGGCGCTTCCAGAACATGTTCCGGCGCTTCCGGAACATGTTCCGGTGCTTCCGGAACATGTTCCGGTCCTTCCGGAACATGTTCCGGTCCTTCCGGAACATGTTCCGGCGCTTCCGGAACATTTTCCGGTGCCTCGGGAACATGTTCCGGCGATTCCGGAACATGTTCCGGTGCCTCCGGAACATGTTCCGGTCCTTCCGGAACATGTTCCGGTCCTTCCGGAACATGTTCCGGCGCTTCCTGGTCCTTCCGGAACATGTTCCGGCGCTTCCGGAACATGTTCCGGTGCTTCCGGAACATGTTCCGGCGCTTCCGGAACATGTTTCGGTCCTTCCGGAACATGTTCTGGTCCTTCCGGAACATGTTCCGGCGCTTCCGGAACATGTTCCGGCGCTTTCGGAACATGTTCCCGTCCTTCCGGAACATGTTGCGGTCCTTCCGGGACATGTTCCGGTCCTTCCGGAACATGTTCCGGTCCTTCCGGAACATGTTCCGGCGCTTCCGGAAGGTGTTCCGGTCCTTCCGGAACATGTTCTGGTCCTTCCGGAACATGTTCCGGCGCTTTCGGAACATGTTCCCGTCCTTCCGGAACATGTTGCGGTGCTTGCGGAACATGTTCCGGTCCTTCCGGAACATGTTCCGGTCCTTCCGGAACATGTTGCGGCGCTTCCGCAACATGTTCCGGCGCTTCCTTCCGGAAAATGTTCCGGCGCTTCCTTCCGGAACATGTTCCGGCGCTTCCGGAACATGTTCCGGTCCTTCCGGAACATGTTCCGGTGCTTCCGGAACATGTTCGGGTGCTTCCGGAACATGTTCCGGCGCTTGCGGAACATGTTCCGGTCCTTCCGGAATATGTTTCGGTCCTTCCGGAACATGTTCCGGCGCTTCCTTCCGGAAAATGTTCCGGCGCTTCCTTCCGGAACATGTTACGGAAGGACCGGAACATGTTCCGGCGCTTCCCGGTCCTTCCGGAACATGTTCCGGTGCTTCCGGAACATGTTCCGGCGCTTCCGGAACATGTTCCGGTGCTTCCGGAACACCGGAACATGTTCCGGTCCTTCCGGAACATGTTCCGGTTCTTCCGGAACATGTTCCGGCGCTTCCGGAACATGTTCCGGCGCTTCCGGAACATGTTCCGGCGCTTCCGGAACATGTTCCGGCGCTTCCGGAACATGTTCCGGTGCTTCCGGAACAGGTTCCTGTCCTTCCGGAACATGTTCCGGTGCTTCCGGTTCTTCCGGAACATGTTCCGGTCCTTCCAGAATATGTTCCGGCGCTTCCTTCCGGAACATGTTCCGGCGCTTCCGGAACATGTTCCGGTGCTGCCGGAACATGTTCCGGTCCTTCCGGAATATGTTTCGGTCCTTCCGGAACATGTTCCGGCGCTTCCGGAACATGTTCCGGTCCTTCCGGAATATATTTCGGTCCTTCCGGAACATGTTCCGGCGCTTCCTTCCGGAACATGTTCCGGCGCTTCCGGAACACGTTCCGGTGCTTCCGGAACATGTTCCGGCGCTTCCGGAACATGTTCCGGTCCTTCCAGAACATGTTCCGGTGCTTCCGGAACACCGGAACATGTTCCGGTCCTTCCGGAACATGTTCCGGTGCTTCCGGAACATGTTCTGGTCCTTCCGGAACATGTTCCGGCGCTTTCGGAACATGTTCCGGTCCTTCCGGAACATGTTGCGGTGCTTGCGGAACATGTTCCGGTCCTTCCGGAACATGTTCCGGCGCTTCCGGAACATGTTCCGGTGCTTCCGGAACATGTTCCGGTGCTTCCAAAACATGTTCCGGCGCTTCCCGGTCCTTCCGGAACATGTTCCGGCGGTTCCGGAACATGTTCCGGTGCTTCCGGAACATGTTCCGGCGCTTCCGGAACATGTTCCGGTCCTTCCGGAACATGTTCCGGTCCTTCCGGAACATGTTCCGGTCCTTCCAGAACATGTTCCGGCGCTTCCTGGTCCTTCCGGAACATGTTCCAGCGCTTCCGGAACATGTTCCGGTGCTTCCGGAACATGTTCCGGCGCTTCCGGAACATTTTCCGGTGCCTCGGGAACATGTTCCGGCGATCCCGGAACATGTTCCGGTGCCTCCGGAACATGTTCCGGTCCTTCCGGAACATGTTCCGGTCCTTCCGGAACATGTTCCGGCGCTTCCTGGTCCTTCCGGAACATGTTCCGGCGCTTCCGGAACATGTTGCGGTGCTTGCGGAACATGTTCCGGTCCTTCCGGAACATGTTCCGGTCCTTCCGGAACATGTTCCGGCGCTTCCGCAACATGTTCCGGTGCTTCCGGAACATGTTCCGGCGATTCCGGAACATGTTCCGGTCCTTCCGGAACATGTTCTGGTCCTTCCGGAACATGTTCCGGCGCTTCCGGAACATGTTCCGGCGCTTTCAGAACATGTTCCCGTCCTTCCGGAACGTGTTTCGGTGCTTGCGGAACATGTTCCGGTCCTTCCGGAACATCTTCCGGTCCTTCCGGAACATGTTCCGGCGCTTCCGCAACATGTTCTGGTGCTTCCAGAACATGTTCCGGTCCTTCCGGAACATGTTCCGGCGCTTCCGGAACATGTTCCGCTCCATCTGGAACACGTTCCGGCGCTTCCGGAACATGTTCCGGTGCTTCCGGAACATGTTCAGGCGCTTCCAGAACGTGTTCCGGCGCTTCCGGAACATGTTCCAGTCCTTCCGGAACATGTTCCGGTCCTTCCGGAACATGTTCCGGCGCTTCCTTCCGGAAAATGTTCCGGCGCTTCCTTCCTGAACATGTTCCGGCGCTTCCGGAACATGTTCCGGTCCTTCCGGAACATGTTCCGGTGCTTCCGGAACATGTTCGGGTGCTTCCGGAACATGTTCCGGCGCTTGCGGAACATGTTCCGGTCCTTCCGGAATATGTTTCGGTCCTTCCGGAACATGTTCCGGCGCTTCCTTCCGGAAAATGTTCCGGCGCTTCCTTCCGGAACATGTTCCGGCGCTTCCGGAAAATGTTCCGGTGCTGCCGGAACATGTTCCGGTGCTTCCGGAACATGTTCCGGCGCTTCCGGAACATGTTCCGGCGCTTCCAGAACATGTTACGGAAAGACCGGAACATGTTCCGGCGCTTCCCGGTCCTTCCGGAACATGTTCCGGTGCTTCCGGAACATGTTCCGGTGCTTCCGGAACATGTTCCGGTCCTTCCGGAACATGTTCCGGTCCTTCCGGAACATGTTCCGGCGCTTCCGGAACATTTTCCGGTGCCTCGGGAACATGTTCCGGCGATTCCGGAACATGTTCCGGTGCCTCCGGAACATGTTCCGGTCCTTCCGGAACATGTTCCGGTCCTTCCGGAACATGTTCCGGCGCTTCCTGGTCCTTCCGGAACATGTTCCGGCGCTTCCGGAACATGTTCCGGTGCTTCCGGAACATGTTCCGGCGCTTCCGGAACATGTTCCGGTCCTTCCGGAACATGTTCCGGTCCTTCCAGAACATGTTCTGGTCCTTCCGGAACATGTTCCGGCGCTTCCGGAACATGTTCCGGCGCTTTCGGAACATGTTCCCGTCCTTCCGGAACATGTTGCGGTGCTTGCGGAACATGTTCCGGTCCTTCCGGAACATGTTCCGGTCCTTCCGGAACATGTTCCGGCGCTTCCGCAACATGTTCCGGTGCTTCCGGAACATGTTCCGGCGATTCCGGAAGGTGTTCCGGTCCTTCCGGAACATGTTCTGGTCCTTCCGGAACATGTTCCGGCGCTTCCGGAACATGTTCCGGCGCTTTCGGAACATGTTTCCGTCCTTCCGGAACATGTTGCGGTGCTTGCGGAACATGTTCCGGTCCTTCCGGAACATGTTCCGGTCCTTCCGGAACATGTTCCGGCGCTTCCGCAACATGTTCTGGTGCTTCCGGAACATGTTCCGGTCCTTCCGGAACATGTTCCGGCGCTTCCGGAACATGTTCCGCTCCATTCGGAACACGTTCCGGCGCTTCCGGAACGTGTTCCGGTGCTTCCGGAACATGTTCCGGCGCTTGCGGAACATGTTCCGGCGCTTCCTTCCGGAAAATGTTCCGGCGCTTCCTTCCGGAACATGTTCCGGCGCTTCCGGAACATGTTCCGGTGCTTCCGGAACATGTTCCGGTGCTTCCGGAACATGTTGCTGTCCTTCCGGAACATGTTCCGGTGCTTCCGTTTCTTCCGGAACATGTTCCGGCGCTTCCGGAACATGTTCCGGTGCTTCCGGAACATGTTCCGGTCCTTCCCGAACATGTTCGGGTCCTTCCGGAACATGTTCCGGCGGTTCCAGAACATGTTCCGGTCCTTCCGGAATATGTTTCGGTCCTTCCTGAACATGTTCCGGCGCTTCCTTCCGGAAAATGTTCCGGCGCTTCCTTCCGGAACATGTTCCGGCGCTTCCGGAACATGTTCCGGTGCTTCCGGAACACCGGAACATGTTCCGGTCCTTCCGGAACATGTTCCGGTGCTTCCGGAACATGTTCCGGCGCTTCCAGAACATGTTCCGGCGCTTCCGGAACATGTTCCGGCGCTTCCGGAACATGTTCCGGTGCTTCCGGAACATGTTCCTGTCCTTCCGGAACATGTTCCGGTGCTTCCGGTTCTTCCGGAACATGTTCCGGTCCTTCCAGAATATGTTTCGGTCCTTCCGGAACATGTTCCGGCGCTTCCTTCCGGAAAATGTTCCGGCGCTTCCTTCCGGAACATGTTCCGGCGCTTCCGGAACATGTTCCGGTGCTGCCGGAACATGTTCCGGTCCTTCCGGAATATGTTTCGGTCCTTCCGGAACATGTTCCGGCGCTTCCTTCCGGAAAATGTTCCGGCGCTTCCTTCCGGAACACGTTCCGGCGCTTCCGGAACACGTTCCAGTGCTTCCGGAACATGTTCCGGCGCTTCCGGAACATGTTCCGGTCCTTCCAGAACATGTTCCGGTCCTTCCGGAACACCGGAACATGTTCCGGTCCTTCCGGAACATGTTCCGGTGCTTCCGGAACATGTTCCGGTGCTTCCGGAACATGTTCTGGTCCTTCCGGAACATGTTCGGGCGCTTCCGGAACATGTTCCGGTCCTTCCGGAATATGTTTCGGTCCTTCCGGAACATGTTCCGGCGCTTCCTTCCGGAAAATGTTCCGGCGCTTCCGGAACATGTTCCGGTCCTTCCAGAACATGTTCTGGTGCTTCCGGAACACCGGAACATGTTCCGGTCCTTCCGGAACATGTTCCGGTCCTTCCGGAATATGTTCCGGTCCTTCCGGAACATGTTCCGGCGCTTCCGGAACATGTTCCGGCGCTTCCGGAACATGTTCCGGTCCTTCCAGAACATGTTCCGGTCCTTCCGGAACATGTTCCGGTGCTTCCGGAACATGTTCCGGCGCTTCCGGAGCATGTTCCGGCGCTTTCGGAACATGTTCCGGTCCTTCCGGAACATGTTCCTGTCCTTCCGGAACATGTTCCGGTCCTTCCCGAACATGTTCCGGTCCTTCCGGAACATGTTCCGGCGCTTCCGGAACATGTTCCGGCGCTTCCAGAACATGTTCCGGTGCTTCCGGAACATGTTCCGGTGCTTCCGGAACATGTTCCGGTGCTTTCGGAACATGTTCCGGAAGCATCGGAACATGTTCCGGTCCTTCCGGAACATGTTCGGGCGCTTCCGGAACATGTTCCGGCGCTTCCGGAACATGTTCCGGTGCTTCCGGAACATGTTCCGGTGCTTCCGGAACATGTTCCGGCGCTTCCGGAACATGTTCCGGTGCCTCGGGAACATGTTCCGGCGATTCCGGAACATGTTCCGGCGCTTCCGGAACATGTCCCGGTGCCTCCGGAACATGTTCCGGTCCTTCCGGAACATGTTCCGGTGCTTCCGCAACATGTTCCGGCGCTTCCCGAACATGTTCCGGCGCTTTCGGAACATGTTCCGGTCCTTCCGGAACATGTTGCGGTGCTTGCGGAACATGTTCCGGCGCTTCCGGAACATGTTCCGGTGCTTCCGGAACATGTTCCGGTGCTTCCGGAACATGTTCCGGCGCTTCCGGAACATGTTCCGGTCCTTCCGGAACATGTTCCGGTCCTTCCGGAACATGTTCCGGTCCTTCCGGAACATGTTCCGGTCCTTCCGGAACATGTTCCGGCGCTTCCTGGTCCTTCCGGAACATGTTCCGGCGCTTCCGGAACATGTTCCGGTCCTTCGGGAACATGTTCCGGCGCTTCCGGAACATGTTCCGGTGCCTCGGGAACATGTTCCGGCGATTCCGGAACATGTTCCGGTCCTTCCGGAACATGTTCCGGTCCTTCCGGAACATGTTACGGTCCTTCCGGAACATGTTCCGGTCCTTCCGGAACATGTTCCGGCGCTTCCGCAACATGTTCCGGTGCTTCCGGAACATGTTCCGGTCCTTCCGGAACATGTTCCGGCGCTTCCGGAACATGTTCCGGCGCTTCCGGAACATGTTCCGCTCCTTCCGGAACACGTTCCGGCGCTTCCGGAACATGTTCCGGTGCTTCCGGAACATGTTCCGGCGCTTCCAGAACGTGTTCCGGCGCTTCCGGAACATGTTCCGGCGCTTCCAGAACATGTTCCGGTCCTTCCGGAACATGTTCCGGCGCTTCCGGAACATTTTCCGGGGCTTCCTTCCGGAAAATGTTCCGGCGCTTCCTTCCGGAACATGTTCCGGCGCTTCTGGAACATGTTCCGGCGCTTCCGGAACATGTTCCGGTCCTTCCGGAACATGTTCCGGTCCTTCCGGAACATGTTCCGGTGCTTCCGGAACATGTTCCGGTGCTTCCCGAACATGTTCCGGTGCTTTCGGAACATGTTCCGGAAGCATCGGAACATGTTCTGGCACTTCCGGAACATGTTACGGCGCTTCCAGAACATGTTCCGGTCCTTCCGGAACATGTTCCGGCGCTTCCGGAACATGTTCCGGCGCTTCCGGAACATGTTCCGGTGCTCCCGGAACATGTTCCTGTCCTTCCGGAACATGTTCCGGTGCTTCCGGTTCTTCCGGAACATGTTCCAGCGCTTCCGGAACATGTTCCGGTGCTTCCGGAACATGTTCCGGTCCTCCCGGAACATGTTCCGGCACTTCCGGAACATGTTCCAGCGCTTCCGCAACATGTTCCGGTGCTTCCGGAACATGTTCCGTTCCTTCTGGAACATGTTCCGGCGCTTCCGGAACATGTTCCGGCGCTTCCGGAACATGTTCCGGCGCTTCCGGAACATGTTCCGCTCCTTCCGGAACACGTTCCGGCGCTTCCGGAACATGTTCCGGTGCTTCCGGAACATGTTCCGGCGCTTCCAGAACGTGTTCCGGCGCTTCCGGAACATGTTCCGGCGCTTCCAGAACATGTTCCGGTCCTTCCGGAACATGTTCCGGCGCTTCCGGAACATTTTCCGGGGCTTCCTTCCGGAAAATGTTCCGGCGCTTCCTTCCGGAACATGTTCCGGCGCTTCTGGAACATGTTCCGGCGCTTCCGGAACATGTTCCGGTCCTTCCGGAACATGTTCCGGTCCTTCCGGAACATGTTCCGGTGCTTCCGGAACATGTTCCGGTGCTTCCCGAACATGTTCCGGTCCTTCCGGAATATGTTTCGGTCCTTCCGGAACATGTTCCGGCGCTTCCTTCCGGCAAATGTTCAGGCGCTTCCTTCCGGAACATGTTCCGCTCCTTCCGGAACACGTTCCGGCGCTTCCGGAACATGTTCCGGTGCTTCCGGAACATGTTCCGGCGCTTCCAGAACGTGTTCCGGCGCTTCCGGAACATGTTCCGGCGCTTCCAAAACATGTTCCGGTCCTTCCGGAACATGTTCCGGCGCTTCCGGAACATTTTCCGGGGCTTCCTTCCGGAAAATGTTCCGGCGCTTCCTTCCGGAACATGTTCCGGCGCTTCTGGAACATGTTCCGGCGCTTCCGGAACATGTTCCGGTCCTTCCGGAACATGTTCCGGTCCTTCCGGAACATGTTCCGGTGCTTCCGGAACATGTTCCGGTGCTTCCCGAACATGTTCCGGTGCTTTCGGAACATGTTCCGGAAGCATCGGAACATGTTCTGGCGCTTCCGGAACATGTTCCGGCGCTTCCAGAATATGTTCCGGTCCTTCCGGAACATGTTCCGGCGCTTCCGGAACATGTTCCGGCGCTTCCGGAACATGTTCCGGTGCTTCCGGAACATGTTCCTGTCCTTCCGGAACATGTTCCGGTGCTTCCGTTTCTTCCGGAACATGTTCCGGCGCTTCCGGAACATGTTCCGGTGCTTCCGGAACATGTTCCGGTCCTTCCGGAACATGTTCCGGCACTTCCGGAACATGTTCCGATGCTTCCGGAACATGTTCCGGTCCTTCCGGAATATGTTTCGGTCCTTCCGGAACATGTTCCGGCGCTTCCTTCCGGCAAATGTTCAGGCGCTTCCTTCCGGAACATGTTCCGGCGCTTCCGGAACATGTTCCGGTGCTTCCGGAACATGTTCCGGCGCTTCCGGAACATGTTCCGGTCCTTCCAGAACATGTTCCGGTGCTTCCGGAACAGGTAGGTAGGTAGGTATCTTCGGGTGCTCGGGATGCCTCCTTTGACGCTGCAGGAAGAAGGTCTTACCAAGGGGACGTCCTGTCCCTCCCACTGCCCTATGTTAGGTGCCTCTTGAGCCGCTCCCGCATGTGCTTGGGAAGGCATTGTCGCGGCCACCCGGTCCATGTGTCCCAGGTGGGAGGGTGTCCCCACACGTGTCCATGAGTAGGGCCACATGCGGCAGCTCTGGGGGCTGCCCAGCCGTGTGGAGTATCTCTCACCACAAGGGATATTGCTCCCGCTTGTCTACGGTACAACCGCCTCACCCTTGTGGCTTGAGTTGCGGGGCCGCTCCGCTTGGCAGGCGACCCCCTCCTGGACTGTGTACCGGCTCGCCTGTCACCGGTTGCTTCCATGGCTCCGGGTGACGTTTGCCATGGTCCCCGATGCAGCCTGGGCGGGCTCGGACCAGCAGCCTTGGAGTACCGCTCCTGCCACTGGCCCGGTGGGTCGGCTGGGTCGCCCCAGTGTGTCCGACCCATGGGGTGTTGGTTCTTTCCTGTCCCCTGGCCGCCCTACGTGTGTGCGGTGTCCTGGGCCACCTGGCTCCTGTTCACCGGTGTGCCCGCTCGGTGTGTTGTTTTGCGTGTGCGGTGTCCTGGTCCTCCTGGCTCCTGTTCACCGGTGTGCCCGCTCGGTGTGTTGTGTTGGGTGTGCGGTGTCCTGGGCCTCCTGGCTCCTGTTCACCGGTGTGCCCGCTCGGTGTGTTGTGTTGGGTGTGCGGTGTCCTGGGCCTCCTGGCTCCTGTTCACCGGTGTGCCCGCTCGGTGTTTTGTGTTGCGTGTGCGGTGTCCTGGGCCTCCTGGCTCCTGTTCACCGGTGTGCCCGCTCCGTGCGTTGTTTCGCGTGTGCGGCGTCCTGGGCCACCTGGCTCCTGTTCACCGGTGTGCCCGCTCAATGTGTTGTTCTGCGTGTGCGGTGTCCTGGGCCCCCTGGCTCCTGTTCACCGGTGTGCCCGCTCGGTGTGTTGTTTTGCGTGTGCGGTGTCCTGGGCCTCCTGGCTCCTGTTCACCGGTGTGCCCGCTCGGTGTGTTGTGTTGGGTGTGCGGTGTCCTGGGCCTCCTGGCTCCTGTTCACCGCTGTGCCAGCTCGGTGCGTTGTTTCGCGTGCGCGGTGTCCTGGGCCTCCTGGCTCCTGTTCACCGGTGTGCCCGCTCGGTGTGTTGTTTTGCGTGTGCGGTGTCCTGGGCCTCCTGGCTCCTGTTCTCGGTTGTGCCCGCTCGGTGTGTTGTGTTGGGTGTGCGGTGTCCTGGGCCTCCTGGCTCCTGTTCACCGGTGTGCCCGCTCGGTGTGTTGTTTTGCGTGTGCGGTGTCCTGGGCCTCCTGGCTCCTGTTCACCGGTGCGCCCGCTCGGTGTGTTGTGTTGGGTGTGCGGTGTCGTGGGCCTCCTGGCTCCTGTTCACCGGTGTGCCCGCTCGGTGTGTTGTTTTGCGTGTGCGGTGTCCTGGGCCTCCTGGCTCCTGTTCACCGGTGTGCCCGCTCGGTGTGTTGTTTTGCGTGTGCGGTGTCCTGGGCCAACTGGCTCCTGTTCTCGGTTGTGCCCGTTCGTCGTGTTGTGTTGGGTGTGCGGTGTCCTGGGCCTCCTGGCTCCTGTTCACCGGTGTGCCCGCTCGGTGTGTTGTGTTGCGTGTGCGGTGTCCTGGGCCTCCTGGCTCCTGTTCACCGGTGTGCCCGCTCCGTGCGTTGTTTCGCGTGTGCGGCGTCCTGGGCCACCTGGCTCTTGTTCACCGGTGTGCCGCTCGGTGTGTTGTTCTGCGTGTGCGGTGTCCTGGGCCCCCTGGCTCCTGTTCACCGGTGTGCCCGCTCGGTGTGTTGTGTTGCGTGTGCGGTGTCCTGGGCCTCCTGGCTCCTGTTCACCGGTGTGCCCGCTCGGTGTGTTGTGTTGGGTGTGCGGTGTCCTGGGCCTCCTGGCTCCTGTTCACCGGTGTGCCCGCTCGGTGCGTTGTTTCGCGTGCGCGGTGTCCTGGGCCTCCTGGCTCTTGTTCACCGGTGTGCCCGCTCGGTGTGTTGTTTTGCGTGTGCGGTGTCCTGGGCCTCCTGGCTCCTGTTCACCGGTGTGCCCGCTCGGTGTGTTGTTTTGCGTGTGCGGTGTCCTGGGCCAACTGGCTCCTGTTCTCGGTTGTGCCCGCTCGGTGTGTTGTGTTGGGTGTGCGGTGTCCTGGGCCTCCTGGCTCCTGTTCATAGGTGTGCCCGCTCGGTGTGTTGTTTTGCGTGTGCGGTGTCCTGGGCCTCCTGGCTCCTGTTCACCGGTGCGCCCGCTCGGTGTGTTGTGTTGCGTGTGCGGTGTCCTGGGCCTCCTGGCTCCTGTTCACCGGTGTGCCCGCTCGGTGTGTTGTTTTGCGTGTGCGGTGTCCTGGGCCAACTGGCTCCTGTTCTCGGTTGTGCCCGTTCGTCGTGTTGTGTTGGGTGTGCGGTGTCCTGGGCCCCCTGGCTCCTGTTCACCGGTGTGCCCGCTCGGTGTGTTGTGTTGCGTGTGCGGTGTCCTGGGCCTCCTGGCTCCTGTTCACCGGTGTGCCCGCTCCGTGCGTTGTTTCGCGTGTGCGGCGTCCTGGGCCACCTGGCTCTTGTTCACCGGTGTGCCGCTCGGTGTGTTGTTCTGCGTGTGCGGTGTCCTGGGCCCCCTGGCTCCTGTTCACCGGTGTGCCTGCTCGGTGTGTTGTGTTGCGTGTGCGGTGTCCTGGGCCTCCTGGCTCCTGTTCACCGGTGTGCCCGCTCGGTGTGTTGTGTTGGGTGTGCGGTGTCCTGGGCCTCCTGGCTCCTGTTCACCGGTGTGCCCGCTCGGTGCGTTGTTTCGCGTGTGCGGTGTCCTGGGCCACCTGGCTCCTGTTCACCGGTGCGCCCGCTCGGTGTGTTGTGTTGCGTGTGCGGTGTCCTGGGCCTCCTGGCTCCTGTTCACCGGTGTGCCCGCTCGGTGTGTTGTTTTGCGTGTGTGGTGTCCTGGGCCAACTGGCTCCTGTTCACCGGTGTGCCCGCTCGGTGTGTTGTTTTGCGTGTGCGGTGTCCTGGGCCTCCTGGCTCCTGTTCACCGGTGTGCCCGCTCGGTGTGTTGTGTTGCGTGTGCGGTGTCCTGGGCCTCCTGGCTCCTGTTCACCGGTGTGCCCGCTCTGCGCGTTGTTTCGCGTGTGCGGCGTCTTGGGCCACCTGGCTCTTGTTCACCGGTGTGCCGCTCGGTGTGTTGTTCTGCGTGTGCGGTGTCCTGGGCCCCCTGGCTCCTGTTCTCCGGTGTGCCCGCTCGGTGTGTTGTTTTGCGTGTGCGGTGTCCTGGGCCTTTTGGCTCCTGTTCACCGGTGTGCCCGCTCGGTGTGTTGTGTTGGGTGTGCGGTGTCCTGGGCCTCCTGGCTCCTGTTCACCGGTGTGCCCGCTCAGTGCGTTGTTTCGCGTGTGCGGCGTCCTGGGCCACCTGGCTCCTGTTCACCGGTGTGCCCGCTCGGTGTGTTGTTTTGCGTGTGCGGTGTCCTGGGCCTCCTGGCGCCTGTTCACCGGTGTGCCCGCTCGGTGTGTTGTTTTGCGTGTGCGGTGTCCTGGGCCAACTGGCTCCTGTTCACCGGTGTGCCCGCTCGGTGTGTTGTGTTGGGTGTGCGGTGTCCTGGGCCTCCTGGCTCCTGTTCTCCGGTGTGCCCGCTCGGTGTGTTGTGTTGCGTGTGCGGTGTCCTGGGCCTCCTGGCTCCTGTTCACCGGTGTGCCCGCTCGGTGCGTTGTGTTGCGTGTGCGGTGTCCTGGGCCTCCTGGCTCCTGTTCACCGGTGTGCCCGCTCGGTGTGTTGTGTCGGGTGTGCGGTGTCCTGGGCCACCTGGCTCCTGTTCACCGGTGCGCCCGCTCGGTGTGTTGTGTTGCATGTGCGGTGTCCTGGGCCTCCTGGCTCCTGTTCACCGGTGTGCCCGCTCGGTGTGTTGTTTTGCGTGTGCGGTGTCCTGGGCCTCCTGGCTCCTGTTCACCGGTGTGCCAACTCTGTGTGTTGTTTTGCGTGTGCGGTGTCCTGGGCCTCCTGGCTCCTGTTCACCGGTGTGCCCGCTCGGTGTGTTGTTTTGCGTGTGCGGTGTCCTGGGCCTCCTGGCTCCTGTTCACCGGTGTGCCCGCTCGGTGTGTTGTGTTGCTGTGCGGGGCGTCGCTGCGGGGCGCTCACTCGTCCATCCGGACGGCGGCTATCGTAGCCGGCAGGGGCTGGGTACCCTCCGGGCGCACACACGTCCATCCGGACGGCGGCTGTTCGTGGCCGGCAGGGGCTGGGTACCCTCCGGGCGCGCACTCGTCCATCCGGACGGCGGCTGTTCGTAGCCGGCAGGGGCTGGGTACCCTCCGGGCGCGCCCTCGTCCATCCGGACGGCGGCTGGCGTGCGTGTGCTTGCTCTTTGTGGCCGGGTCGGGCGGGCCGGCCTCCCGGGCGCGTTGTGGTGCGCCTCACCTTTTCCGTTGGCCGCTTTGTCTTTCTGCTTTGCTTGGCCCCCTCCGGGCTGGGGTGGCCCCCCTCTCTCTCGCTGCCCTTGCCGTTCCTCGTTGCCTTGGCGCTGTGCTTTGGTTGTTTCTCTCGGCCTCCCGCTGCCTGGCTCTTCGTGCGCTCGCGCCTCGTTTGTGTCTCCCGCTGGGCCGTTGGCTGCTCTTTGCCCCCCCCCCCCCTCCCCCTTTGTGTCTCGCGGTTTTCTTGCTTGCTTGGTGCCTTGGTGTTTTTTTTTTCTGCTTCTTCTTCCCCTGTGCGCCCCCGTTGTCTCCGGCTTTCTCTGGTTTCCGGCCCCGGGTGCCCTGGGCCTCGGCGCTGTGCGTTGTTTGCTTTGTTGGCCTTCCGCTTCTTGGCTCTCCGTGCGCTTGTCCCTCTTTCGTGCTTTCCGCCTGGCTGTTGGCTGCTCCCTGGTGCTTCCGGAACATGTTCCGGCGCTTCCGGAACATGTTCCGGTCCTTCCGGAACATGTTCCTGTGCTTGCGGAACATGTTCTGGTCCTTCCGGAACATGTCCCGCTGCCTCCGGAACATGTTCGGGTCCTTCCGGAACATGTTCCGGTGCTTCCGGAACATGTTCCGGCGCTTCCGGAACATGTTCCGGCGCTTTCGGAACATGTTCCGGTCCTTCCGGAACATGTTGCGGTGCTTGCGGAACATGTTCCAGTCCTTCCCGAACATGTTCCGGCCCTTCCCAACCATGGGACCTCGAGAAGGCAAAGGTGATGTATCCACGTTGTTTTCCCACTATCATGGGGACCCTCAGCAGGCACAGCTGATGTCCATCCTGAGGATCATCATCAAGGGCGAGGGACAATCCAGCATCCTCTCCTCCCTAATAGGTTCCCTAATAGGTTCCCTAATAGGTTCCCTAATAGGTTCCCTAATAGGTTCCCTAATAGGTTCCGTAATAGGTTCCCTAATAGTTTCCCTGTTAGGTTCCCTAATAGGTTCCCTAACAGGTTCCCTAATAGGTTCCCTAACAGGTTCCCTAATAGGTTCCCTAATAGTTTCCCTAATAGGTTCCCTAATAGGTTCCCTAATAGGTTCCCCAATAGCTTCCCTAATAGGTTCCCTAATAGGTTCCCTAATAGGTTCCATAATAGGTTCCCTAATTGGTTCCCTAATAGGTTCCCTAATAGGTTCCCTAATTGGTTCCCTAATAGGTTCCCTAATAGGTTCCCTAATTGGTTCCCTAATAGGTTCCCCAATAGGTTCCCTAATTGGGTCCCTAATTGGTTCCCTAATAGGTTCCCTAATACGTTCCCTAATAGGTTCCCTAATAGGTTCCCTAATAGGTTCCCTAATAGGTTCCCTAATGGGTTCCCTAATAGGTTCCCTAATAGGTTCCCTAATAGGTTTCCTGATAGGTTCCCTAATTAGTTCCGCAATAGGTTCCCTAATTGGTTCCCTAATAGGTTCCCCAATAGGTTCCCTAATAGGTTCCCTAATAGGTTCCCTAATTGGTTCCCTAATAGGTTCCCTAATAGGTTCCCTAACAGGTTCCCTAATAGGTTCCCTAATAGTTTCCCTAATAGGTTCCCTAATAGGTTCCCTAATAGGTTCCCCAATAGGTTCCCTAATAGGTTCCCTAATAGGTTCCCTAATAGGTTCCATAATAGGTTCCCTAATTGGTTCCCTAATAGGTTCCCTAATAGGTTCCCTAATTGGTTCCCTAATAGGTTCCCTAATAGGTTCCCTAATTGGTTCCCTAATAGGTTCCCCAATAGGTTCCCTAATTGGGTCCCTAATTGGTTCCCTAATAGGTTCCCTAATACGTTCCCTAATAGGTTCCCTAATAGGTTCCCTAATAGGTTCCCTAATAGGTTCCCTAATGGGTTCCCTAATAGGTTCCCTAATAGGTTCCCTAATAGGTTTCCTGATAGGTTCCCTAATTGGTTCCCTAATAGGTTCCCCAATAGGTTCCCTAATTGGGTCCCTAATTGGTTCCCTAATAGGTTCCCTAATACGTTCCCTAATAGGTTCCCTACTAGGTTCCCTAATAGGTTCCCTAATAGGTTCCCTAATGGGTTCCCTAATAGGTTCCCTAATAGGTTCCCTAATAGGTTTCCTGATAGGTTCCCTAATTAGTTCCGCAATAGGTTCCCTAATTGGTTCCCTAATAGGTTCCCTAATAGGTTCCCCAATAGGTTCCCTAATAGGTTCCCTAATAGGTTCCCTAATTGGTTCCCTAATAGGTTCCCTAATAGGTTCCTTGGTAGGTTCCCTAATAGGTTCCCTAACAGGTTCCCTAATAGGTTCCCTAATAGTTTCCCTAATAGGTTCCCTAATAGGTTCCCTAATAGGTTAGGTTCCCTAATAGGTTCCCTAATACGTTCCCTGGTAGGTTCCCTCATAGGTTCCCTAATAGGTTCCCTAATAGGTTCCCTTATAGGTTCCCTAATAGGTTCCCTACTTGGTTCCCTAATAGGTTCCCCAATAGGTTCCCTAATAGGTTCCCTAATTGGTTCCCTAATAGGTTCCCTAATAGGTTCCCTAATAGGTTCCCTAATTGGTTCCCTAATAGGTTCCCTAATAGGTTCCCTAATAGGTTCCCTAATAGGTTCCCTAATAGGTTCCCTAATAGGTTCCCTAATAGGTTCCCTAATAGGTTCCCTAATAGGTTCCCTAATAGGTTCCCTAATAGGTTCCCTGGTAGGTTCCCTAATAGGTTCCCTAACAGGTTCCCTAATAGGTTCCCTAATAGTTTCCCTAATAGGTTCCCTAATAGATTCCCTAATAGGTTCCCCAATAGGTTCCCTAATAGGTTCCCTAATAGGTTCCCTGGTAGGTTCCCTAATAGGTTCCCTAATAGGTTCCCTAATAGGTTCCCTAATTGGTTCCCTAATAGGTTCCCTAATAGGTTCCCTAATAGGTTCCCTAATAGGTTCCCTAATAGGTTCCCTAATTGGTTCCCTAACAGGTTGCCTAATAGGTTCCCTAAAAGGTTCCATAATAGGTTCCCTAATTGGTTCCCTAATAGGTTCCCTAATAGGTTCCCTAATTGGTTCCCTAATAGGTTCCCTAATAGGTTCCCTAATTGGTTCGCTAATAGGTTCCCCAATAGGTTCCCTAATTGGGTCCCTAATTGGTTCCCTAATAGGTTCCCTAATAGGTTCCCTAATAGGTTCCCTGGTAGGTGCCCTAATTGGTTCCCTAATAGGTTCCCTAATAGGTTCCCTAGTAGGTTCCCTAATAGGTTCCCCAATTACTTCCGTAATAGGTTCCCTAATAGGTTCCCTAATAGGTTCCCTAATAGGTTCCCTGATAGGTTCCCTAATAGGTTCCCTAATAGGTTCCCTAATAGGTTCCCTAATTGGTTCCCTAATAGGTTCCCTAATTGGTTCCCTAATAGGTTCCCTAATTGGTTCCCTAATAGGTTCCCTAATGGGTTCCCTAATAGGTTCCCTAATGGGTTCCCTGATAAGTTCCCTGATATGTTCCCTACTAGGTTCCCTAATAGGTTCCCTAATAGGTTCCCTAATTGGTTCCCTAATAGGTTCCCTAATAGGTTCCCTAATAGATTCCCTAATTGGTTCCCTAATAGGTTCCCTAATAGGTTCCCTAATAGGTTCCCTAATAGGTTCCCTAATTGGTTCCCTAATAGGTTCCCTAATAGGTTCCCTAATAGGTTCCCTAATTGGTTCCCTAATAGGTTCCCTAATAGGTTCCCTAATTGGTTCCCTAATAGGTTCCCTAATAGGTTCCCTAATAGGTTCCCTAATAGGTTCCCTAATAGGTTCCCTAATTGGTTCCCTAATTGGTTCCCTAATAGGTTCCCTAATAGGTTCCCTAATAGGTTCCCTAATAGGTTCCCTAATAGGTTCCCTAATAGGTTCCCTAATTGGTTCCCTAATCGGTTCCCTAATAGGTTCGCTAAATGGTTCCCTAATTGGTTCGCTAATAGGTTCCCTAATAGGTTCCCTAATAGGTTCCCTAATAGGTTCCCTAATTGGTTCCCTAATAGGTTCCCTAATAGGTTCCCTAATAGGTTCCCTAATAGGTTCCCTAATAGGTTCCCTAATTGGTTCCCTAATTGGTTCCCTAATAGGTTCCCTAATAGGTTCCCAAATAGGTTCCCTAATAGGTTCCCTAATAGGTTCCCTAATTGGTTCCCTAATTGGTTCCCTAATAGGTTCCCTAATAGGTTCCCTAATTGGTTCCCTAACAGGTTCCCTAATCGGTTCCCTAATAGGTTCCCTAATTGGTTCCCTAATAGGTTCCCTAATGGGTTCCCTAATAGGTTCCCTAATAGGTTCCCTAATAGGTTCCCTAATAGGTTCCCTAATGGGTTCCCTAATAGGTTCCCTAATAGGTTCCCTAATAGGTTCCCTAATAGGTTCCCTAATAGGTTCCCTAATAGGTTCCCTAATAGGTTCCCTAATTGGTTCCCTAATTGATTCCTTGATAGGTTCCCTAATAGGTTCCCTAATAGGTTCCCTAATAGGTTCCCTAATAGGTTCCCTAATAGGTTCCCTAATAGGTTCCCTAATAGGTTCCCTAATTGGTTCCCTAATAGGTTCCCTAATTGGTTCCCTAATAGGTTCCCTAATAGGTTCCCTAATAGGTTCCCTAATTGGTTCCCTAATAGGTTCCCTAATAGGTTCCCTAATTGGTTCCCTAATAGGTTCCCTAATAGGTTCCCTAATAGGTTCCCAAATAGGTTCCCTAATAGGTTCCCTAATAGGTTCCCTAATTGGTTCCCTAATTGGTTCCCTAATAGGTTCCCTAATAGGTTCCCTAATAGGTTCCCTAATAGGTTCCCTAATAGGTTCCCTAATTGGTTCCCTAATCGGTTCCCTAATAGGTTCGCTAATTGGTTCCCTAATTGGTTCCCTAATAGGTTCCCTAATAGGTTCCCTAATAGGTTCCCTAATAGGTTCCCTAATAGGTTCCCTAATTGGTTCCCTAATAGGTTCCCTAATAGGTTCCCCTAATAGGTTCCCTAATAGGTTCCCTAATAGGTTCCCTAATGGGTTCCCTAATTGGTTCCCTAATTTGTTCCCTAATAGGTTCCCTAATTGGTTCCCTAATTGGTTCCCTAATAGGTTCCCTGATAGGTTCCCTAGTTGGTTCCCTAATAGGTGCCCTAATAGGTTCCCTAATAGGTTCCCTAATTGGTTCCCTAACAGGTTCCCTAATCGGTTCCCTAATAGGTTCCCTAATTGGTTCCCTAATAGGTTCCCTAATGGGTTCCCTAATAGGTTCCCTAATAGGTTCCCTAATGGGTTCCCTAATAGGTTCCCTAATAGGTTCCCTAATAGGTTCCCTAATAGGTTCCCTAATAGGTTCCCTAATAGGTTCCCTAATAGGTTCCCTAATTGGTTCCCTAATTGGTTCCCTAATAGGTTCCCTAATAGGTTCCCTAATAGGTTCCCTAATAGGTTCCCTAATAGGTTCCCTAATAGGTTCCCTAATAGGTTCCCTAATTGGTTCCCTAATAGGTTCCCTAATTGGTTCCCTAATAGGTTCCCTAATGGGTTCCCTAATAGGTTCCCTAATAGGTTCCCTAATAGGTTCCCTAATTGGTTCCCTAATAGGTTCCCTAATTGGTTCCCTAATAGGTTCCCTGATAGGTTCCCTAATTGGTTCCCTAATAGGTTCCCTAATAGGTTCCCTAATAGGTTCCCTAATAGGTTCCCTAATTGGTTCCCTAATAGGTTCCCAAATTGGTTCCCTAATAGGTTCCCTAATAGGTTCCCTAATAGGTTCCCTAATAGGTTCCCTAATAGGTTCCCTAATTGGTTCCCTAATAGGTTCCCTAATTGGTTCCCTAATAGGTTCCCTAATAGGTTCCCTAATAGGTTCCCTAATAGGTTCCCTAATTGGTTCCCTAATTGGTTCCCAATAGGTTCCCTAATAGGTTCCCTAATAGGTTCCCTAATTCGTTCCCTAATAGGTTCCCTAATTGGTTCCCTAATAGGTTCCCTAATAGGTTCCCTAATAGGTTCCCTAATTCGTTCCCTAATAGGGTCCCTAATAGGTTCCCTAATTGCTTCCCTAATAGGTTCCCTAATTGGTTCCCTAATAGGTTCCCTAATAGGTTCCCTGGTAGGTTCCCTAATAGTTTCCCTAATAGGTTCCCTAATAGGTTCCCTAATTGGTTCCCTAATTGGTTCCCTAATAGGTTCCCTAATAGGTTCCCTAATTGGTTCCCTAATAGGTTCCCTAATTAGTTCCCTAATAGGTTCCCTAATTGGTTCCCTAATAGGTTCCCTAATAGGTTCCCTAATTGGTTCCCTACTAGGTTCCCTAATTGGTTCCCTAATAGGTTCCCTAATAGGTTCCCTAATTGGTTCCCTAATAGGTTCCCTAATAGGTTCCCAAATAGGTTCCCTAATAGGTTCCCTAATAGGTTCCCTAATAGGTTCCCTAATAGGTTCCCTAATAGGTTCCCTAATAGGTTCCCTAATAGGTTCCCTAATAGGTTCCCTAATAGGTTCCGCAATAGGTTCCCTGATAGGTTCCCTAATAGGTTCCCTAATTGGTTCCCTAATAGGTTCCCTAATAGGTTCCCTAATAGGTTCCCTAATAGGTTCCCTAATAGGTTCCCTGATAGGTTCCCTAATAGGTTCCCTAATAGGTTCCCTAATAGGTTCCCTAATTGGTTCCCTAATAGGTTCCCTAATTGGTTCCCTAATAGGTTCCCTAATAGGTTCCCTAATAGGTTCCCTAACCGGTTCCCTAATAGGTTCCCTAATGGGTTCCCTAATAGGTTCCCTAATTGGTTCCCTAATAGGTTCCCTGATAGGTTCCCTGATAGGTTCCCTACTAGGTTCCCTAATAGGTTCCTTAATAGGTTCCCTAATTGGTTCCCTAATAGGTTCCCTAATTGGTTCCCTAATAGATTCCCTAATTGGTTCCCTAATAGGTTCCCTAATAGGTTCCCTAATAGGTTCCCTAATAGGTTCCCTAATTGGTTCCCTAATAGGTTCCCTAATAGGTTCCCTAATAGGTTCTCTAATTGGTTCCCTAATAGGTTCCCTAATAGGTTCCCTAATAGGTTCTCTAATAGGTTCCCTAATAGGTTCCCTAATAGGTTCCCAAATAGGTTCCCTAATTGGTTCCCTAATAGGTTCCCTAATTGGTTCCCTAATTGGTTCCCTAATAGGTTCCCTAATAGGTTCCCTAATAGGTTCCCTAATAGATTCCCTAATAGGTTCCCAAAAAGGTTCCCTAATAGGTTCCCTAATAGGTTCGCTAATTGGTTCCCTAATAGGTTCCCTAATAGGTTCCCTAATAGGTTCCCTAATTCGTTCCCTAATAGGGTCCCTAATAGGTTCCCTAATTGCTTCCCTAATAGGTTCCCTAATTGGTTCCCTAATAGGTTCCCTAATAGGTTCCCTGGTAGGTTCCCTAATAGGTTCCCTAATAGGTTCCCTAATAGGTTCCCTAATAGGTTCCCTAATTGGTTCCCTAATTGGTTCCCTAATAGGTTCCCTAATAGGTTCCCTAATTGGTTCCCTAATAGGTTCCCTAATAGGTTCCCTAATTAGTTCCCTAATAGGTTCCCTAATTGGTTCCCTAATAGGTTCCCTAATAGGTTCCCTAATTGGTTCCCTACTAGGTTCCCTAATTGGTTCCCTAATAGGTTCCCTAATAGGTTCCCTAATTGGTTCCCTAATAGGTTCCCAAATAGGTTCCCTAATAGGTTCCCTAATAGGTTCCCTAATAGGTTCCCTAATAGGTTCCCTAATAGGTTCCCTGATAGGTTCCCTAATAGGTTCCGCAATAGGTTCCCTGGTAGGTTCCCTAATAGGTTCCCTAATTGGTTCCCTAATAGGTTCCCTAATAGGTTCCCTAATAGGTTCCGTAATAGCTTCCCTAATAGGTTCCCTAATAGGTTCCCTAATAGGTTCCCTAATAGGTTCCCTAATAGGTTCCGTAATAGCTTCCCTAATAGGTTCCCTAATTGGTTCCCTAATAGGTTCCCTAATAGGTTCCCTAATAGGTTCCCTAATAGGTTCCCTAATAGGTTCCCCGATAGGTTCCCTAATAGGTTCCCTAATAGGTTCCCTAATAGGTTCCCTAATTGGTTCCCTAATAGGTTCCCTAATTGGTTCCCTAATAGGTTCCCTAATAGGTTCCCTAATAGGTTCCCTAATGGGTTCCCTAATAGGTTCCCTACTGGGTTCCCTAATAGGTTCCCTAATTGGTTCCCTAATAGGTTCCCTGATAGGTTCCCTGATAGGTTCCCTACTAGGTTCCCTAATAGGTTCCTTAATAGGTTCCCTAATTGGTTCCCTAATAGGTTCCCTAATAGGTTCCCTAATAGGTTCCCTAATAGGTTCCCTAATTGGTTTCCTAATAGGTTCCCTAATAGGTTCCCTAATAGGTTCCCTAATTGGTTCCCTAATAGGTTCCCTAATAGGTTCCCTAATTGGTTCTCTAATAGGTTCCCTAATAGGTTCCCTAATAGGTTCCCAAATAGGTTCCCTAATTGGTTCCCTAATAGGTTCCCTAATAGGTTCCCTAATTGGTTCCCTAATAGGTTCCCTAATACGTTCCCTAATAGGTTCCCTAATAGGTTCCCTAATAGGTTCCCAAATAGGTTCCCTAATAGGTTCCCTAATAGGTTCGCTAATTGGTTCCCTAATTGGTTCGCTAATAGGTTCCCTAATAGGTTCCCTAATAGGTTCCCTAATTGGTTCCCTAATAGGTTCCCTAATTGGTTCCCTAATAGGTTCCCTAATTGGTTCCCTATTAGGTTCCCTAATAAGTTCCCTAATAGGTTCCCTAATAGGTTCCCTGGTAGGTTCCCTAATTGGTTCCCTAATTGGTTCCCTAATAGGTTCCCTAATTGGTTCCCTAATTGGTTCCCTAATAGGTTCCCTGATAGGTTCCCTAATTGGTTCCCTAAAAGGTTCCCTAATAGGTTCCCTAATAGGTTCCCTAATTGGTTCCCTAACAGGTTCCCTAATCGGTTTCCTAATAGGTTCCCTAATAGGTTTCCTAATAGGTTCCCTAATAGGTTCCCTAATTGGTTCCCTAATTGGTTCCCTAATAGGTTCCCTAATAGGTTCCCTAATTGGTTCCCTAATTGGTTCCCTAATAGGTTCCCTAATAGGTTCCCTAATAGGTTCCCTAATAGGTTCCCTAATAGGTTCCCCAATTGGTTCCCTAATAGGTTCCCTAATGGGTTCCCTAATAGGTTCCCTAATAGGTTCCCTAATAGGTTCCCTAATAGGTTCCCTAATAGGTTCCCTAATAGGTTCCCTAATAGGTTCCCTAATAGGTTCCCTAATAGGTTCCCTAATTGGTTCCCTAATTGGTTCCCTAATAGGTTCCCTAATTGGTTCCCTAATAGGTTCCCTAATAGGTTCCCTAATTGGTTCCCTAATTGGTTCCCTAATAGGTTCCCTAATAGGTTCCCTAATTGCTTCCCTAATAGGTTCCCTAATTGGTTCCCTAATAGGTTCCCTAATAGGTTCCCTAATAGGTTCCCTAATAGGTTCCCTAATAGGTTCCCTGGTAGGTTCCCTAATAGTTTCCCTAATTGGTTCGCTAATAGGTTCCGTAATAGGTTCCCTAATTGGTTCCCTAATTGGTTCCCTAATAGGTTCCCTAATTGGTTCCCTAATAGGTTCCCTAATAGGTTCCCTAATTGGTTCCCTAAGAGGTTCCCTAATTGGTTCCCTAATAGGTTCCCTGATAGGTTCCCTAATTGGTTCCCTAATAGGTTCCCTAATTGGTTCCCTAATAGGTTCCCTAATTGGTTCCCTAATTGGTTCCCTAATAGGTTCCTTAATAGGTTCCCAAATAGGTTCCCTAATAGGTTCCCTAATTGGTTCCCTAATAGGTTCCCTAATAGGTTCCCTAATAGGTTCCCTAATAGGTTCCCTAATAGGTTCCCTAATAGGTTCCCTAATTGGTTCCCTAATTGGTTCCCTAATAGGTTCCCTAATTGGTTCCCTAATAGGTTCCCTAATAGGTTCCCTAATAGGTTCCGTAATAGGTTCCCTAATAGGTTCCCTAATAGGTTCCCTAATAGGTTCCCTAATAGGTTCCCTAATAGGTTCCCTAATAGGTTCCCTAATAGGTTCCCTAATAGGTTCCCTAATAGGTTCCCTAATAGGTTCCCTAATTGGTTCCCTAATTGGTTTCCCTAATAGGTTCCCTAATAGGTTCCCTAATAGGTTCCCTAATAGGTTCCCTAATAGGTTCCCTAATAGGTTCCCTAATAGGTTCCCTAATAGGTTCCCTAATAGGTTCCCTAATAGGTTCCCTAATTGGTTCCCTAATAGGTTCCCTAATAGGTTCCCTAATAGGTTCCCTAATTGGTTCCCTAATAGGTTCCCTATCAAGACTGAATATTGGGACCGAGCTGGTGGGGGAGGGAACATCAGCTATGACTGGTGAGGGACATCAAGAATGATTCACACATTGATGGCTCTTGACAAAGTGGAATCGGCTCGGTGTGAACCTGATCACCACGAGGCCCACTTTCAAGGCTTTTTGTACTTCTGAGGGGCCAAAATGCCACAAAATGGGCTCAAAAAGGGCTTATTTCACCCCTTTGTGCACCCCAAATGGTCTAGGATGAGGTTTGGAAAAATGCGTTTTTGACCCATTTTTGACCCATTTTAGGTCTCAAAAACAGCCCATTTTCAAGGCATTTTGGACTTCTGAGGGGCCAAAATGCCCCAAAATGGGCTCAAAATGGGCTTATTTCACCCCTTTGTGCACCCCAAATGGTCTAGGATGAGGTTTGGAAAAAATGCGTTTTTGACCCATTTTTGACCCATTTTTGGTCCCAAAGCAGCCCATTTTCAAGGCATTTTGGGATGTTCCGAGGACCAAAACGGGCCACCACAAGCTCAAAACGGTCCAAAAACACTTGGTTTGGCGCCGCACATGGTCTGCGATCATTTTTGAGAAAACTCATCTTTTTGCCCCTACTAGACCCTGTTGACCCATTTGGGCACCCGCTTGTTTGGGCAGCCTGCCCCCCACGTCGCCCTTAGCTTACTGCATACGTTGTGTTGTTTTGGACCACGTTCATCCTAACCTTGAAGCGAGCAACCTAACCCTGTACTCCACTCGGAATGAATGTGCTCCCCAAGCTTCGTGTTGACGTCTGCGCTCGGCTTTCGCTTCACCGCGATCCCGTTCCTCTTTCTCTTGTTATGAGCAAATCGATGCATATGTACAATGCATTGTACTTCCTGCCACATACCTGTACCAAAAAATTGATGTCTCTATCCGGCTATTGTGTGCTTGTCAAGTGTTGCATGTTCCTTGTTTCACGCATTACGGGGTGCCACGAGGCCCACGTTCAAGGCTTTTTGGACTTCTGAGGGGCCAAAATGCCCCCAAAATGGGCTCAAAATGGGCCTATTTCACCCGTTTGTGCACCCCAAATGATCTAGGATGATTTTTGGAAAAATGCGTTTTTGACCCATTTTTGACCCATTTTTGGTCCCAAAACAGCCCAGTTTCAAGGCATTTTGGGATTTTCGGAGTACCAAAATGGGCCACCACAAGCTCAAAACGGTCCAAAAACACTTGTTTTAGCGTCGCACATGGTCTAGGATCATTTTTGAGAAAAGTCATCTTTTTGCCCCTACTGGACCCTGTTGACCCATTTGGGCACCCACCTGGTTGGGCTTCAGCTTGCAGCTTGCCGCAGCCTAGTGGGCCTAGGCATTGGGGTCTAGGCGTCCCTTTGGGCAATTCTGAGGGGTGGAAACCACAAAAAGTGGGGGGTTGCGGGTGGAATAGGTGCCCTCGGAATCGCATTTTGAGCCATGTAGCCAAAGATATGGCCTATTCTTGGTTTGTGGCTGTCGGCATTTGGAGCTTCTGGGGGCCTTTTTGGGCCGTTTCCTGGACATATCATGGAGTTAGAGGGCGGCAAAGAGCTTGTTGACACGGGGAAGTCAAGCCGCACATGGAGTGTAGCCACCATTTCCCTTCGTTTGGCCGTTTTGAATGGGTTCTAGGGCTTTTTTGGCCGAAAAATGGCTGTTTTGGCCCTAAACTGCAGTTTTTGAAACTGAGGGCCGCCACTTGCGAATCCCGTTCCTGGCCGCCACCGTTGAGATTCTTGCTCAAACTTTGTGTGATTGTACTTCACACCCATAGGTATCATCCACCAAAATTTCACGCAAATCCAAAGCACCACGACGGAGTTCTGATTTTGGGCCATTTCGCGCGTGCTTGCTTGCTGCTTGCTGCTTGCTTGCTAAACCTGGTAGGTCCACCCTAGACACTAAAAAGGGTTATAAAACCAAGACTGGTTCCACCAGCTCGGTGAATAGGTTCCCTAATAGGTTCCCTAATTGGTTCCCTAATAGGTTCCCTAATAGGTTCCCTAATAGGTTCCCTAATTGGTTCCCTAATAGGTTCCCTAATAGGTTCCCTAATTGGTTCCCTAATTGGTTCCCTAATAGGTTCCCTAATTGGTTCCCTAAAAGGTTCCCCGGTAGGTTCCCTAATTGGTTCCCTAATTGGTTGCCTAATAGGTTCCCTAATAGGTTCCCTAATAGGTTCCCTAATAGGTTCCCTAATTGGTTCCCTAATAGGTTCGCTAATAGGTTCCCTGATAGGTTCCCTAATAGGTTCCCTAATTGGTTCCCTAATAGGTTCCCTAATAGGTTCCCTAATAGGTTCCCTAATAGGTTCCCTAATAGGTTCCCTAATAGGTTCCCTAATAGGTTCCCTAATAGGTTCCCTAATAGGTTCCCTAATAGGTTCCCTAATAGGTTCCCTAATGGGTTCCCTAATAGGTTCCCTAATTGGTTCCCTAATAGGTTCCCTAATAGGTTCCCTAATAGGTTCCCTAATTGCTTCCCTAATTGGTTCCCTAGTTGGTTCCCTAATTGGTTCCCTATTAGGTTCCCTAATAGGTTCCCTAATAGGTTCCCTAATAGGTTCCCTAATAGGTTCCCTAATTGGTTCCCTAATAGGTTCCCTAATAGGTTCCCTAATTGGTTCCCTAATTGGTTCCCTAATAGGTTCCCTAATAGGTTCCCTAATAGGTTCCCTAATAGGTTCCCTAATAGGTTCCCTAATAGGTTCCCTAATAGGTTCCCTAATAGGTTCCCTAATAGGTTCCCTAATTGGTTCCCTAATAGGTTCCCTAATAGGTTCCCTAATAGGTTCCCTAATTGGTTCCCTAGTTGGTTCCCTAATTGGTTCCCTATTAGGTTCCCTAATAGGTTCCCTAATAGGTTCCCTAATTGGTTCCCTAATAGGTTCCCTAATAGGTTCCCTAATAGGTTCCCTAATTGGTTCCCTAATAGCTTCCCTAATAGGTTCCCTAATTGGTTCCCTAATAGGTTCCCTAATAGGTTCCCTAATAGGTTCCCTAATTGGTTCCCTAATAGGTTCCCTAATAGGTTCCCTAATTGGTTCCCTAATAGGTTCCCTAATAGGTTCCCTAATTGGTTCCCTAATAGGTTCCCTAATAGGTTCCTTAATAGGTTCCCTAATAGGTTCCCTAATAGGTTCCCTAATTGGTTCCCTAATAAGTTCCCTAACAGGTTCCCTAATAGGTTCCCTAATAGGTTCCCTAATAGGTTCCCTGGTAGGTTCCCTAATTGGTTCCCTAATTGGTTCCCTAATAGATTCCCTAATTGGTTCCCTAATAGGTTCCCTAATTGGCTCCCTAATAGGTTCGCTAATAGGTTCCCTGATAGGTTCCCTAATAGGTTCCCTAATAGGTTCCCTAATAGGTTCTCTAATAGGTTCCCTAATAGGTTCCCTAATAGGTTCCCTAATTGGTTCCCTAATAGGTTCCCTAATAGGTTCCCTAATAGGTTCCCTAATAGGTTCCCTAATAGGTTCCCTAATAGGTTCCCTAATTGGTTCCCTAATAGGTTCCCTAATAGGTTCCCTAATAGGTTCCCTAATAGGTTCACTCTGTCAGCGGGACCAACACCGCTCGGCAGCGCCCTGTCGTCTTTGAGAATGGCGTGTCAAACCAAGGGACATGGGCGTAACAGCCACGCGTACCCAGGTGGAAGGGGTGTACAAACGTTGGAACATACCGATACCGCTGAAACCAGGGTGCAGGTGGGCCTGAGGGCGATAGGACGTCTCATAGGGCGTTCCGCGAGCCGGTCGGGGCTAAACACCGCCAGTGTGAGGGTGAACACCAGGGGAGGGAGCACGGCAAGTGGCAGGTTTAGGGACCTGAGAGTGTGCCTGTTGAGGGTAGGGCAGGGTGTGTATTGCCTGTGTGTTTTCTCACAGCGGTCCCGGCGTTACGGTGCCCTCTTCGGGCATTCGGCGAGCCAAGCTGGACTAGCTTGCACACACGGGTCACCAAACACCGCAGTCCCGGCGTTACGGTGTCCATCTTGGGCATTCGGCGAGCCAAGCTGGACGTGCTACACGCCACCGACCACCCATCACAGCAGTCCCGGCGTTACGGTGTCCATCTTGGGCATTCGGCGAGCCAAGCTGGACGTGCTATACGCCACTGACCACCCATCACAGCAGTCCCGGCGTTACGGTGTCCATCTTGGGCATTCGGCGAGCCAAGCTGGACGTTCCCTAATTGGTTCCCTAATTGGTTCCCTAATTGGTTCCCTAATAGTTTCCCTAATAGGTTCCCTAATAGGTTCCCTAATAGGTTCCCTAATTGGTTCCCTGATAGATTCCCTAATAGGTTCCCTAATTGGTTCCCTAATTGGTTCCCTAATTGGTTCCTTAATAGGTTCCCTAATAGGTTCCCTAATAGGTTCCCTAATAGGTTCCCTAATAGGTTCCCTAATTGGTTCCCTAATTGGTTCCCTAATAGGTTCCCTAATAGGTTCCCTAATAGGTTCCCTAATAGGTTCCCTAATAGGTTCCCTAATAGGTTCCCTAATAGGTTCCCTAATAGGTTCCCTAATTGGTTCCCTAGTTGGTTCCCTAATAGGTTCCCTAATTGGTTCCCTAATTGGTTCCCTAATAGGTTCCCTAATAGGTTCCCTAATAGGTTCCCTAATAGTTTCCCTAATAGGTTCCCTAATAGGTTCCCTAATAGGTTCCCTAATTGGTTCCCTAATAGATTCCCTAATAGGTTCCCTAATTGGTTCCCTAATTGGTTCCCTAATTGGTTCCCTAATAGGTTCCCTAATAGGTTCCCTAATTGGTTCCCTAATAGGTTCCCTAATAGGTTCCCTAATAGGTTCCCTAATAGGTTCCCTAATTGGTTCCCTAATAGGTTCCCTAATAGGTTCCCTAATAGGTTCCCTTATTGGTTCCCTAATAGGTTCCCTAATTGGTTCCCTAATAGGTTCCCTAATTGGCTCCCTAATAGGTTCCCTAATTGGTCCCCTAATAGGTTCCCTAATAGGTTCCCTAATAGGTTCCCTAATAGGTTCCCTAATTGGTTCCCTAATAGGTTGCCTAATAGGTTCCCTAATAGGTTCCCTAATTGGTTCCCTAATAGGTTCCCTAATAGGTTCCCTAATTGGTTCCCTAATAGGTTCCCTAATAGGTTCCCTAATAGGTTCCCTAATTGGTTCCCTAATAGGTTCCCTAATAGGTTCCCTAATAGGTTCCCTAATAGGTTCCCTAATAGGTTCCCTAATAGGTTCCCTAATAGGTTCCCTAATTGGTTCCCTAATACGTTCCCTAATAGGTTCCCTAATAGGTTCCCTAATTGGTTCCCTAATAGGTTCCCTAATAGGTTCCCTAATAGGTTCCCTAATAGGTTCCCTAATTGGTTCCCTAATACGTTCCCTAATAGGTTCCCTAATAGGTTCCCTTATTGGTTCCCTAATAGGTTCCCTGATTGGTTCCCTAATAGGTTCCCCAATTGGTTCCCTAATAGGTTCCCTAATTGGTCCCCCAATAGGTTCCCTAATAGGTTCCCTAATAGGTTCCCTAATTGGTTCCCTAATTGGTTCCCTAATAGGTTCCCTAATAGGTTCCCTAATAGGTTCCCTAATAGGTTCCCTAATAGGTTCCCTAATTGGTTCCCTAATTGGTTCCCTAATAGGTTCCCTAATAGGTTCCCTAATAGGTTCCCTAATAGGTTCCCTAATTGGTTCCCTAATTGGTTCCCTAATTGGTTCCCTAATAGGTTCCCTAATAGGTTCCCTAATAGGTTCCCTAATAGGTTCCCTAATAGGTTCCCTAATTGGTTCCCTAATAGGTTCCCTAATTGGTTCCCTAATTGGTTCCCTAATAGGTTCCCTAATTGATTCCCTAATTGAATCCCTAATAGGTTCCCTACTAGGTTCCCTAATAGGGTCCCTAAAAGGTTCCCTAATTGGTTCCCTAATTGGTTCCCTAATTGGTTCCCTAATAGGTTCCCTAATAGGTTCCCTAATAGGTTCCCTAATACGTTCCCTAATAGGTTCCCTAATAGGTTCCCTAATAGGTTCCCTAATAGGTTCCCTAATAGGTTCCCTAATTGGTTCCCTAATAGGTTCCCTAATTGGTTCCCTAATTGGTTCCCTAATAGGTTCCCTAATAGGTTCCCTTATTGGTTCCCTAATAGGTTCCCTGATTGGTTCCCTAATAGGTTCCCTAATTGGTTCCCTAATAGGTTCCCTAATTGGTCCCCCAATAGGTTCCCTAATAGGTTCCCTAATAGGTTCCCTAATTGGTTCCCTAATTGGTTCCCTAATAGGTTCCCTAATAGGTTCCCTAATAGGTTCCCTAATAGGTTCCCTAATAGGTTCCCTAATTGGTTCCCTAATTGGTTCCCTAATAGGTTCCCTAATAGGTTCCCTAATAGGTTCCCTAATAGGTTCCCTAATTGGTTCCCTAATTGGTTCCCTAATTGGTTCCCTAATAGGTTCCCTAATAGGTTCCCTAATAGGTTCCCTAATAGGTTCCCTAATAGGTTCCCTAATTGGTTCCCTAATAGGTTCCCTAATTGGTTCCCTAATTGGTTCCCTAATTGGTTCCCTAATAGGTTCCCTAATTTATTCCCTAATTGAATCCCTAAAAGGTTCCCTACTAGGTTCCCTAATAGGGTCCCTAAAAGGTTCCCTAATTGGTTCCCTAATTGGTTCCCTAATAGGTTCCCTAATAGGTTCCCTAATAGGTTCCCTAATAGGTTCCCTAATAGGTTCCCTAATTGGTTCCCTAATAGGTTCCCTAATTGGTTCCCTAATAGGTTCCCTAATAGGTTCCCTAATTGGTTCCCTAATAGGTTCCCTAATAGGTTCCCTAATTGGTTCCCTAATAGGTTCCCTAATTGGTTCCCTAATAGGTTCCCTAATAGGTTCCCTAATAGGTTCCCTAATACGTTCCCTAATAGGTTCCCTAATAGGTTCCCTAATAGGTTCCCTAATAGGTTCCCTAATAGGTTCCCTAATTGGTTCCCTAATAGGTTCCCTAATTGGTTCCCTAATTGGTTCCCTAATAGGTTCCCTAATAGGTTCCCTAATAGGTTCCCTAATAGTTTCCCTAATAGGTTCCCTAATAGGTTCCCTAATAGGTTCCCTAATTGGTTCCCTAATAGATTCCCTAATAGGTTCCCTAATTGGTTCCCTAATTGGTTCCCTAATAGGTTCCCTAATAGGTTCCCTAACAGGTTCCCTAATTGGTTCCCTAATAGGTTCCCTAATTGGTTCCCTAATAGGTTCCCTAATAGGTTCCCTAATTGGTTCCCTAATAGGTTCCCTAATAGGTTCCCTAATAGGTTCCCTTATTGGTTCCCTAATAGGTTCCCTAATTGGTTCCCTAATAGGTTCCCTAATTGGTTCCCTAATAGGTTCCCTAATTGGTCCCCTAATAGGTTCCCTAATAGGTTCCCTAATAGGTTCCCTAATAGGTTCCCTAATTGGTTCCCTAATAGGTTCCCTAATAGGTTCCCTAATAGGTTCCCTAATAGGTTCCCTAATAGGTTCCCTAATAGGTTCCCTAATAGGTTCCCTAATTGGTTCCCTAATAGGTTCCCTAATAGGTTCCCTAATAGGTTCCCTAATAGGTTCCCTAATAGGTTCCCTAATAGGTTCCCTAATTGGTTCCCTAATAGGTTCCCTAATTGGTTCCCTAATTGGTTCCCTAATAGGTTCCCTAATAGGTTCCCTAATAGGTTCCCTAATAGGTTCCCTAATTGGTTCCCTAATAGGTTCCCTAATTGGTTCCCTAATTGGTTCCCTAATTGGTTCCCTAATAGGTTCCCTAATTGATTCCCTAATTGAATCCCTAATAGGTTCCCTACTAGGTTCCCTAATAGGGTCCCTAAAAGGTTCCCTAATTGGTTCCCTAATTGGTTCCCTAATAGGTTCCCTAATAGGTTCCCTAATAGGTTCCCTAATAGGTTCCCTAAAAGGTTCCCTAATTGGTTCCCTAATAGGTTCCCTAATCAAGACTGAAAATTGGGACCGAGCTGGTGGGGGAGGGAACATCAGCTATGACTGGTGAGGGACATCAAGAATCATTCACACATTGGCGCCCACCGCCCACCGCCGCCCGCCCACCCCCCACCGCCACCCGCCGACCGCCCACCACCCACCACCTACTGCCGCCCGCCCACCGCCCACCGCCACCCGCCCACCGCCCACCACCCACTGCCCACTGCCGCCCGCCCACCGCCCACCGCCCATCGCCTACCGCCGCCCGCCCATCGCCCACCGCCGCCCGCCCACCGCCCACCGCCGCCCGCCCATCGCCCACCGCCGCCCGCCCACCGCCCACCACCCACCGCCGCCCGCCCACCGCCCACCGCCGCCCGCCACCCGCCCGCCGCCCGCCACCCGCCCACCGCCCACCGCCGCCCGCCCACCGCCCACCGCCCACCGCCCACCGCCCACCGCCCACCGCCGCCCGCCCACCGCCCGCCCACCGCCCACCGCCCACCGCCGCCCACCTAGCGCCCACCGCCCACCGCCGCCCGCCCACCGCCCACTGCCGCCCGCCCATGACTCTTGACAAAGTGAAATCAGCTTGCAAGTGAACCCCATCACCACGAGGCCCACTTTCAAGGCTTTTTGGACTTCTGAGGGGCCAAAATGCCCCAAAATGGGCTCAAAATGGGCTCATTTCACCCGTTTGTGCACCCCAAATGGTCTAGGATGAGGTTCGGAAAAATGTGTTTTTGACCCATTTTTGACCCATTTTTGGTCCCAAAACAGCCCATTTTCAAGGCATTTTGGGATTTTCGGAGGACCAAAATGGGCCACCACAAGCTCAAAACGGTCCAAAAACACTTGTTTTAGCATCACACATGGTCTAGGATCATTTTTGAGAAAAGTCATCTTTTTGCCCCTATTGGGCCATGTTGACCCATTTGGGCACCCACCTGTTTGGGCTTGAGCTTGCAGCTTGCCGCAGCCTAGTGGGCCTAGGTATTGGGGTCTAGGCGTCCGTTTGGGCAATTCTGAGGGGTGGAAACCACAAAAAGTGGGGGATTGCGGGTGGAGTAGGTGCCCTCGGAATCGCATTTTGAGCCATGTAGCCAAATATATGGCCTATTCTTGGTTTGTGGCGGTTGGCATTTGGAGCTCCTGGGGGCCTTTTTGTGCCGTTTCCGGGACATATCATGGAGTTAGAGGGCCGCAAAGAGCTCGTTGACACGGGGAAGTCAAGCCGCACGTGGAGTGTACCCACCGTTTCCCTTCGTTTGGCTGTTTTGAATGTGTTCCAGGGCTTTTTTGGCCCAAAAATGGCTGTTTTTGGCCCTAAACTGCAGTTTTTGAAACTGAGGTCCGCCACTTGCGAATCCCGTTCCCGGCCGCCACCGTTGAGTTTCTTGCTCAAACTTTGTGTGATTGTACTTCACACCCATAGGTATCATCCACCAAAATTTCACCCGAATCCGAAGCACCACGACGGAGTTCTGATTTTGGCGCGTGCTGCTTGCTTGCTGCTTGCTGCTTGCTGCTTGCTAAACCTGGTAGGTCCACCCTAGACACTAAAAAGGGTTATAAAACCAAGACTGGTTCCACCAGCTCGGTGATTGGTTCCCTAATAGGTTCCCTAATTGGTTCCCTAATAGGTTCCCTAATAGGTTCCCTAATTGGTTCCCTAATAGGTTCCCTAATAGGTTCCCTAATTGGTTCCCTAATAGGTTCCCTAATTGGTTCCCTAACAGGTTCCCTAATAGGTTCCCTAATAGGTTCCCTAATACGTTCCCTAATAGGTTCCCTAATAGGTTCCCTAATAGGTTCCCTAATAGGTTCCCTAATAGGTTCCCTAATTGGTTCCCTAATAGGTTCCCTAATAGGTTCCCTAATAGGTTCCCTAATAGGTTCCCTAATAGGTTCCCTAATTGGTTCCCTAATTGGTTCCCTAATTGGTTCCCTAATAGGTTCCCTAATTGGTTCCCTAATTGGTTCCCTAATAGGTTCCCTAATAGGTTCCCTAATTGGTTCCCTAATTGGTTCCCTAATAGGTTCCCTAATAGGTTCCCTAATTGGTTCCCTAATTGGTTCCCTAATTGGTTCCCTAATACTTTCCCTAATAGCTTCCCTAATAGGTTCCCTAATTGGTTCCCTAATAGGTTCCCTAATAGGTTCCCTAATAGGTTTCCTAATAGGTTCCCTAATAGGCTCCCTAATAGGTTCCCTAATAGGTTCACTAATAGGTTCCCTAATAGGTTCCCTAATAGGTTCCCTAATAGGTTCCCTAATTGGTTCCCTAATAGGTTCCCTAATAGGTTCCCTAATAGGTTCCCTAATAGGTTCCCTAATAGGTTCCCTAATAGGTTCCCTCATAGGTTCCCTAATAGGTTCCCTAATAGGTTCCCTAATAGGTTCCCTCCCTAATAGGTTCCCTAATAGGTTCCCTAATAGGTTCCCTAATAGGTTCCCTAATAGGTTCCCTAATAGGTTCCCTAATTGGTTCCCTAATTGGTTCCCTAATTGGTTCCCTAATAGGTTCCCTAATTGGTTCCCTAATTGGTTCCCTAATAGGTTCCCCAATAGGTTCCCCAATTGGTTCCCTAATAGGTTCCCTAATAGGTTCTCTAATAGGTTCCCTAATAGGTTCACTAATAGGTTCCCTAATAGGTTCCCTAATAGGTTCCCTAATAGGTTCCCTAATTGGTTCCCTAATAGGTTCCCTAATAGGTTCCCTAATAGGTTCCCTAATAGGTTCCCTAATAGGTTCCCTAATAGGTTCCCTAATAGGTTCCCTCATAGGTTCCCTAATAGGTTCCCTAATAGGTTCCCTAATAGGTTCCCTCCCTAATAGGTTCCCTAATAGGTTCCCTAATAGGTTCCCTAATAGGTTCCCTAATAGGTTCCCTAATAGGTTCCCTAATTGGTTCCCTAATAGGTTCCCTAATAGGTTCCCTAATAGGTTCCCTAATTGGTTCCCTATAAAAGGTTCCCTAATAGGTTCCCTAATTGGTTGCCTACTTGGTTCCCTAATAGGTTCCCTAATAGGTTCCCTCATAGGTTCCCCAATTGGTTCCCTAATAGGTTCCCTAATAGGTTCCCTAATTGGTTTCCTAATAGGTTCCCTGATAGGTTCCCTAATTGGTCCCCTAATAGGTTCCCTAATAGGTTCCCTAATAGGTTCCCTAATTGGTTCCCTAATTGGTTCCCTAATTGGTTCCCTAATTGGTTCCCTAATTGGTTCCCTAATAGGTTCCCTAATTGGTTCCCTAATTGGTTCCCTAATTGGTTCCCTAATTGGTTCCCTAATAGGTTCCCTAATAGGTTCCCTAATAGGTTCCCTAATTGGTTCCCTCATTGGTTCCCTAATAGGTTCCCTAATAGGTTCCCTAATAGGTTCCCTAATTGGTTCCCTAATAGGTTCCCTAATAGGTTCCCTAATTGGTTCCCTAATAGGTTCCCTAATAGGTTCCCTAATAGGTTCCCTAATAGGTTCCCTAATTGGTTCCCTAATTGGTTCCCTAATTGGTTCCTTAATAGGTTTCCTAATAGGTTCCCTAATTGGTTCCCTAATAGGTTCCCTAATTGGTTCTCTAATAGGTTCCCTCCCTAATAGGTTCCCTAATAGGTTCCCTAATAGGTTCCCTAATAGGTTCCCTAATAGGTTCCCTAATAGGTTCCCTAATAGGTTCCCTATTAGGTTCCCTAATTGGTTCTCTAATAGGTTCCCTAATAGGTTCCCTAATAGGTTCCCTAATTGGTTCCCTAATTGTTTCCCTAATAGGTTCCCTAATAGGTTCCCTAATAGGTTCCCTAATTGGTTCCCTAATTGGTTCCCTAATGGGTTCCCTAATAGGTTCCCTAATAGATTCCCTAATTGGTTCCCTAATAGGTTCCCTAATAGGTTCCCTAATAGGTTCCCTAATTGGTTCCCTACTTGGTTCCCTAATAGGTTCCCTAATAGGTTCCCTCATAGGTTCCCTCATTGGTTCCCTAATTGGTTCCCTAATAGGTTCCCTAATTGGTTCCCTAATAGGTTCCCTAATAGGTTCCCTAATAGGTTCCCTAATAGGTTCCCTAATAGGTTCCCTAATAGGTTCCCTAATAGGTTCCCTAATTGGTTCCCTAATAGGTTCCCTAATAGGTTCCCTAATGGGTTCCCTAATAGGTTCCCTAATTGGTTCCCTAATTGGTTCCCTAATTGGTTCCCTGATTGGTTCCCTAATAGGTTCCCTAATTGGTTCCCTAATTGGTTCCCTAATAGGTTCCCTAATTGGTTCCCTAATTGGTTCCCTAATAGGTTCCCTAATGGTTCCCTAATAGGTTCCCTAATTGGTTCCCTAATAGGTTCCCTAATAGGTTCCCTAATAGGTTCCCTAATAGGTTCCCTAATTGGTTCCCTAATAGGTTCCCTAATAGGTTCCCTAATTGGTTCCCTAATAGGTTCCCTAATTGGTTCCCTAATAGGTTCCCTAATAGGTTCCCTAATAGGTTCCCTAATTGGATCCCTAATAGTTTCCCTAATAGGTTCCCTAATAGGTTACCTAATAGGTTCCCTAATTGTTTCCCTAATAGGTTCCCTAATGAGTTCCCTAATAGGTTCCCTAATTGGTTCCCTAAAAGGTTCCCTAATAGGTTCCCTAATAGGTTCCCTAATTGGTTCCCTAATAGGTTCCCTAATTGGTTCCCTAATAGGTTCCCTAATAGGTTCCCTAATAGGTTCCCTAATTGGTTCCCTAATTGGTTCCCTAATAGGTTCCCTAATAGGTTCCCTAATAGGTTCCCTAATAGGTTCCCTAAAAGGTTCCCTAATTGGTTCCCTAATAGGTTCCCTAATTGGTTCCCTAATAGGTTCCCTGATTGGTTCCCTAATAGGTTCCCTAATAGGTTCCCTAATTGGTTCCCTAATAGGTTCCCTAATAGGTTCCCTAATTGGTTCCCTAATAGGTTCCCTAATTGGTTCCCTAATAGGTTCCCTAATAGGTTCCCTAATAGGTTCCCTAATACGTTCCCTAATAGGTTCCCTAATAGGTTCCCTAATAGGTTCCCTAATAGGTTCCCTAATAGGTTCCCTAATTGGTTCCCTAATAGGTTCCCTAATTGGTTCCCTAATAGGTTCCCTAATAGGTTCCCTAATAGGTTCCCTAATAGTTTCCCTAATAGGTTCCCTAATAGGTTCCCTAATAGGTTCCCTAATAGGTTCCCTAATAGGTTCCCTAATTGGTTCCCTAATTGGTTCCCTAATTGGTTCCCTAATAGGTTCCCTAATTGGTTCCCTAATAGGTTCCCTAATAGGTTCCCTAATTGGTTCCCTAATAGGTTCCCTAATAGGATCCCTAATTGGTTCCCTAATTGGTTCCCTAATAGGTTCCCTAATAGGTTCCCTAATTGGTTCCCTAATTGGTTCCCTAATTGGTTCCCTGATAGTTTCCCTAATAGGTTCCCTAATAGGTTCCCTAATTGGTTCCCTAATAGGTTCCTTAATAGGTTCCCTAATAGGTTCCCTAATAGGTTCCCTAATAGGTTCCCTAATAGGTTCACTAATAGGTTCCCTAATAGGTTCCCTAATAGGTTCCCTAATAGGTTCCCTAATTGGTTCCCTAATTGGTTCCCTAATAGGTTCCCTAATGGTTCCCTAATAGGTTCCCTAATTGGTTCCCTAATAGGTTCCCTAATAGGTTCCCTAATAGGTTCCCTAATTGGTTCCCTAATAGGTTCCCTAATTGGTTCCCTAATTGATTCCCTAATAGGTTCCCTAATTGGTTCCCTAATAGGTTCCCTAATAGGTTCCCTAATAGGTTCCCTAATTGGATCCCTAATAGGTTCCCTAATTGGTTCCCTAATAGGTTACCTAATAGGTTCCCTAATAGGTTCCCTAATTGTTTCCCTAATAGGTTCCCTAATAGGTTCCCTAATAGGTTCCCTAATTGGTTCCCTAATAGGTTCCCTAATAGGTTCCCTAATTGGTTCCCTAATAGGTTCCCTAATAGGTTCCCTAATTGGTTCCCTAATAGGTTCCCTAATAGGTTCCCTAATAGGTTCCCTAATTGGTTCCCTAATTGGTTCCCTAATAGGTTCCCTAATAGGTTCCCTAATAGGTTCCCTAATAGGTTCCCTAAAAGGTTCCCTAATTGGTTCCCTAATAGGTTCCCTAATTGGTTCCCTAATAGGTTCCCTGATTGGTTCCCTAATAGGTTCCCTAATAGGTTCCCTAATTGGTTCCCTAATAGGTTCCCTAATAGGTTCCCTAATTGGTTCCCTAATAGGTTCCCTAATAGGTTCCCTAATTGGTTCCCTAATAGGTTCCCTAATTGGTTCCCTAATAGGTTCCCTAATAGGTTCCCTAATAGGTTCCCTAATAGGTTCCCTAATAGGTTCCCTAATAGGTTCCCTAATTGGTTCCCTAATAGGTTCCCTAATTGGTTCCCTAATTGGTTCCCTAATAGGTTCCCTAATAGGTTCCCTAATAGGTTCCCTAATAGTTTCCCTAATAGGTTCCCTAATAGGTTCCCTAATAGGTTCCCTAATAGGTTCCCTAATTGGTTCCCTAATTGGTTCCCTAATTGGTTCCCTAATAGGTTCCCTAATTGGTTCTCTAATAGGTTCCCTAATAGGTTCCCTAATTGGTTCCCTAATAGGTTCCCTAATAGGTTCCCTAATTGGTTCCCTAATTGGTTCCCTAATAGGTTCCCTAATAGGTTCCCTAATAGGTTCCCTAATAGGTTCCCTAATTGGTTCCCTGATAGTTTCCCTAAAAGGTTCCCTAATTGGTTCCCTAATAGGTTCCCTAATTGGTTCCCTAATAGGTTCCCTAATAGGTTCCCTAATACGTTCCCTAATAGGTTCCCTAATAGGTTCCCTAATAGGTTCCCTAATAGGTTCCCTAATAGGTTCCCTAATTGGTTCCCTAATAGGTTCCCTAATTGGTTCCCTAATTGGTTCCCTAATAGGTTCCCTAATAGGTTCCCTAATAGGTTCCCTAATAGGTTCCCTAATAGGTTCCCTAATAGGTTCCCTAATAGGTTCCCTAATAGGTTCCCTAATTGGTTCCCTAATTGGTTCCCTAATTGGTTCCCTAATAGGTTCCCTAATTGGTTCTCTAATAGGTTCCCTAATAGGTTCCCTAATTGGTTCCCTAATAGGTTCCCTAATAGGTTCCCTAATAGGTTCCCTAATAGGTTCCCTAATAGGTTCACTAATAGGTTCCCTAATAGGTTCCCTAATAGGTTCCCTAATAGGTTCCCTAATTGGTTCCCTAATAGGTTCCCCAATAGGTTCCCTAATAGGTTCCCTAATAGGTTCCCTAATAGGTTCCCTAATAGGTTCCCTAATAGGTTCCCTCATAGGTTCCCTAATAGGTTCCCTAATAGGTTCCCTCCCTAATTGGTTCCCTAATAGGTTCCCTAATAGGTTCCCTAATAGGTTCCCTAATAGGTTCCCTAATAGGTTCCCTAATTGGTTCCCTAATAGGTTCCCTGATAGGTTCCCTAATAGGTTCCCTAATTGGTTCCCTATAAAAGGTTCCCTAATAGGTTCCCTACTTGGTTCCCTAATAGGTTCCCTAATAGGTTCCCTCATAGGTTCCCTAATAGGTTCCCTAATAGGTTCCCTAATAGGTTCCCTAATTGGTTCCCTAATTGGTTCCCTAATTGGTTCCCTAATAGTTTCCCTAATAGGTTCCCTAATAGGTTCCCTAATTGGTTCCCTAATAGGTTCCCTAATAGGTTCCCTAATAGGTTCCCTAATAGGTTCCCTAATAGGTTCCCTAATTGGTTCCCTAATAGGTTCCCTAATGGTTCCCTAATAGGTTCCCTAATTGGTTCCCTAATAGGTTCCCTAATAGGTTCCCTAATAGGTTCCCTAATAGGTTCCCTAATTGGTTCCCTAATAGGTTCCCTAATAGGTTCCCTAATTGATTCCCTAATAGGTTCCCTAATTGGTTCCCTAATAGGTTCCCTAATAGGTTCCCTAATAGGTTCCCTAATTGGATCCCTAATAGGTTCCCTAATTGGTTCCCTAATAGGTTACCTAATAGGTTCCCTAATAGGTTCCCTAATTGTTTCCCTAATAGGTTCCCTAATAGGTTCCCTAATAGGTTCCCTAATTGGTTCCCTAATAGGTTCCCTAATAGGTTCCCTAATTGGTTCCCTAATAGGTTCCCTAATAGGTTCCCTAATTGGTTCCCTAATAGGTTCCCTAATAGGTTCCCTAATAGGTTCCCTAATTGGTTCCCTAATTGGTTCCCTAATAGGTTCCCTAATAGGTTCCCTAATAGGTTCCCTAATAGGTTCCCTAAAAGGTTCCCTAATTGGTTCCCTAATAGGTTCCCTAATTGGTTCCCTAATAGGTTCCCTGATTGGTTCCCTAACAGGTTCCCTAATAGGTTCCCTAATTGGTTCCCTAATAGGTTCCCTAATAGGTTCCCTAATTGGTTCCCTAATAGGTTCCCTAATTGGTTCCCTAATAGGTTCCCTAATAGGTTCCCTAATTGGTTCCCTAATACGTTCCCTAATAGGTTCCCTAATAGGTTCCCTAATAGGTTCCCTAATAGGTTCCCTAATTGGTTCCCTAATAGGTTCCCTAATAGGTTCCCTAATAGGTTCCCTAATTGGTTCCCTAATAGGTTCCCTAATAGGTTCCCTAATTGGTTCCCTAATACGTTCCCTAATAGGTTCCCTAATAGGTTCCCTAATAGGTTCCCTAATAGGTTCCCTAATAGGTTCCCTAATTGGTTCCCTAATAGGTTTCCTAATTGGTTCCCTAATTGGTTCCCTAATAGGTTCCCTAATAGGTTCCCTAATAGGTTCCCTAATAGTTTCCCTAATAGGTTCCCTAATAGGTTCCCTAATAGGTTCCCTAATAGGTTCCCTAATTGGTTCCCTAATTGGTTCCCTAATTGGTTCCCTAATAGGTTCCCTAATTGGTTCTCTAATAGGTTCCCTAATAGGTTCCCTAATTGGTTCCCTAATTGGTTCCCTGATAGTTTCCCTAAAAGGTTCCCTAATTGGTTCCCTAATAGGTTCCCTAATTGGTTCCCTAATAGGTTCCCTAATACGTTCCCTAATAGGTTCCCTAATACGTTCCCTAATAGGTTCCCTAATAGGTTCCCTAATAGGTTCCCTAATAGGTTCCCTAATAGGTTCCCTAATTGGTTCCCTAATAGGTTCCCTAATTGGTTCCCTAATTGGTTCCCTAATAGGTTCCCTAATAGGTTCCCTAATAGGTTCCCTAAAAGTTTCCCTAATAGGTTCCCTAATAGGTTCCCTAATAGGTTCCCTAATAGGTTCCCTAATTGGTTCCCTAATTGGTTCCCTAATTGGTTCCCTAATAGGTTCCCTAATTGGTTCTCTAATAGGTTCCCTGATAGGTTCCCTAATAGGTTCCCTAATAGGTTCCCTAATAGGTTCCCTAATAGGTTCCCTAATAGGTTCACTAATAGGTTCCCTAATAGGTTCCCTAATAGGTTCCCTAATAGGTTCCCTAATTGGTTCCCTAATAGGTTCCCTAATAGGTTCCCTAATAGGTTCCCTAATAGGTTCCCTAATAGGTTCCCTAATAGGTTCCCTCATAGGTTCCCTAATAGGTTCCCTAATAGGTTCCCTCCCTAATTGGTTCCCTAATAGGTTCCCTAATAGGTTCCCTAATAGGTTCCCTAATAGGTTCCCTAATAGGTTCCCTAATTGGTTCCCTAATAGGTTCCCTGATAGGTTCCCTAATAGGTTCCCTAATTGGTTCCCTATAAAAGGTTCCCTAATAGGTTCCCTACTTGGTTCCCTAATAGGTTCCCTAATAGGTTCCCTCATAGGTTCCCTAATAGGTTCCCTAATAGGTTCCCTAATAGGTTCCCTAATTGGTTCCCTAATTGGTTCCCTAATTGGTTCCCTAATAGTTCCCCTAATAGGTTCCCTAATAGGTTCCCTAATTGGTTCCCTAATAGGTTCCCTAATAGGTTCCCTAATAGGTTCCCTAATAGGTTCCCTAATAGGTTCCCTAATAGCTTCACTAATAGGTTCCCTAATTGGTTCCCTAATTGGTTCCCTAATAGGTTCCCTAATTGGTTCCCTAATAGATTCCCTAATAGGTTCCCTAATAGGTTCCCTAATAGGTTCCCTAATAGGTTCCCTAATAGGTTCCCTCATAGGTTCCCTAATAGGTTCCCTAATAGGTTCCCTAATAGGTTCCCTAATAGGTTCCCTAATTGGTTCCCTAATAGGTTCCCTAATAGGTTCCCTAATAGGTTCCCTAATTGGTTCCCTATAAAAGGTTCCCTAATAGGTTCCCTAATTGGTTCCCTACTTGGTTCCCTAATAGGTTCCCTAATAGGTTCCCTCATAGGTTCCCCAATTGGTTCCCTAATAGGTTCCCTAATTGGTTCCCTAAGTGGTTTCTTAATAGGTTCCCTAATAGGTTCCCTAATTGGTCCCCTAATAGGTTCCCTAATAGGTTCCCTAATAGGTTCCCTAATAGGTTCCCTAATAGGTTCCCTAATAGGTTCCCTAATAGGTTCCCTAATAGGTTCCCTAATTGGTTCCCTAATAGGTTCCCTAATTGGTTCCCTAATTGGTTCCCTAATAGGTTCCCTAATAGGTTCCCTAATTGGTTCCCTATAAAAGGTTCCCTAATAGGTTCCCTAATTGGTTCCCTACTTGGTTCCCTAATAGGTTCCCTAATAGGTTCCCTCATAGGTTCCCCAATTGGTTCCCTAATAGGTTCCCTAATTGGTTCCCTAAGTGGTTTCTTAATAGGTTCCCTAATAGGTTCCCTAATTGGTCCCCTAATAGGTTCCCTAATAGGTTCCCTAATAGGTTCCCTAATAGGTTCCCTAATAGGTTCCCTAATTGGTTCCCTAATTGGTTCCCTAATTGGTTCCCTAATTGGTTCCCTAATTGGTTCCCTAATAGGTTCCCTAATTGGTTCCCTAATTGGTTCCCTAATTGGTTCCCTAATTGGTTCCCTAATAGGTTCCCTAATAGGTTCCCTAATAGGTTCCCTAATTGGTTCCATAATTGGTTCCCTAATAGGTTCCCTAATAGGTTCCCTAATAGGTTCCCTAATAGGTTCCCTAATAGGTTCCCTAATAGGTTCCCTAATTGGTTCCCTAATAGGTTCCCTAATAGGTTCCCTAATAGGTTCCCTAATAGGTTCCCTAATTGGTTCCCTAATTGGTTCCCTAATTGGTTCCTTAATAGGTTTCCTAATAGGTTCCCTAATTGGTTCCCTAATAGGTTCCCTAATTGGTTCTCTAATAGGTTCCCTCCCTAATAGGTTCCCTAATAGGTTCCCTAATAGGTTCCCTAATAGGTTCCCTAATAGGTTCCCTAATAGGTTCCCTAATAGGTTCCCTAATAGGTTCCCTATTAGGTTCCCTAATTGGTTCCCTAATTGGTTCCTTAATAGGTTTCCTAATAGGTTCCCTAATTGGTTCCCTAATAGGTTCCCTAATTGGTTCTCTAATAGGTTCCCTCCCTAATAGGTTCCCTAATAGGTTCCCTAATAGGTTCCCTAATTGGTTCCCTAATAGGTTCCCTAATAGGTTCCCTAATAGGTTCCCTAATAGGTTCCCTAATAGGTTCCCTAATAGCTTCACTAATAGGTTCCCTAATTGGTTCCCTAATTGGTTCCCTAATAGGTTCCCTAATTGGTTCCCTAATAGATTCCCTAATAGGTTCCCTAATAGGTTCCCTAATAGGTTCCCTAATAGGTTCCCTAATAGGTTCCCTCATAGGTTCCCTAATAGGTTCCCTAATAGGTTCCCTAATAGGTTCCCTAATAGGTTCCCTAATTGGTTCCCTAATAGGTTCCCTAATAGGTTCCCTAATAGGTTCCCTAATTGGTTCCCTATAAAAGGTTCCCTAATAGGTTCCCTAATTGGTTCCCTACTTGGTTCCCTAATAGGTTCCCTAATAGCTTCACTAATAGGTTCCCTAATTGGTTCCCTAATTGGTTCCCTAATAGGTTCCCTAATTGGTTCCCTAATAGATTCCCTAATAGGTTCCCTAATAGGTTCCCTAATAGGTTCCCTAATAGGTTCCCTAATAGGTTCCCTCATAGGTTCCCTAATAGGTTCCCTAATAGGTTCCCTAATAGGTTCCCTAATAGGTTCCCTAATTGGTTCCCTAATAGGTTCCCTAATAGGTTCCCTAATAGGTTCCCTAATTGGTTCCCTATAAAAGGTTCCCTAATAGGTTCCCTAATTGGTTCCCTACTTGGTTCCCTAATAGGTTCCCTAATAGGTTCCCTCATAGGTTCCCCAATTGGTTCCCTAATAGGTTCCCTAATTGGTTCCCTAAGTGGTTTCTTAATAGGTTCCCTAATAGGTTCCCTAATTGGTCCCCTAATAGGTTCCCTAATAGGTTCCCTAATAGGTTCCCTAATAGGTTCCCTAATAGGTTCCCTAATAGGTTCCCTAATAGGTTCCCTAATAGGTTCCCTAATTGGTTCCCTAATAGGTTCCCTAATTGGTTCCCTAATTGGTTCCCTAATAGGTTCCCTAATAGGTTCCCTAATTGGTTCCCTATAAAAGGTTCCCTAATAGGTTCCCTAATTGGTTCCCTACTTGGTTCCCTAATAGGTTCCCTAATAGGTTCCCTCATAGGTTCCCCAATTGGTTCCCTAATAGGTTCCCTAATTGGTTCCCTAAGTGGTTTCTTAATAGGTTCCCTAATAGGTTCCCTAATTGGTCCCCTAATAGGTTCCCTAATAGGTTCCCTAATAGGTTCCCTAATAGGTTCCCTAATAGGTTCCCTAATTGGTTCCCTAATTGGTTCCCTAATTGGTTCCCTAATTGGTTCCCTAATTGGTTCCCTAATAGGTTCCCTAATTGGTTCCCTAATTGGTTCCCTAATTGGTTCCCTAATTGGTTCCCTAATAGGTTCCCTAATAGGTTCCCTAATAGGTTCCCTAATTGGTTCCATAATTGGTTCCCTAATAGGTTCCCTAATAGGTTCCCTAATAGGTTCCCTAATAGGTTCCCTAATAGGTTCCCTAATAGGTTCCCTAATTGGTTCCCTAATAGGTTCCCTAATAGGTTCCCTAATAGGTTCCCTAATAGGTTCCCTAATTGGTTCCCTAATTGGTTCCCTAATTGGTTCCTTAATAGGTTTCCTAATAGGTTCCCTAATTGGTTCCCTAATAGGTTCCCTAATTGGTTCTCTAATAGGTTCCCTCCCTAATAGGTTCCCTAATAGGTTCCCTAATAGGTTCCCTAATAGGTTCCCTAATAGGTTCCCTAATAGGTTCCCTAATAGGTTCCCTAATAGGTTCCCTATTAGGTTCCCTAATTGGTTCCCTAATTGGTTCCTTAATAGGTTTCCTAATAGGTTCCCTAATTGGTTCCCTAATAGGTTCCCTAATTGGTTCTCTAATAGGTTCCCTCCCTAATAGGTTCCCTAATAGGTTCCCTAATAGGTTCCCTAATTGGTTCCCTAATAGGTTCCCTAATAGGTTCCCTAATAGGTTCCCTAATAGGTTCCCTAATAGGTTCCCTAATAGCTTCACTAATAGGTTCCCTAATTGGTTCCCTAATTGGTTCCCTAATAGGTTCCCTAATTGGTTCCCTAATAGATTCCCTAATAGGTTCCCTAATAGGTTCCCTAATAGGTTCCCTAATAGGTTCCCTAATAGGTTCCCTCATAGGTTCCCTAATAGGTTCCCTAATAGGTTCCCTAATAGGTTCCCTAATAGGTTCCCTAATTGGTTCCCTAATAGGTTCCCTAATAGGTTCCCTAATAGGTTCCCTAATTGGTTCCCTATAAAAGGTTCCCTAATAGGTTCCCTAATTGGTTCCCTACTTGGTTCCCTAATAGGTTCCCTAATAGGTTCCCTCATAGGTTCCCCAATTGGTTCCCTAATAGGTTCCCTAATTGGTTCCCTAAGTGGTTTCTTAATAGGTTCCCTAATAGGTTCCCTAATTGGTCCCCTAATAGGTTCCCTAATAGGTTCCCTAATAGGTTCCCTAATAGGTTCCCTAATAGGTTCCCTAATAGGTTCCCTAATAGGTTCCCTAATTGGTTCCCTAATAGGTTCCCTAATTGGTTCCCTAATTGGTTCCCTAATAGGTTCCCTAATAGGTTCCCTAATTGGTTCCCTATAAAAGGTTCCCTAATAGGTTCCCTAATTGGTTCCCTACTTGGTTCCCTAATAGGTTCCCTAATAGGTTCCCTCATAGGTTCCCCAATTGGTTCCCTAATAGGTTCCCTAATTGGTTCCCTAAGTGGTTTCTTAATAGGTTCCCTAATAGGTTCCCTAATTGGTCCCCTAATAGGTTCCCTAATAGGTTCCCTAATAGGTTCCCTAATAGGTTCCCTAATAGGTTCCCTAATTGGTTCCCTAATTGGTTCCCTAATTGGTTCCCTAATTGGTTCCCTAATTGGTTCCCTAATAGGTTCCCTAATTGGTTCCCTAATTGGTTCCCTAATTGGTTCCCTAATTGGTTCCCTAATAGGTTCCCTAATAGGTTCCCTAATAGGTTCCCTAATTGGTTCCATAATTGGTTCCCTAATAGGTTTCCTAATAGGTTCCCTAATAGGTTCCCTAATAGGTTCCCTAATAGGTTCCCTAATAGGTTCCCTAATTGGTTCCCTAATAGGTTCCCTAATAGGTTCCCTAATAGGTTCCCTAATAGGTTCCCTAATTGGTTCCCTAATTGGTTCCCTAATTGGTTCCTTAATAGGTTTCCTAATAGGTTCCCTAATTGGTTCCCTAATAGGTTCCCTAATTGGTTCTCTAATAGGTTCCCTCCCTAATAGGTTCCCTAATAGGTTCCCTAATAGGTTCCCTAATAGGTTCCCTAATAGGTTCCCTAATAGGTTCCCTAATAGGTTCCCTAATAGGTTCCCTATTAGGTTCCCTAATTGGTTCTCTAATAGGTTCCCTAATAGGTTCCCTAATAGGTTCCCTAATTGGTTCCCTAATAGGTTCCCTAATAGGTTCCCTAATAGGTTCCCTAATAGGTTCCCTAATTGGTTCCCTAATGGGTTCCCTAATAGGTTCCCTAATAGATTCCCTAATTGGTTCCCTAATAGGTTCCCTAATAGGTTCCCTAATAGGTTCTCTAATTGGTTCCCTAATTGGTTCCCTAATAGGTTCCCTAATTGGTTCCCTAATAGGTTCCCTAATAGGTTCCCTAATTGGTTCCCTAATAGGTTCCCTGATAGGTTCCCTAATAGGTTCCCTAATAGGTTCCCTAATTGGTTCCCTAATTGGTTCCCTAATTGGTTCCCTAATTGGTTCCCTAATAGGTTCCCTAATAGGTTCCCTAATAGGTTCCCTAATTGGTTCACTAATAGGTTCCCTAATAGGTTCCCTAATTGGTTCCCTAATTGGATCCCTAATAGGTTCCCTAATTGGTTCCCTAATAGGTTACCTAATAGGTTCCCTAATAGGTTCCCTAATTGGTTCCCTAATAGGTTCCCTAATAGGTTCCCTAATAGGTTCCCTAATTGGTTCCCTAATAGGTTCCCTAATAGGTTCCCTAATAGGTTCCCTAATTGGTTCCCTAATAGGTTCCCTAATTGGTTCCCTAATAGGTTCCCTAATAGGTTCCCTAATAGGTTCCCTAATTGGTTCCCTAATAGGTTCCCTAATAGGTTCCCTAATAGGTTCCCTAACTGGTTCCCTAATAGGTTCCCTAATTGGTTCCCTAATTGGTTCCCTAATAGGTTCCCTAATAGGTTCCCTAATTGGTTCCCTAATAGGTTCCCTAATAGGTTCCCTAATAGGTTCCCTAATTGGTTCCCTACTTGGTTCCCTAATAGGTTCCCTAATAGGTTCCCTCATAGGTTCCCTAAGTGGTTCCCTAATTGGTTCCCTAATAGGTTCCCTAATTGGTTCCCTAATAGGTTCCCTAATAGGTTCCCTAATAGGTTCCCTAATAGGTTCCCTAATAGGTTCCCTAATAGGTTCCCTAATAGGTTCCCTAATAGGTTCCCTAATAGGTTCCCTAATTGGTTCCCTAATAGGTTCCCTAATAGGTTCCCTAATTGGTTCCCTAATCGGTTCCCTAATTGGTTCCCTAATAGGTTCCCTAATTGGTTCCCGAATGGGTTCCCTAATTGGTTCCCTAATTGGTTCACTAATTGGTTCCCTAATTGGTTCCCTAATAGGTTCCCTAATAGGTTCCCTAATACGTTCCCTAATTAGTTCCCTAATGGGTTCCCTAATAGGTTCCCTAATAGGTTCCCTAATAGGTTCCCTAATTGGTTCCCTAATTGGTTCCCTAATTGGTTCCTTAATAGGTTTCCTAATAGGTTCCCTAATTGGTTCCCTAATAGGTTCCCTAATTGGTTCTCTAATAGGTTCCCTCCCTAATAGGTTCCCTAATAGGTTCCCTAATAGGTTCCCTAATAGGTTCCCTAATAGGTTCCCTAATAGGTTCCCTAATAGGTTCCCTATTAGGTTCCCTAATTGGTTCTCTAATAGGTTCCCTAATAGGTTCCCTAATAGGTTCCCTAATTGGTTCCCTAATAGGTTCCCTAATTGGTTCCCTAATAGGTTCCCTAATAGGTTCCCTAATTGGTTCCCTAATTGATTCCCTAATGGGTTCCCTAATAGGTTCCCTAATAGATTCCCTAATTGGTTCCCTAATAGGTTCCCTAATAGGTTCCCTAATAGGTTCTCTAATTGGTTCCCTAATTGGTTCCCTAATAGGTTCCCTAATTGGTTCCCTAATAGGTTCCCTAATAGGTTCCCTAATAGGTTCCCTGATAGGTTCCCTAATGGGTTCCCTAATAGGTTTCCTAATTGGTTCCCTAATTGGTTCCCTAATAGGTTCCCTAATTGGTTCCCTAATAGGTTCCCTAATAGGTTCCCTAATAGGTTCCCTAATTGGTTCCCTAATAGGTTCCCTAATAGGTTCCCTAATTGGTTCCCTAATTGGATCCCTAATAGGTTCCCTAATTGGTTCCCTAATAGGTTACCTAATAGGTTCCCTAATAGGTTCCCTAATTGGTTCCCTAATAGGTTCCCTAATAGGTTCCCTAATAGGTTCCCTAATTGGTTCCCTAATAGGTTCCCTAATAGGTTCCCTAATAGGGTCCCTAATTGGTTCCCTAATAGGTTCCCTAATTGGTTCCCTAATAGGTTCCCTAATAGGTTCCCTAATAGGTTCCCTAATTGGTTCCCTAATAGGTTCCCTAATAGGTTCCCTAACTGGTTCCCTAATAGGTTCCCTAATTGGTTCCCTAATTGGTTCCCTAATAGGTTCCCTAATAGGTTCCCTAATTGGTTCCCTAATAGGTTCCCTAATAGGTTCCCTAATAGGTTCCCTAATTGGTTCCCTACTTGGTTCCCTAATAGGTTCCCTAATAGGTTCCCTCATAGGTTCCCTAAGTGGTTCCCTAATTGGTTCCCTAATAGGTTCCCTAATTGGTTCCCTAATAGGTTCCCTAATAGGTTCCCTAATAGGTTCCCTAATTGGTTCTCTAATAGGTTCCCTAATAGGTTCCCTAATAGGTTCCCTAATTGGTTCCCTAATAGGTTCCCTAATAGGTTCCCTAATTGGTTCCCTAATAGGTTCCCTAATAGGTTCCCTAATAGGTTCCCTAATAGGTTCCCTAATTGGTTCCCTAATAGGTTCCCTAATAGGTTCCCTAATAGGTTCCCTAATAGGTTCCCTAATAGGTTCCCTAATAGGTTCCCTAATAGGTTCCCTAATAGGTTCCCTAATAGGTTCCCTAATAGGTTCCCTAATAGGTTCCCTAATAGGTTCCCTAATTGGTTCCCTAATAGGTTCCCTAATAGGTTCCCCAATAGGTTCCCTAATAGGTTCCCTAATTGGTTCCCTAATAGGTTCCCTAATAGGTTCCCTAATAGGTTCCCTAATTGGTTCCCTAATAGGTTCCCTAATAGGTTCCCTAATTGGTTCCCTAATAGGTTCCCTAATAGGTTCCCTAATAGGTTCCCTAATAGGTTCCCTAATAGGTTCCCTAATAGGTTCCCTAATAGGTTCCCTAATAGGTTCCCTAATTGGTTCCCTAATTGGTTCCCTAATTGGTTCCCTAATAGGTTCCCTAATAGGTTCCCTAATAGGTTCCCTAATTGGTTCCCTAATGGGTTCCCTAATAGGTTCCCTAATAGGTTCCCTAATAGGTTCCCTACTTGGTTCCCTAATAGGTTCCCTAATAGGTTCCCTAATAGGTTCCCTAATTGGTTCCCTAATAGGTTCCCTAATTGGTTCCCTAATAGGTTCCCTAATAGGTTCCCTAATAGGTTCCCTAATAGGTTCCCTAATTGGTTCCCTAATAGGTTCCCTAATAGGTTCCCTAATAGGTTCCCTAATAGGTTCCCTAATTGGTTCCCTAATAGGTTCCCTAATAGGTTCCCTAATAGGTTCCCTAATAGGTTCCCTAATAGGTTCCCTAATAGGTTCCCTAATAGGTTCCCTAATTGGTTCCCTAATAGGTTCCCTAATAGGTTCCCTAATAGGTTCCCTAATTGGTTCCCCAATAGGTTCCCTAATAGGTTCCCTAATAGGTTCCCTAATAGGTTCCCCAATTGGTTCCCTAATTGGTTCCCTAATTGGTTCCCTAATAGGTTCCCTAATAGGTTCGCTAATTGGTTCCCTAATAGTTTCCCTAATAGGTTCCCTAATAGGTTCCCTAATAGGTTCCCTAATTGGTTCCCTAATAGGTTCCCTAATTGGTTCCCTACTTGGTTCCCTAATAGGTTCCCTAATAGGTTCCCTAATAGGTTCCCTAATTGGTTCCCTAATTGGTTCCCTAATGGGTTCCCTAATAGGTTCCCTAATAGGTTCCCTAATAGGTTCCCTAAAAGGTTCCCTAATAGGTTCCCTCATAGGTTCCCTAATTGGTTCCCTAATTGGTTCCCTAATAGGTTCCCTAATTGGTACCCTAAAAGGTTCCCTAATAGGTTCCCTAATTGGTTCCCTAATTGGTTCCCTAATAGGTTCCCTAATAGGTTCCCTAATAGGTTCCCTAATAGGTTCCCTAATAGGTTCCCTAATAGGTTCCCTAATAGGTTCCCTAATAGGTTCCCTAATAGGTTCCCTAATTGGTTCCCTAATAGGTTCCCTAATAGGTTCCCTAATAGGTTCCCTAATTGGTTCCCCAATAGGTTCCCTAATAGGTTCCCTAATAGGTTCCCTAATAGGTTCCCCAATTGGTTCCCTAATTGGTTCCCTAATTGGTTCCCCAATTGGTTCCCTAATAGGTTCGCTAATTGGTTCCCTAATAGTTTCCCTAATAGGTTCCCTAATAGGTTCCCTAATAGGTTCCCTAATTGGTTCCCTAATAGGTTCCCTAATTGGTTCCCTACTTGGTTCCCTAATAGGTTCCCTAATAGGTTCCCTAATAGGTTCCCTAATTGGTTCCCTAATTGGTTCCCTAATGGGTTCCCTAATAGGTTCCCTAATAGGTTCCCTAATAGGTTCCCTAATAGGTTCCCTAATAGGTTCCCTCATAGGTTCCCTAATTGGTTCCCTAATTGGTTCCCTAATAGGTTCCCTAATTGGTACCCTAATAGGTTCCCTAATAGGTTCCCTAATTGGTTCCCTAATAGGTTCCCTAATTGGTTCCCTAATAGGTTCCCTAATTGGTTCCCTAATTGGTTCCCTAATAGGTTCCCTAATAGGTTCCCTAATTGGTTCCCTAATTGGTTCCCTAATAGGTTCCCTAATAGGTTCCCTAATAGGTTCCCTAATAGGTTCCCTAATAGGTTCCCTAATAGGTTCCCTAATTGGTTCCCTAATAGGTTCCCTAATAGGTTCCCTAATAGGTTCCCTAATTGGTTCCCTAATAGGTTCCCTAATAGGTTCCCTAATAGGTTCCCTAATAGGTTCCCTAATTGGTTCCCTAATAGGTTCCCTAATAGGTTCCCTAATTGGTTCCCTAATTGGTTCCCTAATAGGTTCCCTAATAGGTTCCCTAATAGGTTCCCTAATAGGTTCCCTAATAGGTTCCCTAATAGGTTCCCTAATTGGTTCCCTAATAGGTTCCCTGATAGCTTCCCTAATAGGTTCCCTAATAGGTTCCCTAATTGGTTCCCTAATAGGTTCCCTAATAGGTTCCCTAATAGGTTCCCTAATGAGTTCCCTAATTGGTTCCCTAATAGGTTCCCTAATAGGTTCCCTAATAGGTTCCCTAATTGGTTCCCTAATAGGTTCCCTAATTGGTTCCCTAATAGGTTCCCTAATAGGTTCCCTAATAGGTTCCCTAATAGGTTCCCTAATTGGTTCCCTAATAGGTTCCCTCATAGGTTCCCTAATTGGTTCCCTAATTGGTTCCCTAATAGGTTCCCTAATTGGTTCCCTAATAGGTTCCCTAATACGTTCCCTAATAGGTTCCCTAATAGGTTCCCTAATAGGTTCCCTAATAGGTTCCCTAATAGGTTCCCTAATTGGTTCCCTAATAGGTTCCCTAATTGGTTCCCTAATAGGTTCCCTAATTGGTTCCCTAATTGGTTCCCTAATTGGTTCCCTAATAGGTTCCCTAATGGTTCCCTAATAGGTTCCCTAATTGGTTCCCTAATTGGTTCCCTAATTGGTTCCCTAATAGGTTCCCTAATTGGTTCCCTACTTGGTTCCCTAATAGGTTCCCTAATAGGTTCCCTAATAGGTTCCCTAATTGGTTCCCTAATTGGTTCCCTAATGGGTTCCCTAATAGGTTCCCTAATAGGTTCCCTAATTGGTTCCCTAATAGGTTCCCTAATTGGTTCCCTACTTGGTTCCCTAATAGGTTCCCTAATAGGTTCCCTAATAGGTTCCCTAATTGGTTCCCTAATTGGTTCCCTAATGGGTTCCCTAATAGGTTCCCTAATAGGTTCCCTAAAAGGTCCCCTAATAGGTTCCCTCATAGGTTCCCTAATTGGTTCCCTAATTGGTTCCCTAATAGGTTCCCTAATTGGTACCCTAAAAGGTTCCCTAATAGGTTCCCTAATTGGTTCCCTAATTGGTTCCCTAATAGGTTCCCTAATTGGTTCCCTAATAGGTTCCCTAATAGGTTCCCTAATAGGTTCCCTAATAGGTTCCCTAATAGGTTCCCTAATAGGTTCCCTAATAGGTTCCCTAATTGGTTCCCTAATAGGTTCCCTAATAGGTTCCCTAATTGGTACCCTAAAAGGTTCCCTAATAGGTTCCCTAATTGGTTCCCTAATTGGTTCCCTAATTGGTTCCCTAATAGGTTCCCTAATTGGTACCCTAAAAGGTTCCCTAATAGGTTCCCTAATTGGTTCCCTAATTGGTTCCATAATAGGTTCCCTAATTGGTTCCCTAATAGGTTCCCTAATAGGTTCCCTAATAGGTTCCCTAATAGGTTCCCTAATAGGTTCCCTAATAGGTTCCCTAATAGGTTCCCTAATTGGTTCCCTAATAGGTTCCCTGATAGGTTCCCTAATAGGTTCCCTAATAGGTTCCCTAATTGGTTCCCTAATAGGTTCCCTAATAGGTTCCCTAATAGGTTCCCTAATGAGTTCCCTAATTGGTTCCCTAATAGGTTCCCTAATAGGTTCCCTAATAGGTTCCCTAATTGGTTCCCTAATAGGTTCCCTAATTGGTTCCCTAATAGGTTCCCTAATAGGTTCCCTAATAGGTTCCCTAATAGGTTCCCTAATTGGTTCCCTAATAGGTTCCCTCATAGGTTCCCTAATTGGTTCCCTAATTGGTTCCCTAATAGGTTCCCTAATTGGTTCCCTAATAGGTTCCCTAATACGTTCCCTAATAGGTTCCCTAATAGGTTCCCTAATAGGTTCCCTAATAGGTTCCCTAATTGATTCCCTAATTGGTTCCCTAATAGGTTCCCTAATTGGTTCCCTAATTGGTTCCCTAATAGGTTCCCTAATTGGTTCCCTAATTGGTTCCCTAATAGGTTCCCTAATGGTTCCCTAATAGGTTCCCTAATTGGTTCCCTAATTGGTTCCCTAATTGGTTCCCTAATAGGTTCCCTAATTGGTTCCCTACTTGGTTCCCTAATAGGTTCCCTAATAGGTTCCCTAATAGGTTCCCTAATTGGTTCCCTAATTGGTTCCCTAATGGGTTCCCTAATAGGTTCCCTAATAGGTTCCCTAATTGGTTCCCTAATAGGTTCCCTAATTGGTTCCCTACTTGGTTCCCTAATAGGTTCCCTAATAGGTTCCCTAATAGGTTCCCTAATTGGTTCCCTAATTGGTTCCCTAATGGGTTCCCTAATAGGTTCCCTAATAGGTTCCCTAATAGGTTCCCTAAAAGGTTCCCTAATAGGTTCCCTCATAGGTTCCCTAATTGGTTCCCTAATTGGTTCCCTAATAGGTTCCCTAATTGGTACCCTAAAAGGTTCCCTAATAGGTTCCCTAATTGGTTCCCTAATTGGTTCCCTAATAGGTTCCCTAATTGGTTCCCTAATAGGTTCCCTAATAGGTTCCCTAATAGGTTCCCTAATAGGTTCCCTAATAGGTTCCCTAATAGGTTCCCTAATTGGTTCCCTAATAGGTTCCCTAATAGGTTCCCTAATAGGTTCCCTAATTGGTTCCCCAATAGGTTCCCTAATAGGTTCCCTAATAGGTTCCCTAATAGGTTCCGCAATTGGTTCCCTAATTGGTTCCCTAATTGGTTCCCTAATTGGTTCCCTAATAGGTTCGCTAATTGGTTCCCTAATAGTTTCCCTAATAGGTTCCCTAATAGGTTCCCTAATAGGTTCCCTAATTGGTTCCCTAATAGGTTCCCTAATTGGTTCCCTAATAGGTTCCCTAATAGGTTCCCTAATAGGTTCCCTAATAGGTTCCCTAATAGGTTCCCCAATTGGTTCCCTAATTGGTTCCCTAATTGGTTCCCTAATAGGTTCCCTAATTGGTTCCCTAATTGGTTCCCTAATAGGTTCCCTAATAGGTTCCCTAATAGGTTCCCTAATTGGTTCCCTACTTGGTTCCCTAATAGGTTCCCTAATAGGTTCCCTAATAGGTTCCCTAATTGGTTCCCTAATTGGTTCCCTAATGGGTTCCCTAATAGGTTCCCTAATAGGTTCCCTAATAGGTTCCCTAATTGGTTCCCTAATAGGTTCCCTAATAGGTTCCCTAATTGGTTCCCTAATAGGTTCCCTAATTGGTTCCCTAATTGGTTCCCTAATAGGTTCCCTAATGGGTTCCCTAATTGGTTCCCTAATAGGTTCCCTAATAGGTTCCCTAATAGGTTCCCTAATTGGTTCCCTACTTGGTTCCCTAATAGGTTCCCTAATAGGTTCCCTAATAGGTTCCCTAATTGGTTCCCTAATTGGTTCCCTAATGGGTTCCCTAATAGGTTCCCTAATAGGTTCCCTAATAGGTTCCCTAATTGGTTCCCTAATAGGTTCCCTAATAGGTTCCCTAATTGGTTCCCTAATAGGTTCCCTAATTGGTTCCCTAATTGGTTCCCTAATAGGTTCCCTAATAGGTTCCCTAATTGGTTCCCTAATAGGTTCCCTAATAGGTTCCCTAATAGGTTCCCTAATTGGTTCCCTGATAGGTTCCCTAATAGGTTCCCTAATGAGTTCCCTAATTGGTTCCCTAATAGGTTCCCTAATAGGTTCCCTAATAGGTTCCCTAATTGGTTCCCTAATAGGTTCCCTAATTGGTTCCCTAATAGGTTCCCTAATAGGTTCCCTAATAGGTTCCCTAATAGGTTCCCTAATTGGTTCCCTAATAGGTTCCCTCATAGGTTCCCTAATTGGTTCCCTAATTGGTTCCCTAATAGGTTCCCTAATTGGTTCCCTAATAGGTTCCCTAATACGTTCCCTAATAGGTTCCCTAATAGGTTCCCTAATAGGTTCCCTAATAGGTTCCCTAATAGGTTCCCTAATTGGTTCCCTAATAGGTTCCCTAATTGGTTCCCTAATAGGTTCCCTAATTGGTTCCCTAATTGGTTCCCTAATTGGTTCCCTAATAGGTTCCCTAATGGTTCCCTAATAGGTTCCCTAATTGGTTCCCTAATTGGTTCCCTAATTGGTTCCCTAATAGGTTCCCTAATTGGTTCCCTACTTGGTTCCCTAATAGGTTCCCCAATAGGTTCCCTAATAGGTTCCCTAATTGGTTCCCTAATTGGTTCCCTAATGGGTTCCCTAATAGGTTCCCTAATAGGTTCCCTAATTGGTTCCCTAATAGGTTCCCTAATTGGTTCCCTACTTGGTTCCCTAATAGGTTCCCTAATAGGTTCCCTAATAGGTTCCCTAATTGGTTCCCTAATTGGTTCCCTAATGGGTTCCCTAATAGGTTCCCTAATAGGTTCCCTAATAGGTTCCCTAAAAGGTTCCCTAATAGGTTCCCTCATAGGTTCCCTAATTGGTTCCCTAATTGGTTCCCTAATAGGTTCCCTAATTGGTACCCTAAAAGGTTCCCTAATTGGTTCCCTAATTGGTTCCCTAATAGGTTCCCTAATTGGTTCCCTAATAGGTTCCCTAATAGGTTCCCTAATAGGTTCCCTAATAGGTTCCCTAATAGGTTCCCTAATAGGTTCCCTAATTGGTTCCCTAATAGGTTCCCTAATAGGTTCCCTAATTGGTACCCTAAAAGGTTCCCTAATAGGTTCCCTAATTGGTTCCCTAATTGGTTCCCTAATAGGTTCCCTAATTGGTTCCCTAATAGGTTCCCTAATAGGTTCCCTAATAGGTTCCCTAATAGGTTCCCTAATAGGTTCCCTAATAGGTTCCCTAATAGGTTCCCTAATTGGTTCCCTAATAGGTTCCCTGATAGGTTCCCTAATAGGTTCCCTAATAGGTTCCCTAATTGGTTCCCTAATAGGTTCCCTAATAGGTTCCCTAATAGGTTCCCTAATGAGTTCCCTAATTGGTTCCCTAATAGGTTCCCTAATAGGTTCCCTAATAGGTTCCCTAATTGGTTCCCTAATAGGTTCCCTAATTGGTTCCCTAATAGGTTCCCTAATAGGTTCCCTAATAGGTTCCCTAATAGGTTCCCTAATTGGTTCCCTAATAGGTTCCCTCATAGGTTCCCTAATTGGTTCCGTAATTGGTTCCCTAATAGGTTCCCTAATTGGTTCCCTAATAGGTTCCCTAATACGTTCCCTAATAGGTTCCCTAATAGGTTCCCTAATAGGTTCCCTAATAGGTTCCCTAATTGATTCCCTAATTGGTTCCCTAATAGGTTCCCTAATTGGTTCCCTAATTGGTTCCCTAATAGGTTCCCTAATTGGTTCCCTAATTGGTTCCCTAATAGGTTCCCTAATGGTTCCCTAATAGGTTCCCTAATTGGTTCCCTAATTGGTTCCCTAATTGGTTCCCTAATAGGTTCCCTAATTGGTTCCCTACTTGGTTCCCTAATAGGTTCCCTAATAGGTTCCCTAATAGGTTCCCTAATTGGTTCCCTAATTGGTTCCCTAATGGGTTCCCTAATAGGTTCCCTAATAGGTTCCCTAATTGGTTCCCTAATAGGTTCCCTAATTGGTTCCCTACTTGGTTCCCTAATAGGTTCCCTAATAGGTTCCCTAATAGGTTCCCTAATTGGTTCCCTAATTGGTTCCCTAATGGGTTCCCTAATAGGTTCCCTAATAGGTTCCCTAATAGGTTCCCTAAAAGGTTCCCTAATAGGTTCCCTCATAGGTTCCCTAATTGGTTCCCTAATTGGTTCCCTAATAGGTTCCCTAATTGGTACCCTAAAAGGTTCCCTAATAGGTTCCCTAATTGGTTCCCTAATTGGTTCCCTAATAGGTTCCCTAATTGGTTCCCTAATAGGTTCCCTAATAGGTTCCCTAATAGGTTCCCTAATAGGTTCCCTAATAGGTTCCCTAATAGGTTCCCTAATAGGTTCCCTAATTGGTTCCCTAATAGGTTCCCTAATAGGTTCCCTAATAGGTTCCCTAATTGGTTCCCCAATAGGTTCCCTAATAGGTTCCCTAATAGGTTCCCTAATAGGTTCCGCAATTGGTTCCCTAATTGGTTCCCTAATTGGTTCCCTAATTGGTTCCCTAATAGGTTCGCTAATTGGTTCCCTAATAGTTTCCCTAATAGGTCCCCTAATAGGTTCCCTAATAGGTTCCCTAATTGGTTCCCTAATAGGTTCCCTAATTGGTTCCCTAATAGGTTCCCTAATAGGTTCCCTAATAGGTTCCCTAATAGGTTCCCCAATTGGTTCCCTAATTGGTTCCCTAATTGGTTCCCTAATAGGTTCCCTAATTGGTTCCCTAATTGGTTCCCTAATAGGTTCCCTAATAGGTTCCCTAATAGGTTCCCTAATTGGTTCCCTACTTGGTTCCCTAATAGGTTCCCTAATAGGTTCCCTAATAGGTTCCCTAATTGGTTCCCTAATTGGTTCCCTAATGGGTTCCCTAATAGGTTCCCTAATAGGTTCCCTAATAGGTTCCCTAATAGGTTCCCTAATAGGTTCCCTAATAGGTTCCCTAATTGGTTCCCTAATAGGTTCCCTAATTGGTTCCCTAATTGGTTCCCTAATAGGTTCCCTAATAGGTTCCCTAATTGGTTCCCTAATAGGTTCCCTAATAGGTTCCCCAATAGGTTCCCTAATTGGTTCCCTACTTGGTTCCCTAATAGGTTCCCTAATAGGTTCCCTAATAGGTTCCCTAATTGGTTCCCTAATTGGTTCCCTAATAGGTTCCCTAATAGGTTCCCTAATAGGTTCCCTAATAGGTTCCCTAATAGGTTCCCTAATAGGTTCCCTAATTGGTTCCCTAATAGGTTCCCTAATTGGTTCCCTAATAGGTTCCCTAATAGGTTCCCTAATTGGTTCCCTAATAGGTTCCCTAATTGGTTCCCTACTTGGTTCCCTAATTGGTTCCCTAATTGGTTCCCTAATAGGTTCCCTAATAGGTTCCCTAATAGGTTCCCTAATAGGTTCCCTAATTGGTTCCCTAATAGGTTCCCTAATAGGTTCCCTAATAGGTTCCCTAATTGGTTCCCTAAAAGGTTCCCTAATTGGTTCCCTACTTGGTTCCCTAATAGGTTCCCTAATAGGTTCCCTAATAGGTTCCCTAATTGGTTCCCTAATTGGTTCCCTAATGGGTTCCCTAATAGGTTCCCTAATAGGTTCCCTAATAGGTTCCCTAATTGGTTCCCTAATAGGTTCCCTAATAGGTTCCCTAATTGGTTCCCTACTTGGTTCCCTAATAGGTTCCCTAATAGGTTCCCTAATAGGTTCCCTAATTGGTTCCCTAATTGGTTCCCTAATGGGTTCCCTAATAGGTTCCCTAATAGGTTCCCTAATAGGTTCCCTAATTGGTTCCCTAATAGGTTCCGTAATAGGTTCCCTAATTGGTTCCCTAATAGGTTCCCTAATTGGTTCCCTAATAGGTTCCCTAATAGGTTCCCTAATTGGTTCCCTAATTGGTTCCCTAATTGGTTCCCTAATTGGTTCCCTAATTGGTTCCCTAATAGGTTCCCTAATTGGTTCCCTAATAGGTTCCCTAATAGGTTCCCTAATAGGTTCCCTAATTGGTTCCCTAATTGGTTCCCTAATAGGTTCCCTAATAGGTTCCCTAATAGGTTCCCTAATAGGTTCCCTAATAGGTTCCCTAATAGGTTCCCTAATTGGTTCCCTAATAGGTTCCCTAATAGGTTCCCTAATAGGTTCCCTAATAGGTTCCCTAATTGGTTCCCTAATAGGTTCCCTAATAGGTTCCCTAATTGGTTCCCTAATAGGTTCCCTAATAGGTTCCCTAATAGGTTCCCTAATAGGTTCCCTAATAGGTTCCCTAATTGGTTCCCTAATTGGTTCCCTAATAGGTTCGCTAATAGGTTCCCTAATAGGTTCGCTTATTGGTTCCCTAATAGGTTCCCTAATAGGTTCCCTAATGGGTTCCCTAATTGGTTCCCTACTTGGTTCCCTAATAGGTTCCCTAATAGGTTCCCTCATAGGTTCCCTAATTGGTTCCCTAATAGGTTCCCTAATAGGTTCCCTAATTGGTTCCCTAATAGGTTCCCTAATAGGTTCCCTAATAGGTTCCCTAATAGGTTCCCTAATAGGTTCCCTAATAGGTTCCCTAATTGGTTCCCTAATAGGTTCCCTAATTGGTTCCGAAATAGGTTCCCTAATTGGTTCCCTAATTGGTTCCCTAATTGGTTCCCTAATTGGTTCCCTAATTGGTTCCCTAATAGGTTCCCTAATAGGTTCCCTAATTGGTTCCCTAATTGGTTCCCTAATAGGTTCCCTAATAGGTTCCCTAATAGGTTCCCTAATTGGTTCCCTAATAGGTTCCCTAATAGGTTCCCTAATAGGTTCCCTAATAGGTTCCCTAATTGGTTCCCTAATAGGTTCCCTAATAGGTTCCCTAATAGGTTCCCTAATTGGTTCCCTAATAGGTTCCCTAATTGGTTCCCTAATAGGTTCCCTAATAGGTTCCCTAATAGGTTCCCTAATTGGTTCCCTAATTGGTTCCCTAATTGGTTCCCTAATTGGTTCCCTAATAGGTTCCCTAATAGGTTCCCTAATAGGTTCCCTAATTGGTTCCCTAATGGGTTCCCTAATAGGTTCCCTAGTAGGTTCCCTAATAGGTTCCATAATTGGTTCCCTAATAGGTTCCCTAATAGGTTCCCTAATAGGTTCCCTAATTGGTTCCCTAATAGGTTCCCTAATAGGTTCCCTAATAGGTTCCCTAATAGGTTCCCTAATTGGTTCCCTAATAGGTTCCCTAATAGGTTCCCTAATAGGTTCCCTAATAGGTTCCCTAATTGGTTCCCTAATAGGTTCCCTAATAGGTTCCCTAATAGGTTCCCTAATAGGTTCCCTAATAGGTTCCCTAATAGGTTCCCTAATTGGTTCCCTAATAGGTTCCCTAAAAGTTCCCCAAATAGGTTCCCTAATTGGTTCCCTAATTGGTTCCCTAATAGGTTCCCTAATTGGTTCCCTAATAGGTTCCCTAATAGGTTCCCTAATAGGTTCCCTAATAGGTTCCCTAATAGGTTCCCTAATAGGTTCCCTAATAGGTTCCCTAATAGGTTCCCTAATAGGTTCCCGAAATTGGTTCCCTAATTGGTTCCCTAATTGGTTCCCTAATAGGTTCCCTAATAGGTTCCCTAATAGGTCCCCTAATTGGTTCCCTAATGGGTTCCCTAATAGGTTCCCTAATAGGTTCCCTAATAGGTTCCATAATTGGTTCCCTAATAGGTTCCCTAATAGGTTCCCTAATAGGTTCCCTAATTGGTTCCCTAATAGGTTCCCTAATTGGTTCCCTAATAGGTTCCCTAATAGGTTCCCTAATAGGTTCCCTAATAGGTTCCCTAATTGGTTCCCTAATAGGTTCCCTAATAGGTTCCCTAATAGGTTCCCTAATAGGTTCCCTAATAGGTTCCCTAATAGGTTCCCTAATAGGTTCCCTAATAGGTTCCCTAATAGGTTCCCTAATAGGTTCCCTAATAGGGTCCCTAATAGGTTCCCTAATTGGTTCCCTAATAGGTTCCCTAATAGGTTCCCTATTAGGTTCCCTAATTGGTTCCCTAATAGGTTCCCTAATAGGTTCCCTAATAGGTTCCCTAATAGGTTCCCTAATAGGTTCCCCAATTGGTTCCCTAATAGGTTCCCTAATTGGTTCCCTAATAGGTTCCCCAATAGGTTCCCTAATTGGTTCCCTAATAGGTTCGCTAATTGGTTCCCTAATAGGTTCCCTAATAGGTTCCCTAATAGGTTCCCTAATAGGTTCCCTAATTGGTTCCCTAATAGGTTCCCTAATTGGTTCCCTACTTGGTTCCCTAATAGGTTCCCTAATAGTTTCCCTAATAGGTTCCCTAATTGGTTCCCTAATGGGTTCCCTAATAGGTTCCCTAATAGGTTCCCTAATAGGTTCCCTAATAGGTTCCCTAATAGGTTCCCTAATAGGTTCCCTAATAGGTTCCCTCATAGGTTCCCTAATTGGTTCCCTAATTGGTTCCCTAATAGGTTCCCTAATTGGTACCCTAATAGGTTCCCTAATAGGTTCCCTAATTGGTTCCCTAATTGGTTCCCTAATTGGTTCCCTAATTGGTTCCCTAATAGGTTCCCTAATTGGTTCCCTAATTGGTTCCCTAATAGGTTCCCTAATAGGTTCCCTAATTGGTTCCCTAATTGGTTCCCTAATAGGTTCCCTAATAGGTTCCCTAATAGGTTCCCTAATAGGTTCCCTAATAGGTTCCCTAATAGGTTCCCTAATTGGTTCCCTAATAGGTTCCCTAATAGGTTCCCTAATAGGTTCCCTAATAGGTTCCCTAATAGGTTCCCTAATTGGTTCCCTAATAGGTTCCCTAATACGTTCCCTAATAGGTTCCCTAATGGGTTCCCTAATTGGTTCCCTAATAGGTTCCCTAATAGGTTCCCTAATAGGTTCCCTAATTGGTTCCCTAATAGGTTCCCTAATAGGTTCCCTAATAGGTTCCCTAATAGGTTCCCTAATTGGTTCCCTAATAGGTTCCCTAATAGGTTCCCTAATAGATTCCTAATGGGTTCCCTAATAGGTTCCCTAATTGGTTCCCTAATAGGTTCCCTAATAGGTTCCCTAATAGGTTCCCTAATAGGTTCCCTAATTGGTTCCCTAATTGGTTCCCTAATGGGTTCCCTAATAGGTTCCCTAATAGGTTCCCTAATTGGTTCCCTAATAGGTTCCCTAATAGGTTCCCTAATAGGTTCCCTAATTGGTTCCCTACTTGGTTCCCTAATAGGTTCCCTAATAGGTTCCCTCATAGGTTCCCTAATAGGTTCCCTAATAGGTTCCCTAATAGGTTCCCTAAGAGGTTCCCTAATAGGTTCCCAAATTGGTTCCCTAATAGGTTCCCTAATTGGTTCCCTAATAGGTTCCCTAATTGGTACCCTAATAGGTTCCCTAATAGGTTCCCTAATTGGTTCCCTAATTGGTTCCCTAATTGGTTCCCTAATTGGTTCCCTAATAGGTTCCCTAATTGGTTCCCTAATTGGTTCCCTAATAGGTTCCCTAATAGGTTCCCTAATTGGTTCCCTAATTGGTTCCCTAATAGGTTCCCTAATAGGTTCCCTAATAGGTTCCCTAATAGGTTCCCTAATAGGTTCCCTAATAGGTTCCCTAATTGGTTCCCTAATAGGTTCCCTAATAGGTTCCCTAATAGGTTCCCTAATAGGTTCCCTAATAGGTTCCCTAATTGGTTCCCTAATAGGTTCCCTAATACGTTCCCTAATAGGTTCCCTAATGGGTTCCCTAATTGGTTCCCTAATAGGTTGCCTAATAGGTTCCCTAATAGGTTCCCTAATTGGTTCCCTAATAGGTTCCCTAATAGGTTCCCTAATAGGTTCCCTAATAGGTTCCCTAATTGGTTCCCTAATAGGTTCCCTAATAGGTTCCCTAATAGATTCCTAATGGGTTCCCTAATAGGTTCCCTAATTGGTTCCCTAATAGGTTCCCTAATAGGTTCCCTAATAGGTTCCCTAATAGGTTCCCTAATTGGTTCCCTAATTGGTTCCCTAATGGGTTCCCTAATAGGTTCCCTAATAGGTTCCCTAATTGGTTCCCTAATAGGTTCCCTAATAGGTTCCCTAATAGGTTCCCTAATTGGTTCCCTACTTGGTTCCCTAATAGGTTCCCTAATAGGTTCCCTCATAGGTTCCCTAATAGGTTCCCTAATAGGTTCCCTAATAGGTTCCCTAAGAGGTTCCCTAATAGGTTCCCAAATTGGTTCCCTAATAGGTTCCCTAATTGGTTCCCTAATTGGTTCCCTAATTGGTTCCCTAATAGGTTCCCTAATTGGTTCCCTAATTGGTTCCCTAACAGGTTCCCTAATTGGTTCCCTAATTGGTTCCCTAATAGGTTCCCTAATGGTTCCCTAATAGGTTCCCTAATTGGTTCCCTAATTGGTTCCCTAATTGGTTCCCTGATAGGTTCCCTAATAGGTTCCCTAATTGGTTCCCTAATAGGTTCCCTAATAGGTTCCCTAATTGGTTCCCTAATTGGTTCCCTAATTGGTTCCCTAATAGGTTCCCTAATAGGTTCCCTAATAGGTTCCCTAATTGGATCCCTAATAGGTTACCTAATAGGTTCCCTAATAGGTTCCCTAATTGGTTCCCTAATAGGTTCCCTAATAGGTTCCCTAATAGGTTCCCTAATAGGTTCCCTAATAGGTTCCCTAATAGGTTCCCTAATTGGTTCCCTAATAGGTTCCCTAATTGGTTCCCTAATAGGTTCCCTAATTGGTTCCCTAATTGGTTCCCTAATAGGTTCCCTAATAGGTTCCCTAATAGGTTCCCTAATTGGTTCCCTAATAGGTTCCCTAATAGGTTCCCTAATAGCTTCCCTAATAGGTTCCCTAATTGGTTCCCTAATAGGTTCCCTAATTGGTTCCCTAATTGGTTCCCTAATAGGTTCCCTAATAGGTTCCCTAATAGGTTCCCTAATAGGTTCCCTAATAGGTTCCCTAATTGGTTCCCCAATTGGTTCCCTAATTGGTTCCCTACTTGGTTCCCTAATAGGTTCCCTAATAGGTTCCCTAATAGGTTCCCTAATTGGTTCCCTAATAGGTTCCCTAATAGGTTCCCGAATTGGTTCCCTAATAGGTTCCCTAATAGGTTCCCTAATAGGTTCCCTAATAGGTTCCCTAATAGGTTCCCTAATAGGTTCCCTAATAGGTTCCCTATTTGGTTCCCTAATAGGTTCCCTAATTGGTTCCCTAATAGGTTCCCTAATAGGTTCCCTAATTGGTTCCCTAATTGGTTCCCTAATTGGTTCCCTAATTGGTTCCCTAATAGGTTCCCTAATTGGTTCCCTAATTGGTTCCCTAACAGGTTCCCTAATTGGTTCCCTAATTGGTTCCCTAATAGGTTCCCTAAAGGTTCCCTAATAGGTTCCCTAATTGGTTCCCTAATTGGTTCCCTAATTGGTTCCCTAATAGGTTCCCTAATAGGTTCCCTAATTGGTTCCCTAATAGGTTCCCTAATAGGTTCGCTAATAGGTTCCCTAATTGGTTCCCTAATTGGTTCCCTAATAGGTTCCCTAATAGGTTCCCTAATAGGTTCCCTAATTGGATCCCTAATAGGTTACCTAATAGGTTCCCTAATAGGTTCCCTAATTGGTTCCCTAATAGGTTCCCTAATAGGTTCCCTAATAGGTTCCCTAATAGGTTCCCTAATAGGTTCCCTAATAGGTTCCCTAATTGGTTCCCTAATAGGTTCCCTAATTGGTTCCCTAATAGGTTCCCTAATTGGTTCCCTAATGGGTTCCCTAATAGGTTCCCTAATAGGTTCCCTAATAGGTTCCATAATTGGTTCCCTAATAGGTTCCCTAATGGGTTCCCTAATAGGTTCCCTAATCGGTTCCCTAATAGGTTCCCTAATTGGTTCCCTAATAGGTTCCCTAATAGGTTCCCTAATAGGTTCCCTAATTGGTTCCCTAATAGGTTCCTTAATAGGTTCCCTAATAGGTTCCCTAATAGGTTCCCTAATTGGTTCCCTAATAGGTTCCCTAATAGGTTCCCTAATTGGTTCCCTAATAGGTTCCCTAATAGGTTCCCTAATAGGTTCCCTAATAGGTTCCCTAATAGGTTCCCCAATTGGTTCCCTAATTGGTTCCCTAATTGGTTCCCTAATAGGTTCCCTAATAGGTTCCCTAATTGGTTCCCTAATAGGTTCCCTAATTGGTTCCCTAATAGGTTCCCTAATAGGTTCCCTAATAGGTTCCCTAATTGGTTCCCTACTTGGTTCCCTAATAGGTTCCATAATAGGTTCCCTAATAGGTTCCCTAATTGGTTCCCTAATTGGTTCCCTAATGGGTTCCCTAATAGGTTCCCTAATAGGTTCCCTAATAGGTTCCCTAATAGGTTCCCTAATAGGTTCCCTAATTGGTTCCCTAATAGGTTCCCTAATAGGTTTCCTAATAGGTTCCCTAATAGGTTCCCTAATAGGTTCCCTAATTGGTTCCCTAATTGGTTCCCTAATAGGTTCCCTAATAGGTTCCCTAATAGGTTCCCTAATAGGTTCCCTAATAGGTTCCCTAATAGGTTCCCTAATTGGTTCCCTAATAGGTTCCCTAATAGGTTCCCTAATAGGTTCCCTAATAGGTTCCCTAATTGGTTCCCTAATAGGTTCCCTAATAGGTTCCCTAATAGGTTCCCTAATTGGTTCCCTAATAGGTTCCCTAATTGGTTCCCTAATAGGTTCCCTAATAGGTTCCCTAATAGGTTCCCTAATAGGTTCCCTAATTGGTTCCCTAATTGGTTCCCTAATTGGTTCCCTAATAGGTTTGCTAATAGGTTCCCTAATAGGTTCGCTTATTGGTTCCCTAATAGGTTCCCTAATAGGTTCCCTAATGGGTTCCCTAATTGGTTCCCTACTTGGTTCCCTAATAGGTTCCCTAATAGGTTCCCTTATAGGTTCCCTAATTGGTTCCCTAATAGGTTCCCTAATAGGTTCCCTAATTGGTTCCCTAATAGGTTCCCTAATAGGTTCCCTAATAGGTTCCCTAATAGGTTCCCTAATAGGTTCCCTAATAGGTTCCCTAATTGGTTCCCTAATAGGTTCCCTAATTGGTTCCCTAATTGGTTCCCTAATTGGTTCCCTAATTGGTTCCCTAATTGGTTCCCTAATTGGTTCCCTAATAGGTTCCCTAATAGGTTCCCTAATAGGTTCCCTAATAGATTCTCTAATAGGTTCCCTAATAGGTTCCCTAATAGGTTCCCTAATAGGTTCCCTAATAGGTTCCCTAATTGGTTCCCTAATAGGTTCCCTAATAGGTTCCCTAATAGGTTCCCTAATAGGTTCCCTAATTGGTTCCCTAATAGGTTCCCTAATAGGTTCCCTAATAGGTTCCCTAATAGGTTCCCTAATAGGTTCCCTAATTGGTTCCCTAATAGGTTCCCTAATAGGTTCCCTAATAGGTTCCCTAATAGGTTCCCTAATTGGTTCCCTAATTGGTTCCCTAATAGGTTCCCTGGTAGGTTCGCTAATAGGTTCCCTGATAGGTTCGCTTATTGGTTCCCTAATAGGTTCCCTAATAGGTTCCCTAATGGGTTCCCTAATTGGTTCCCTACTTGGTTCCCTAATAGGTTCCCTAATAGGTTCCCTCATAGGTTCCCTAATTGGTTCCCTAATAGGTTCCCTAATAGGTTCCCTAATTGGTTCCCTAATAGGTTCCCTAATAGATTCCCTAATAGGTTCCCTAATAGGTTCCCTAATAGGTTCCCTAATAGGTTCCCTAATTGGTTCCCTAATAGGTTCCCTAATTGGTTCCCTAATAGGTTCCCTAATTGGTTCCCTAATTGGTTCCCTAATTGGTTCCCTAATAGGTTCCCTAATTGGTTCCCTAATAGGTTCCCTAATAGGTTCCCTAATAGGTTCCCTAATTGGTTCCCTAATTGGTTCCCTAATAGGTTCCCTAATAGGTTCCCTAATAGGTTCCCTAATTGGTTCCCTAATAGGTTCCCTAATAGGTTCCCTAATAGGTTCCCTAATAGGTTCCCTAATTGGTTCCCTAATAGGTTCCCTAATTGGTTCCCTAATAGGTTCCCTAATAGGTTCCCTAATAGGTTCCCTAATAGGTTCCCTAATTGGTTCCCTAATAGGTTCCCTAATTGGTTCCCTAATTGGTTCCCTAATAGGTTCCCTAATAGGTTCCCTAATAGGTTCCCTAATAGGTTCCCTAATTGGTTCCCTAATAGGTTCCCTAATAGGTTCCCTAATAGGTTCCCTAATAGGTTCCCTAATTGGTTCCCTAATAGGTTCCCTAATAGGTTCCCTCATAGGTTCCCTAATTGGTTCCCTAATAGGTTCCCTAATTGGTTCCCTAATAGGTTCCCTAATAGGTTCCCTAATAGGTTCCCTAATAGGTTCCCTAATTGGTTCCCTAATTGGTTCCCTAATTGGTTCCCTAATAGGTTCGCTAATAGGTTCCCTAATAGGTTCGCTTATTGGTTCCCTAATAGGTTCCCTAATAGGTTCCCTAATGGGTTCCCGAAGGTTCCCTACTTGGTTCCCTAATAGGTTCCCTAATAGGTTCCCTCATAGGTTCCCTAATTGGTTCCCTAATAGGTTCCCTAATAGGTTCCCTAATTGGTTCCCTAATAGGTTCCCTAATAGATTCCCTAATAGGTTCCCTAATAGGTTCCCTAATAGGTTCCCTAATAGGTTCCCTAATTGGTTCCCTAATAGGTTCCCTAATTGGTTCCCTAATAGGTTCACTAATTGGTTCCCTAATTGGTTCCCTAATTGGTTCCCTAATTGGTTCCCTAATTGGTTCCCTAATAGGTTCCCTAATAGGTTCCCTAATAGGTTCCCTAATTGGTTCCCTAATTGGTTCCCTAATAGGTTCCCTAATAGGTTCCCTAATAGGTTCCCTAATTGGTTCCCTAATAGGTTCCCTAATAGGTTCCCTAATAGGTTCCCTAATAGGTTCCCTAATTGGTTCCCTAATAGGTTCCCTAATTGGTTCCCTAATAGGTTCCCTAATAGGTTCCCTAATAGGTTCCCTAATAGGTTCCCTAATTGGTTCCCTAATAGGTTCCCTAATTGGTTCCCTAATTGGTTCCCTAATTGGTTCCCTAATAGGTTCCCTAATAGGTTCCCTAATAGGTTCCCTAATTGGTTCCCTAATAGGTTCCCTAATAGGTTCCCTAATAGGTTCCCTAATAGGTTCCCTAATTGGTTCCCTAATAGGTTCCCTAATTGGTTCCCTAATTGGTTCCCTAATAGGTTCCCTAATTGGTTCCCTAATTGGTTCCCTAATTGGTTCCCCAATAGGTTCCCTAATAGGTTCCCTAATAGGTTCCTAATAGGTTCCCTAATTGGTTCCCTAATAGGTTCCCTAATTGATTCCCTAATTGGTTCCCTAATAGGTTCCCTACTAGGTTCCCTAATAGGTTCCCTAAGTGGTTCCCTAATAGGTTCCCTAATAGGTTCCCTAATAGGTTCCCTAATAGGTTCCCTAATTGGTTCCCTAATAGGTTCCCTAATAGGTTCCCTAATTGGTTCCCTAATAGGTTCCCTAATAGGTTTCCTAATTGGTTCCCTAATACGTTCCCTAATTGGTTCCCTAATAGGTTCCCTAATAGGTTCCCTAATAGGTTCCCTAATAGGTTCCCCAATTGGTTCCCTAATTGGTTCCCTAATAGGTTCCCTAATTGGTTCCCTAATTGGTTCCCTAATAGGTTCCCTAATAGGTTCCCTAATAGGTTCCCTAATAGGTTCCCTAATTGGTTCCCTAATAGGTTCCCTAATAGGTTCCCTAATAGGTTCCCTAATAGGTTCCCTAATTGGTTCCCTAATAGGTTCCCTAATAGGTTCCCTCATAGGTTCCCTAATTGGTTCCCTAATAGGTTCCCTAATTGGTTCCCTAATAGGTTCCCTAATAGGTTCCCTAATAGGTTCCCTAATAGGTTCCCTAATTGGTTCCCTAATTGGTTCCCTAATTGGTTCCCTAATAGGTTCGCTAATAGGTTCCCTAATAGGTTCGCTTATTGGTTCCCTAATAGGTTCCCTAATAGGTTCCCTAATGGGTTCCCTAATTGGTTCCCTACTTGGTTCCCTAATAGGTTCCCTAATAGGTTCCCTCATAGGTTCCCTAATTGGTTCCCTAATAGGTTCCCTAATAGGTTCCCTAATTGGTTCCCTAATAGGTTCCCTAATAGATTCCCTAATAGGTTCCCTAATAGGTTCCCTAATAGGTTCCCTAATAGGTTCCCTAATTGGTTCCCTAATAGGTTCCCTAATTGGTTCCCTAATAGGTTCACTAATTGGTTCCCTAATTGGTTCCCTAATTGGTTCCCTAATTGGTTCCCTAATTGGTTCCCTAATAGGTTCCCTAATAGGTTCCCTAATAGGTTCCCTAATTGGTTCCCTAATTGGTTCCCTAATAGGTTCCCTAATAGGTTCCCTAATAGGTTCCCTAATTGGTTCCCTAATAGGTTCCCTAATAGGTTCCCTAATAGGTTCCCTAATAGGTTCCCTAATTGGTTCCCTAATAGGTTCCCTAATTGGTTCCCTAATAGGTTCCCTAATAGGTTCCCTAATAGGTTCCCTAATAGGTTCCCTAATTGGTTCCCTAATAGGTTCCCTAATTGGTTCCCTAATTGGTTCCCTAATTGGTTCCCTAATAGGTTCCCTAATAGGTTCCCTAATAGGTTCCCTAATTGGTTCCCTAATAGGTTCCCTAATAGGTTCCCTAATAGGTTCCCTAATAGGTTCCCTAATTGGTTCCCTAATAGGTTCCCTAATTGGTTCCCTAATTGGTTCCCTAATAGGTTCCCTAATTGGTTCCCTAATTGGTTCCCTAATTGGTTCCCCAATAGGTTCCCTAATAGGTTCCCTAATAGGTTCCTAATAGGTTCCCTAATTGGTTCCCTAATAGGTTCCCTAATTGATTCCCTAATTGGTTCCCTAATAGGTTCCCTACTAGGTTCCCTAATAGGTTCCCTAAGTGGTTCCCTAATAGGTTCCCTAATAGGTTCCCTAATAGGTTCCCTAATAGGTTCCCTAATTGGTTCCCTAATAGGTTCCCTAATAGGTTCCCTAATTGGTTCCCTAATAGGTTCCCTAATAGGTTTCCTAATTGGTTCCCTAATACGTTCCCTAATTGGTTCCCTAATAGGTTCCCTAATAGGTTCCCTAATAGGTTCCCTAATACGTTCCCTAATAGGTTCCCTAATAGGTTCCCTAATAGGTTCCCTAATAGGTTCCCTAATTGGTTCCCTAATAGGTTCCCTAATAGGTTCCCTAATAGGTTCCCTAATAGGTTCCCTAATAGGTTCCCTAATAGGTTCCCTACTTGGTTCCCTAATAGGTTCCCTAATAGGTTCCATCATAGGTTCCCTAATTGGTTCCCTCATTGGTTCCCTAATTGGTTCCCTGATAGGTTCCCTAATTGGTTCCCTAATAGGTTCCCTAATAGGTTCCCTAATAGGTTCCCTAATAGGTTCCCTAATAGGTTCCCTAATCGGTTCCCTAATAGGTTCCCTAATCGGTTCCCTAATAGGTTCCCTAATTGGTTCCCAAATAGGTTCCCTAATAGGTTCCCTAATTGGTTCCCTAATTGGATCCCTAATAGGTTCCCTAATTAGTTCCCTAATTGGTTCCCTAATAGGTTCCCTAATTGCTTCCCTAATTGGTGCCCTAATTGGTTCCCTAATAGGTTCCCTAATTGGTTCCCTTATTGGTTCCCTAATAGGTTCCCTAATAGGCTCCCTAATAGGCTCCCAAATTGGTTCCCTAATTGGTTCCCTAATTGGTTCCCCAATTGGTTCCCCAATTGGTTCCCTAATTGGTTCCCTAATAGGTTCCCTAATAGGTTCCCTAATAGGTTCCCTAATAGGTTCCCTAATAGGTTCCCTAATAGGTTCCCTAATTGGTTCCCTAATTGGTTCCCTAATTGGTTCCCTAATAGGTTCCCTAATAGGTTCCCCAATTGGTTCCCTAATTGGTTCCCTAATAGGTTCCCTAATTGGTTCCCTAATAGGTTCCCTAATTGGTTCCCTAATTGGTTCCCTAATAGGTTCCCTAATAGGTTCCCTAATTGGTTCCCTAATTGGTTCCCTAATTGGTTCCCTAATAGGTTCCCTAATAGGTTCCCTAATTGGTTCCCTAATAGGTTCCCTAATAGGTTCCCTAATAGGTTCCCTAATTGGTTCCCTAATTGGTTCCCTAATAGGTTCCCCAATTGGTTCCCTAATTGGTTCCCTAATAGGTTCCCTAATAGGTTCCCTAATAGGTTCCCTAATAGGTTCCCTAATTGGTTCCCTAATTGGTTCCCTAATAGGTTCCCTAATTGGTTCCCTAATAGGTTCCCTAATAGGTTCCCTAATTGGTTCCCTAATTGGTTCCCTAATAGGTTCCCTAATAGGTTCCCTAATAGGTTCCCTGATAGGTTCCCTAATTGGTTCCCTAATAGGTTCCCTAATAGGTTCCCTAATAGGTTCCTAATAGGTTCCCTAATTGGTTCCCTAATAGGTTCCCTAATTGATTCCCTAATTGGTTCCCTAATAGGTTCCCTACTAGGTTCCCTAATAGGTTCCCTAAGTGGTTCCCTAATAGGTTCCCTAATAGGTTCCCTAATAGGTTCCCTAATAGGTTCCCTAATTGGTTCCCTAATAGGTTCCCTAATAGGTTCCCTAATAAGTTCCCCAATTGGTTCCCTAATAGGTTCCCTAATAGGTTCCCTAATAGGTTCCCTAATAGGTTCCCTACTTGGTTCCCTAATAGGTTCCCTAATAGGTTCCATCATAGGTTCCCTAATTGGTTCCCTCATTGGTTCCCTAATTGGTTCCCTGATAGGTTCCCTAATTGGTTCCCTAATAGGTTCCCTAATAGGTTCCCTAATAGGTTCCCTAATAGGTTCCCTAATAGGTTCCCTAATAGGTTCCCTAATAGGTTCCCTAATCGGTTCCCTAATAGGTTCCCTAATTGGTTCCCAAATAGGTTCCCTAATAGGTTCCCTAATTGGTTCCCTAATTGGTTCCCTAATAGGTTCCCTAATTAGTTCCCTAATTGGTTCCCTAATAGGTTCCCTAATTGCTTCCCTAATTGGTTCCCTAATTGGTTCCCTAATAGGTTCCCTAATTGGTTCCCTTATTGGTTCCCTAATAGGTTCCCTAATAGGTTCCCTAATAGGCTCCCAAATTGGTTCCCTAATTGGTTCCCTAATTGGTTCCCCAATTGGTTCCCTAATTGGTTCCCTAATAGGTTCCCTAATAGGTTCCCTAATAGGTTCCCTAATAGGTTCCCTAATAGGTTCCCTAATAGGTTCCCTAATAGGTTCCCTAATTGGTTCCCTAATTGGTTCCCTAATTGGTTCCCTAATAGGTTCCCCAATTGGTTCCCCAATTGGTTCCCTAATAGGTTCCCTAATTGGTTCCCTAATTGGTTCCCTAATTGGTTCCCTAATTGGTTCCCTAATTGGTTCCCTAATTGGTTCCCTAATTGGTTCCCTAATTGGTTCCCTAATTGGTTCCCTAATTGGTTCCCTAATAGGTTCCCTAATTGGTTCCCTAATTGGTTCCCTAATAGGTTCCCTAATTGGTTCCCTTATTGGTTCCCTTATTGGTTCCCTAATAGGTTCCCTAATAGGTTCCCTAATAGGCTCCCAAATTGGTTCCCTAATTGGTTCCCTAATTGGTTCCCCAATTGGTTCCCTAATTGGTTCCCTAATAGGTTCCCTAATTGGTTCCCTAATAGGTTCCCTAATAGGTTCCCTAATAGGTTCCCTAATAGGTTCCCTAATAGGTTCCCTAATTGGTTCCCTAATTGGTTCCCTAATTGGTTCCCTAATAGGTTCCCTAATAGGTTCCCCAATTGGTTCCCTAATTGGTTCCCTAATAGGTTCCCTAATTGGTTCCCTAATAGGTTCCCTAATTGGTTCCCTAATTGGTTCCCTAATTGGTTCCCTAATTGGTTCCCTAATTGGTTCCCTAATTGGTTCCCTAATAGGTTCCCTAATTGGTTCCCTAATTGGTTCCCTAATTGGTTCCCTAATTGGGTCCCTAATAGGTTCCCTAGTAGGTTCCCTAATTGGTTCCCTAATTGGTTCCCTAATAGGTTCCCTAATAGGTTCCCTAATAGGTTCCCTAATTGGTTCCCTAATAGGTTCCCCAATAGGTTCCCTAATTGGTTCCCTAATAGGTTCCCTAATAGGTTCCCTAATAGGTTCCCTAATAGGTTCCCTAATTGGTTCCCTAATTGGTTCCCTAATAGGTTCCCTAATTGGTTCCCTAATAGGTTCCCTAATAGGTTCCCTAATTGGTTCCCTAATTGGTTCCCTAATAGGTTCCCTAATAGGTTCCCTAATAGGTTCCCCAATTGGTTCCCTAATTGGTTCCCTAATAGGTTCCCTAATTGGTTCCCTAATAGGTTCCCTAATTGGTTCCCTAATTGGTTCCCTAATTGGTTCCCTAATTGGTTCCCTAATTTGGCTCCCTAATTGGTTCCCTAATAGGTTCCCTAATTGGTTCCCTAATTGGTTCCCTAATTGGTTCCCTAATTGGTTCCCTAATAGGTTCCCTAATAGGTTCCCTAATAGGTTCCCTCATAGGTTCCCTAATAGGTTCCCTAATAGGTTCCCTAATAGGTTCCCCAATTGGTTCCCTAATTGGTTCCCCAATAGGTTCCCTAATTGGTTCCCTAATAGGTTCCCTAATTGGTTCCCTAATTGGTTCCCTAATTGGTTCCCTAATAAGTTCCCTAATAGGTTCCCTAATAGGTTCCCTAATTGGTTCCCTAATTGGTTCCCTAATAGGTTCCCTAATAGGTTCCCTAATAGGTTCCCCAATTGGTTCCCTAATTGGTTCCCTAATAGGTTCCCTAATTGGTTCCCTAATAGGTTCCCTAATAGGTTCCATTAATAGGTTCCCTAATAGGTTCCCTAATTGGTTCCCTAATAGATTCCCTAATAGGTTCCCTAATAGGTTCCCTAATAGGTTCCCTAATAGGTTCCCTAATTGGTTCCCTAATAGGTTCCCCAATAGGTTCCCTAATAGGTTCCCTAATAGGTTCCCTAATAGGTTCCCTAATAGGTTCCCTAATAGGTTGCCCAATAGGTTCCCTATAGGTTCCCTAATAGGTTCCCTAATAGGTTCCCTAATACGTTCCCTAATAGGTTCCCTAATTGGTTCCCTAATAGGTTCCCTAATAGGTTCCCTAATAGGTTCCCTAATAGGTTCCCTAATTGGTTCCCTAATTGGTTCCCTAATTGGTTCCCTAATTGGTTCCCTAATTGGTTCCCTAATAGGTTCCCCAATAGGTTCCCTAATGGGTTCCCTAATAGGTTCCTTAATAGGTTCCCTAATAGGTTCCCTAATAGGTTCCCAAATAGGTTCCCTAATTGGTTCCCTAATAGGTTCCCTAAGTGGTTCCCTAATTGGTTCCCTAATAGGTTCCCTAATAGGTTCCCTAATTGGTTCCCTAATAGGTTCCCTGGTAGGTTCCCTAATAGGTTCCCTAATTGGTTCCCTAATAGGTTCCCTAATTGGTTCCCTAAGTGGTTCCCTAATAGGTTCCCTAATTGGTTCCCTAATAGGTTCCCTAATTGGTTCCCTAATAGGTTCCCTAATAGGTTCACTAATAGGTTCCCTAATAGGTTCCCTAATAGGTTCCCTAATAGGGTTCCTAATAGGTTTCCTAATAGGTTCCCTAATAGGTTCCCTAATTGGTTCCCTAATAGCTTCCCTAATTGGTTCCCTAATAAGTTCCCTAATAGGTTCCCTAATAGGTTCCCTAATTGGTTCCCTAATTGGTTCCCTAATAGGTTCCCTAATAGGTTCCCTAATTGGTTCCCTAATAAGTTCCCTAATTGGTTCCCTAATAGGTTCCCTGGTAGGTTCCCTAATAGGTTCCCTAATTGGTTCCCTAATAGGTTCCCTAATTGGTTCCCTAAGTGGTTCCCTAATAGGTTCCCTAATTGGTTCCCTAATAGGTTCCCTAATTGGTTCCCTAATAAGTTCCCTAATAGGTTCCCTAATAGGTTCCCTAATTGGTTCCCTAATTGGTTGCCTAATAGGTTCCCTAATAGGTTCCCTAATAGGTTCCCCAATTGGTTCCCTAATTGGTTCCCTAATAGGTTCCCTAATTGGTTCCCTAATAGGTTCCCTAATAGGTTCCATTAATAGGTTCCCTAATAGGTTCCCTAATTGGTTCCCTAATAGATTCCCTAATAGGTTCCCTAATAGGTTCCCTAATAGGTTCCCTAATAGGTTCCCTAATTGGTTCCCTAATAGGTTCCCCAATAGGTTCCCTAATAGGTTCCCTAATAGGTTCCCTAATAGGTTCCCTAATAGGTTCCCTAATAGGTTGCCCAATAGGTTCCCTATAGGTTCCCTAATAGGTTCCCTAATAGGTTCCCTAATACGTTCCCTAATAGGTTCCCTAATTGGTTCCCTAATAGGTTCCCTAATAGGTTCCCTAATAGGTTCCCTAATAGGTTCCCTAATTGGTTCCCTAATTGGTTCCCTAATTGGTTCCCTAATTGGTTCCCTAATTGGTTCCCTAATAGGTTCCCCAATAGGTTCCCTAATGGGTTCCCTAATAGGTTCCTTAATAGGTTCCCTAATAGGTTCCCTAATAGGTTCCCAAATAGGTTCCCTAATTGGTTCCCTAATAGGTTCCCTAAGTGGTTCCCTAATTGGTTCCCTAATAGGTTCCCTAATAGGTTCCCTAATTGGTTCCCTAATAGGTTCCCTGGTAGGTTCCCTAATAGGTTCCCTAATTGGTTCCCTAATAGGTTCCCTAATTGGTTCCCTAAGTGGTTCCCTAATAGGTTCCCTAATTGGTTCCCTAATAGGTTCCCTAATAGGTTCCCTAATAGGTTCCCTAATAGGGTTCCTAATAGGTTTCCTAATAGGTTCCCTAATAGGTTCCCTAATAGGTTCCCTAATAGATTCCCTAATAGGTTCCCTAATTGTTTCCCTAATTTGTTCCCTAATAGGTTCCCTAATTGGTTCCCTAATAGGTTCCCTAATAGGTTCCCTAATTGGTTCCCTAATTGGTTCCCTAATAGGTTCCCTAATAGGTTCCCTAATAGGTTCCCTAATTGGTTCCCTAATTGGTTCCCTAATTCGTTCCCTAATTGGTTCCCTAATTGGTTCCCTAATTGGTTCCCTAATAGGTTCCCTAATTGGTTCCCTAATTGGTTCCCTAATTGGTTCCCTAATAGGTTCCCTAATACGTTCCCTAATAGGTTCCCTAATAGGTTTCCTAATAGGTTCCCTAATTGGTTCCCTAATAGGTTCCCTAATAGGTTCCCTTATAGGTTCCCTAATAGGTTCCCTAATAGGTTCCCTAATACGTTCCCTAATAGGTTCCCTAATAGGTTCCCTAATAGGTTCCCTAATTGCTTCCCTAATTGGTTCCCTAATTGGTTCCCTAATTGGTTCCCTGATAGGTTCCCTAATTGGTTCCCTAATAGGTTCCCTAATTGGTTCCCTAATAGGTTCCCTAATAGGTTCCCTAATAGGTTCCCTAATAGGTTTTCTAACAGGTTCCCTAATAGGTTCCCTAATTGTTTCCCTAATAGGTTCCCTAATTGGTTCCCTAATTGGTTCCCTAATAGGTTCCCTGATAGGTTCCCTAATAGGTTCCCTAATAGGTTCCCTAATAGGTTCCCTAATAGGTTCCCTAATAGGTTCCCTAATAGGTTCCCTAATTGGTTCCCTAATAGGTTCCCTAATAGGTTCCCTAATAGTTTCCCTAATTGGTTCCCTAATTGGTTCCCTAATAGGTTCCCTAATAGGTTCCCTAATTGGTTCCCTAATTGGTTTCTCTAATTGGTTCCATATTTGGTTCCCCAATAGGTTCCCTAATAGGTTCCCTAATTGGTTCCCTAATTGGTTCCCTAATTGGTTCCCTAATAGGTTCCCTAATAGGTTCCCTAATTGGTTCCCTAATAGGTTCCCTAATTGGTACCCTAATTGGTTCCCTAATAGGTTCCCTAATAGGTTCCCTAATAGGTTCCCTAATTGGTTCCCTAATAGGTTCCCTAATTGGTTCCCTAATTGGTTCCCTAATAGGTTCCCTAATTGGTTCCCTAATAGGTTCCCTAATAGGTTCCCTAATAGTTTCCCTAATAGGTTCCCTAATAGGTTCCCCAATTGGTTCCCTAATAGGTTCCCTAATAGGTTCCCTAATTGGTTCCCTAATTGGTTCCCTAATAGGTTCCCTAATAGGTTCCCTAATAGGTTCCCTAATAGGTTCCCTAATAGGTTCCCCAATTGGTTCCCTAATAGGTTCCCTAATAGGTTCCCTAATAGGTTCCCTAATAGGTTCCCTAATAGGTTCCCCAATTGGTTCCCTAATAGGTTCCCTAATTGGTTCCCTAATTGGTTCCCTAATTGGTTCCCTAATAGGTTCCCTAATTGGTTCCCTAATTGGTTCCCTAATAGGTTCCCTAATAGGTTCCCTAATTGGTTCCTTAATTGGTTCCCTAATAGGTTCCCTGATAGTTTCCCCAATAGGTTCCCTAATAGGTTCCCTAATAGGTTCCCTAATAGGTTCCCTAATTGGTTCCCTAATTGGTTCGCTAATTGGTTCGCTAATTGGTTCCCTAATTGGTTCCCTAATTGGTTCCCTAATTGGTTCCCTAATAGGTTCCCTAATAGGTTCCCTAATAGGTTCCCTAATTGGTTCCTTAATTGGTTCCCTAATAGGTTCCCTAATAGTTTCCCTAATAGGTTCCCTAATAGGTTCCCTAATAGGTTCCCTAATAGGTTCCCTAATAGGTTCCCTAATAGGTTCCCTAATTGGTTCCCTAATTGGTTCGCTAATTGGTTCGCTAATTGGTTCCCTAATACGTTCCCTAATAGGTTCCCTAATTGGTTCCCTAATTGGTTCCCTAATTGGTTCCCTAATTGGTTCCCTAATTGGTTCCCTAATTGGTTCCCTAATTGGTTCCCTAATTGGTTCCCTAATAGGTTCCCTAATAGGTTCCCTAATAGGTTCCCTAATAGGTTTCCTAATTGGTTCCCAAATTGGTTCCCTAATAGGTTCCCTAATAGGTTCCCTAATTGGTTCCCTAATAGGTTCCCTAATAGGTTCCCTAATTGGTTCCCTAATTGGTTCCCTAATTGGTTCCCTAATTGGTTCCCTAATAGGTTCCCTAATAGGTTCCCTAATGGGTTTCCTAATAGGTTCCCTAATTGGTTCCCTAATAGGTTCCCTAATAGGTTCCCTAATTGATTCCCTAATTGGTTCCCTACTTGGTTCCCTAATTGGTTCCCTAATTGGTTCCCTAATTGGTTCCCTAATTGGTTCCCTAATAGGTTCCCTAATAGGTTCCCTAATAGGTTCCCTAATAGGTTCCCTAATAGGTTCCCTAATTGGTTCCCTAATTGGTTCCCTAATTGGTTCCCTAATAGGTTCCCTAATTGGTTCCCTAATAGGTTCCCTAATAGGTTCCCTAATTGGTTCCCTAATAGGTTCCCTAATAGGTTCCCTAATAGGTTCCCTAATAGGTTCCCTAATAGGTTCCCTAATAGGTCCCCTAACAGGTTCCCTAATAGGTTCCCTAAAAGGTTCCCGAATAGGTTCCCTAATTGGTTCCCTAATTGGTTCCCTAATTGGTTCCCTAATTGGTTCCCTAGTAGGTTCCCTAATAGGTTCCCTAATAGGTTCCCTAATTGGTTCCCTAATTGGTTCCCTAATTGGTTCCCTAATTGGTTCCCTAATTGGTTCCCTAATTGGTTCCCTAATAGGTTCCCTAATTGGTTCCCTAATAGGTTCCCTAATAGGTTCCCTAATAGGTTCCCTAATAGGTTCCCTAATAGGTTCCCTAATAGGTTCCCTAATTGGTTCCCTAATTGGTTCCCTAATAGGTTCCCTAATTGGTTCCCTAATAGGTTCCCTAATAGGTTCCCTAATAGGTTCCGTAATAGGTTTCCTAATAGGTTCCCTAATAGGTTCCCTAATAGGTTCCCTAATAGGTTCCCTAATAGGTTCCCTAATAGGTTTCCTAATTGGTTCCCTAATAGGTTCCCTAATTGGTTCCCTAGTTGGTTCCCTAATTGGTTCCCTAATAGGTTCCCTAATTGGTTCCCTAATAGGTTCCCTAATTGGTTCCCTAATAGGTTCCCTAATAGGTTCCCTAATTGGTTCCTTAATTGGTTCCCTAATAGGTTCCCTGATAGTTTCCCCAATAGGTTCCCTAATAGGTTCCCTAATAGGTTCCCTAATAGGTTCCCCAATAGGTTCCCTAATTGGTTCCCTAATTGGTTCGCTAATTGGTTCGCTAATTGGTTCCCTAATTGGTTCCCTAATAGGTTCCCTAATTGGTTCCCTAATAGGTTCCCTAATAGGTTCCCTAATAGGTTCCCTAATTGGTTCCTTAATTGGTTCCCTAATAGGTTCCCTAATAGGTTCCCTAATAGGTTCCCTAATAGGTTCCCTAATTGGTTCGCTAATTGGTTCCCTAATTGGTTCCCTAATAGGTTCCCTAATAGGTTCCCTAATTGGTTCCCTAATTGGTTCCCTAATAGGTTCCCTAATAGGTTCCCTAATTGGTTCCCTAATTGGTTCCCTAATTGGTTCCCTAATTGGTTCCCTAATTGGTTCCCTAATTGGTTCCCTAATTGGTTCCCTAATTGGTTCCCTAATAGGTTCCCTAATAGGTTCCCTAATAGGTTCCCTAATGGGTTTCCTAATAGGTTCCCTAATTGGTTCCCTAATAGGTTGCCTAATAGGTTCCCTAATTGGTTCCCTAATAGGTTCCCTAATAGGTTCCCTAATTGGTTCCCTAATTGGTTCCCTAATTGGTTCCCTAATTGGTTCCCTAATAGGTTCCCTAATTGGTTCCCTAATAGGTTCCCTAATTGGTTCCCTAATTGGTTCCCTAATAGGTTCCCTAATTGATTCCCTAATTGGTTCCCTAATAGGTTCCCTGATAGGTTCCCTAATTGGTTCTCTAATTGGTTCCCTAATTGGTTCCCTAATTGGTTCCCTGTTTGGTTCCCTAATTGGTTCCCTAATTGGTCCCCAAATAGGTTCCCTAATAGGTTCCCTAATTGGTTCCCTAATTGGTTCCCTAATTGGTTCCATAATAGGTTCCCTAATTGGTTCCCTAATAGGTTCCCTAATAGGTTCCCTAATTGGTTCCCTAATAGGTACCCTAATAGGTTCCCTAATTGGTTCCCTAATAGGTTCCCTAACAGGTTCCCTAATAGGTTCCCTGAAAGGTTCCCGAATAGGTTCCCTAATTGGTTCCCTAATTGGTTCCCTAATTGGTTCCCTAATTGGTTCCCTAATAGGTTCCCTAATAGGTTCCCTAATAGGTTCCCTAATTGGTTCCCTAATTGGTTCCCTGATTGGTTCCCTAATTGGTTCCCTAATTGGTTCCCTAATTGGTTCCCTAATAGGTTCCCTAATTGGTTCCCTAATAGGTTCCCTAATAGGTTCCCTAATAGGTTCCCTAATAGGTTCCCTAATAGGTTCCCTAATAGGTTCCCTAATTGGTTCCCTAATTGGTTCCGTAATAGGTTCCCTAATTGGTTCCCTAATAGGTTCCCTAATAGGTTCCCTAAAAGGTTCCCTAATAGGTTCCCTAATTGGTTCCCTAATAGGTTCCCTAATTGGTTCCCTAATAGGTTCCCTAATAGGTTCCCTAATAGGTTCCCTAATTGGTTCCCTAATAGGTTCCCTAATAGGTTCCCTAATAGGTTCCCTAATAGGTTCCCTAATAGGTTTCCTAATAGGTTCCCTAATAGGTCCCCTAATAGGTTCCCTAATAGGTTCCCTAATAGGTTCCCTAATAGGTTCCCTAATTGGTTCCCTAATAGGTTCCCTAATAGGTTCCCTAATAGTTTCCCTAATGGGTTCCCTAATAGGTTCCCTAACAGGTTCCCTAATAGGTTCCCTAAAAGGTTCCCTAATAGGTTCCCTAAAAGGTTCCCTAATTGGTTCCCTAATAGGTTCCCCAATACGTTCCCTAATAGGTTCCCTAATAGGTTCCCTAATAGGTTCCCTAATAGGTTCCCTAATAGGTTCCCTAATAGGTTCCCTAATAGGTTCCCTAATTGGTTCCCTAATTGGTTCCCTAATAGGTTCCCCAATAGGTTCCCTAATAGGTTCCCTAATAGGTTCCCTAATAGGTTCCCTAATAGGTTCCCTAATAGGTTCCCTAATTGGTTGCCTAATTGGCTCCCTAATAGGTTCCCTAATAGGTTCCCTAATAGGTTCCCTAATAGGTTCCCTAATAGGTTCCCTAATTGGTTCCCTAATTGGTTCCCTAATAGGTTCCCTAATAGGTTCCCTAATTGGTTCCCTACTTGGTTCCCTAATTGGTTCCCTAATTGGTTCCCTAATCGGTTCCCTAATTGGTTCCCTAATTGGTTCCCTAATAGGTTCCCTAATAGGTTCCCTAATAGGTTCCCTAATAGGTTCCCTAATTGGTTCCCTACTTGGTTCCCTAATTGGTTCCCTAATTGGTTCCCTAATAGGTTCCCTAATAGGTTCCCTAATTGGTTCTCTAATAGGTTCCCTAATTGGTTCCCTAATAGGTTCCCTAATTGGTTCCCTAATTGGTTCCCTAATAGGTTCCCTAATAGCTTCCCTAATTGGTTCCCTACTTGGTTCCCTAATTGGTTCCCTATTTGGTTCCCTAATCGGTTCCCTAATTGGTTCCCTAATCGGTTCCCTGATTGGTTCCCTAATAGGTTCCCCGATTGGTTCCCTAATTGGTTCCCTAATTGGTTCCCTAATAGGTTCCCTAATTGGTTCCCTAATAGGTTCACTGGTAGGTTCCCTAATAGGTTCCCTAATAGGTTCCCTAATAGGTTCCCTAATAGGTTCCCTAATAGGTTCCCTAATTGGTTCCCTAATTGGTTCCCTAATGGGTTCCCTAATTGGTTCCCTAATAGGTTCCCTAACAGGTTCCCTAATAGGTTCCCTAATAGGATCCCTAATTGGTTCCCTGGTAGCTTCCCTAATTGGTTCCCTACTTGGTTCCCTAATTGGTTCCCTAATTGGTTCCCTAATTGGTTTCCCAATAGGTTCCCCAATAGGTTCCCTAATAGGTTCCCTAATAGGTTCCCTAATAGGTTCCCTAATTGGTTCCCTAATTGGTTCCCTAATTGGTTCCCTAATAGGTTCCCTAACAGGTTCCCTAATAGGTTCCCTAATAGGATCCCTAATTGGTTCCCTGGTAGCTTCCCTAATTGGTTCCCTACTTGGTTCCCTAATTGGTTCCCTAATTGGTTCCCTAATTGGTTTCCCAATAGGTTCCCTAAAAGGTAGGCTGGTAGGTTCTCTAATAGGTTCCCTAATAGGTTCCCTAATAGATTCCCTAATTGGTTCCCTAATAGGTTCCCTAATAGGTTCGCTAATTGGTTCCCTAATTGGTTCCCTAATAGGTTCCCTAATAGTTTCCCTAATAGGTTCCCTAATAGGTTCCCTAATAGGTTCCCTAATTGGTTCCCTAGTAGGTTCCCTAATAGGTTCCCAAATAGGTTCCCTAATAGGTTCCCTAATTGGTTCCCTAATAGGTTCCCTAATAGGTTCCCTAATAGGTTCCCTAATAGGTTCCCTAATTGGTTCCCTAATAGGTTCCCCAATAGGTTCCCTAATAGGTTCCCTAATAGGTTCCCTAATTGGTTCCCTAATAGGTTCCCTAATTGGTTCCCTAATTGGTTCTCTAATTGGTTCCCTAATAGGTTCCCTAATGGGTTCCCTAATAGGTTCCCTAATTGGTTCCCTAATAGGTTCCCTAATTGGTTCCCTAATAGGTTCCCTAATAGGTTCCCTAATAGGTTCCCTAATAGGTTCCCTAATAGGTTCCCTAATAGGTTCCCTAATAGGTTCCCTAATAGGTTCCCTAATTGGTTCCCTAATTGGTTCCCTAAAAGGTTCCCTAATTGGTTCCCTAATAGGTTCCCTAATAGGTTCCCTAATTGGTTCGCTAATAGGTCCCCTAATAGGTTCCCTAATTGGTTCCCTAATTGGTTCCCTAATTGGTTCCCTAATAGGTTCCCTAATTGGTTCCCTAATTGGTTCCCTAATTGGTTCCCTAATAGGTTCCCTAATAGGTTCCCTAATTGGTTCCCTAATATGTTCCCTAATTGGTTCCCTAATAGGTTCCCTAATAGGTTCCCTAATAGGTTCCCTAATAGGTTCCCTAATAGGTTCTCTAATAGGTTCCCTAATAGGTTCCCTAATTGGTTCCCCAATAGGTTCCCTAAGTGGTTCCCTAATAGGTTCCCTAATAGGTTCCCTAATAGGTTCCCTAATTGGTTCCCTAATAGGTTCCCTAATAGGTTCCCTAATAGGTTCCCTAATAGGTTCCCTACTTGGTTCCCTAATAGGTTCCCTAATTGGTTCCCTAATAGGTTCCCTAATAGGTTCCCTAATTGGTTCCCTAATTGGTTCCCTAATAGGTTCCCTAATAGGTTCCCTAATAGGTTCCCTAATTGGTTTCCTAATAGGATCCCTAATAGGATCCCTAATAGGTTCCCTAATTGGTTCCCTAATTGGTTCCCTAATAGGTTCCCTAATAGGTTCCCTAATAGGTTCCCTAATAGGTTCCCTAATAGGTTCCCTAATAGGTTCCCTAATAGGTTCCCTAATAGGTACCCTAATAGGTTCCCTAATAGGTTCCCTAATAGGTTCCCTAATAGGTTCCCTAATAGGTTCCCTAATAGGTTCCCTAATAGGTTCCCTAATAGGTTCCCTAATAGGTTCCCTAATAGGTTCCCTAATTGGTTCCCTAATTGGTTCCCTAATAGGTTCCCTAATAGGTTCCCTAATAGGTTCCCTAATAGGTTCCCTAATAGGTTCCCTAATTGGTTCCCTAATAGGTTCCCTAATAGGTTCCCTAATTGGTTCCCTAATAGGTTCCCTAATAGGTTCCCTAATAGGTTCCCTAATAGGTTCCCCAATAGGTTCCCTAATAGGTACCCTAATAGGTTCCCTAATAGGTTCCCTAATAGGTTCCATAATAGGTTCCCTAATAGGTTCCCTAATAGGTTCCCTAATTGGTTCCCTAATAGGATCCCTAATTGGTTCCCTAATAGGTTCCCTAATAGGTTCCCTAATAGGTTCCCTAATAGGTTCCCTAATTGGTTCCCTAATAGGTTCCCTAATAGGTTCCCTAATAGGTTCCCTAATAGGTTCCCTAATAGGTTCCCTAATAGGTTCCCTAATAGGTTCCCTAATTGGTTCCCTAATAGGTTCCCTAATAGGTTCCCTAATAGGTTCCCTAATAGGTTCCCTAATAGGTTCCCTAATAGGTTCCCTAATAGGTTCCCTAATAGGTTCCCTAATAGGTTCCCTAATAGGTTCCCTAATAGGTTCCCTAATAGGTTCCCTAATAGGTTCCCTAATAGGGTCCCTAATAGGTTCCCTAATAGGTTCCCTAATAGGTTCCCTAATTGGTTCCCTAATAGGTTCCCTAATAGGTTCCCTAATAGGTTCCCTAATAGGTTCCCTAATAGGTTCCCTAATTGGTTCCCTAATAGGTTGCCTAATAGGTTCCCTAATTGGTTCCCTAATAGGTTCCCTAATTGGTTCCCTAATAGGTTCCCTAATTGGTTCCCTAATAGGTTCCCTAATAGGTTCCCTAATTGGTTCCCTAATAGGTTCCCTAATAGGTTCCCTAATAGGTTCCCTACTTGGTTCCCTAATAGGTTCCCTAATAGGTTCCCTCATAGGTTCCCTAATAGGTTCCCTAATAGGTTCCCTAATAGGTTCCCTAATAGGTACCCTAATAGGTTCCCTAATAGGTTCCCTAATAGGTTCCCTAATTGGTTCCCTAATAGGTTCCCTAATAGGTTCCCTAATAGGTTCCCTAATTGGTTCCCTAATAGGTTCCCTAATACGTTCCCTAATAGGTTCCCTAATAGGTTCCCTAATAGGTTCCCTAATAGGTTCCCTAATAGGTTCCCTAATAGGTTCCCTAATAGGTTCCCTAATTGGTTCCCTAATTGGTTCCCTAATAGGTTCCCTAATAGGTTCCCTAATTGGTTCCCTAATAGGTTCCCTAATTGGTTCCCTAATAGGTTCCCTAATTGGTTCCCTAATAGGTTCCCTAATAGGTTCCCTAATTGGTTCCCTAATAGGTTCCCTATTAGGTTCCCTAATTGGTTCCCTAATAGGTTCCCTAATAGGTTCCCTAATAGGTTCCCTCATAGGTTCCCTAATTGGTTCCCTAATTGGTTCCCTAATAGGTTCCCTAATTGGTTCCCTAATAGGTTCCCTAATAGGTTCCCTAATTGGTTCCCTAATAGGTTCCCTAATAGGTTCCCTAATTGGTTCCCTAATTGGTTCCCTAATTGGTTCTCTAATAGGTTCCCTAATAGGTTCCCTAATTGGTTCCCTAATAGGTTCCCTAATAGGTTCCCTAATAGGTTCCCTAATAGGTTCCCTAATTGGTTCCCTAATAGGTTCCCTAATAGGTTCCCTAATAGGTTCCCTTATTGGTTCCCTAATAGGTTCCCTAATTGGTTCCCTAATAGGTTGCCTAATAGGTTCCCTAATAGGTTCCCTAATTGGTCCCCTAATAGGTTCCCTAATAGGTTCCCTAATAGGTTCCCTAATAGGTTCCCTAATTGGTTCCCTAATAGGTTCCCCAATAGGTTCCCTAATAGGTTCCCTAATAGGTTCCCTAATAGGTTCCCTAATAGGTTCCCTAATAGGTTCCCTAATAGGTTCCCTAATAGGTTCCCTAATAGGTTCCCTAATAGGTTCCCTAATTGGTTCCCTAATAGGTTCCCTAATAGGTTCCTAATAGGTTCCCTAATAGGTTCCCTAATAGGTTCCCTAATAGGTTCCCTAATAGGTTCCCTAATTGGTTCCCTAATAGGTTCCCTAATAGGTTCCCTAATAGGTTCCCTTATTGGTTCCCTAATAGGTTCCCTAATTGGTTCCCTAATTGGTTCCCTAATAGGTTCCCTAATAGGTTCCCTAATTGGTCCCCTAATAGGTTCCCTAATAGATTCCCTAATAGGTTCCCTAATAGGTTCCCTAATAGGTTCCCTAATGGGTTCCCTTATTGGTTCCCTAATAGGTTCCCTAATTGGTTCCCTAATAGGTTCCCTAATAGGTTCCCTAATAGGTTCCCTAATTGGTCCCCTAATAGGTTCCCTAATAGGTTCCCTAATAGGTTCCCTAATAGGTTCCCTAATTGGTTCCCTAATAGGTTCCCTAATAGGTTCCCTAATAGGTTCCCTAATAGGTTCCCTAATAGGTTCCCTAATAGGTTCCCTAATAGGTTCCCTAATAGGTTCCCTAATAGGTTCCCTAATTGGTTCCCTAATAGGTTTTCTAATAGGTTCCCTAATTGGTTCCCTAATAGGTTCCCTAATAGGTTCCCTAATTAGTTCCCTAATTTGTTCCCTAATAGGTTCCCTAATAGGTTCCCTAATTGGTTCCCTAATAGGTTCCCTAATTGATTCCCTAATTGGTTCCCTAATTGGTTCCCTACTAGGTTCCCTAATAGGTTCCCTAATGGGTTCCCTAATTGGTTCCCTAATAGGTTCCCTAATAGGTTCCCTAATAGGTTGCCTAATAGGTTCCCTAATAGGTTCCCTAATTGGTTCCCTAATAGGTTCCCTAATAGGTTCCCTAATTGGTTCCCTAATAGGTTCCCTAATTGGTTCCCTAATAGGTTCCCTAATAGGTTCCCTAATAGGTTCCCTAATGGGTTCCCTTATTGGTTCCCTAATAGGTTCCCTAATTGGTTCCCTAATAGGTTCCCTAATAGGTTCCCTAATAGGTTCCCTAATTGGTCCCCTAATAGGTTCCCTAATAGGTTCCCTAATAGGTTCCCTAATAGGTTCCCTAATTGGTTCCCTAATAGGTTCCCTAATAGGTTCCCTAATAGGTTCCCTAATAGGTTCCCTAATAGGTTCCCTAATAGGTTCCCTAATAGGTTCCCTAATAGGTTCCCTAATAGGTTCCCTAATTGGTTCCCTAATAGGTTTTCTAATAGGTTCCCTAATTGGTTCCCTAATAGGTTCCCTAAAGGGTTCCCTAATTAGTTCCCTAATTTGTTCCCTAATAGGTTCCCTAATAGGTTCCCTAATTGGTTCCCTAATAGGTTCCCTAATTGATTCCCTAATTGGTTCCCTAATTGGTTCCCTACTAGGTTCCCTAATAGGTTCCCTAATAGGTTCCCTAATTGGTTCCCTAATAGGTTCCCTAATAGGTTCCCTAATAGGTTCCCTAATAGGTTCCCTAATAGGTTCCCTAATTGGTTCCCTAATAGGTTCCCTAATAGGTTCCCTAATTGGTTCCCTAATAGGTTCCCTAATTGGTTCCCTAATTGGTTCCCTAATAGGTTCCCTAATTGGTTCCCTAATAGGTTCCCTAATAGGTTCCCTAATTGGTTCCCTAATAGCTTCCCTAATTGGTTCCCTAATAGGTTCCCTAATAGGTTCCCTAATAGGTTCCCTAATACGTTTTCTAATAGGTTCCCTAATAGGTTCCCTAATAGGTTCCCTAATAGGTTCCCTAATAGGTTCCCTAATTGGTTCCCTAATAGGTTCCCTAATTGGTTCCCTAATTGGTTCCCTAATAGGTTCCCTAATTGGTTCCCTAATAGGTTCCCTAACTGGTTCCCTAATTGGTTCCCTAATTGGTTCCCTAATAGGTTCCCTAATAGGTTCCCTAATAGGTTCCCTAATAGGTTCCCTAATAGGTTCCCTAATAGGTTCCCTAATTGGTTCCCTAATAGGTTCCCTAATTTGTTCCCTAATAGGTTCCCTAATAGGTTCCCTAATTGGTTCCCTAATAGGTTCCCTAATTGATTCCCTAATTGGTTCCCTAATAGGTTCCCTGATAGGTTCCCTGATAGGTTCCCTAATAGGTTCCCTAATAGGTCCCCTAATAGGTTCCCTAAAAGGTTCCCTAATAGGTTCCCTAATTGGTTCCCTAATAGGTTCCCTAATTGGTTCCCTAATTGGTTCCCTAATAGGTTCCCTAATTGGTTCCCTAATAGGTTCCCTAATAGGTTCCCTAATTGGTTCCCTAATAGCTTCCCTAATTGGTTCCCTAATAGGTTCCCTAATAGGTTCCCTAATAGGTTCCCTAATTGGTTCCCTAATAGGTTCCCTAATTGGTTCCCTAATTGGTTCCCTAATAGGTTCCCTAATTGGTTCCCTAATAGGTTCCCTAACTGGTTCCCTAATTGGTTCCCTAATTGGTTCCCTAATAGGTTCCCTAATAGGTTCCCTAATAGGTTCCCTAATAGGTTCCCTAATAGGTTCCCTAATAGGTTCCCTAATTGGTTCCCTAATAGGTTCCCTAATTTGTTCCCTAATAGGTTCCCTAATAGGTTCCCTAATTGGTTCCCTAATAGGTTCCCTGATTGATTCCCTAATTGGTTCCCTAATAGGTTCCCTACTAGGTTCCCTAATAGGTTCCCTAATTGGTTCCCTAATAGGTTCCCTAATAGGTTCCCTAATAGGTTCCCTAATAGGTTCCCTAATAGGTTCCCTAATAGGTTCCCTAATAGGTTCCCTAATAGGTTCCCTAATAGGTTCCCTAATAGGTTCCCTAATTGGTTCCCTAATAGGTTTTCTAATAGGTTCCCTAATTGGTTCCCTAATAGGTTCCCTAATAGGTTCCCTAATTAGTTCCCTAATTTGTTCCCTAATAGGTTCCCTAATAGGTTCCCTAATTGGTTCCCTAATAGGTTCCCTAATTGATTCCCTAATTGGTTCCCTAATTGGTTCCCTACTAGGTTCCCTAATAGGTTCCCTAATAGGTTCCCTAATTGGTTCCCTAATAGGTTCCCTAATAGGTTCCCTAATAGGTTGCCTAATAGGTTCCCTAATAGGTTCCCTAATTGGTTCCCTAATAGGTTCCCTAATAGGTTCCCTAATTGGTTCCCTAATAGGTTCCCTAATTGGTTCCCTAATAGGTTCCCTAATAGGTTCCCTAATAGGTTCCCTAATGGGTTCCCTTATTGGTTCCCTAATAGGTTCCCTAATTGGTTCCCTAATAGGTTCCCTAATAGGTTCCCTAATAGGTTCCCTAATAGGTTCCCTAATAGGTTCCCTAATAGGTTCCCTAATAGGTTCCCTAATAGGTTCCCTAATTGGTTCCCTAATAGGTTTTCTAATAGGTTCCCTAATAGGTTCCCTAATAGGTTCCCTAATTGGTTCCCTAATAGGTTCCCTAATAGGTTCCCTAATTGGTTCCCTAATAGGTTCCCTAATTGGTTCCCTAATTGGTTCCCTAATAGGTTCCCTAATTGGTTCCCTAATAGGTTCCCTAATAGGTTCCCTAATTGGTTCCCTAATAGCTTCCCTAATTGGTTCCCTAATAGGTTCCCTAATAGGTTCCCTAATAGGTTCCCTAATACGTTTTCTAATAGGTTCCCTAATAGGTTCCCTAATAGGTTCCCTAATAGGTTCCCTAATAGGTTCCCTAATTGGTTCCCTAATAGGTTCCCTAATTGGTTCCCTAATTGGTTCCCTAATAGGTTCCCTAATTGGTTCCCTAATAGGTTCCCTAACTGGTTCCCTAATTGGTTCCCTAATTGGTTCCCTAATAGGTTCCCTAATAGGTTCCCTAATAGGTTCCCTAATAGGTTCCCTAATAGGTTCCCTAATAGGTTCCCTAATTGGTTCCCTAATAGGTTCCCTAATTTGTTCCCTAATAGGTTCCCTAATAGGTTCCCTAATTGGTTCCCTAATAGGTTCCCTAATTGATTCCCTAATTGGTTCCCTAATAGGTTCCCTACTAGGTTCCCTAATAGGTTCCCTAATTGGTTCCCTAATAGGTTCCCTAATAGGTTCCCTAATAGGTTCCCTAATAGGTTCCCTAATAGGTTCCCTAATAGGTTCCCTAATAGGTTCCCTAATAGGTTCCCTAATAGGTTCCCTAATAGGTTCCCTAATTGGTTCCCTAATAGGTTTTCTAATAGGTTCCCTAATTGGTTCCCTAATAGGTTCCCTAATAGGTTCCCTAATTAGTTCCCTAATTTGTTCCCTAATAGGTTCCCTAATAGGTTCCCTAATTGGTTCCCTAATAGGTTCCCTAATTGATTCCCTAATTGGTTCCCTAATTGGTTCCCTACTAGGTTCCCTAATAGGTTCCCTAATAGGTTCCCTAATTGGTTCCCTAATAGGTTCCCTAATAGGTTCCCTAATAGGTTGCCTAATAGGTTCCCTAATAGGTTCCCTAATTGGTTCCCTAATAGGTTCCCTAATAGGTTCCCTAATTGGTTCCCTAATAGGTTCCCTAATTGGTTCCCTAATAGGTTCCCTAATAGGTTCCCTAATAGGTTCCCTAATGGGTTCCCTTATTGGTTCCCTAATAGGTTCCCTAATTGGTTCCCTAATAGGTTCCCTAATAGGTTCCCTAATAGGTTCCCTAATTGGTCCCCTAATAGGTTCCCTAATAGGTTCCCTAATAGGTTCCCTAATAGGTTCCCTAATTGGTTCCCTAATAGGTTCCCTAATAGGTTCCCTAAAAGGTTCCCTAATAGGTTCCCTAATAGGTTCCCTAATAGGTTCCCTAATAGGTTCCCTAATAGGTTCCCTAATAGGTTCCCTAATAGGTTCCCTAATAGGTTCCCTAATAGGTTTTCTAATAGGTTCCCTAATTGGTTCCCTAATAGGTTCCCTAATAGGTTCCCTAATTCGTTCCCTAATTTGTTCCCTAATAGGTTCCCTAATAGGTTCCCTAATTGGTTCCCTAATAGGTTCCCTAATTGATTCCCTAATTGGTTCCCTAATTGGTTCCCTACTAGGTTCCCTAATAGGTTCCCTAATAGGTTCCCTAATTGGTTCCCTAATAGGTTCCCTAATAGGTTCCCTAATAGGTTCCCTAATAGGTTCCCTAATAGGTTCCCTAATTGGTTCCCTAATAGGTTCCCTAATAGGTTCCCTAATTGGTTCCCTAATAGGTTCCCTAATTGGTTCCCTAATTGGTTCCCTAATAGGTTCCCTAATTGGTTCCCTAATAGGTTCCCTAATAGGTTCCCTAATTGGTTCCCTAATAGCTTCCCTAATTGGTTCCCTAATAGGTTCCCTAATAGGTTCCCTAATAGGTTCCCTAATACGTTTTCTAATAGGTTCCCTAATAGGTTCCCTAATAGGTTCCCTAATAGGTTCCCTAATAGGTTCCCTAATTGGTTCCCTAATAGGTTCCCTAATTGGTTCCCTAATTGGTTCCCTAATAGGTTCCCTAATAGGTTCCCTAATAGGTTCCCTAACTGGTTCCCTAATTGGTTCCCTAATTGGTTCCCTAATTGGTTCCCTAATTGGTTCCCTAATAGGTTCCCTAATAGGTTCCCTAATAGCTTCCCTATTAGGTTCCCTAATAGGTTCCCTAATTGGTTCCCTAATAGGTTCCCTAATTTGTTCCCTAATAGGTTCCCTAATAGGTTCCCTAATTGGTTCCCTAATAGGTTCCCTAATTGATTCCCTAATTGGTTCCCTAATAGGTTCCCTACTAGGTTCCCTAATGGGTTCCCTAATAGGTTCCCTAATTGGTTCCCTAATTGGTTCCCTAATAGGTTCCCTAATAGGTTGCTTAATAGGTTCCCTAATAGGTTCCCTAATTGGTTCCCTAATAGGTTCCCTAATAGGTTCCCTAATTGGTTCCCTAATAGGTTCCCTAATAGGTTCCCCAATAGGTTCCCTAATAGGTTCCCTAATAGGTTCCCTAATAGGTTCCCTAATAGGTTCCCTAATAGGTTCCCTAATTGGTTCCCTAATTGGTTCCCTAATAGGTTCCCTAATAGGTTCCCTAATAGGTTCCCTAATAGGTTCCCTAATAGGTTCCCTAATTGGTTCCCTAATAGGTTGCCTAATAGGTTCCCTAATTGGTTCCCTAATAGGTTCCCTAATTGGTTCCCTAATAGGTTCCCTAATTGGTTCCCTAATAGGTTCCCTAATAGGTTCCCTAATTGGTTCCCTAATAGGTTCCCTAATAGGTTCCCTAATAGGTTCCCTACTTGGTTCCCTAATAGGTTCCCTAATAGGTTCCCTCATAGGTTCCCTAATAGGTTCCCTAATAGGTTCCCTAATAGGTTCCCTAATAGGTACCCTAATAGGTTCCCTAATAGGTTCCCTAATAGGTTCCCTAATAGGTTCCCTAATAGGTTCCCTAATTGGTTCCCTAATAGGTTCCCTAATAGGTTCCCTAATAGGTTCCCTAATAGGTTCCCTAATAGGTTCCCTAATACGTTCCCTAATAGGTTCCCTAATAGGTTCCCTAATAGGTTCCCTAATAGGTTCCCTAATAGGTTCCCTAATAGGTTCCCTAATAGGTTCCCTAATAGGTTCCCTAATAGGTTCCCTAATAGGTTCCCTAATTGGTTCCCTTATTGGTTCCCTAATAGGTTCCCTAATTGGTTCCCTAATAGGTTCCCTAATAGGTTCCCTAATAGGTTCCCTAATTGGTCCCCTAATAGGTTCCCTAATAGGTTCCCTAATAGGTTCCCTAATAGGTTCCCTAATTGGTTCCCTAATAGGTTCCCCAATAGGTTCCCTAATAGGTTCCCTAATAGGTTCCCTAATAGGTTCCCTAATAGGTTCCCTAATAGGTTCCCTAATAGGTTCCCTAATAGGTTCCCTAATAGGTTCCCTAATGGGTTCCCTAATTGGTTCCCTAATAGGTTCCCTAATAGGTTCCTAATAGGTTCCCTAATAGGTTCCCTAATAGGTTCCCTAATAGGTTCCCTAATAGGTTCCCTAATTGGTTCCCTAATAGGTTCCCTAATAGGTTCCCTAATAGGTTCCCTTATTGGTTCCCTAATAGGTTCCCTAATTGGTTCCCTAATTGGTTCCCTAATAGGTTCCCTAATAGGTTCCCTAATTGGTCCCCTAATAGGTTCCCTAATAGGTTCCCTAATAGGTTCCCTAATAGGTTCCCTAATAGGTTCCCTAATGGGTTCCCTTATTGGTTCCCTAATAGGTTCCCTAATTGGTTCCCTAATAGGTTCCCTAATAGGTTCCCTAATAGGTTCCCTAATTGGTCCCCTAATAGGTTCCCTAATAGGTTCCCTAATAGGTTCCCTAATAGGTTCCCTAATTGGTTCCCTAATAGGTTCCCTAATAGGTTCCCTAACAGGTTCCCTAATAGGTTCCCTAATAGGTTCCCGAATAGGTTCCCTAATAGGTTCCCTAATAGGTTCCCTAATAGGTTCCCTAATTGGTTCCCTAATAGGTTTTCTAATAGGTTCCCTAATTGGTTCCCTAATAGGTTCCCTAATAGGTTCCCTAATTAGTTCCCTAATTTGTTCCCTAATAGGTTCCCTAATAGGTTCCCTAATTGGTTCCCTAATAGGTTCCCTAATTGATTCCCTAATTGGTTCCCTAATTGGTTCCCTACTAGGTTCCCTAATAGGTTCCCTAATAGGTTCCCTAATTGGTTCCCTAATAGGTTCCCTAATAGGTTCCCTAATAGGTTGCCTAATAGGTTCCCTAATAGGTTCCCTAATTGGTTCCCTAATAGGTTCCCTAATAGGTTCCCTAATTGGTTCCCTAATAGGTTCCCTAATTGGTTCCCTAATAGGTTCCCTAATAGGTTCCCTAATAGGTTCCCTAATGGGTTCCCTTATTGGTTCCCTAATAGGTTCCCTAATTGGTTCCCTAATAGGTTCCCTAATAGGTTCCCTAATAGGTTCCCTAATTGGTCCCCTAATAGGTTCCCTAATAGGTTCCCTAATAGGTTCCCTAATAGGTTCCCTAATTGGTTCCCTAATAGGTTCCCTAATAGGTTCCCTAATAGGTTCCCTAATAGGTTCCCTAATAGGTTCCCTAATAGGTTCCCTAATAGGTTCCCTAATAGGTTCCCTAATAGGTTCCCTAATAGGTTCCCTAATTGGTTCCCTAATAGGTTTTCTAATAGGTTCCCTAATTGGTTCCCTAATAGGTTCCCTAATAGGTTCCCTAATTAGTTCCCTAATTTGTTCCCTAATAGGTTCCCTAATAGGTTCCCTAATTGGTTCCCTAATAGGTTCCCTAATTGATTCCCTAATTGGTTCCCTAATTGGTTCCCTACTAGGTTCCCTAATAGGTTCCCTAATAGGTTCCCTAATTGGTTCCCTAATAGGTTCCCTAATAGGTTCCCTAATAGGTTCCCTAATAGGTTCCCTAATAGGTTCCCTAATTGGTTCCCTAATAGGTTCCCTAATAGGTTCCCTAATTGGTTCCCTAATAGGTTCCCTAATTGGTTCCCTAATTGGTTCCCTAATAGGTTCCCTAATTGGTTCCCTAATAGGTTCCCTAATAGGTTCCCTAATTGGTTCCCTAATAGCTTCCCTAATTGGTTCCCTAATAGGTTCCCTAATAGGTTCCCTAATAGGTTCCCTAATACGTTTTCTAATAGGTTCCCTAATAGGTTCCCTAATAGGTTCCCTAATAGGTTCCCTAATAGGTTCCCTAATAGGTTCCCTAATAGGTTCCCTAATTGGTTCCCTAATAGGTTCCCTAATTTGTTCCCTAATAGGTTCCCTAATAGGTTCCCTAATTGGTTCCCTAATAGGTTCCCTAATTGATTCCCTAATTGGTTCCCTAATAGGTTCCCTACTAGGTTCCCTAATAGGTTCCCTAATAGGTTCCCTAATTGGTTCCCTAATTGGTTCCCTAATAGGTTCCCTAATAGGTTGCTTAATAGGTTCCCTAATAGGTTCCCTAATTGGTTCCCTAATAGGTTCCCTAATAGGTTCCCTAATTGGTTCCCTAATAGGTTCCCTAATTGGTTCCCTAATAGGTTCCCTAATTGGTTCCCTAATAGGTTCCCTAATAGGTTCCCTAATTGGTTCCCTAATAGGTTCCCTAATTGGTTCCCTAATTGGTTCCCTAATAGGTTCCCTAATTGGTTCCCTAATTGGTTCCCTAATAGGTTCCCTAATTGGTTCCCTAATAGCTTCCCTAATTGGTTCCCTAATAGGTTCCCTAATACGTTTTCTAATAGGTTCCCTAATTGGTTCCCTAATAGATTCCCTAATAGGTTCCCTAATAGGTTCCCTAATAGGTTCCCTAATTGGTTCCCTAATAGGTTCCCTAATTGGTTCCCTAATTGGTTCCCTAATAGGTTCCCTCATAGGTTCCCTAATAGGTTCCCTAATTGGTTCCCTAATTGGTTCCCTAATTGGTTCCCTAATAGGTTCCCTAATTGGTTCCCTAATAGGTTCCCTAATAGGTTCCCTAATTGGTTCCCTAATAGGTTCCCTAATAGGTTCCCTAATAGGTTCCCTAATAGGTTCCCTAATTAGTTCCCTAATTTGTTCCCTAGCAGGTTCCCTAATAGGTTCCCTAATTGGTTCCCTAATAGGTTCCCTAATTGATTCCCTAATTGGTTCCCTAATTGGTTCGCTACTAGGTTCCCTAATAGGTTCCCTAATAGGTTCCCTAATTGGTTCCCTAATAGGTTCCCTAATAGGTTCCCTAATAGGTTGCCTAATAGGTTCCCTAATAGGTTCCCTAATTGGTTCCCTAATAGGTTCCCTAATAGGTTCCCTAATTGGTTCCCTAATAGGTTCCCTAATTGGTTCCCTAATTGGTTCCCTAATAGGTTCCCTAATTGGTTCCCTAATAGGTTCCCTAATAGGTTCCCTAATTGGTTCCCTAATAGCTTCCCTAATTGGTTCCCTAATAGGTTCCCTAATAGGTTCCCTAATAGGTTCCCTAATACGTTTTCTAATAGGTTCCCTAATACGTTTTCTAATAGGTTCCCTAATAGGTTCCCTAATAGGTTCCCTAATAGGTTCCCTAATAGGTTCCCTAATTGGTTCCCTAATAGGTTCCCTAATTGGTTCCCTAATTGGTTCCCTAATAGGTTCCCTAATTGGTTCCCTAATAGGTTCCCTAACTGGTTCCCTAATTGGTTCCCTAATTGGTTCCCTAATAGGTTCCCTAATAGGTTCCCTAATAGGTTCCCTAATAGGTTCCCTAATAGGTTCCCTAATAGGTTCCCTAATAGGTTCCCTAATAGGTTCCCTAATTTGTTCCCTAATAGGTTCCCTAATAGGTTCCCTAATTGGTTCCCTAATAGGTTCCCTAATTGATTCCCTAATTGGTTCCCTAATAGGTTCCCTACTAGGTTCCCTAATAGGTTCCCTAATAGGTTCCCTAATTGGTTCCCTAATTGGTTCCCTAATAGGTTCCCTAATAGGTTGCTTAATAGGTTCCCTAATTGGTTCCCTAATTGGTTCCCTAATAGGTTCCCTAATAGGTTCCCTAATTGGTTCCCTAATAGGTTCCCTAATTGGTTCCCTAATTGGTTCCCTAATAGGTTCCCTAATTGGTTCCCTAATTGGTTCCCTAATAGGTTCCCTAATTGGTTCCCTAATAGCTTCCCTAATTGGTTCCCTAATAGGTTCCCTAATACGTTTTCTAATAGGTTCCCTAATAGGTTCCCTAATAGGTTCCCTAATAGGTTCCCTAATTGGTTCCCTAATTGGTTCCCTAATTGGTTCCCTAATTGGTTCCCTAATAGGTTCCCTAATTGGTTCCCTAATTGGTTCCCTAATTGGTTCCCTAATAGGTTCCCTAATTGGTTCCCTAATAGCTTCCCTAATTGGTTCCCTAATAGGTTCCCTAATACGTTTTCTAATAGGTTCCCTAATAGCTTCCCTAATTGGTTCCCTAATAGGTTCCCTAATTGGTTCCCTAATTGGTTCCCTAATAGGTTCCCTAATAGGTTCCCTAATAGGTTCCCTAATTGGTTCCCTAATTGGTTCCCTAATTGGTTCCCTAATAGGTTCCCTAATTGGTTCCCTAATAGGTTCCCTAATAGGTTCCCTAATTGGTTCCCTAATAGGTTCCCTAATAGGTTCCCTAATAGGTTCCCTACTTGGTTCCCTAATAGGTTCCCTAATAGGTTCCGTCATAGGTTCCCTAATTGGTTCCCTAATTGGTTCCCTAATAGGTTCCCTAATTGGTTCCCTAATAGGTTCCCTAATAGGTTCCCTAATAGGTTCCCTAATAGGTTCCCTAATAGGTTCCCTAATAGGTTCCCTAATTGGTTCCCTAATAGGTTCCCTAATTGGTTCCCTAATAGGTTCCCTAATTGGTTCCCTAATTGATTCCCTAATAGGTTCCCTAATTGGTTCCCTAATTGGTTCCCTAATAGGTTCCCTAATAGGTTCCCTAATTGGTTCCCTAATTGGTCCCCTAATAGGTTCCCTACTAGGTTCCCTAATTGGTTCCCTAGTTGGTTCCCTAATTGGTTCCCTAATAGGTTCCCTAATTGGTTCCCTAATAGGTTCCCTAATTGATTCCCTAATAGGTTCCCTAATTGGTTCCCTAATTGGTTCCCTAATTGATTCCCTAATAGGTTCCCTAATTGGTTCCCTAATTGGTTCCCTAATAGGTTCCCTAATAGGTTCCCTAATTGGTTCCCTAATTGGTCCCCTAATAGGTTCCCTACTAGGTTCCCTAATTGGTTCCCTAGTTGGTTCCCTAATTGGTTCCCTAATAGGTTCCCTAATTGGTTCCCTAATAGGTTCCCTAATAGGTTCCCTAATTGGTTCCCTAATAGGTTCCCTAATAGGTTCCCTAATAGGTTCCCTACTTGGTTCCCTAATAGGTTCCCTAATAGGTTCCGTCATAGGTTCCCTAATTGGTTCCCTAATTGGTTCCCTAATAGGTTCCCTAATTGGTTCCCTAATAGGTTCCCTAATAGGTTCCCTAATAGGTTCCCTAATAGGTTCCCTAATAGGTTCCCTAATAGGTTCCCTAATTGGTTCCCTAATAGGTTCCCTAATTGGTTCCCTAATAGGTTCCCTAATTGGTTCCCTAATTGATTCCCTAATAGGTTCCCTAATTGGTTCCCTAATTGGTTCCCTAATAGGTTCCCTAATAGGTTCCCTAATTGGTTCCCTAATTGGTCCCCTAATAGGTTCCCTACTAGGTTCCCTAATTGGTTCCCTAGTTGGTTCCCTAATTGGTTCCCTAATAGGTTCCCTAATTGGTTCCCTAATAGGTTCCCTAATTGATTCCCTAATAGGTTCCCTAATTGGTTCCCTAATTGGTTCCCTAATTGATTCCCTAATAGGTTCCCTAATTGGTTCCCTAATTGGTTCCCTAATAGGTTCCCTAATAGGTTCCCTAATTGGTTCCCTAATTGGTCCCCTAATAGGTTCCCTACTAGGTTCCCTAATTGGTTCCCTAGTTGGTTCCCTAATTGGTTCCCTAATAGGTTCCCTAATTGGTTCCCTAATAGGTTCCCTAATAGGTTCCCTAATTGGTTCCCTAATAGGTTCCCTAATAGGTTCCCTCATAGGTTCCCTAATTTGTTCCCTAATAGGTTCCCTAATAGGTTCCCTAATTGGTTCCCTAATAGGTTCCCTAATTGGTTCCCTAATTGGTTCCCTAATAGGTTCCCTAATAGGTTCCCTAATAGGTTCCCTAATGGGTTCCCTAATAGGTTCCCTAATAGGTTCCCTAATAGGTTCCCTAATAGGTTCCCTAATTGGTTCCCTAATAGGTTCCCTAATTGGTTCCCTAATAGGTTCCCTAATTGGTTCCCTAATTGATTCCCTAATAGGTTCCCTAATTGGTTCCCTAATTGGTTCCCTAATAGGTTCCCTAATAGGTTCCCTAATTGGTTCCCTAATTGGTCCCTTAATAGGTTCCCTACTAGGTTCCCTAATTGGTTCCCTAGTTGGTTCCCTAATTGGTTCCCTAATAGGTTCCCTAATTGGTTCCCTAATAGGTTCCCTAATTGATTCCCTAATAGGTTCCCTAATTGGTTCCCTAATTGGTTCCCTAATTGATTCCCTAATAGGTTCCCTAATTGGTTCCCTAATTGGTTCCCTAATAGGTTCCCTAATAGGTTCCCTAATTGGTTCCCTAATTGGTCCCCTAATAGGTTCCCTACTAGGTTCCCTAATTGGTTCCCTAGTTGGTTCCCTAATTGGTTCCCTAATAGGTTCCCTAATTGGTTCCCTAATAGGTTCCCTAATAGGTTCCCTAATTGGTTCCCTAATAGGTTCCCTAATAGGTTCCCTCATAGGTTCCCTAATTTGTTCCCTAATAGGTTCCCTAATAGGTTCCCTAATTGGTTCCCTAATAGGTTCCCTAATAGGTTCCCTAATAGGTTCCCTAATAGGTTCCCTAATAGGTTCCCTAATTGGTTCCCTAATAGGTTCCCTAATTTGTTCCCTAATAGGTTCCCTAATAGTTTCCCTAATTGGTTCCCTAATAGGTTCCCTAATTGATTCCCTAATTGGTTCCCTAATAGGTTCCCTACTAGGTTCCCTAGTAGGTTCCCTAATAGGTTCCCTAATTGGTTCCCTAATTGGTTCCCTAATAGGTTCCCTAATAGGTTGCTTAATAGGTTCCCTAATAGGTTCCCTAATTGGTTCCCTAATAGGTTCCCTAATAGGTTCCCTAATTGGTTCCCTAATAGGTTCCCTAATTGGTTCCCTAATTGGTTCCCTAATAGGTTCCCTAATTGGTTCCCTAATTGGTTCCCTAATAGGTTCCCTAATTGGTTCCCTAATAGCTTCCCTAATTGGTTCCCTAATAGGTTCCCTAATACGTTTTCTAATAGGTTCCCTAATAGGTTCCCTAATAGGTTCCCTAATAGGTTCCCTAATAGGTTCCCTAATAGCTTCCCTAATTGGTTCCCTAATAGGTTCCCTAATTGGTTCCCTAATTGGTTCCCTAATAGGTTCCCTAATAGGTTCCCTAATAGGTTCCCTAATTGGTTCCCTAATTGGTTCCCTAATTGGTTCCCTAATAGGTTCCCTAATTGGTTCCCTAATAGGTTCCCTAATAGGTTCCCTAATTGGTTCCCTAATAGGTTCCCTAATAGGTTCCCTAATAGGTTCCCTACTTGGTTCCCTAATAGGTTCCCTAATAGGTTCCGTCATAGGTTCCCTAATTGGTTCCCTAATTGGTTCCCTAATAGGTTCCCTAATTGGTTCCCTAATAGGTTCCCTAATAGGTTCCCTAATAGGTTCCCTAATAGGTTCCCTAATAGGTTCCCTAATAGGTTCCCTAATTGGTTCCCTAATAGGTTCCCTAATTGGTTCCCTAATAGGTTCCCTAATAGGTTCCCTAATAGGTTCCCTTATTGGTTCCCTAATTGGTTCCCTAATTGATTCCCTAATAGGTTCCCTAATTGGTTCCCTAATTGGTTCCCTAATAGGTTCCCTAATAGGTTCCCTAATTGGTTCCCTAATTGGTCCCCTAATAGGTTCCCTACTAGGTTCCCTAATTGGTTCCCTAGTTGGTTCCCTAATTGGTTCCCTAATAGGTTCCCCAATAGGTTCCCTAATTGGTTCCCTAATAGGTTCCCTAATAGGTTCCCTCATAGGTTCCCTAATTGGTTCCCTAATTGGTTCCCTAATTAATTCCCCAATAGGTTCCCTAATTGGTTCCCCAATAGGTTCCCTAATAGGTTCCCTAATAGGTTCCCTAATAGGTTCCCTAATAGGTTCCCTAATAGGTTCCCTAATAGGTTCCCTAATAGGTTCCCTAATAGGTTCCCTAATTGGTTCCCTAATAGGTTCCCTAATTGGTTCCCTAATAGGTTCCCTAATAGTTTCCCTAATTAGTTCCCTAATTGGTTCCCTAATTGGTTCCCTAATTGGTTCCCTAATTGGTTCCCTAATAGGTTCCCTAATAGGTTCCCTAATTGGTTCCCTAATTGGTTCCCTAATTGGTTCCCTAATAGGTTCCCTAATAGGTTCCCTAATAGGTTCCCTAATTGGTTCCCTAATAGGTTTCCTAATTGGTTCCCTAATAGGTTCCCTAATAGGTTCCCTAATAGGTTCCCTAATAGGTTCCCTAATTGGTTCCCTAATAGGTTCCCTAATAGGTTCCCTAATAGGTTCCCTAATTGGTTCCCTAATAGGTTCCCTAATTCGTTCCCCAATAGGTTCCCTAATTGGTTCCCCAATAGGTTCCCTAATAGGTTCCCTAATAGGTTCCCTAATAGGTTCCCTAATAGGTTCCCTAATGGGTTCCCTAATAGGTTCCCTAATAGGTTCCCTAATAGGTTCCCCAATAGGTTCCCTAATAGGTTCCCTAATAGGTTCCCTAATAGGTTCCCTAATTGGTTCCCTAATAGGTTCCCTAATAGGTTCCCTAATAGGTTCCCTAATTGGTTCCCTAATAGGTTCCCTAATAGGTTCCCTAATTAGTTCCCTAATTTGTTCCCTAATAGGTTCCCTAATAGGTTCCCTAATTGGTTCCCTAATAGGTTCCCTAATTGATTCCCTAATTGGTTCCCTAATTGGTTCCCTACTAGGTTCCCTAATAGGTTCCCTAATAGGTTCCCTAATTGGTTCCCTAATAGGTTCCCTAATAGGTTCCCTAATAGGTTGCCTAATAGGTTCCCTAATAGGTTCCCTAATTGGTTCCCTAATAGGTTCCCTAATAGGTTCCCTAATTGGTTCCCTAATAGGTTCCCTAATTGGTTCCCTAATTGGTTCCCTAATAGGTTCCCTAATTGGTTCCCTAATAGGTTCCCTAATAGGTTCCCTAATTGGTTCCCTAATAGCTTCCCTAATTGGTTCCCTAATTGGTTCCCTAATTGGTTCCCTAATAGGTTCCCTAATAGGTTCCCTAATTGGTTCCCTAATTGGTTCCCTAATTGGTTCCCTAATAGGTTCCCTAATAGGTTCCCTAATAGGTTCCCTAATTGGTTCCCTAATAGGTTTCCTAATTGGTTCCCTAATAGGTTCCCTAATAGGTTCCCTAATAGGTTCCCTAATAGGTTCCCTAATTGGTTCCCTAATAGGTTCCCTAATAGGTTCCCTAATAGGTTCCCTAATTGGTTCCCTAATAGGTTCCCTAATTCGTTCCCCAATAGGTTCCCTAATTGGTTCCCCAATAGGTTCCCTAATAGGTTCCCTAATAGGTTCCCTAATAGGTTCCCTAATAGGTTCCCTAATGGGTTCCCTAATAGGTTCCCTAATAGGTTCCCTAATAGGTTCCCCAATAGGTTCCCTAATAGGTTCCCTAATAGGTTCCCTAATAGGTTCCCTAATTGGTTCCCTAATAGGTTCCCTAATAGGTTCCCTAATAGGTTCCCTAATTGGTTCCCTAATAGGTTCCCTAATAGGTTCCCTAATTAGTTCCCTAATTTGTTCCCTAATAGGTTCCCTAATAGGTTCCCTAATTGGTTCCCTAATAGGTTCCCTAATTGATTCCCTAATTGGTTCCCTAATTGGTTCCCTACTAGGTTCCCTAATAGGTTCCCTAATAGGTTCCCTAATTGGTTCCCTAATAGGTTCCCTAATAGGTTCCCTAATAGGTTGCCTAATAGGTTCCCTAATAGGTTCCCTAATTGGTTCCCTAATAGGTTCCCTAATAGGTTCCCTAATTGGTTCCCTAATAGGTTCCCTAATTGGTTCCCTAATTGGTTCCCTAATAGGTTCCCTAATTGGTTCCCTAATAGGTTCCCTAATAGGTTCCCTAATTGGTTCCCTAATAGCTTCCCTAATTGGTTCCCTAATAGGTTCCCTAATAGGTTCCCTAATAGGTTCCCTGATACGTTTTCTAATAGGTTCCCTAATAGGTTCCCTAATAGGTTCCCTAATAGGTTCCCTAATAGGTTCCCTAATTGGTTCCCTAATAGGTTCCCTAATTGGTTCCCTAATTGGTTCCCTAATAGGTTCCCTAATTGGTTCCCTAATAGGTTCCCTAACTGGTTCCCTAATTGGTTCCCTAATTGGTTCCCTAATAGGTTCCCTAAGAGGTTCCCTAATAGGTTCCCTAATTGGTTCCCTAATAGGTTCCCTAATAGGTTCCCTAATTGGTTCCCTAATAGGTTCCCTAATTTGTTCCCTAATAGGTTCCCTAATAGGTTCCCTAATTGGTTCCCTAATAGGTTCCCTAATTGATTCCCTAATTGGTTCCCTAATAGGTTCCCTACTAGGTTCCCTAATAGGTTCCCTAATAGGTTCCGTAATTGGTTCCTTAATTGGTTCCCTAATAGGTTCCCTAATAGGTTGCTTAATAGGTTCCCTAATAGGTTCCCTAATTGGTTCCCTAATAGGTTCCCTAATAGGTTCCCTAATTGGTTCCCTAATAGGTTCCCTAATTGGTTCCCTAATTGGTTCCCTAATAGGTTCCCTAATTGGTTCCCTAATTGGTTCCCTAATAGGTTCCCTAATTGGTTCCCTAATAGCTTCCCTAATTGGTTCCCTAATAGGTTCCCTAATACGTTTTCTAATAGGTTCCCTAATAGGTTCCCTAATAGGTTCCCTAATAGGTTCCCTAATAGGTTCCCTAATTGGTTCCCTAATAGGTTCCCTAATTGGTTCCCTAATTGGTTCCCTAATAGCTTCCCTACTTGGTTCCCTAATAGGTTCCCTAATAGGTTCCCTAATTGGTTCCCTAATTGGTTCCCTAATAGGTTCCCTAATTGGTTCCCTAATTGGTTCCCTAATAGGTTCCCTAATTGGTTCCCTAATAGCTTCCCTAATTGGTTCCCTAATAGGTTCCCTAATACGTTTTCTAATAGGTTCCCTAATAGGTTCCCTAATAGGTTCCCTAATAGGTTCCCTAATAGGTTCCCTAATTGGTTCCCTAATAGGTTCCCTAATTGGTTCCCTAATTGGTTCCCTAATAGGTTCCCTAATAGGTTCCCTAATAGGTTCCCTAATAGGTTCCCTAATTGGTTCCCTAATTGGTTCCCTAATAGGTTCCCTAATTGGTTCCCTAATAGGTTCCCTAATAGGTTCCCTAATTGGTTCCCTAATAGGTTCCCTAATAGGTTCCCTACCAGGTTCCCTACTTGGTTCCCTAATAGGTTCCCTAATAGGTTCCGTCATAGGTTCCCTAATTGGTTCCCTAATTGGTTCCCTAATGGGTTCCCTAATTGGTTCCCTAATAGGTTCCCTAATAGGTTCCCTAATAGGTTCCCTAATAGGTTCCCTAATTGGTTCCCTAATAGGTTCCCTAATTGGTTCCCTAATAGGTTCCCTAATAGGTTCCCTAATAGGTTCCCTTATTGATTCCCTAATTGGTTCCCTAATTGATTCCCTAATAGGTTCCCTAATTGGTTCCCTAATTGGTTCCCTAATAGGTTCCCTAATAGGTTCCCTAATTGGTTCCCTAATTGGTCCCCTAATAGGTTCCCTACTAGGTTCCCTAATTGGTTCCCTAGTTGGTTCCCTAATTGGTTCCCTAATAGGTTCCCTAATTGGTTCCCTAATAGGTTCCCTAATAGGTTCCCTAATTGGTTCCCTACTTGGTTCCCTAATAGGTTCCCTAATAGGTTCCCTCATAGGTTCCCTAATTGGTTCCCTAATTGGTTCCCTAATTGGTTCCCCAATAGGTTCCCTAATTGGTTCCCCAATAGGTTCCCTAATAGGTTCCCTAATAGGTTCCCTAATAGGTTCCCTAATAGGTTCCCTAATAGGTTCCCTAATAGGTTCCCTAATAGGTTCCCTAATAGGTTCCCTGATTGGTTCCCTAATAGGTTCCCTAATTGGTTCCCTAATAGGTTCCCTAATAGTTTCCCTAATTAGTTCCCTAATTGGTTCCCTAATTGGTTCCCTAATTGGTTCCCTAATTGGTTCCCTAATGGGTTCCCTAATAGGTTCCCTAATTGGTTCCCTAATTGGTTCCCTAATAGGTTCCCTAATAGGTTCCCTAATAGGTTCCCTAATAGGTTCCCTAATTGGTTCCCTAATAGGTTTCCTAATTGGTTCCCTAATAGGTTCCCTAATAGGTTCCCTAATAGGTTCCCTAATAGGTTCCCTAATTGGTTCCCTAATAGGTTCCCTAATAGGTTCCCTAATAGGTTCCCTAATAGGTTCCCTAATTGGTTCACCAATAGGTTCCCTAATAGGTTCCCTAATAGGTTCCCTAGTAGGTTCCCTAATAGGTTCCCTAATAGGTTCCCTAATTGGTTCCCTAATTGGTTCCCTAATTGGTTCCCTAATAGGTTCCCTAATTGGTTCCCTAATAGGTTCCCTAATAGGTTCCCTAATTGGTTCCCCAATAGGTTCCCTAATTGGTTCCCCAATAGGTTCCCTAATAGGTTCCCTAATAGGTTCCCTAATAGGTTCCCTAATAGGTTCCCTAATAGGTTCCCTAATAGGTTCCCTAATAGGTTCCTTAATAGGTTCCCTAATAGGTTCCCTAATTGGTTCCCTAATAGGTTCCCTAATAGGTTCCCTAATTGGTTCCCTAATAGATTCCCTAATAGGTTCCCTAATTGGTTCCCTAATAGGTTCCCTAATTGGTTCCCTAATAGGTTCCCTAATAGTTTCCCTAATTGGTTCCCTAATTGGTTCCCTAATTGGTTCCCTAATTGGTTCCCTAATAGGTTCCCTAATTGGTTCCCTAATTGGTTCCCTAATTGGTTCCCTAATAGGTTCCCTAATTGGTTCCCTAATAGGTTCCCCAATTGGTTCCCTAATAGGTTCCCTAATAGGTTCCCTCATAGGTTCCCTAATAGGTTCCCTAATTGGTTCCCTAATAGGTTCCCTAATAGGTTCCCTAATAGGTTCCCTAATAGGTTCCCTAATTGGTTCCCTAATAGGTTCCCTAATTGGTTCCCTAATTGGTTCCCTAATTGGTTCCCTAATAGGTTCCCTAATTGGTTCCCTAATAGGTTTCCTAATTGGTTCCCTAATAGGTTCCCTAATAGGTTCCCTAATAGGTTCCCTAATAGGTTCCCTAATTGGTTCCCTAATAGGTTCCCTAATAGGTTCCCTAATAGGTTCCCTAATAGGTTCCCTAATTGGTTCCCTAATAGGTTCCCTAATTCGTTCCCCAATAGGTTCCCTAATTGGTTCCCCAATAGGTTCCCTAATAGGTTCCCTAATAGGTTCCCTAATAGGTTCCCTAATAGGTTCCCTAATGGGTTCCCTAATAGGTTCCCTAATAGGTTCCCTAATAGGTTCCCCAATAGGTTCCCTAATAGGTTCCCTAATAGGTTCCCTAATAGGTTCCCTAATTGGTTCCCTAATAGGTTCCCTAATAGGTTCCCTAATAGGTTCCCTAATTGGTTCCCTAATAGGTTCCCTAATAGGTTCCCTAATTAGTTCCCTAATTTGTTCCCTAATAGGTTCCCTAATAGGTTCCCTAATTGGTTCCCTAATAGGTTCCCTAATTGATTCCCTAATTGGTTCCCTAATTGGTTCCCTACTAGGTTCCCTAATAGGTTCCCTAATAGGTTCCCTAATTGGTTCCCTAATAGGTTCCCTAATAGGTTCCCTAATAGGTTGCCTAATAGGTTCCCTAATAGGTTCCCTAATTGGTTCCCTAATAGGTTCCCTAATAGGTTCCCTAATTGGTTCCCTAATAGGTTCCCTAATTGGTTCCCTAATTGGTTCCCTAATAGGTTCCCTAATTGGTTCCCTAATAGGTTCCCTAATAGGTTCCCTAATTGGTTCCCTAATAGCTTCCCTAATTGGTTCCCTAATAGGTTCCCTAATAGGTTCCCTAATAGGTTCCCTGATACGTTTTCTAATAGGTTCCCTAATAGGTTCCCTAATAGGTTCCCTAATAGGTTCCCTAATAGGTTCCCTAATTGGTTCCCTAATAGGTTCCCTAATTGGTTCCCTAATTGGTTCCCTAATAGGTTCCCTAATTGGTTCCCTAATAGGTTCCCTAACTGGTTCCCTAATTGGTTCCCTAATTGGTTCCCTAATAGGTTCCCTAATAGGTTCCCTAATAGGTTCCCTAATAGGTTCCCTAATAGGTTCCCTAATAGGTTCCCTAATTGGTTCCCTAATAGGTTCCCTAATTTGTTCCCTAATAGGTTCCCTAATAGGTTCCCTAATTGGTTCCCTAATAGGTTCCCTAATTGATTCCCTAATTGGTTCCCTAATAGGTTCCCTACTAGGTTCCCTAATAGGTTCCCTAATAGGTTCCCTAATTGGTTCCCTAATTGGTTCCCTAATAGGTTCCCTAATAGGTTGCTTAATAGGTTCCCTAATAGGTTCCCTAATTGGTTCCCTAATAGGTTCCCTAATAGGTTCCCTAATTGGTTCCCTAATAGGTTCCCTAATTGGTTCCCTAATTGGTTCCCTAATAGGTTCCCTAATTGGTTCCCTAATTGGTTCCCTAATAGGTTCCCTAATTGGTTCCCTAATAGCTTCCCTAATTGGTTCCCTAATAGGTTCCCTAATACGTTTTCTAATAGGTTCCCTAATAGGTTCCCTAATAGGTTCCCTAATAGGTTCCCTAATAGGTTCCCTAATTGGTTCCCTAATAGGTTCCCTAATTGGTTCCCTAATTGGTTCCCTAATAGCTTCCCTACTTGGTTCCCTAATAGGTTCCCTAATAGGTTCCCTAATTGGTTCCCTAATTGGTTCCCTAATAGGTTCCCTAATTGGTTCCCTAATTGGTTCCCTAATAGGTTCCCTAATAGCTTCCCTAATTGGTTCCCTAATAGGTTCCCTAATACGTTTTCTAATAGGTTCCCTAATAGGTTCCCTAATAGGTTCCCTAATAGGTTCCCTAATAGGTTCCCTAATTGGTTCCCTAATAGGTTCCCTAATTGGTTCCCTAATTGGTTCCCTAATAGGTTCCCTAATAGGTTCCCTAATAGGTTCCCTAATAGGTTCCCTAATTGGTTCCCTAATTGGTTCCCTAATAGGTTCCCTAATTGGTTCCCTAATAGGTTCCCTAATAGGTTCCCTAATAGGTTCCCTACTTGGTTCCCTAATAGGTTCCCTAATAGGTTCCGTCATAGGTTCCCTAATTGGTTCCCTAATTGGTTCCCTAATGGGTTCCCTAATTGGTTCCCTAATAGGTTCCCTAATAGGTTCCCTAATAGGTTCCCTAATAGGTTCCCTAATAGGTTCCCTAATTGGTTCCCTAATAGGTTCCCTAATTGGTTCCCTAATAGGTTCCCTAATAGGTTCCCTAATAGGTTCCCTTATTGATTCCCTAATTGGTTCCCTAATTGATTCCCTAATAGGTTCCCTAATTGGTTCCCTAATTGGTTCCCTAATAGGTTCCCTAATAGGTTCCCTAATTGGTTCCCTAATTGGTCCCCTAATAGGTTCCCTACTAGGTTCCCTAATTGGTTCCCTAGTTGGTTCCCTAATTGGTTCCCTAATAGGTTCCCTAATTGGTTCCCTAATAGGTTCCCTAATAGGTTCCCTAATTGGTTCCCTACTTGGTTCCCTAATAGGTTCCCTAATAGGTTCCCTCATAGGTTCCCTAATTGGTTCCCTAATTGGTTCCCTAATTGGTTCCCCAATAGGTTCCCTAATTGGTTCCCCAATAGGTTCCCTAATAGGTTCCCTAATAGGTTCCCTAATAGGTTCCCTAATAGGTTCCCTAATAGGTTCCCTAATAGGTTCCCCAATAGGTTCCCTAATAGGTTCCCTAATTGGTTCCCTAATAGGTTCCCTAATTGGTTCCCTAATAGGTTCCCTAATAGTTTCCCTAATTAGTTCCCTAATTGGTTCCCTAATTGGTTCCCTAATTGGTTCCCTAATTGGTTCCCTAATGGGTTCCCTAATAGGTTCCCTAATTGGTTCCCTAATTGGTTCCCTAATAGGTTCCCTAATAGGTTCCCTAATAGGTTCCCTAATAGGTTCCCTAATTGGTTCCCTAATAGGTTTCCTAATTGGTTCCCTAATAGGTTCCCTAATAGGTTCCCTAATAGGTTCCCTAATAGGTTCCCTAATTGGTTCCCTAATAGGTTCCCTAATAGGTTCCCTAATAGGTTCCCTAATAGGTTCCCTAATTGGTTCACCAATAGGTTCCCTAATAGGTTCCCTAATAGGTTCCCTAGTAGGTTCCCTAATAGGTTCCCTAATAGGTTCCCTAATTGGTTCCCTAATTGGTTCCCTAATTGGTTCCCTAATAGGTTCCCTAATTGGTTCCCTAATAGGTTCCCTAATAGGTTCCCTAATTGGTTCCCCAATAGGTTCCCTAATTGGTTCCCCAATAGGTTCCCTAATAGGTTCCCTAATAGGTTCCCTAATAGGTTCCCTAATAGGTTCCCTAATAGGTTCCCTAATAGGTTCCCTAATAGGTTCCTTAATAGGTTCCCTAATAGGTTCCCTAATTGGTTCCCTAATAGGTTCCCTAATAGGTTCCCTAATTGGTTCCCTAATAGATTCCCTAATAGGTTCCCTAATTGGTTCCCTAATAGGTTCCCTAATTGGTTCCCTAATAGGTTCCCTAATAGTTTCCCTAATTGGTTCCCTAATTGGTTCCCTAATTGGTTCCCTAATTGGTTCCCTAATAGGTTCCCTAATTGGTTCCCTAATTGGTTCCCTAATTGGTTCCCTAATAGGTTCCCTAATTGGTTCCCTAATAGGTTCCCTAATTGGTTCCCTAATAGGTTCCCTAATAGGTTCCCTCATAGGTTCCCTAATAGGTTCCCTAATAGGTTCCCTAATAGGTTCCCTAATAGGTTCCCTAATTGGTTCCCTAATAGGTTCCCTAATTTGTTCCCTAATAGGTTCCCTAATAGGTTCCCTAATTGGTTCCCTAATAGGTTCCCTAATTGATTCCCTAATTGGTTCCCTAATAGGTTCCCTACTAGGTTCCCTAATAGGTTCCCTAATAGGTTCCCTAATTGGTTCCCTAATTGGTTCCCTAATAGGTTCCCTAATAGGTTGCTTAATAGGTTCCCTAATAGGTTCCCTAATTGGTTCCCTAATAGGTTCCCTAATAGGTTCCCTAATTGGTTCCCTAATAGGTTCCCTAATTGGTTCCCTAATTGGTTCCCTAATAGGTTCCCTAATTGGTTCCCTAATTGGTTCCCTAATAGGTTCCCTAATTGGTTCCCTAATAGCTTCCCTAATTGGTTCCCTAATAGGTTCCCTAATACGTTTTCTAATAGGTTCCCTAATAGGTTCCCTAATAGGTTCCCTAATAGGTTCCCTAATAGGTTCCCTAATTGGTTCCCTAATAGGTTCCCTAATTGGTTCCCTAATTGGTTCCCTAATAGCTTCCCTACTTGGTTCCCTAATAGGTTCCCTAATAGGTTCCCTAATTGGTTCCCTAATTGGTTCCCTAATAGGTTCCCTAATTGGTTCCCTAATTGGTTCCCTAATAGGTTCCCTAATAGCTTCCCTAATTGGTTCCCTAATAGGTTCCCTAATACGTTTTCTAATAGGTTCCCTAATAGGTTCCCTAATAGGTTCCCTAATAGGTTCCCTAATAGGTTCCCTAATTGGTTCCCTAATAGGTTCCCTAATTGGTTCCCTAATTGGTTCCCTAATAGGTTCCCTAATAGGTTCCCTAATAGGTTCCCTAATAGGTTCCCTAATTGGTTCCCTAATTGGTTCCCTAATAGGTTCCCTAATTGGTTCCCTAATAGGTTCCCTAATAGGTTCCCTAATAGGTTCCCTACTTGGTTCCCTAATAGGTTCCCTAATAGGTTCCGTCATAGGTTCCCTAATTGGTTCCCTAATTGGTTCCCTAATGGGTTCCCTAATTGGTTCCCTAATAGGTTCCCTAATAGGTTCCCTAATAGGTTCCCTAATAGGTTCCCTAATAGGTTCCCTAATTGGTTCCCTAATAGGTTCCCTAATTGGTTCCCTAATAGGTTCCCTAATAGGTTCCCTAATAGGTTCCCTTATTGATTCCCTAATTGGTTCCCTAATTGATTCCCTAATAGGTTCCCTAATTGGTTCCCTAATTGGTTCCCTAATAGGTTCCCTAATAGGTTCCCTAATTGGTTCCCTAATTGGTCCCCTAATAGGTTCCCTACTAGGTTCCCTAATTGGTTCCCTAGTTGGTTCCCTAATTGGTTCCCTAATAGGTTCCCTAATTGGTTCCCTAATAGGTTCCCTAATAGGTTCCCTAATTGGTTCCCTACTTGGTTCCCTAATAGGTTCCCTAATAGGTTCCCTCATAGGTTCCCTAATTGGTTCCCTAATTGGTTCCCTAATTGGTTCCCCAATAGGTTCCCTAATTGGTTCCCCAATAGGTTCCCTAATAGGTTCCCTAATAGGTTCCCTAATAGGTTCCCTAATAGGTTCCCTAATAGGTTCCCTAATAGGTTCCCCAATAGGTTCCCTAATAGGTTCCCTAATTGGTTCCCTAATAGGTTCCCTAATTGGTTCCCTAATAGGTTCCCTAATAGTTTCCCTAATTAGTTCCCTAATTGGTTCCCTAATTGGTTCCCTAATTGGTTCCCTAATTGGTTCCCTAATGGGTTCCCTAATAGGTTCCCTAATTGGTTCCCTAATTGGTTCCCTAATAGGTTCCCTAATAGGTTCCCTAATAGGTTCCCTAATAGGTTCCCTAATTGGTTCCCTAATAGGTTTCCTAATTGGTTCCCTAATAGGTTCCCTAATAGGTTCCCTAATAGGTTCCCTAATAGGTTCCCTAATTGGTTCCCTAATAGGTTCCCTAATAGGTTCCCTAATAGGTTCCCTAATAGGTTCCCTAATTGGTTCACCAATAGGTTCCCTAATAGGTTCCCTAATAGGTTCCCTAGTAGGTTCCCTAATAGGTTCCCTAATAGGTTCCCTAATTGGTTCCCTAATTGGTTCCCTAATTGGTTCCCTAATAGGTTCCCTAATTGGTTCCCTAATAGGTTCCCTAATAGGTTCCCTAATTGGTTCCCCAATAGGTTCCCTAATTGGTTCCCCAATAGGTTCCCTAATAGGTTCCCTAATAGGTTCCCTAATAGGTTCCCTAATAGGTTCCCTAATAGGTTCCCTAATAGGTTCCCTAATAGGTTCCTTAATAGGTTCCCTAATAGGTTCCCTAATTGGTTCCCTAATAGGTTCCCTAATAGGTTCCCTAATTGGTTCCCTAATAGATTCCCTAATAGGTTCCCTAATTGGTTCCCTAATAGGTTCCCTAATTGGTTCCCTAATAGGTTCCCTAATAGTTTCCCTAATTGGTTCCCTAATTGGTTCCCTAATTGGTTCCCTAATTGGTTCCCTAATAGGTTCCCTAATTGGTTCCCTAATTGGTTCCCTAATTGGTTCCCTAATAGGTTCCCTAATTGGTTCCCTAATAGGTTCCCTAATTGGTTCCCTAATAGGTTCCCTAATAGGTTCCCTCATAGGTTCCCTAATAGGTTCCCTAATTGGTTCCCTAATAGGTTCCCTAATAGGTTCCCTAATAGGTTCCCTAATAGGTTCCCTAATTGGTTCCCTAATAGGTTCCCTAATAGGTTCCCTAATAGGTTCCCTAATAGGTTCCCTAATAGCTTCCCTAATAGGTTCCCTAATAGGTTCCCTAATAGGTTCCCTAATAGGTTCCCTAGTAGGTTCCCTAATAGGTTCCCTAATTGGTTCCCTAATAGGTTCCCTAATTGGTTCCCTAATAGGTTCCCTAATAGGTTCCCTAATTGGTTCCCCAATAGGTTCCCTAATTGGTTCCCCAATAGGTTCCCTAATAGGTTCCCTAATAGGTTCCCTAATAGGTTCCCTAATAGGTTCCCTAATAGGTTCCCTAATAGGTTCCCTAATAGGTTCCTTAATAGGTTCCCTAATAGGTTCCCTAATTGGTTCCCTAATAGGTTCCCTAATAGGTTCCCTAATAGGTTCCCTAATAGGTTCCCTAATAGGTTCCCTAATAGGTTCCCTAATAGGTTCCCTAATAGGTTCCCTAATAGGTTCCTTAATAGGTTCCCTAATAGGTTCCCTAATTGGTTCCCTAATAGGTTCCCTAATTGGTTCCCTAATAGGTTCCCTAATAGTTTCCCTAATTGGTTCCCTAATTGGTTCCCTAATTGGTTCCCTAATTGGTTCCCTAATAGGTTCCCTAATTGGTTCCCTAATTGGTTCCCTAATTGGTTCCCTAATAGGTTCCCTAATTGGTTCCCTAATAGGTTCCCTAATTGGTTCCCTAATAGGTTCCCTAATAGGTTCCCTCATAGGTTCCCTAATAGGTTCCCTAATTGGTTCCCTAATAGGTTCCCTAATAGGTTCCCTAATAGGTTCCCTAATAGGTTCCCTAATTGGTTCCCTAATAGGTTCCCTAATAGGTTCCCTAATAGGTTCCCTAATAGGTTCCCTAATAGCTTCCCTAATAGGTTCCCTAATAGGTTCCCTAATAGGTTCCCTAATAGGTTCCCTAGTAGGTTCCCTAATAGGTTCCCTAATAGGTTCCCTAATAGGTTCCCTAATAGGTTCCCTAATAGGTTCCCTAATAGGTTCCCTAATAGGTTCCCTAATTGGTTCCCTAATAGGTTCCCTAATAGGTTCCCTAATAGGTTCCCTAATAGGTTCCCTAATAGGTTCCCTAATAGGTTCCCTAATTGGTTCCCTAATTGGTTCCCTAATAGGTTCGCTAATAGGTTCCCTAATTGGTTCCCTAATTGGTTCCCTAATTGGTTCCCTAACAGGTTCCCTAATAGGTTCCCTAAATGGTTCCCTAATAGGTTCCCTAATTGGTTCCCTAATAGGTTCCCTAATAGGTTCCCTAATAGGTTCCCTAATTGGTTCCCTAATAGGTTCCCTAATAGGTTCCCTAATAGGTTCTCTCATAGGTTCCCTAATTGGTTCCCTAATTGGTTCCCTAATAGGTTCCCTAATAGGTTCCCTAATAGGTTCCCTAATAGGTTCCCTAATCGGTTCCCTAATAGGTTCCCTAATAGGTTCCCTAATAGGTTCCCTAATAGGTTCCCTAACTGGTTCCCTAATAGGTTCCCTAATAGGTTCCCTAATTGGTTCCCTAATTGCTTCCCTAATTGGTTCCCTAATTGGTTCCCTAATTGGCTCCCTAATAGGTTCCCTAATTGGTTCCCTAATTGGTTCCCTAATAGGTTCGCTAATAGGTTCCCTAATTGGTTCCCTAATTGGTTCCCTAATAGGTTCCCTAATTGGTTCCCTAATTGGTTCCCTAAAAGGTTCCCTGATAGGTTCTCTAATAGGTTCCCTAATTGGTTCCCTAATAGGTTCCCTAATAGGTTCCCTAATAGGTTCCCTAATTGGTTCCCTAATTGGTTCCCCAATAGGTTCCCTAATAGGTTCCCTAATAGGTTCCCTAATTGGTTCCCTAATAGGTTCCCTAATTGGTTCCCTAATAGGTTCCCTGATAGGTTCCCTAATAGGTTCCCTAATAGGTTCCCTAATTGGTTCCCTAATATGTTCCCTAATAGGTTCCCTAATAGGTTCCCTAATTGGTTCCCTAATAGGTTCCCTAATAGGTTCCCTAATAGGTTCCCTAATAGGTTCCCTAATAGGTTCCCTAATTGGTTCCCTAATAGGTTCCCTAATAGGTTCCCTAATAGGTTCCCTAATTGGTTCCCTAATTGGTTCCCTAATAGGTTCCCTAATTGGTTCCCTAATAGGTTCCCTAATTGGTTCCCTAATAGGTTCCCTAATAGGTTCCCTAATAGGTTCCCTAATAGGTTCCCTGATAGGTTCCCTAATTGGTTCCCTAATAGGTTCCCTAATAGGTTCCCTAATAGGTTCCCTAATAGGTTCCCTAATTGGTTCCCTAATAGGATTCCTTATTTGATTCCCTAATTGGTTCCCTAATAGGTTCCCTACTAGGTTCCCTAATAGGTTCCCTAATTGGTTCCCTAATAGGTTCCCTAATAGGTTCCCTACTAGGTTCCCTAATAGGTTCCCTAATAGGTTCCCTAATTGGTTCCCTAATAGGTTCCCTAATTGGTTCCCTAATAGGTTCCCTAATAGGTTCCCTAATTGGTTCCCTAATAGGTTCCCTAATAGGTTCCCTAATAGGTTCCCTAATACGTTCCCTAATAGGTTCCCTAATAGGTTCCCTAATAGGGTCCCTAATTGGTTCCCTAATAGGTTCCCTAATAGGTTCCCTAATAGGTTCCCTAATTGGTTCCCTAATTGGTTCCCTAATTGGTTCCCTAATAGGTTCCCTAATTGGTTCCCTAATTGGTTCCCTAATAGGTTCCCTAATAGGTTCCCTAATTGGTTCCCTAATAGGTTCCCTAATTGGTTCCCTAATTGGTTCCCTAATTGGTTCCCTAATAGGTTCCCTAATAGGTTCCATCATAGGTTCTCTAATTGGTTCCCTCATCGGTTCCCTAATTGGTTCCCTAATAGGTTCCCTAATTGGTTCCCTAATAGGTTCCCTAATAGGTTCCCTAATAGGTTCCCTAGTAGGTTCCCTAATAGGTTCCCTAATAGGTTCCCTAATAGGTTCCCTAATAGGTTGCCTAATTGGTTCCCTAATAGGTTCCCTAATAGGTTCCCTACTTGGTTCCCTAATTGGTTCCCTAATTGGTTCCCTAATTGGTTCCCTAATTGGTTCCCTAATTGGTTCCCTAATTGGTTGCCTAATTGGTTCCCTAATTGGTTCCCTAATTGCTTTCCTAATTGGTTCCCTAATTGGTTCCCTAATAGGTTCCCTAATTGGATCCCTTATTGGTTCCCTAATAGGTTCCCTAATAGGTTCCCTAATAGGTTCCCTACTAGGTTCCCTAATAGGTTCCCTAATAGGTTCCCTAATTGGTTCCCCAATAGGTTCCCTAATTGGTTCCCTAATAGGTTCCCTAATAGGTTCCCTAATTGGTTCCCTAATAGGTTCCCTAATAGGTTCCCTAATTAGTTCCCTAATAGGTTCCCTAATAGGTTCCCTAATTGGTTCCCTAATTGGTTCCCTAATTAGTTCCCTAATTGGTTGCCTAATTGGTTCCCTAATTGGTTCCCTAATTGCTTTCCTAATTGGTTCCCTAATTGGTTCCCTAATAGGTTCCCTAATTGGATCCCTTATTGGTTCCCTAATAGGTTCCCTAATAGGTTCCCTATCAAGATTGAATATTGGGACCGAGCTGGTGGGGGAGGGAACATGAGCTATGACGGGTGAGGGACATCAAGAATGATTCACACATTGATGGCTTTTGACAAAGTGAAATCAGCTTGCAAGTCAACCCCATCACCACGAGGCCCACTTTCGAGGCTTTTTGGACTTCTCAGGGGCCAAAATGCCCCCAAATGGGCTCAAAATGGGCTCATTTCACCCGTTGGTGCACCCCAAATCGTCTAGGATGAGGTTTGGAAAAATGCGTTATTGACCCATTTTTGACCCATTTTTGGTCCTGAAATAGCCCATTTTCAAGGCATTTTGGGATTTTCGGAGGACCCAAATGGGCCACCACAAGCTCAAAACGGTCCAAAAACACTTGTTTTCGCATCGCATATGGTCTAGGATCATTTTTGAGAAAAGTCATCTTTTTGCCCCTGCTGGACCCTGTTGACCCTTTTGGGCACCAACCTGTTTGGGCTTGAGCTTGCAGCTTGCCGCAGCCTAGTGGGCCTAGGTATTGGGGTCAATTCTGAGGGGTGGAAACCACAAAAAGTGGGGGGTTGCGGGTGGAGTAGGTGCCCTCGGAATCGCGTTTTGAGCCACATAGCCAAAGATATGGCCTATTCTTGGTTTGTGGCTGTTGGCATTTGGAGCTTCCAGGGGCCTTTTTGGGCCGTTTCCGGGACATATCATGGAGTTAGAGGGCCGCAAAGAGCTCGTTGACACGGGGAAGTCAAGCGGCACGTGGAGTGTACCTACCGTTTCCCTTCGTTTGGCCGTTTTGAATGTGTTCCAGGGCTTTTTTGGCCCAAAAATGGCTATTTTTGGCCCTAAACTGCAGTTTTTGAAACTGAGGTCCGCCACTTGCGAATCCCGTTCCCGGCCGCCACCGTTGAGTTCTTGCTCAAACTTTGTGTGATTGTACTTCACACCCATAGGTATCATGCACCAAATTTTCAACCAAATCCAAAGCACCACGACGGAGTTCTGATTTTTGCCCATTTCGCGCGTGCTGCTGCTTGCTTGCTGCTTGCTTGATGCTTGCTTGCTTGCTGCTGCTAAACCTGGTAGGTCCACCCTAGACACTAAAAAGGGTTATAAAACCAAGACTGGTTCCACCAGCTCGGTGACCCTAATCAAGACTGAATATTGGGACCGAGCTGGTGGGGGAGGGAACATCAGCTAGGACTGATGAGGGCCATCAAGGATGATTCACACATTGATCGCTCTGGACAAAGTGAAATCAGCTTGCACGTGAACCCCATCACCACGAGGCCCACTTTCAAGGCTTTTTGGACTTCTGAGGGGCCAAAATGCCCCAAATGGGCTCCAAATGGGCCCATTTCACCCGTTTGTGCACCCCAAATGGTCTAGGATGAGTTTTGGAAAAATGCGTTTTTGACCTATTTGTGACCCATTTTTTGGTCCCAAAACGGCCCATTTTCAAGGCATTTTGGGGTTTTCGGAGGAACAAAATGGGCCACCACAAGCTCAAAACAGTCCAAAAACACTTGTTGTAGCGTCGCACATGGTCTAAGATCATTTTTTAGAAAAGTCATCTTTTTGCCCCTACTAGACCCCGTTGACCCATTTGGGCACCCACCTGTTTGGGCTTGAGCTTGCAGCTTGCCGCAGCCTAGTGGGCCTAGGTATTGGGGTCTAGGCGTCCGTTTGGGCAATTATGAGGCGTGGAAACCACAAAAAGTGGGGGGTTGCGCGTGGAGTAGGTGCCTTCGGAATCGCGTTTTGAGCCATGTAGCCAAAGATATGGCCTATTCTTGGTTTGTGGCTGTCGGCATTTGGAGCTTCTAGGGGCCTTTTTGGGCCGTTTCCGGGACATATCATGGAGTTAGAGGGCCGCACAGAGCTCGTTGACACGGGGAAGTCAAGCCGCACGTGGAGTGTACCCACCGTTTACCTTCGTTTGGCCGTTCTGAATGTGTTCCATTGCTTTTTTAACCCAAAAATGACTATTTTTGGCCCTAAACTGCAGTTTTTGAAACTGAGGTCCGCCACTTGCGAATGCCGTTCCTGGCCGCCACCGTTGAATTTCTTGCTCAAACTTTGTGTGATTGTACTTCACACCCATAGGTATCATCCACCAAAATTTCACCCGAATCTGAAGCACCACGACGGAGTCCTGATTTTTAGCCATTTCGCGCGTGCTGCTTGCTTGCTGCTTGCTGCTTGCTGCTAAACCTGGTAGGTCCACCCTAGACACTAAAAAGGGTTATAAAACCAAGACTGGTTCCACCAGCTCG